>CM053400.1:72829444-73151944 GCA_028644305.1 Xerus rutilus | reverse complement strand
TAACAGCAAATAAAAATCTCAATTATGAACTTAAAAGTGGAATAGCAGGGACAGAGGAAAGAATTCATGAACCAAAAAAAATAAGAAGAATAATTATCCTATCTGAATACAGAGAAAAAAATGAAAAAAAAAGTCTTAAGACTCAATTGGACTACAAAAAATCTAACATTTATGTCACTGGAGTTCTGGAAGGAGGAGAAAAAAGATAAGCCTTCAAAAGTACTCAGAGTAGTAACTGAAAACTTCCCAATTTTGATACAAGATGTAAATCTGCTGAATCAAGAAACTGAGAAACTATCAAACAAGATAAACTCAAATAAAGCTCACACCAAGGCACACTACATTCAAACTTGTGAAAACTAAAGAAACAAATCAAAATCAGAGAGAAAGATGACATTAACTACAGGTGAAAGCAATTTGATAGAGAATTTCTCATCATAAATATTGGAGGCCAAAAGAAAGTGGAACAACTTTCAAGTAATGGAAGTAAAGGATTTTCAACCCAGAATTCTGTATCTTGAAGATAATTTCATTCAATAATGAAAAAAGAAGGAAACTTGAAGCATAATTAAGGAAGAAAGTGGTAAGTAAACATCTGAGTGAATAACATAGACTTTCCTTCTCTTGAATTTTTATATTATTTTTGATAGTAGAAGCAAAAATTTTAAAACTGTCTAATTTGGTTCTAAATGTATTTAAGTCAATCTTACAACTGGTAGAGGGTAAAGGACTTAAAAAAAGGAAGCAAGGCTTTATCTTTCATTCAAATTGGTAAAATTACAGCACCAATAGTCCATGATAGGCACAGATAATGTAATACCTAGGCAACTATGAAGAAAAAATGATACAATTAAGTTTTAGCAAATCAATAATTTCATTAAATGTATATGGTCCAAATATACAAATTAAAAGGCAGATTGGAAGAGTAGCTTTGCACAGTACAAGATTCAACTATTTTTGTCCATAAGAAACGCACTTCAAATAAAACAATATATGCAGGTTAAAATTTAAAAGATAGAAAAAAGATATATTGTACAAACATTAATCTAAAAAAATGTGTCTATATGGATATCAGGTGAAGTGAATATATTTGAATTTGCAGGACTATAACAAAATACCCAAGTTAATTAATTCATAAAGAGAAAAGATTTGTCTCATGGTTCTGTAGATTTCACTCCAAGATTCAGCAGCCCCATTGCTTTGGGCTTCTAGCAAGGGCAATACATTATGCAGGGAGCATGTGGCAGAGCAAAGTTCTTACATCACAAGCCAGGAGGCAAAGACAGACAGTTTAGGTCTAGGTTCCCATAATCTCCTTCAGGAGAATTACCCCAACAACCAAAGAAACTTCCTCTAAGCACCACTTCCTAAAAGTTTCACCACGACCCTGGGACCATGCCTTAAACACATGAATCTTTTTGCTAAAATTTATCCAAATCATAGCAATAGGTCTCAGAAAAAAAAATTACCAAATTACCAAAGTTACCAAAGTCAAATGAGATCATCATATAATGATAAGAGGGTCAACCCACCAAAAAGACATAGCAATACTAAAGTATGGGTGCTAAACAATACAGCTGTAAAATATCAGGCAGGTTAAAGACAAATGTGGGGAGCTAGCACCGTGCTATGCCCTTAAGATGGCGACTAGCCATTGTGAAAAGTGTGTAAACAGGAAGGGCACGGAGGAAGGAGGGACTATGTGATTGGTTTATTGTTGGTTCTGCGAACATAATCAGCTCGTGGACAGAATTCAGGGCACTTGTATGCCTTGTCACATGGACAGCTGCTGGCTAAGTGCATTGTCTCTGATTGGCCCAACGGTCCTATAAGTTGAGTGCTTGTTCTGCAAATAAACGAGTGCCTGCTCTCACCAGTCTCCCTGGTGCATCTCATTGTCCTGCGCAGAGGGTTGGGAACAGGCACCCAGTCTGCTCCAACTCTTCCTGACTTCCACTGCTAGGTGAATGTGGGGGTGCTTTTTCGACCTGCTGGTTCGGGACGGACCCTAACCCCCGCAGACAAATCCACAATTTTAGTTGTTGTCTTCAACACGTATCTCCAAGCAGTTGACAGCACAACTACATATATAATCCGCAAGGATATAGAACCACCAGAATCATCTCTTTTTATAAAACAATCCATCAGTGACAGAATACACATTCTGTTCAAGGGGCGACAGTATGCATATCAAGATAGATCATACATATACCACGATAGACCATATCCTAGACCACAAGAGAAACCTCAAAAACTTAATTGAAATAATGTAGAATGTGTTCTCTAACAGCAAATAAAATTAAAATCAATAAGAGAAAGATAACTCAGAAAGGGTCATGGACTTAATTAGAATATGTAAAACTATAAAACTTTTAGAAGAGCACATAGAATAAAACCTTCAGGACCTAAGACAAGGCAAAATCTTAGATTTGATCTCAAACAAAAAATTAAGAAATTTAACTTTATCAAAATTAAAATTTTGCTATGTAAAAGATATTATTGAAGACAAGTCACAGAACAAGAGAAAATATTTTTAAACCACATATCCAACAAGGGACTAGTATTTACTAACTACAATATATAAAGAATTCTCAAAACCCCATAGGAAAAAAATCCAATTAATAAATAGTAAAAGACATGAAGACATACCTTACTAAAAAGTATATGCAGATGGGAAATAAGCACAGGAAAAAGATGTTTGACCTATTAGCCACTAGGGAAATGAGAATTAAAACCAAAATGACGTATCACTAAACATCTATCAGAATAACTAAAACAAAAATAGTGACAAAACTAAATGCTGATAAGAGTATAGAGAACTTCATGATAAGAGTTTGATACTAGAAATGCCAAATGAGAAAACCAGTCTAGAAAACACTTTGCAAGTATCTTCAAACATGTAGCTACTATATGATCAGTCACCAATTGTACTCAAAAGCATTTGTCTTATAGAAACAAAGACTATATTCACACAAAAACCTATGCACAAGTGTTTATAGCAGTTTTATTCATAATAGCAAAAACTTAGAAGCATCATATTTGTGTACACACAGGAACAGGGACATTTTATTTGCTTCCATATCCTCCCCTAACTAAAAAATGACATATTTGAAGTCAGAGGTTTTATTTGTCTGTGTGAGTTGGTCAGATTTCCATCACTGTAACAAAACACATGAGATAATTAACTTACAAAGAGGAAATATTTATTTTGGTTCACAGATTTTAAGGTCTATGATCAATTGGCCCGTTGCTTTGGGGCCTGGGACAAGGCAGAAGCATGTAGCTGAGAATGAAAGAGAGGAATAGAAGAGGCCAACTTCCCAATATCCCCTTTGAGAACATTCCCCCAAAGACCTAATTTCCTCCCATGAATCCCACCTCCTAAAGTTTTCACCATCTCCCAAAAGCACCACAGGGTGGGAGCCAAGCATGTAACATTTTGGCCTTTGTGGAATATTTATCCAAACTGCAACATTCCACCTCTTGCCCCCAAAGGTCCATGCCTATCTCATTATGCCAAATACATTCAGTCCATTTCCAAGAATTCCCAGTCTTAACAGTTCCAGCATTGCTCAAAATTCCAAGTCCAAGTCTCCTCTGAGAATCAAGGCAAACTCAGCTGTAAAGATCAAAAAGAAAGTTACATACTTCAAAGATACAACACAAGGTAAACATTCCTATTTCAAAAGGAAGGAAGAGGGATACAGAAAGGAAAGATTAAACCAAAACAAAGCTGAAACTCTCAGGGCAAAAGTTAAATAATATTTTTCCATGTCTAGCATCTGGGCACAGAGTGGCATCATGTGAATTCCAAAAGGTTTTGGCAGCCCTGCCCCCTATGGATTTGCTGGCTGCAGCCCATATGGCCATTCTCCTGGGCTGGCTCTGCTCACTACCTATTGGCTTCTCTTGACAGGTGTTTCATGTTCCTGGCATTTTTAACTTCCTTGGGTCTCCACTGCAGATTTAGCTTTACTCTCACAATACATTGTCCTACTTGCAGGGACTCTGAACCTGCCACATGTCTCTTGGGTTTTCCTTTGAAGTCTTGGTGGAAGCTTCCTTGACTCCATAATAATTGCATTCTGCATGCTTGAAAAACCAGCATCATGTGGATGATGGCAGGTGTTCTGTCAGTGCAAATTGTACCCGGGGCCTTTATGAACCACATCCATGGCGTCCTCTCTTATCTTGACTGCCAAACTCTGGAAGTCAATCACAGGAAATCAGTTTTTTAGGTGACCCTAAAGCATCATGCCCAGGGTCTCTCTTCTCAAATGAAAGTGTTTGAAATGTTTAAAAGAAAATGGTTTCCACTTTTTGTACTGGAGATTGTACCCAGGGATACACCATCGCTGAGCAACATCCCCAGCTCACGGCTCCTTCCCCCATTGTGTCTCACTAAACTGCTAAAACTGGCTCAAAGTTGAGGTCCTCCTACCTCAGCCTCCCAAGTTTCCGGGATTACAAGCATGCACCACCACACCTGATTAAGGGTTTACGCTTTCATACCTTTGAGCCTGCAATGGGCAGGACCTCACCAATTTCTGAGCTGCCTTCAACACATCTTTCTAATTTTCCCAGTGCAAAGCATGCTAATCTCCTTAGCAATGGCACCCTCCTTGAAAGTCCTTTTAGATGCTCTCCTTTTCTGGGCAATCTGAAAGTTTCCCAAATTTACTTCTTTGCTCCTCTTTGTTCTCACAGAGTAAATTTGGCTAAAAGGAGACAGTAATATTAACACTGCTGCATGAAGGCTGTGCTGCCCTGGAAATTTCCTTTACCAGATTAATTAGCCCATCACCTATAAACTCCGCTTCCCACAAAATCTGAGAACATGAACAAAAAGTGTTCAAATTCTTTGCCAATGTATAACATGGATGGACTCTAGTCCAGTTTCCAATAGAGTTCTCATTCCAATCTGAAACCCCGTGAACAGAATCTTTACTGTCTACATTTCTATCAGAACTCTGGTCTTTTGAGTTCTCACCAGAATCTCCTAATAAGCTCTGCTTATAGCATTCTAGGCTTTCTCTAGTCTACTTTTCCAAGCTTATCCAAACTCCTCCCACAAACTAATTTCAAATCACCTCAAGTAAGCACAGCAACAATCCCACTTGTTGGTACCAATTTTTGGTGTTAGCTTTCTGTCACTGACAAAATACCTGGAATAGACAACTTAATAAGGGAAATATTTATTTTGGTTCATGACTTCAGTGGTTCCAGTCTGTGGCCACTTGTCCCTGTTGCTTTGGACCTGAGGCAGCATAGTACATCCTGGTGAAAGGGCATGGTGGAGGAGGTCAGGTCATCTCACGGAGGCTAGGAAACAAAAGGAAAGATGGGATCCCAATGTGCTCTTGAAGAGCATGCATCCAATTAACTAATTTCCTTCCAGAAGGCTCCACCTCTTAAAGGTTCCACCACCTTCCAATAGTGCCACATGCTGGTGACATGGGCCTTTTGAGGACACTTACTCCAGCCATAATACTGTGAGACATAGTATAGGTTGTTCAAGGATGCCAACTCTGGTTCAAATCCTATGTACTAACTGTCTGGCCTTGGAGAGATCATCTAATTTCTCTGCCAGCACCTGCGCCGGACCAAAGTGAAACCGAGTCAGCGAGGGAGTCGCAGATGAAAGAAACACACACACAACAACGATTCTGAAGAAAAAGAAGCTTGTTTATTTCAGCACTCTGGGCTTATATATCTTTCCTACCCCCCAGGGGGCGTGGGAGGCGTGGAACTGCAGACCCAGGTGTGGAAAATGCTCAGGCTGCAAAACAAGCTCAGACCACAAGAACACGGGAGTTTAAGGAACGGTCAGCACCTGTGGCTTCTCTCAGAAATCAGGGTACAGCTGGTTCTGGTAAACAGAAAGTAGCCATGCACGCAAGAATGCTCTCACATTTCTCCTATTCCTTATCCATAGTAATGACAAAAATAAGGTGCACTTATTGGCAAAACACTTAGAATAGTTCTTGATGCATAGTAAGCTCACACCATCAACATCTGGTTTCTAGCACCTAACTCCATCTGGGAAAGGGTGGTCCAATGTTTGTTGAATGAGTGAATGAATAAACAATCAAAGTTCTGAAATATTTTCCAGAAGCTCTTTAAGTTGTTGATTCTTTTCTATCCCTATCACTATACATCTAATCAAACCCTTTATTGTGTCTCATTATACTAGTGTAATAAACTCTGACCTAATGAGATAATGCTTAACACACTTAGTTTAATGCTTGACATGATATAAATACTCAATAATTAAAGCCCTGATTGGTTTATTAAATCTTTTGAACTCCTTCAGAATTCAATCACAGGGAATCATTCTCTACTTGTTCCCATAATAAAGTATAACATTTATTTAAAAGTACATAAATGTCTGAGCATAACATATGAGGCCTTATAATCTGACTGTAACCTTACCTTTATGTACTAAGACTTTAAAGTCTAAGTTTTATGTAATAAGAAAGTGCTCAATAAATAATAGCTGTAATTATATTTATACTCTTTCTCACTAGATTCTTTTTCACATCCTATATTCCAACTCCAACTTACCATTTCCTGAAGAAGCCCTGGCACTTCCTAAAATGCTGCCCCTCTCTTCCTTATCTGACAAATTTTTTCTCATTTGTAAAGCCTTCATTCTTTCATGTAGTTCTACCCAAACCTCACCCCCACCCATTTACCCATCAAAATCATTCTTCAAGCATTCATTCACAGCTTGCCTTTATACTGTTGGGGGCCAGCCCAGTGCCTAGCACATAATAGTGCTTGTTAGGAACTGCTGAATTGGATTGAAGAGGAGAGGAGAAAAGTGCTGAAGTCACTGGTTTTCATAATTCCCCAAACCTATGCTAGTTTCTTCAGAATGAATCATTGTAACTGAGTTCCATGTGTAATGTTTGGTAATGTGCTTGAATTTCTAAGTCTGCCACTTACTTTCAAAATATTTTTTTTAAAAACATTGCCACATGAATCTCCTAGGAAAACCTGAGTGTGTCTCTAAAGGGTCGTTCTGAGCTGGGTATTATAGGAGGCGCCATCATTCTGATCCCCCGCTCTCCTTGCTCCTTGCCCACCCCATCACTCCTGTCTGCCACCACAGCCTAGTGCTGTCCAAATCTCCTCTGTGTCCTTCCCATCCCTTATAGCAACGTCACTCTCCTTGCCATCAAAGATTCCAATTCCTACATCTTATTCTCAGCTATTTTATTGATATTAATAGCTTGATGACTAAAACAACTTGCTGTTTTTCTGCTGTCACATTATTTTAAGTCCTTGAGTATTTTGAGGTAATTCCTGCTTTAACTTCAAAAATTCCAGCCAGGAATTTTACCTCATCCTTCAAATTACTGCCACCAAACACAATGCCAATGATGAGAATAGAGGCTTTCAGAACACTGAAACCAACTTTTCATAAATCTAAGCTTGAAAAAAAATTAAAACTTCAATTTTAAAAGGAAAAAATTATACTTATCACAGAATTAAATCAAATAAATCTTAAAGTAAGATTACCACTATTGGAATATAGGGATCTACCAATGCTTTCATTTAGTTGACTTTTCTGTGTGGTAAAATTTTCTGACATGATTTTCACAGACTTTTCTAAATAGATTTTCTACCAAAATTTTCCCCACATCTTTCATTAGCTAGCTCCTTTTTCATTAGTAATTCTGTCTTTGACCAAAATTGATTTACACAGTGCTTTTTCTGTGGCTGATTTTAACATAATCATTATTTTACATTGCCCTCCTCTTTTACTGAATCCTCATTTTTTACCATTTAGGGAACAGATATATGGTCTAATGTTTAAATCTATGCCTTTGAGTTTTCTATTTTTACATGTATGATACTAAGTCTGATCATACAAACACATTTTTCATCTCCAATCTATGTGAATTTCCTAAGCTCCCCAGACTCTTAACACAGAACTTCCAGCCACAGGCAAACTGTTTGCCTCTCAAGCTCCACCCAAGGCCTCCTGACCCATAGGTCACAGTGTCTCTGAGGTGATCTGTGGGCCAAGGATGGTGCCTCTTGCTGATTTGAGTTCATCTCTAAGGGTGGGACCTCAGAGGTGTTTTTTCAAACTTTAGTGTTTATGTGTTTATGATTTTTCTACTTTTGCTTATTTTTGTTCCCTGTCAAAAGACAAACACCACAGTTTCATCATGGTCAGAATCATTTTTCTTCTTCAGAATCTAAGGCCTCATGGCTCAGCCAAACATGAGGTCTGGCTCTATGCTCTAGGATGAATTCTCCACTGTGATTAGCTCAGCCTGTACACACAGTTCTGTTAGCTGCACCACCATCTCAGCAGAACTATCCAGCATGCCTGAACCCTGTAAGTGGGCCAAGCCTGGGTTCAAGGTGAAGACTAAATTCAGGGAAAAGATAAAAATTGGTTGTATTAAGCCCTCTTGTGGGGTTGATTTTTTGTGTGTTTTGTTGTTGTTGTTGGTGGTGGTTTTTCATTTCAAAAGACAGCATCTGAAAATAATACTTTAATTCAAAGAAAGAAATACCTAAGAGCAAAACTTCTGGCAGCAGACAAGAAAATAATTTTAGAGGTTTTCTATCAAACTACTTTATACAGGGCCACAGCAACAGCTTCCTCAAAATCCAGCCCTTCCCAACTCCCTCAGAAGAATACTCCCAATAAGCATGCAGGGCTATCAGACAATCCCCACACGGGTCCCGAGTAGCCTGGATGGCATCCTTTCCTGTTCCAGGACACCCAGACATCTCAGGAGCTTGCCTGCTGCCACACACTGAGAAAACCTTCACATAGGGTTATTGTAGTGGATTTAGGATCCAAAAACAACCTGACATTTAAGTTTCACCAATTACTCTAACAACCAACCCATTGTTTTCTAGTAAGACCTCTAGTTTCTTTCTTTCCATCCAAACTTTCTTTTGGAAAAAAGGTCATTTCCCACCTGGCTGAATTTACTTTCTAACTGCAGGAATGTGTGAGAATCTTTCTTCTGGATTTATGTTTAAAGCCATCTAAGACAGCTCTTTATTCCATTTTCAGAAGGCTACTTTTACAAAGTGTATGGACAGTGTTTGATCACGTAGTTGTTAGATTGAGCATTTGTTCCACACAGGAAGGGGAAAGTGGGAACACTGACATTTGCAGAGAATTATACCATATTCTTAGAGTGAGCATTATTGCTTTTCATTTTATAGATGGGAACAGAGCACCAAAGTTTTTAATATGCCCAAGTTCAAACAGCTCTTAACACAGAGAAGAGTGAGTTTGAACCCAGATCTATCAAACTCTAGATTTCATCCCTTCTCCAATAACCGAAGCCTTTTGTGAGTCAGAGTTCCACACACAGTTCTTTCCATACCAGGCAGGACCTGCTCTTACCACCATGTACTTATCCATTTCCTAATACCTCTTAATGGATGCTCTTGCACCATGTTGAAAGAATATTTCTGCCCATGTCTGTCTCCATATAGATGTCTCCATTAATTTATTTTGATTGTGTATTTTTTTATATCTCAAAGGTGCACAGCTCTAGAATTAATTGATATTTTATTACAAAATCCTAGCCTGCAAACATACCCTCTTTCCCTGGAGACTACTCATTTGGATGAAATTAATTGTAAATATTCTATCAAGTAACAGCTATTGTTGATATATGAAATCAGGCTGAAAGATTTAAATCTACACTCTCAAAAGATTGTGCTTTGGGAAGGTAGGGTTGATTATTACCCCCTTCAATTAGTTGGAAAAGTTCCTTGATATAAGACAGTTTTGTACAAATTAATTGGGAAATCAGTAAGCCCTAAATTGTGTAACAGTTTGATAAGCTGCAATGAAGTAGAAAATTAACGTTCATATAAATTGGTAACCAGACATATTAGGTGAAGGTTACATGGAATCAAATATTTGTATAGAACATACCAGGAATTCTGGGTACTTAACTTTCCTCTGTAAACTCTCCTGAATTTTGATTTGTGTGAACAGCTTTGTTAAAGTATTCTATAAAGAAATATTCAACCGGTGAGGTCAACTTTGCTAAGTATCCATGAAAAAAAGAAGTGAAATGTGTATGCAAAAATATAAATCACTGAATTGACTCTGTCTAGAGAAAACACAGTAGCTGTGTACAAATGCAACAGGACAATTTTGGAATTTTAAAGCAATTTGCAGCATACCATCTGGTTACAATAGCCTACAACAGCATCTTGTTTCTAAAAGGCAAAGTGCCACGGTGATGATTTGTGCAAAATTCATGTCACCTGCTTTGGATTGAACCTCATTTAAACAATTGAGTTCTGTAAGCAAGAAAATAGTGTTTTTTTAAATATTTTTTCTTTTCTTCATGTTGGGAACAGATCTGTGATACATCAGCCCATCCCCTCTGAGCAAAAGCATTCCCCAATTTTCTCAAAGCTTCCCTCCCCTGGAAAGCGCTCCATTACCTTCACCACACAAAACTCCATCTCCTGCTCCTAGTACTGCACTCATCATCATCATCCCTCACTTGCCACTTGCTACGCATTATCTTGTATTATTTATCTTTTACAACTTTTAGCCATATCTTACACGTATGCAGTTTATACACCAATACTAGACTGTATAGCTCCAGAAACAGGAATCTTTTTAGTGCCCTCAGTGTCCAATGTGCTGCCCTAGGTGGAGCAGGTGTTCAGTGCAGAGCTACTGACTTACCCAGCACACTGGTTTTTAAAATTTTAACCAGTTAACCAGTGTATACTTTTTTGAAAAACATGATCTATTTAGCTAAAATATTCTATTAATGTGGAAAGTGGAATCAGATCAAATTATTTTAGTCCAAATATACATATTATTGCAACTGATATGAAGATATATATATGGCTGAGATGGTCTGGTCCCTAATAAAACTTACATGAAATTTAAACATAATATGCAAGAATTTTAGAATTAAAATTCCAGACTAGGCCTTGAGACATTATTAAATCATACTGTATCAGCATTAACTTCTCTTTTAATTGTTTGCTTTGAAACATGGTATAAATGCTATAATATCTGAAGTTATTTTCATCATACATTGTCTACATTATATGTGTTCTCCATTAATGACTCTGGGATATTATTTAAATTGAAATGTTTTGGCACATACTCACTACTATATAGTTGTCAGATAAGCTGCATGGTCTCTCTGATTAATGGATGCTGATGAATAAGGGAGGTGGGAATGGGAAACATAAGAGAAATAGAGAAACACTAGACGCGACATGGGGGAGGTGGGGGGCAGGAAAGGGGAATGGGTATAGTAAAGCTGCAGTATATGTTTTTAAAGCTCTGCCTCTTCCAAGCATCAGTTCTACTGTTGCTTTAGCAGATTTTTTAAAAATTCCCTAATTTTATTATTCCATTTCCTTTTCAATAATCCAGTGCCTTTTAGACTTTTTCATCTTGATATGTTGAAATAGAAATTCATCTGACATTGAGCTTATACTGAATTCTAACCATGAATAATTCATAAAGCAAATACATAATACAATTGACAGGAATCCCTGGACTTTGCCTTGAATTCTGACTTTCTTGGAAGGAGAGGAAGTATGTATATTAGACTAATACAAAGCACCCAAGACAAATTAACTATGAAAATTTATAATGTTTCAATCTTTTTTAAGTGTATTTACCTGTAACAACCTAAGATAAATTTTGAATGAAAGCTGAAAGTTTTCTCCTACTCATGTCCATTATAAATTCAGACCATCTCCTGCTTGTGGAACTTATAGTCACTCAAATCCTAACTCAGAAGGCCAATAGTTAAAGGAGCATGGCATGCGGCATGCTCAAGATGGAAAGCAGGAAATCTGGTGTTCAATCTGGTGCCCAAATCCCTGTTCCAATCTAGTATTCACAAATCTTGTATCCCAGGACCACTGCTGAGAGAGATTGATGAAACTTCTACCCCTCAGGAATATTTCAAGGGGAGGCAGAATTAAGAAGAACTTTATTATTTGTAATAGAGCCTAGTGGACAATTTTGAAGAAGGAAGTTCGATTTCACAATTGAATTATCCAACCCTAGAGGAATTAAGATAAGTGGCAGCTTTAGCAGAGAAGAAATCTCAAAAGAAAGTTCCAGTGAGGAAAGGAGAGTAGAGCTGGAAGAGAAGCAGCAGAAAGTAAGAAATAGGAGTAAGGAAGAAGGAGGAGAAGAAAGGGAAAAAGCCAAGGCCCAACCTGAGAACCTCCTAAGAAAGCCTTGCTGAAAGCCACCTCTCACTCCAGCTCTTTCTCTCTCCCACATACCCTATAAACTCGGAAAAGGGTTAGATTACAAAAGAGAGTTGGTTACAATGATCTGCATTGAGTGGCAAGAGAACGATCCTCACCCTTCCCAGGGAGTAGGGTTTGTAGAGATACACAGAGCAGGATAAAGCAGCTGAGCTCTGAAGGAGCTGGAACAGCACCAGAATGCCTGCCAGCATCTTACCTAGCATCTACCTCCCTGGCAGGTTAGAATTTTCCCAGACCACAGTGTTATTCTTAGAAGTTGCTCATCATGACTGTATGAGTGAAAGCTGTTCCACAGATGACGGAGTACTGGGCCCCTCCCTCAGAGAATTCCATTTCTAAAGTCTCAGGCACAAACCAGTTAGTTTTTGACAAACCTGCCCATGATTTGTTGTGATTATTACCACTTTTTATAACATAAAATCTAGAACTGAAATATTCTCAATTTAATAAATGAGTAGATTATGTTTCAGCATCCTTCAATCTGAAGAAAAAACATCAAACTATGTTCAATAATCACACATAAAAATGCAGGTTTGAATGCATTTAAGGGGAAAACTTTGTTAGACAGTTGACTGCATTAGAATAAACTGCATTTTGCAAGACCGAGGTCTTCTCCACTTAACATATTCAATAGAATCTGAACCATAATAAATTATTCAAGAGGGTTCATGAATCAGGCAATTCTGTGGAATCGTGTGTGTGTGTGCAGAGAAATAAGTATATATGGCAGAATGTTAACAACAATTGAATCCATATGGAAAATACATGGATTTTCATTTTTATAATAAAATACAGACATGTGCCACATAACATTATTGCCAAGAACAGACTACATATACAATGGTGTTCCCATAGAATTGTGATGGAAGTGAAAAACTCCTGTGGTCTAGTGACATCATAGCCATCTTAATGTAATAGCACAACATATTATTGTGGTGATGCTGGTGTGCACAAACCCACTGTGCTGCCAGTCATATAAAAATATAATACATACAATTACATCCTGTATACAATTCTTGATAGTGAGAATAAGCAACTATGTTATTGGGTTATGTATTTACCATGCTACATTTTCCTCAGTTTAGACTGTCTCCTACTTACAAGAAAAAAACAAGTTTACTCCATAGCAGTGTACCATGTTGTGCCAGCAGCAGCCTCAGACATCCTGTATTTATTGCACCTCGTAACCTGCATAACGGGTAATGTCCAGTGATTGATCTATCATCTAGGTTTATGTAAGTGCACATTATGATGTTCACACAAGGAAGTGTTTCTCAGAACATATCACCATCACTAAATGATGCGTGACTATATTGAGGAAAAAACATATGCAAACTTATGTGCATAACCTGAGCATCCTCAAATATAGATATTTGGATTGTTTCCACTTTTTATGTTAAATAAACTAGCAATGAGGATTTCACATATACATAATAAGGATTTCATGTTTATGTATACATAGTTCCTTAGATAATCCCCAAAACTAGAAAAACAACAGAGTAGATCTATTTTGCATTTTGAGGCAATAATTGCAAGACTTTCTGTGTTAGCTTTCCATTGCTATGATAAAATATCAGAAAAATAATTTAAAGAAGGAAAGATTTATTTTGGCTCATAGTTTCAGGGGTTTCAATTTGTAGTCACCTGACCCCATTGCTCTGGGCTTGTGGTGAGGCAGAACCCTAGCAGTCAGCACATGGCGGAGCAAAGCTGCTCACCCTATGGCAGCTGAGAGGCAGAGAGAGAGGGACAGGGGACAAGATAATATCTCCAAAGGCACCCCGCCCCCAAGGATCCATTCCCTCCAACTAGGTCTTACTTTCTACCCATTTCACCACCTCCCAATTGTCCATTTAGCTATTAACCCATCAATAGATTAATCTGCTGATGAGATCAAAGCCCTATGATCCAATTCCTTCCCCAAAGCCCCATCTCTGAACATTGGTACACTGGGGACCAAGCCTTCAACACTTGAGACTTTAGGGGAAATTTCAGATTCAAACTGTAGTATTTTCCTTCCTACAATTGGTACCGTTGCATATTCCTTTCAATGGTGTACGAGAGGGTCCATTCCCTAAGTGTTAGACTGGTTAGTACCAATTTTTAAAAAATATTTTCCATTATAAGTTAGTAAGCATTCTTTCAATTTTCATTTATTTCCTCAATGGTGAGATTTTGTTTGTTAGCCATTTGTATTTTTTCTTCTGTTTTACCCCTAACATGTTTGCTACTTCCTTATTGATTTTACATACCCATTTTATAATATCTCATATTACAAAGTCATGTAATATACTTTTTGTCTTTCAACTTTGCCTATGTTGTTTTCTAATATGGAGTGTATTTTTCATTTTCATGTAAAATTGTTTTCCTTTGGATTTCAGCTTTAGTTGTCATGTCCAGAAAGTCCTTCCCTATTCCTAGATTACAAAATTCTTGCCTATTTATTTTTTCTACTACTGTTTTTTCATTTAAATTATAATCTATTTGGAATTTTACTTGACACCAATAGCTAAACTTTTCCTTTGTTCTGGATTTCCCCAGATCCATTAAAATGAGTACCTTTCTTTCATGGCTTCGTGGCTCCATGTTCCTCAAAACAGTCATCTGCCACGACTATTAGGATTATTAATTCAACATCTTAATTGAGTTTACATAAAAATCTAGTCCTAAATTTCTTGCCAATATGGAAATTTGAATTAAAAAATAATTGCTGACACAAGTATTCAGGCAGTGATATTTCAGAACATTCATACAAGTTTCTGAAGTTCTAAAAAATTATTTCAAAACTATACAAGGATCATGAAGTGTGAACTTTTCTGCCACCCCACTGACAGGAAATGGGCTGTGTCTTTATTCCTTTAAGAAGCGAGTCCAAGTCAAAAGTAACATTTCCTGCAGTCTGAGAGTCTATCAAGGTCCCTGCTCACAGAAAAAGATGAGGTTTTGTTTCATGCTGCTGCCTCTCCATTGTCCTACACGAATGACAAGTCAAAGTGTGAGGTTTTCTTTACAAGACTTTTTAGGGGTCCTCTGATCACAGATCTGACATTAGACAGGGAAAACTGAAGCCGATGATAAAGAAAAGGAAATTGTCTCACTATATTATCAAAAATTGGTCTCCCTTTTTCACTCAGGTGGATTCCTAAGGATTTCCCGTCACTCTGTGGTAACTGTGAGTCTGGAGACTGTGTGTGTTTGGCAGGACTAAAGTAAGAGGGGGCATATTGCAATTCCTAGGAAACAAAGCTTAGGCCCTTTTCCATTTTTTTCATGGAACTATTATGAAAATAAAGTACTTTAATGAAGTATTATGAAACATACATTTCCATGAATGAGACAGAATAAACTTTTTTGTGTTTGTTCTTTCCAAATCATGGTATCTCTATTTTCTCTTTCAGCTGAAAGCCAATCATTTTGGTGTTTTTGAACCAATGAATTTGATTGCTTTGCAACCAGCTAGCTACCTTAGGCATAAAGTTAAAAATCCTTCTGTGAATTTTAATCAAAATTTTATTTCATGCCTTCCAAGCAGGTCATAACCTTTCCCTCTGACACTGGTCTCTCCCAAAAACAGGCATCATTCTGGTGTTTGTTAGTATTTTGCTGTATTTTCTCCCAGTAACCAGGATGAAGTCATCTGGCTGAACAGGTTATTTCTTCCCAATCAAGAAAAAGTAGGCCGGCCCCTTCCATAGGATAGTCACTGTGTGCTGTGGCTGCTACTGCAAGTGTCTTACTTATGAAACTGATGCAGGATGCAGTAGAAATGTGGCCATGTTCTCCTCACACATTCAATGATATAAGCAAGTATAAGGGCTAGGAAACCTAAGTGCTTAATATCTGTATGCTAGTGGCATTCATGGAGTTTGTCATTTGACCTAGAGCCCACTGAGGACTATAAATTATATTATAAATTAGTAATTTTATGATATATTCTTGAAAGTTACTACAAACCAGGCTACTAACTCTCTGTACATTTGCACTGTTTTGTCTTTGGTCTCTCCCTTAACAGTGTTCATCTAGATCATACTAAAAGCTTGGCAGTGATACAGATGGTTGGGAGGTACCATCGCTTTTGAAAGCTATGATTTAGCCAGGTGGAATTCACCCTGTCTCAGATAGAGAGCTTGCAAGCTTTGGCATGTCTCCCTGTGCTGCTCTGCCAGCCTCCACACATTATGTTTTGAAAGCATTTCCTCCAACTGCCGCTGAATTGGCAGGGTGGACCTCCTGTGGATCAGTTTTTCCATTCTCTCAGTCTTGCTTAAGCATGGCGTTCTGTTGTCTGTCAACTTTCTATTCTAGTCCAGACCCTAGCTCTTGGCCTGCTGAGAAATCTGGGAGTTACTGGAAAGGAGAAAACCCTGTTAATGGTATGGGTCATACAGCCAGGCGTATGATCCATCTCACCTCTCCAGGTATATCCTACTGGCTTTAGACTAGCAATAGGCAGGCACAGAGCAGAAGGCATGTGATCATTTGGTTAGCTTGCACAAGATTCTTTTACTGAATGTGTGCTGGGGACCTCATATACCCTGTGCACTTGTGATACATAGCCAGAATCCCTTTAGGTCCTCCTGAAGCTCAGGGATCATATCTCTCTGGACTCAGCCTAGAGCTATCAGTGACATCTCATGAGTTATCCTTTTGATCCATTTTAATGGAGGGATATTATTTTAATCACCTTCCAAATAAAAAACTAAATCAACAATTATTTTTTGAGTTTAACTCTTTGCCTAGAACTATCTAGAATATTTATTATGGTACAAATGCAGTGTAAGACATCTCTCCTCAAGGTACTTAAAATTCTATTAAGGATTCAAGACTACACCCAGAACCATGTGAGAAAAATAAGAGGTTATAAATTAAATGTGATGGCGTATGTCTTAGTAATAGGAGTAACAGGAATTCCAAGAAAGAAAAGACATGAATGAAATGGAAGTATTGGGGAAATCTTCATGATAGGTATTAAACTTAAAGGATTAATTTGTAGTGTTTTGCCTTGTAGAAAAATCATAAAGTATGAAAATTAAATGCATCATAATGAAAGGCTTTGATATTTTCAAGGGACAATTGAATCAAAAGTACCTTTCGCCAAGGAATATATTTATAATGATATTAGTAAGAGTTACCACTTAATAACGGCTTACTGTGTGCCAGGTAAAAAGAATAATGCCATATATGACTTAATGTCTAATGGCATTTCATCTACGCAGTAAACTCAGGTGCTATTATTAGGCTCACTCAAAAGATAACAAAACAAAAGTCTGCAGTGGCTAAAAAGTTTCCCCATTGACACAGCAATCAGTAGTTCTAAGATTCAAACATAGATCCTTGGACTCCAGGACAAAGACTTGAACTAACTTCAGCAAAACCTTTTGCAGTGTTAATATTACCCACAGAAAGAACTTGAATATTAGTTGGTCAAAAAATTCACAGGCAGAGCTCATGTTGCTTAAGGTGCTTAGAATAATAATAGTTTAGAGAACTGCTAATAAAGTCTACCTGAGGACAGCTCTAGTCTCACTTGTGATTTTCCCAATAAACAGATGGTAGTGCCTGCTGATAAAGTGTGTGAATGTTGGGATCTGTGGGGCTACAGTGCTGCCCATCATAGTAGCCGCATGATTTAAAACTTGACATAATTAGCTATCGAGAAAAGTCCAAGAGTTGTATGAGGTCAG
This sequence comes from Xerus rutilus, assembly GCA_028644305.1. NCBI lineage: Eukaryota > Metazoa > Chordata > Mammalia > Rodentia > Sciuridae > Xerus > Xerus rutilus. The sequence continues at coordinate 73,133,999 of CM053400.1, read as the reverse complement.
CACTTCCTTAAATTTTCACTAAGATCTTACAGATCCCTGTGTTGCCTCAGTAGACCTGTCTACTTGTGACTGTGCCCAATCTAGATCTCTCAAACTGCTCTCCTATGGGGCAGAGGTCTCTGGACCACCCACCACCTAAGCCAGCTTCAGCATAAACCTCAACAAAGCCCACCATGAAGCCACGTACATCTTCTTTTAATGCCAAGTCATAGTAACTATTTATTCAAAAAACTATGTGCCAGTTCCTGCCCTGACATAAAAGTGGAATCAGAAACGGCATCTTTCTCCTTCTCCTGCTTTTGTCCTTCTGTGTTCTCATCCCTAGTTGAGAGAGAAATGTGTTACCTAACCTGACTACGCATTCAAGTTTGCTGTGAGAGGTGATTATTACTACTAAGAGAGGATCATTAGCTTGAAAGAGTTACAATCTAATGACTGTAAGGGCATTTCTTAAGTTTTCCAAGGAAAGAACCAAAAATGGATCCCAGTAGCCTTGGATATAGCTTAGTAGAAGCAGGATGGAACCCCCAAGAATGGCAAAGGGGTACACAGTGAAGGTAGAGAGTTGGGGAGGCAGGTGGAGGAGCTCTCCAGGTTCTACTTGTATTAGTTATCAATAGATACATTTAAAAGTTAACTCCAAAATTTTGTGACTTAAGACAATGATAACCATGCATTCCCTCACAGGGTTTCTGTGGATAAGGAATTTATAAGGTACAGTGGAGATGGATTGTTTCTCTCAAGGCACCTGGGCCTTGACTAGGAGACCCAAAAGTCAGCATCTACACATGGCTTCTCCATTTGTTCTGAGCCTCCTTACAACATGGTGGCTGGGATCCATAGGCAAGCATCCTGACAGAGAGAAGGAGACAGAGCTGCATCTCTGTTAGACCTAACCTCAGAAGTCACAGAACACCACCTCTACCATAATTGATCAGAACCTAAATTCACAGGATGAAGATACAGGATCCACTTCTTGGTGGAGACAGTATAAGTCACATGATTGGAATTAGATAAACACATTTATATTGCTTCCTTTAAAGATAGTCTACCATACCACCTATAGCTGAATCCACATGGGCCATCAGATGATACAATGTATATGGTAGCTGGATGTTTTTGTTCTCTCCCCCAAATGCCAACCATGTTGGACATTGTTTAGCAATTGACTATGTCTACATTACCTCTACATGCTATCAGTGTTATTGTGCTGGATTATTACATTATTAATATCATTAAGCTGGAAGCTAGGGTTCCCAGAATCCTCTTCTTTATGTGGTTCTAGATTAGAAGTTGCTGAAATAAAAACTTGCAGATTTGGAATGTGGGAGTGAAACAATAGGCATTGCTCTCTGGAAGTCATTGTAGTGGCCTATAGTAAAAGAGAGATGCAGAGTTGACCAGCATGTTCCTGTTTATCTTCAATCTCTTCCGCTATGAATCCAGCTTCTTTTCCTGATTGCCAGATATAATTACCAGTGGTGGCCCAATGCCCATTACTGGATGCTTGGCTGTAGACCCACAGAGGCAGAAGATCTACAGATGCAGCAAGTTTCTATAGGCATGTGCATGAGTTCTTGTGATTTATACCTCAATAGCTGGCTGTGCTTAGCTTCTCCAATTTTATCAGCAAACTCACCTGTGAGTATTTTAAGAGAGGAGTTAATGATTCTTTTCCCATTCTCCAATTTCCCTTTTGACGGGAACTCATCCAGCTCCTTCCCCAGGTTTTTAAGGTCTGATCCTATAACAAATCCCTGATTCTGTAACATTCATAGTAGTACTACTACTCTGGCTGGACTCAGGCTAATAGAGTTCCATATGGTAAATTCATGGGAACATCTGAATCAATATCACCAAATCTATTTTCTGCCTTAAGACATTTAAGATAATGTGAACATTGGGGCACAAAAAGTAGTTTCCACTCAGTTGTGTGCATCTGTATTATAAAAGGGCAGAAAAGGGCCAAAGTATTAGGTTACCTGATGTTTGTTTCAGCCTTGAAGATGAGTCATAGAAGGGAAAATATTTAAACACATAGCTTGCAAATAAGGATGCATTAAAGCTGTTCCTCATATATTCTTACTCTCAAGTATTTACATTAACATCATGGAATGGGACAATGATGGAGAAGTCAGGGAAATTTTTATGCATGATTCCTTTAATTTTTTTAATGATGAATCAATCCCACAGATGTTTATTAGGAATTTCTTTGGTCCCCCTATAGCTAAACCCTGTGAAGTTTGAGCAAGGGTACAAGGAAGACATGAATCTTACTAAGAATGTACAATCTAGTAAACAAGAGGTCTAAAATACAGACAACTCTAATGAAAGATCACAGATTTTTTAAACTTGTGATGAGAGAAGTTCAAATGTGATAAGAGTTTAGGACAGGGACTGGGACTGCAGCTCAGTGGTAGAGCGCTTGCCTCACATGCGTGAGACACTGGGTTCGATCCTCAGCAGCACATAAAGATAAATAAATAAAATAAAGATATTGTGTCCATCTACAACTGAAAGAAAAACATTTAAAAAAAAAGTTTAGAACAAAGCTGATTGCATGTGGTTTGGTACTAGTCTTTGAGTAGAGCCATGATAATTTAATAATATTTTATTCAGTCACCAAATATTTTATTTACTTAAATGTTTTATTTAAGGTCTTTTGATACCAACACATAATCATATTTTATACAGATGCATAAATATTATCATATAGGTACACTTGAAACTGCAAGTTGAAAACCAGAACCTTTATTTTAAGAAAAAGTGTAAGGAAAGGAAATAAGCTGGAGGCAGGGTGAGCATTCTCCCTGGCAAGCAGCCCTCCAGGGGTTCAGGAGCTGCATCTCTAGCTTCATGACAGCCTCTGGCAGAGAGATATAGTTCTCTATGTTCTGTCAAAAATGTCTTCTTTCTGGGACTCAAGGCCCTGCAAAGCTAGGAAAATATAGACTCATGAGGAGAGGAAGTTTGTCTTGGCAACAGACTGATCTGCAATATACTGCCACTCATCATCGGTGGGTTCTGAAGGTCAAAAACCACACCTTAGTTCACACAGTCAATCTAATACCCAAGTGGAATGACACTCCCAGACCTTGAGAGGCAACCTACCTAAGAAAACAAATGCAACAGTGGGTGCCTGTTAGAAAGAGCTTCCTCTGAACACCAAAAAAACAAGAACAAAGCAGCTTCTGTCTTTAGGCCAAAGTCTGTTTGTGAGAAGACATGCTTCCCTTTGTTCTCCTACCTTGCATTAGACTGACCCTCTTTGATTCCTGCCAGCAGATACCAGTGACAGCTTCCATCTCCCAGACAGCCCTCCCAGGGCTCGTTGTCACTGTCCCTTCCTTATAGTAAGGTAGCAAGTGTCTATCACTCACTTAGACCTCAGCCCAAGACCAGAGGAGCAAGTCTGACGACTTTTATACATGTAGAACTGCAATTTTTCATTGTAAAATAAAACTCCACAAGTCCAAACCAAGCCTCAAATCTTGATGTCCTGAAAGAATGTGTAGAACACTCAAGAAGAAGTTAGATTAGAGGACTCCTAAAGCAGATGATCTTTTTCCTGACCCAACCACAGCCTTCAGGAGAAGTGAACAGCCCTTCTCACAACACTGGCCTCCAGTCTTCTCCCAATACCATAACCTGACAGAATGATCCCATCACTAGTGACTACCAGTTACCTATCTATGTGTATGTGGAGAAGGTTCAGTGGCATTTATTAGATGAAACTACTCTGAAAGAAATACAGTATCTTTGACATAGTCCTATCACAGGGATTAGAACAAGAAAAGATCAAGGACAAATCATAGGTGCTCAAGCCTACTATCATGTGTTTCTGATGCTCTCCAGAACATTCTTCAACATGCTCTAAAACTATTAACATCAAAATCAGACAATATCATCTTGACACTCTTACTAATTGAACACATTGAAGATTCAGTGGTAGATATTAGATGAAAAAATAGTTTAAATTTTTCTAATGTGCTTTAAGAATCAAGTACTGATTTTACATGACTAGGGATGAGACATAAATAGAAGAAGTAGAGATATCCATAGACTAGTGCAATAGTTCTCAGCTGGGAGTGATCTGCCCTCTGAGGCATATTTGTCCATAACTGCAGATAGTTTTACTCATCACAACTTGGAGGATGGGGTGGTACTGTTGGCATCTAATGCAGGGAGGCCAAGATCCAACAATGTACAATAAAACCCCCTTCCTCTAACCAATAATTATCAAAAAGTCAATACTTCTGAGGTTTAGGAAGACCATAATTAGACTGCCATGCCTTAACTCATGTCTTTTAACCAATAATGAGTTTTAAAATAAAATTTAATAATTCTCATCTAAATTCACACTTTGAGCCCCTCTCACCTTCTAAGCCCTTATTCCTATCATAGTATTGATAGATAAAATTTGGAAAGAAAACACCAAAAGCTCCAAAGCTATGCTTACAAACAAAATAAGCATCTCTGTGCAAGAGAATCAGAGAACAGTGTGAAACGGAGAGCCCTCCTGAATCTGGAGCAGATACGGGCAGTGGCAGTGTTGGTTGTTGTACAGTTTGGTCCTGTACAATGGAGAGTATGGCTCAGAATAATTTTTACTATATCAAAGAAAGTTGTAAAATTAAGTTGAGAAAAGCTGACATATGCAGTTCTCTGGGGCAATGGTTTATAGGAAGCTGGGATCTCAGATGATAAAGGAAACACACAGACTCTATACAAGGACCTGAGCCCAACCATTAGGAACCGTGTTCTGTGATATCCCTAGCATCACCATAGGATGGAAACCTCAGCCACCAGCATAAGATGTGCTTCTGGGCTCTGAGCCAAGAAGCCAGTGACAGTAACAGACAGCAGAAAGTATGAGAGAATAAATCTGCATATCAAATTCTAAAACTGATGAAAAAAAGTAACACTAAGAAAGTTAATTTTAAAAAAACTCAACAGAGCATAAATTCACTCTAGATCAGTGGTTCTCAAGTCACGGTAGTTTTGTCAGCTAGGGGACAATTTGCAAGGGCTGGAGACATTTTTGGTTATCTCAACTGATGAGGGTAGAGACACTGCTGTTATCTAGTAGCCATGGATGTTGCTAAACGTCTTACAGTACACAGGACAGCCCACCACAACAGTAAGTATCTGACTCAAAATGCCCATAGTGCAGGAGTTAAGTAGCTCTGCTGCTGATGAAACAAACAATACAAATGTCTAAAATTCGCAAAGATGTCCTTGAAGAGCTTGTATTCATGTTTTAAAAATGAGAAAAAGTGAAACAAGGTCAGAAGAATAAAAGAAGTGAATGTAAAATGAATACATTAAAGTGTTACAAATCTAAAATATTGTTTAAAAATTCAAATACCACAAAGTCTAAACAGCACAGAAAATTAGGGTATAGTACTGAAAACTTTTCCAAAATTCAGAAAAGCATAAATGATTCAAAACAAATATAAAAGAAATGATTCAAAACAAATATAAAAGAGCACATGGAAGAGTATTTCCAATGGAAGGGTCAAGAGAGAACGGTCTTGATGCAGTATTCAAAGAGATCATCATGGCTCCATATGTGTAGAATAGGAAGAAGGTTGGGAATACTCATTAAAAGAAAACACTCAACACAAGCAGAATTAACTCAAACAAATCTGCATCTAGACATATTAAAGTGAATCACAAAAATATCACAATGTAAAAAAGAAGCATTCAGAAAATACCAAAGAAAAGAGATTGTACCTAACAAGTAATAACTACCCATATTTTTCTTAACATTTTCATTGCCAGTAGAGTTCTCATTGTTAGCAATAGATGCCAGAAAAAAATGAAATAACATCTTCTAAAAGGTTAGGGATAATAATGCTCAATATAAAATTTTACACTCAAACTATTTTTTTAGAAACATGAATTAAAGAAAAAATTTGTTAAAAAAAGACTTTCAGGCAAAAAGATTATCCATAGACTTCATATAGACAAGGAGTTATGTATATACAGAGAGACAAAGGTCTATGTATGTGTATGATGTATACCCATCCTTACATATATAAATGCATATCTGCACATGTATATCTGTGTATAAATGTGTGTATACAATAAGTGTAAAATTTTAGCTGCTAAGAGAGGAACAAAAAAGGAAAGATGTAGAAACTATCATTTTAACCGAAAGAAAGAGCAAATAAGGAGGAAAGGAAAGAGAGGAGGGAGAGAACAAGAACAGGAAAAAAGAAGCAAAGAAAAACATAATAACCAGAAAACATAAACGAAATAGTACAAACAAGTTCAAATGTATCAATAATCATAATAAATGTAAGTGGATTAAATCATACATTAAGTAACAGATATTATCAAGAAAAAATATAAAGTTTAAAGGGATCATATTAAAATTAAAGTATACAGAAAGTTGGGAAAAAGGGCTAGTAATATTAATTAGAGGAAAGTTCATGTTTCAAACAAGAAAATGTTTTAGAAGAAAATAATTGATAATTAAATTGTGGGAACTAAATAATAAGCAGGAACATCCCCTAAAAAGTCATAATAATAAACATTATACATCTAATAATCTAGCCTCAAATCTATAAAACTTAACCTAATAGAATAATAAGTAGACAAAACAATGATAGAGGAAAATTTTAAAATTTTTCTATTAGAAATATGACAGGACAGAAAAAAATTAGAAAATGTATTAGTGAAGTTTCTCCAGAAACACAGAACCGATAAGATACATATAGATACGTAGATAAGTATATGAGTGGGGAGTTGTTAGGGAAATTGATTAATGAATGATTAATGAACTGATTAAACATGATTAATGAAGCAGACAAGTCCTGCAAAAGGCCATCTGCACAGTGGAGACCCTGGATGTCCATAGAATGGCTCACTTCAAGCCCAGAAAACTTAGAACAAGGAAAGCCAATTTGTGTAACTCTCAGTCCAAAACCCAAGGCCTAAGAACTCCTGGGTGGGGTGTGTAAGTCCTGGAGTCCAAAGACTCATAGCCTGGACTTCTGATCTCCAATGGCAGGAGAAGGGTGCCCCAACTACAGGAGAAAGAAAAAGAAAATTCATTCTTCTTCTGCCTTGTCATTCTATCTGGGCCTTGACAGAGAGGACCCACCCACACTGAAGGCAGATCTTCCCCACTTGATCCACTGACTCACTTCAATCTTTTTCAGAAGCACTTTCATGGACACACCCAAACATCATGCTTTACCAGCTAAGTATTCCTTAATCCAGTTGACACCTAAAATTAATCATCAGAAAATTCAAAAAACATAGCTTGACAAGCTTAATCTAAAATACACAAATAGAACCTCACCTCACAAATAAAGAGCATTCTTGTGCATATATGAAGCACTTGCAGAACAAATTCTACAGAATATTTTATAAATCTAAAGAAGTACATGCTCAAACTTTTATATGCCAAGCCATTATCTAGAGAGTTCTTGAGGTGATTAGAGAGAAAACAGCAGTGAAAGAAATACAGTAGTTCTAGTTGTGGTTGATTTAGTCAACAGATACCTGTTACCCCCAACTTTTTTTTTAACAAAAAGTGTCCCCCCCATTCGCTATGTATTCTCCTAGATGCCTTCATGACTTCCCTAAACAAGAAGCAGAAATCAGATTTGAAGTATTTGATCCTGATAATAGGTGTGTGATTCTTTATTGTGTATTGTGGTTGTTGTTATTTTAAACCAGAGAAGCCTTTAAAAGGTCCTCCTAAAAAGGTCAATTGATTTGTAATGTTTATCCCACTCATCAGTGTTAATGGTTCTGGATGTTTTTCAGGTTCAGGAACTCAGACTTGGGTGCAGATAAACTATTTAAAATCCTTTTTCCCACCTCAAAATTCACAAAACCATGTATCTGATCAAAAAATATCTATGTGGCTGAAGGGTAGAGAAGAGGATTTAAAATGTTTCCATTTTCTCTCAAAAGCATCAGCATGTAAAGGACCAATTTGGATACCCAAATTTCATTGTTTTTCAACATGCAGCCTCTAACAAGTTCTTAACATCTCTGAGCATGAATTTCCTTCTCTGCAAAGCAGAGATGGCAATGCATCATAATCCTAATCTCCCAGGATTTTTGTGAAGATTAAATGGCATAGCATTCAAATATGTAGAACAATATTAATATACAATAAGTACTCAATCTCCATTGGATATGAATATCTCATCCTGAAACAGTATGCTAAGAGACGTCAAAGCACAGGAGGACTATTTCTTCTCAGAGGAGCACCTCATGCTGCAAGCCAGTCCCACTTGTTCTTGATGATGTCAACTTCCTGACCACTTCACTATTTCTTTGCTGGAACATAGCAGCTTAGATTCTGGAATAAAGAGTATGTATTAGGCACCAATGCCTACCGGGCTTAGGTATTTGGGGAATTTCATAGGTGCATTAGGAAGTTGTAAGGACTAAATCCAGAGTCCCACAGCCATAAGATTTAGGAGAACAAGTTACGCATGCTTTAGGTTCCATTTGTATTGTCATTTTGCCAGTATTTTAATATTACTGAGTAATGTAAAACAGTGGAAGGAACAACTTGCATCACTAAACAATGATTTAAGGGAAACCTTATTATACTGTTATTTACAGAATGGACTTAAATCCTGAAATCCTGCTGGATGAAAAATATTAAATGTAGAATGTTAATAAAACTTTAAGAAAATTTAAATAACAGTAATTTAAATTCAATATAGTAATTTATGGTTTAGTCTGAATAATTTGTAAATTTCAGCATAATACTCCTTTATTAATAATACTTAACTACATTTGGAAAGGCAAAAATAGACCACAAATATGAGGCACACCATGACTGTGACTTCTTATGATATAAAAACTACATCTAGTGGATCTCTGTTCACAGGGGTGTAAGGGGGGAGGGGGCATGGGGACAGCAAGGGTGGTGAAATATGATGGACATCATAGCCCTAACTTTATGTATGACTGCATATATGTTGTGATTCTATGCAACTTACAACTAGAGAATTGATATGTTATCCTCTATCTATGTACAATGAATCATTTACACTGTTAACATGTAAGCCTAAATAAAAAAAAAAAAAAAAAAAAAACTACATCTATTTAGATATCTGGGCCATTTTACATAGGATAAATTTTTTCTGTTTATTGGTTAATCTTTTCTTTCTTATCTTTTGAATGATTCCAAACTTGCTATTTGATTTCCCCATCATATTTACCAAGAAAATACTTCCCAGCATCTTCTCGGTGGTTCCCCAAATCCTGGAGCTATCTTACAGAAAGACAGCTCTCACACCAACCTTACATGTGAATTTTAGCAAGACGCTCTCAGCTCCAGCTTCCTTTTTATGTAATAGGAAAATACTACTATGTAGGAACTAAGAAAAGTATCAAAGGAAATCTTTTCAATGGAAGGAAAAGGAACACATCACACTTGAACATTCTCTCTGGCTAAGCCGTAGACTTCATGAGGTCAGAAACCATGACTAAATTAGCAATATTGATTTCTTCATCACAAGCCCAGTTAAAGTTGTACTCTCTTAACTTGGCTAAACTTGAACTAGGTTTCTTGGAATTCCCACTCCTGAAGAACTCTAGATTAGTATGGGCTATATGGCTTAGTGTGAGGAAGGTTCAGACGATAAAAAACATCTTGACTAAGTAAAGAATAAAAGAGTTTATCAGCAGGTAGCAGGAGCTCATCAAATCACCAAAAGCCAGCAGATTCTAGGCTTTGGGAAAGCACCCGGACCCTCAAGATCACTCTGCCTCTGCCACTGGAGGAAGCTGCCAATACAGGACGTGGCTGACCACTAACTACATTCCTCTGTCTTGTTCCAAGTTGAGTCAGAGAAACAGCCACTAGGAAGGATAAAAAATACAGAATTTATTGTGGGGCTTTAACCATACATAATTATGTGAGTAATTAAATGATGTATTTACAAGTATTGCTTCTATGCCTGGTGTTAGTTTCTGAGGCCAGCAGGAGACACCATTGGGAAGGAAAGATAGAAGTCAAGCAGGAGAGAGCAAGAACAAACCAGGGCCTGAAAGGATGAGTGAGAGCCCAGAAGAAAACCAGAAGCCATGTTGGTCTCTCTTACTGAGTCTGAGCCTCCAACTTCAATGATGAGGTTCCTACAAGAGAAACTGGCACTGATTGTCATGCACTTATGTGAAAACCTGGCCTGTGAATTGGAAAGATGGAAGGAAGGCTCTAGTGGAAGCTCTGCGGGCTTGGCTGATGCCTCACACCAACAAGGTGAACCATAAGACAGAGACAAAATGCATGAGCTACAACAGTGCCTGGTGATCTACATACACCTTCAAAAGATAAAAAGAATAAGACCATTGCTTCCACCCTCCAGATCTCATGCAAGATGCCACAATCAAACCCAGAATCATACAACAAAGGAAACTCTGAAACATAGTCCAAGTGCAGCTAAAGTAACAGAAGACAAATACACCATACTCTGCCATGAAATGGATGGCTTGTGCCTTCTCTCAAAGTCAAACCTCAAACAAATTAATCTGATAAATGGGCTCTAAATAACATATGGACCACTAGATGCAAGGGAGTTTAGGCCACCTAATTCTTTAAGTTTTACAAAGAGGTACACTAGGAGATTGGAAAAGATGACCTGTTACTATAACCAAGATTTATTGAATGCTTACTATACACTCACTGCATGTGTGCTCAGTATTTTATGCATATTTTCTCAACTAATCCTCAATAATCTCATGAAATGAGAAGTATCATTATTATTATTTATTATCAGTTTTCCCTGTGCCTGTGTATTAAGCAAGGCTCAGAGAAGATAAAATCACCAAAAAGCAGTCTTTATTCCAGACATGTGCTTCCAGAGCTCAAATTCAGAACTCAAACTCTTAACCACATTCTATTGTCTTTAAGTACTTATCTTGATCATTGCTACACTGCCCAGATTAGTTCAGTTCTTGATACGTAGACCATGCAGAATATTGTAATTATTGAACTCACCTCCACACAATCACAAAAGACTTTATTCCTTCAGTTTAGCCCTGTCCTATTTATCTTTTTATTTCCTAGCAGTGACCTAATATAGGCACATGGTGCACAATCTCTATTTGTTAACAAATAATGTTCACTGACCCAGTCAAAGCTAGTAAAACCTGAAGAGGTGTCAGCATTTGACACATAAAGGTCCTGAGAATCAGAATCTTGTCCTTGATGTTACACCCTAAGACTCTTGGAAACGCAGAATATCACAGGAATTTTTGGAAATTCATCAAAATTAAAAGATTTCCCTTGTCAGAAATTCACTGTCTTCCTTTACCTCAAACCACAAGCTGGATACATTTTCATACTCAGAGTTGGTTAGGGAGGAAGATTTGATAGGAAAGCAGAGGCAATGTACTGTGGCTTAGAAGAAAACTATTCTCTGTCCTCCCTTAGTTGAGTCCTTTGCATTGACAGGGGAATTCACAAAAACTCAGATTTTTTGGGGAAACTGAAAAGTAGAATATGTTCATTCTCTGTGGAAAGAGAATATCCTGCAGAAACAGCAAGACCTGAAGAGTGTCTGTCACCAACCTAGTAATGTTATTGTGGAAAAGAGATATTCGTATGGGTGTGCAGAAGGGACTAGCAGAATTTTTTGGATCCTAATGAGGTATAGAAAGAGCCAAGTTTTTCTTTTATATTCAAAAAGAACATCCAAGTAATGGAGAAAGCTAGAGACACAAAAGGCATGAGAGTCGGGATGGCAAGATGGTGCCATGTGTGTAGATCCATGACCAGGGATCAAATGGACACAAAGTTGCCCATAAAATGCCCAAATGTCCAGACTAGAATTAATCCCATCTCATTTGACCTCTTGCTTCCAAACCAGCACCCACAGTTAGACTTGAATTTATAAATTAGGAGGAGAGAGATACTAACTGATGAAGATTATGTTTTCAACTGGTGACACCTGAACTCCTGGCCACCTAGAAATTCTGTTCTCAGAAAAATTAAGTGAATTGTTTTTTCTCACATGTGAGTTTGGGATCAAAATTCAAGTTCACTGCAAAAAGTTGATCAAAGAGGTCTACCAATACTTAAATATTCAAATAAAATGACTTTTATTTTACCAACTTAAAAGGTACAATTGCTGCACTTTTTAAGGACCATGTAGTAAAATCTATCAAGAAAAATTAAATTCCTACTGGTTATTTTAATATAAAATTATTTGACCAACACCACTATTTTTATTATAATGGAAACTTTGATGCTAACAAATATGAATCTTTTTTTGCTCTGGCATGAAGAATATTAACATTGCCTCTGAGGTAAGTACAAAGTATCCATTCAACAGACATTAATGCATACTTAGTATGTCAAGAACCAAATACACAGAATAACATGGCAGCCAAAGCAATACAAGAATCAGTATTCAAGACTAGTGAAAGAAAAATAATAATTACAGGGCCATGAATCTCTAATTTTTTTGTTATTTTACCTTTTAAAATTCACTGAGGACCTACAAAGTACCAATCACTACTAAGTGCATACATGCATTATGGAAAAATATCCATGCCCAGATCACTTTACCAAATAAAATTATTTCAGTTTCAGACCACTCACTTATGCTCTCTTGTAGAGCATCTTCCTAGTATCTGTTTCTTATCAACAAAAGCATAGTTTGTTAAATGGCTCCCTGCTACATGTCAAATCGGGCACCATTCTGATTAAATCATGAGTTAATCCAAATTCATTTAAACTGGGGCAGTCCACAAACATTGCCATCAGACTTGAAAGGGCTAGACTCTACCTGGATCACAATTTGTTCAGGCACATCCAAATGGTGTGTTTCCCACCCAAGCACCCACTCTGAGCACTCTATGTCTTAGAGATGTGCAACATTGCTCTCCAACTGCAGAATGCACTTTCCCCAAGGCCCTAGCACCCTCCCAGGCTGCTAGAGGGATATAGTAAGAAAACTTCTAAACCTGCCTGAAGCTCTTCATGACTGACACCAATCTGGATACTTTGGTTTTTCCTTCCACTGAGGGTCAAATAAGATAGTTTATGTGAGCAAGCTTTTCACATATCCTATAAAATACTATATCAGTGGTCACCCTTACAAGATACTTCCACATCAAGCTCTTCTGGGCCAGTATGGTAACTGGCTCAGGAATGAAGTGGCCTCCAACTTTTTTGTGTCGAATTTGATGTGTTTACTATTCTGTTTTCCTACTAGATTCTAAGTGGTAGTGCGTTAAGAAACTGGTAAAGTTCATTATTATATCCTACATCTGTGGGAAAAGGTTTTTGACAAGAGCCAATTTCAAGACAAATAAAACTTACGTAGGCTACAAAAAGTTATTAAAAAAGTGAAGTATTTTTTACCAGCCATACAACCAATAGTTCTGAGCAGCAGCTAGAATTAGTACATTTTGTTTAAGGCAATGTTTATAGATAGATTCTCAGAAAGAAAGATAAATGGGATGAGCCCAACATCTATACTTAACTTTCTCATGGGTACTAAGTCTGCATTCTTTCTGGCCCAATCACACTCCTAGGAATGGCACCATCACAGCCAGTTTCCTGAAATAATCAGCCTCTCAGGCCAGATAGAGGCTAGGCAGCTGCACAACTCTCCTATGGTTCCCAATGCCAGAGGGTCACACAGGGCCATGACCTGGCATCACACATGGGGCCTTCCATTCTGTAGACTATACTTCTAGCTTCCAAACTGAGGACAACCAATTCTCTAAAATTATTTTTCTGTTTACCTTGAAGGCCCTCTGTCCCAATTTCTTTTCTTCATGTTAGTTAAAAAGCAGGGCTTACATTGGTTTGAAGTACAGAGCTACAGGCCACTTGCTCAGATTGTTGGTGGCTTTTAAGTTGACTAAAGTTTTTAAATCTAAACATACATAATCTTAAAATAAAACCAGCCCCAAGGTCAACAATCCTTGCTGTCTTGACACTGCTATCAAGCTAGAAGGCAGGAGAAAGTTTCACATCATCACTACTTATCTGAGAAGGCCCTTGGCAGCTTCTAGCATCACAATATTTAAATTTCTATTGCCAAAATGAGGAGCCTTAGCAATCTTCAGTGGGTTGAGGGAATTTAGTTTACCTAAAGAATAAAATAAGGTTTGAAAAAATATTCTAAAGTAAAGAGGATACACAATAGCTGAGTTATGGAAGACCAAAAGAAACATTGAGGTTTGAGGTTGGAGAAAGAGCATTCGTAGGTGTCCTTTAGGTAGGAAGGAAACAGTGACCAGAGATGAGATCAGTGCAGCTCTACAGCTTCAAGGATGATGAACAAGTTCAGGGGATCCTGGGAAGAAAATGTACAGGAGATTAAGAGCTTCCTAATAAAAATGACCGAATTTGAACACGTCAAGGAGAAGGGAAAGCTGAGAAAATCAAGGAAACTGAGCTTTTTCTCTCAACCTTCTGAGAAAAAGGTTGTTGTTATTACTGCTTGCTCTTTCCTCTCTCAGCACCCTGTCTGAGAAGCAATGGAGTCAGAGAGAAAAACACAATGTGACCTTCTGTTCTAGGGGAAGTGGAAAAAAAAGAAGTCCAAGGTTGCCTCCTTCTTACCCACTCTTGAGGCACATTTTCATGCTATTGTTGGACTTTGCGGTTTCCTTCTGGTTGCCATGGCATCGGAGACACAAATGCCTTCTTCCACTTTAAAACTGAATTCCCTTACAAACAAAATTGTTTCCATTTGAGAATATTCTCACCCTCACACCCATCAGAACTGCTTTCAAAAGAATGTGTCTTTTTAAAATATGGATGAAATGCATTGCCGCCTTCTGATTACAAGAGGAACATATTTTTATTTTTAAAACACTAGAAAATGCAGGGTAAAAAATTTTTTAAATGGAAGAACTTGCCCTAAGAGCCTTTCACCTACATATAACCATGTAAGTGACATTTTAGCATATTTATTTCAGGTCTATCATATGTAGATGCATATATATTTTGTCTTATGCATTATAAAATCACAACTCTATTACATAGATATAGTCTGCATGCCCTTTTTCCTTCACTTTACATCCTACAGACTCACCCTTCTGAAGCAGGACTATAAAAGCCAGAGGTACTCTGTATAGAGCTTTAGCATTTTGTTCGTTTTCATCTAACATATTCTCATTAAAAGGAGAATTTAATAAGACAGCAGTCTGACCTTTATGCCCTCATGAATCTAAAAGTTTGAGAGAAGTCAGAAGCAGAGAAGGATGGGTTAACTGTGCAAAGAAATGTTTGCAAAGGCCATTCGCTCTTAGCACAGATAGCTTCATATATTATCCTGGGTTTGTTTAAAGAAAAAAATCTGAGAATGTAACTAAAAATTCATGATTTTTTTCAATAATTACATGTTCTCTGCAAGTACAAGCATACTTTTCAATCAGTAATATATTTGCCTATTTGTCCTTACAAAACAGATCACTGTTACTAACCTAGTCCCATAAACCAGGAAAGCAAACACTGAAGGATAGGAAAATATGAAGACAGTGTGCTTTAGTGGAAATGGTATAGATTTTTGCATCAAACAAAAGAGTTTCCAAACTAAGGCCTACAATTACTAGATATGTGACCTTAAACATGGTACTAAAATTTCTTAAGTCTCAATTTCCTTATCCTTAATGATTCAGATTTTTTTTAAAAAAAATAATGCCAAGCTGCACTAAGAATTAAAATGAAATGAAAAAAAAAAGCCTTACATAATATCTGACACTTTGTAGATAGATGTTCAACAAATATTGACATTCTTTTTTTGATGGAGCCTGAGCTGAACTTAAATTTCTGCAGGCAGTGATAGTTACATTGTTCATTATATAAGTTGGTAGTGATTGTACATTGTTTTTCAGTTATACATTAACAAACATCCTCAGTAAACATTACTTCCACTCTCCTATTAAAAGTTATATAAGGTAGAAGATTTTCGAATGAAATTTTAGAGTCCGGAAGGACAGGAATGTTCATATTTCCAATAGTTCCTTTTTCTGAATTCCCAGCTCAGTAGAGGAAACAAGTTAATTTGTGTGTCATCAAAACTAAAAGAGAATAAAAGACTTCCCCTAGCCACTGTTAATCTCCTTAACTATTCTACCAGAGCTTCCAGAATCAAGATTAAAAGAAAAGGAAAAAAATGATGTTTCCACACATTTCATATCAATAGAAGGAAGTTGAAACTGTACTGGTAAACAGAGTAAGGAAGCAAAAACTTCATTAGAAATTAAATGTTTTATAATTAACCACACTGGAGGCAGATGTTTTCACTAATTTTCTCTAGAAACTTTTGAAGACAGATTAAATTAGACCAGTTATTTACTGAATCTCCTGAAAATATATAGAAGGTCCCTCCAAAACACTTTCTTTTATCATATTGCCCAGATTAGTGTAAGGCCTATTAAGCAGTAAAAGTGCGATTTTTTTTTTCTTTTGCAGATTATGTTATTTTTAGCATGTTTCAATCAAGGTAACTAAAATCAAAACCATGTGTATCAATAAATCAATACAACACTGGAACCTGAAATAATTCACATCCCACATTCATATCCACCCTAAGTATTATTACTAATGGGAAATGGATGATGATGATAGGGTAGATAATAGAAAATAATAGATGATTGATTGATATATTAAAATGGTATTTTTGAACCATTTAAAAATTATTTAGATATGTCTTCTTTAGGCTGCTGAGATAATCTATAAATTTTATATATTGATGTCATTTTACAGATGAGAAAAACAATGCCCAGTAAAGTCTTGTGATTCGGCTAATCATCTACAGACTTGAAACCAAAATTGAAATGCTTGAATTTTCTTCTCAAGACAATGAGAAGTTATTGAAAGTTCTTGATCATGAAGGTTATATTGTCACTAAGATATTTTAAGAAGATCACTCAGAAAGTGGTTTGCAAAATAAAGGATGGAGAAATTAGTGGCAGAGAGGTAAAATAGGAGGCCGGCAAAAAAAAAAAAAAAAAACCCTAATAAAGAGGTGATTTTTAAAGTGTGGTATTAAGCTTGCTTCTACTAAAAGTAATTTGGTTTGATTTGGTTTCTGTTTTCACCTCATTTTGGTTTCGTGTTCCATCTTCCCCATTAGTAATAACTTTTCTACTATCTCTTTCCCTTCAGAGGAAATAGGGGGGTTACTCACTTCACTCTTTCCCCAAAGCATTCTCAGAAATTTCTTCCTCTTGACACTTCATTGTGCTTTTAAATTGTGGTTTTGTATGTTCTCTGTAATCACTGGAGCAAATTTTGGGAACAGTCATGGTATCTCATATTCACCCACACCCATCTCTCCATGTGAAGTACAATTTAGTACCCCGCAAAGAAGCCACCTCCATATGCAGCCTTAGAAATAAATCCCTTGTAACATTACTTCTCAGCAAGAGACAAAGAATGTCTACCATCCAGCCTTCCCTAATGAACCTTGATTTTTAATCACACAAGGTCTTTCAGAGATGAATTTCTCTATAGTGAGAAATCACAGATTGCACACACAAAAAAGTATTTCCTTTTAAGATACCCATTCCTAAGGTTTTTGAGAGCTAAGGTAAACTGACCAGCCCTGGGAAATGCAGTTTGTGATTTACGGGGCCACAATGCAGGCCTCAGCCTTCTTTTGAAGAGCATTGTTTACCTTAGGGAATATGTTTTCTTTCCTTTTCCACCATAGGAATGTCTTCCTTCTTTGAGATATACTTTTCTAATTGAAATAAACTGAACAAACAGGAACCTTGGTGATAAAAGAAAAATGTTATGTTTATTTTTATGTAGTCAGTAAATAAACCTTCTTTACTGGTCTAATAAACAGGCAAAAAATACCACATATTTGACAGAGCTCATTAACTTTTTTCTAATTGAAAGTTATTTTAAGGATTTTATACTTGAACTTCACTTTTTACATAAAAAAATAAGAAGAAAAGAAAAAACTCTTTGTAAGGGAATAAATTCATTGGTGAACAAAGGGTAATGAGCTAACTAAAAAATATAGTCCTAGATTTCTTTAATAAAATCTTAAAAAAAAAAAAAACCAACCCAGCAAATAGTTTAGCATTTAGAGATTATCTAATTTGAAAAATTCTCGATAGAAGTATTTATTGTATATTAATGTGCTTACTATGCTTCAGGATCTAGTTAAAATGCCATTTTAATAACTTCAGTATAGGTGGGAAAAACATGTTTTAACCCTCATGTTTTGACACTTATCAAAGTACTTACCAACTTTTTTGAACTGCAAGTGCTCTATAACTGAGCCACACACCCAGCCCTCTCTCTGTCTGTACCCACCACTAAACTGTAAACTCTGGAGGACTTACCACTACTAAACAGTGACTAGAGAGTGGCTTTTTAGTAGCTATTTGTTGAATTAATTACTAGCTGCTTAAGGTTTTAATGTCAGTGGAGTTTCAAGTAAACTTTTTTTGTTGATCTTTTTTTAAAATTTTTAAATTTGTTCTAATTAGTTATACATGACAGTAGAATGCATTTTGACACTTTGTACACAAATGGAGCACAACTTCCCATTCCTCTGGCTGTACATGGTGCAGAGTCACACCAGTAGTGTAATTATACATGTATTAGGGTAATAATGTCTGTCTCATTCTACCATCCTTCCCATCCCCACAAGCCCATCCCTCCCCTCACTCCTCTCTGCACAATCCAAAATTCCTTCATTCTTCCCTACCCCCATCCCCACTATGGATCAGCATTCGCTGATCAGAGAAAACATTTGGCTTTTGGTTTTGGGGGATTGGCTTATTTCACTTAGCATGATACTCTCTAGTTCCATTCATTTACGTGCAAATGCCGTAATTTCATCC
Organism: Xerus rutilus; assembly: GCA_028644305.1. Taxonomy (NCBI): domain Eukaryota; kingdom Metazoa; phylum Chordata; class Mammalia; order Rodentia; family Sciuridae; genus Xerus; species Xerus rutilus. The sequence continues at coordinate 73,115,189 of CM053400.1, read as the reverse complement.
TTCTTTAAGGCTGAGTAATATTCCATCGTGTATCTTTGCCATATGAACCTCAGATAGAGCACTAATCTTCAGGATATATAAAGAACTGAAACTTTTTAATCTTTTAATAATTTTAAGCTTATGGAGTCGTGAAGATAGTACAGAGTCCTCATATACCTCTTATTCAACTTTAGTTTCTTCTAACTCCATCATCATGCTATATAGTTCAATGGTATGTTTGTCAATCACAAGAAGCCAACACTGGTACATTGTTATAAAGTAAGCTCCTCACATTTTTTGAATTTTAATTCACTTTTCTATTAGTGTTTAATTTCTATTCCTGTACCCAATCTAGTATACTGAATAAGCTACGATAGATAGTAAAACATGGTTAAGGAAATGCCCCTCCCTGCCCTAAAAAAGAAGCTTCTCTAAATGAACAGGCTACTCCATGAAATTAAGCTGTAGAAACATTCCAAACATTCCAGCCAACTCCTTTGTCCCAGGCAGCTGGAAAAGGAAGGTGGGACAAACCTGAGTGAAGGCTACAGACTCAAAGGCTAACCAACAACCTTCATACTTCTCCAATACCTGAATAGCATAGATTTTGATCAATGTCCCTACCCTACCTTATGTTAGCTACATAAACCCTAACTAATCCACTTAACTGGCAACTCCTATGGATCCCCTCTCACCCTGCAGGAACTCTGTCTCTTTTTCTCACTTGAATAAATTCTACTTTAAACTCATTCTTCTTCATCCAAGGATTTCAGTCTTTCAATTTGTGAGACAAGAACCTGGAAAGAAGTCACTGGCAGGTGGCTGGGGTCTGCTGCAACACCATAACAACAGAGGCTAAAAATCCAAATTCAGTACCGCATTGTGTTTTGTTATCGTATCACCTTTGTGTCTTCTGGTCTGTGGTGGTTTCTCAGTCTTCCCTTGTTTTTTGTGACCTTGAGAGTTTTAAAGGAATGATGATTACATATTTTTTCTTTTTTAAAAAAATTATTTATTTTTATTTTTTAAAACAAAAGAGTGCATTTCAAGTACACATATGGAGCACAATTTTCCATTTCTCTGGTTGTAAACAAGATAGGGTCACACCATTTGTGTCTTTGTACATGTACCTAGGGTAGTGATGTCCATCTCATTCCACCACCTTTGCTGCCCCCATGCCCCCTTCCTTCTCCTACCTCTCCTTTGCCCTATCCAAAGTTCCTCTATTTCTCCCATGCTCCCCACCCCCACCTCCATTATGTATCAGCATCCACTAATCAGTGAAAACATCCAACCTTTGGTTCTTTGGGATTGGCTTACTTTACTTAGCATGATTCTCCAACTCCATCCATTCACCTGCAACATCATAATTTTATTCTCTTTTATTGCTGAGTAATATTCCATTGTGTATATATACCACACTTTATCCATTCATCTATTGAAGGGCATCTAGGTTGCTTCCACAGTTTAGCAATTGTGAATCATACTGCTATAAATATTGAAGTGGCTGCATTGCTGTGGTATGCTGTTTTTAAGTCTTTAGGGTATAGACCAAGGAGTGGAATAGCTGTTCCATTCCAAGTTTTCTAAGGAATCTCCATACTGCTTTCCAGATAGGTTGCACCAATTTGCAGTCCCACCAGCAATGTTTTAGCGTGCCTTTTGCCCCATAACCTCACCAACACTTATTGTTGTTTGTGTTCTTGAAAATTGCCATTCTGACTGACATGAGATGAAATCTTAGTGTTGATTTGCATTTCTCTAATTGCTAGAGATGTTGAACATTTCTTCATATATTTGTTGACTGATTGTATATCTTCTTCTGAGAAGATTCTGTTTAGCTCCTTAGCCCATTTACTGATTGGGTTGTTTTTTTTTTTTTGGTGTTAAGTTTTTTGAGTTCTTTATGTATCCTGGAGATCAATGCTCTATCTGATGTGTGTGTGGCAAAAATTTGCTCCCAGAATGTAGGCTCTCTGTTCACCTCCTTAATTGTTTCTTTTGCTAAGAAGAAACTTTTTAGTTTGAATCCATCCAATTTATTGATTCTTGATTTTATTTCTCATGCTTTAGGAGTCTTGTTAAGGAAGTTGAGGCCTAATCCAAGTCCTCAGTAGCCTAATGCATGAAAAATACTTGGTTTCACAAATGTTGGGGATGTGAGGGCAGGAAAACAGAGTGAGAAAAAAGAGGAAAAAGAAAAGAAGAAAAAAAAGATAATAGAAAAAAATCTCAAGGTAAATAAAAAGGATTGCTTCCCTTTTCATGCAGTAGGTGGGGTTGTTTACTCGTTATCTCTCTCCTCAAGATGGTGCAAGTTATTAGTGTCTGTGTGTTGGTTTTAGAGGCGGAGCTTCTAAAGGTGGGGTTTAGCGCTTGCGGATCCCGTGGAAAGACTCCACTCTTGATTTGGGCACCTGGATTTATCTCCTTATATCCCCTGTAGACCTCACAGGTCCTGGTCTCTCACTTGGTCTCAAAACTGTGTCTCTCTCACTCCCACCCTTTCTACTTCCCAATCGGGAACTTCTCTCTCCCAAGGTCAGGTGGAAGAGAGCTGTTTTGTGCCAGGCAGGTCAGGACTAGGCTTTGTGAGCAACTGACCGACCACATAGGTGCAAGCTCTGTGCCAGTCAGTGGCTGCAGGGGAGAAAGGGGAACTGGGGAACTATGAGTACCTTGATACTGCTTCTGAGCCCCAGCTGGTGTCCCAAGCTGGGGATTCCCCAACTGAAAATGCCAATTGCCATATTGAGGGTATTCCAATGTAGGCATCTGCTTTCAGAGACAGAGTGTCAGCCTGGCTGGGCAGTGGTGTTGGGCAACTGGTTCTGTGATGCAAGTAGGGGGCTGTCTCCAGATCCTGTCCATTGTCCCCAGGTGCAGGAGAACAGGGGAGCTCCATGCTGGTAGATTGAGGTCCACACAGGAGCAGCAGCCAAGTGTCCTGTATGGGAGCTGGGGGTCCTGTGTGGGAGTAGCAGCTAGAGGTCCTGTGTGGGTGGGTGACCAGAGGTCCTGTGCAATGTGTGGGTGCTGGAGCCAAGAGTCCTGCATGGGTGAATGGCCGGGGTCCTGCCCAAACGCTGGAGCCTGGAGATCTGCGCAAGCACAAGGCTGGATTTCTTGTAGGAGCAGCTATCAAGGGTCCTCTGGTAACTCACAGAGAAACCGTATTCCCACTGCTTTAATCCCTGGTCATGAGAGACTAGGAGCACAGCGTCTATCTAGGCCACCATCTTGGATCCCCCCTCATGATTACATATTTTGTCAAGTATCCTTAGAGTTGGTTTTATCTGATGTTTTTCTCATGATTAGACTGAGGCAACAGATTTTGGGAAAAAGCGTCACAGAGGTGAAATGTCCTTCTCATCACACATAGAAACATGCTATGCATGTTATATCACTGGTGATTTTAATCCTGGTCGTCTCATTAAGGTAGTGTTTGCCATATTTTTTCCTCTATGAAGTTTCTGTTTTTCCCATTCTCTACCCTGTTCTTTGGAAGTGGATCAGTAAATGTAACCAATTTGCAAAGGAGAGAGGAAGTACCTATAAGAATTATTTGGAATTCTTCTATCTGGAAAATTTGTCTCTTCTTTCCTTTATTTTTTACTCAATTGTTTATGTATACCAGTATCAATGTTTGTGTGTATATAAAATATTGCATATTATAATCCTTTATCACGTTATTTATTTTGTCACCCACACTACTTCAGCTTTGGACATTGGGCCTTCCTCTAGTTTAACTCCTGTGTCTCCTTGCAATGCCACCACCCTTTCATTTTTTTAGCACATAGATACTAAAAGATACTCTAAATTCATTGTATTATTTTCCTTCCTCAGTCCTGTTTCCCAAGGACCTCTGATTCCTTTCATTGGAAAAATTATATTTAGAAAAAAAGATGTGTGCACTGAAGTACTCATCTCTCCTGTAATGTTATTGCTTCTAGATTTTTCTCAGTGGCTAGAGTTAGGTAATGTGTGTATATTAATCTTGTGTGCACAGATCTTTAAAATTCTTTGTTGTATTCATCCATTTGTATATTTATTCTGCATGCCTACCTGCATTCATACTGATGTACTCAACTCTAGTACCACAAAGTTCCTTCTGGCCTTGGCTTCTTGCTTACCTGAAACTTCCCACTCCCAAAGTAATAAACACAGCATCCCCATTCACTCAGTTATTTGTTCAATTGCAGCATAAATGTAAATCTATTTTAGAATTGTTAACTCATACATGACCCCATGAGAAACAAATTTACCAACTAGAATACACTGTTTATAAATAATTCTTTCCATCTTCCTCCTTACAGTTTCTAGTTCAAACACCAATTTCCTAATGTACTTTGGTCAGCTCTTTTTCCCTTCATACTCTTTTTTAAAATTTTGTTTTATTTATTCTAATTAGGTATACATGAAAGCAGAATGCATTTTGATGGAGCACAAATGGAGCAAATAAATAAATGGAGCACAACTTTTTATTTCTCTGGTTGTACATGACATAGAGTTGCACCATATGTACAGTGAATTTATATAGTTCATTTTTACTATAGTTGTATTCATTTGTTGCAGGCTGCATTCCATCCTCAGACCTCTGACAACCTGCTTGATTTTTTTTTGTAGTTTCCATACATTTAAGTTCACTGTTTATGATATGCAGTTCTATGGATTTGGAAAAACAATTATGCACAAACCATCCCCAGTATCATGCAGACTCATTCAGTTGCCCTAAAATTTTCATGTGTCCTTTCTGAGTCAACCACCTTCTTGGTCCATCAGTCCCTGCCAAATCACTGGCCTGTTTTCTCTCGTGGTAGTTTTGTCTCTTCCAGAATGCCATATAAATGAAATAATATAATCTATAGCTTTTGGGATCCAGCTCCTTTCAATTATTAAAATAATTAATTTTAAGATTGATTGTGTTGTGTGAATTGATTGCTTATCCCTTTTTATTGCTAAAGAGTGAAGCACAGAATGAATGTATCACAGTTTATTCATCTATTACCCTCTTGAAAGACGACTTTGTTGCTTCCAGTTTTTAGTGATTCTCAATAAAGCTGCTATAAACATTTGTCTGCAGGTTTACATATAAATATGTTTTCAATTCACTTTGGAGATACCTAGGAATATGATTGCTGGGTCATATGAGTAGCGTGTGTTTAACTTTATGAAAAACTGTCAAATTGCCTTTCAAGATTTTTTAAAAAATATAATATAGACTACAGATTGCAATTATTTTTAACCATGTTGACTATAACATTAGATTGTAGCATTAATTGTTTATTAGAACAGTTTATTTTTATATTAGAGAAGTAAACGTTTTAAGAATCAAGATGATGAAGGCAGGGTATAAGAAAAATGCCTGCTGTAGTACAAGACCTATTAGTCATCATGTCCCTGTTTACAGTAAGTCCCATCACCATGACAACTCCCATCACTGAGGGCTCATCGCCCATCACAACTCCCTCCACAGGTTCTATATTTTAATTAGGTGAAAATAAAGTCACCAATGGGAACAAAATGGGGCATAATCTTCAATTAGGTCCATGTGGAAAGGTGACCACGGCACAGCTTAGTATATAAAGTAAGACTTACCCAGACATTGGGGCCTTGAGCCACCCTCTTGTTCAGCCCACTCCACTATACAGTGCTACATGCACATGCAATAAATCTGTGCTCTGCTTATTCTGAGTGTCTTGCTCAATTTTTGGTTCATAAAACCAAAACTTGGACCCCAACTGAACACCCTACCAGTATCATTAGTATATTATAATAGTATATTTTTAAACTATTTACTTAAAATCTTCTCTGAAATTACTACTGGGGACTGAGGGAACCCAGGCCAATTATATGCAGCTATCACCATCTGTGTATAGTGCTGTGTTATTCACATGCAAGGTTACCAGGCGTAAAGCAGTCTTTGTTTGGGGGGACATTTGTAGCCAATGTAGCTAGTTAATAAAAACACACTAATTTCAGACAGAGAATATAGTATATCTCTACCAAGCACATTAAAAATTCTATGTGCCTAAGTGAGCAATATGTCTGTCCTACTCTAAAGCATAACTCCTCTCAAAACTAAAAGCACCAAACTATTAATTTTAATAAAATTACATGATGTTGTCTCAGAATCACTGGTGAAATCCCTCTTTTATATATCGTATAGTGTGGCCTTTTCCATGGATCTCTTGACTCAGAATTATTTTCCATAAATATTTGAAAGTTATCTTTTTATCATCCTCATCCTTCTTCCTGAAGCTCAATCATTACACTTTAAGAATTTTTCTAAATATGTGGGCTGAAACCTCAGCCAAGTTGCCAGATTTTTCAAGAAGATTGTTTCTTTTATTGCTTTACTTTTTCCTACAGTGCCAAACAATCAGAAAGAGAGAAAATAGTGGGGGGAATCAATTATCAATATTATAAAAATGAATTTTCATATGCTTATTACCTCTTGTTTCCATAATATCATATGCATTCTCTGAAAAACTACACTAATTATGAACTCTAATTTTTCTTCAACCACTAAAATAATTATCTCACATTCTTGTTTTTGCCCCCAAAAGGAAAAATTATACTTAATCATTCTAGAGCTTGCTTTAACCTGCACATATCATGCAAACTACAATTTCAAAACATCTAACATAAACTTTACCCTTTACGATCCTATTAATGAGCATGTACTGTCAATCTTCAATAGATTAGCACAATATCTTCAACGTAGAATTTTTTTTAAATTGAGAGAGCTAACCCTTCTACATGCAGGACCCATGACCAATTTCAAGTTGCTCATCCTGTGAACATTCACCCAGGGCTCATTCTCAGTTTAATACTCTATTGTCTGTCCCTTGAAATCAATAGTTTTTGAACAAAGGACCCGTAATGTTCATTTTGCACTGGGCCCCACAAATTATGTAGCCAGTCATTCCAGGACCATATTTTAGTCACTAACCAAGGCACTACAAGGGCACTGTAGAAACTACATACTTTTTCCTTCTAACAGAGTCTGTTTTGGGGGTTTTAGCCTCCTGAATCAGCCAAATTAGTTCTGCAAAGACTACAGTTCTTTAAATTCCTCTCTTGTTTGTTAAGGATAAGATAGAGGAGCCGGGCGTGGTGGCGCATGCCTGTAATCTCAGCACTGAGGGAGGCTGAGACAGGAGAATCACGAGTTCAAAGCCAGCCTCAGCAATGGCAAGGTGCTAAGCAACTCAGTGAGACCCTGTCTCTACATAAAACACAAAATAGGGTTGTGGCTCAGTGGTCGAGTGCCCCTGAGTTTGATCCCTGGTACCAAAAAAAAAAAAAAAGATAGAGGTGGATCAAAGTGGGGAGGGGAGATATAGTCAATAATTTTCTTGTCAGATTTTGTACTTAGAAGACCCTCTCTAATGGCCAAGATTAATGAAGAGGCTTATAATTGAAGAGGCTACTTCTTAATCTCACCTCAGTTTCCCAATTAATGGCCTATTTTCTGTTTCAGGACAGAGGGTAGAAGGTATTAATTATGGGGGTACAAAGTAATGCTATGATGTGTGTATACAATGTGGAATAAGTCAAGCTGATAAAAGTATCACCTGAAACACATCATTTTTGTGGTAAGAGCATTTGAAATTTAGTCTTTTAGTGATTTTTAATATATAATATATTATTATTATAATCTTTCTGTGCAATAGATCTCAAAGAACACATTTCTTCTAACTGAATATTTGTATCCTGTGACCAATATTTTCTCATTTCCCTCATCTCCCAGACTCTGTTAGCCACCATTCTACTCTCTGTGTCTGAGTTACACTTCTTCAGATTTTATATGTGAGATCATGTGATATTTGTCCTTCTATGCCTGGCTTATTTCACTCAGCATAATGCCTCCAGATTCATTCACGTTGTCACAAAATATAGATTTACCTTATTTTTAAGGTTGCATAGTACTCCACTGTGTGCATGTGTGTGTGTGTGTGTGTGTGTGTGTGTGTGTATACCACCACATTTTCTTTATTCATTTATGCTTTGATGGCCAGCTATTTTTTATTTAAATAGTAAAGATAATAATATCTACATAATAAAGATAATGATATCTGTTATACTTTTTTAAACTAGAAAGTGATATACCTTCAATAAATATTATTAAGGAACTATTTCCAGTACAAAAATATGCACCCTAGGTGATTCTTTTTTTTTTTTTTTTTTTTTTTAACCAGGGATTGAACTTAGGGGCACTCAACCACAGAACCACATCCTCAGCCCTATTTTTTGTTTTATGTAGAGACAGGGTCTCACTGAGTTGCTCAGTGCCTTGCCGTTGCTGAGACTGGCTTTGAACTCCCAATTCTCCTATCTCAGCTTCCCAGAGTGCTGGGATTACAAGTGTGAGCCACCACGCCCAGCTCACCCTAGGTGATTCTTTAAAAACTCCTTAGGTCTCTTCCCCTTAGACCATTCCCAGTTTAGGGCTCCTTTCTACTTGGTCATGTTACCACGAAAAGTTCCTGACATATATTTGTGTCCTGGTTGAAAAACACAAAGGGGTAGAGAATAAGTTCCAGTACATATCACTGTTCCTTATATTTTAAACATTATAACAAAATGTTTATATTATATTTCCAACATTAAATTGTTGGAAAAGAAATAAAATAAAAATAGGAGAGGATATCAAAAAATAGCCTTTACTCACAATTTTTCAAAGGCTGTTATCCTACACTTCTTTCTCTCTTGGTCTGATGGTTCTGGGTTTCTTCTTCTACCTTTTATTTAAGATATTAAAAGTAAGATGAAAGGTGAACTTTTTTATTAATTATTATTTTAATTATACAAATTTTTGAGACTGTGTGATAATTCAATATGTATGTAGTAGTGATCACATCACAGTAGCAAACATTTTTATCTTAAATATTTTTAAATTTTTTATTAACATGTAATAATTGCATTTATTAATTAAGTACAGTGTGAAATTTCAATATATGTATATAATATGTATTGATAAAATTGGGGTAATTGATATTTCCCATCTCCTTATCATTGCTTTGTGATTGGAGGCTTTGAGCTCCAAAAGAAGATTTTTAATTAAAGTTTTGCTTATAAGTCCTTACTTCTCCTTGAGAAAAAAGAGTTATGTATGTTTTTAATTCATCTTTATTTCCTGAGACATTAAATAATATGGTTTACTCCAGAAAAATCAATCTAAATCTTCCTTCCATGTCTTTATACTGAAAAATCGCATTAAAAATTGTCCCATGTACTTATCACTAGCAAATGATGCAGCCAAATTCCAAAGGGATGCCTTCATAGAGGATATTCCATATCACAAGTGTTCAGAGCTATTTATAATTCATTTGGATTGCTGAAGGTAATAAGTAATCTAGGTGTTTTATCAAAATTCCCCATCAAAACTTACCCTGCCACAGCCATTTGTGCATTAAAACTTTGACTCAATGGCTTTGTGTTGCCTGATTGTTGACATTGGCCTTTGAGAACAAATTACATTAAGCAAAAGGCTGGTATGCCAAGATACACAGTCTTGGAGTTACCCTCCCACCTTCCTCAAAAAGTTCAATTTACTCAAAACATAGCAAAGTCCTCAAAGACTTTGATGAAATTTCTAAAGCTACAGAAGGTTATTTAAATATCTTTTTAAAAAATTTTTCATCTTAATATAGTTCTGTATTATTTCCCAGAATAATGACATCAATCCTGATATTTAGTGATGCTATATTCCCATTAAAATTGTCATTACACTGTAGACTTACTACTTTTGGAATTATCTCATCTTTCCCCTTAATTTTACAGTCCAGACAAGTAAGACCAGATAATTTAAGTGAATTGCTCAAATCTTGCAGCATGTTAATGGTAACCTGAGGTGAAAAGCCTGTCTCCTGACTCCTGGCCAGAGTTCTTTTCATTAGGAAGTGAAACCACTTCCGACACTTATTACATTTGTCTTGATCCTTGCTAAAAACTACCTCTTCGCAAAAAGACAAATATCACATGTTCTCACTTATATGTGGAAGCTAAAAGTTGATCAAAGAACTATGGATCAGAACAGTGGTTACCAAAGCCTAGAAAGGCTGCAGGAGAGGGAGGGATGGAGAGAGGATGATTAATAAGTGCAAGGGTACAGTTGGATAGGAGGAATAGCTTCTCATGTTCTATAGCATCATAAGAAACTATGGTTGACAAAAATTATTGGATATTTCAATATAATTAGTAGAGACATTTTTAAACATTTCAAACCCCAAGAAATGATATGTCCAATGTGATGGATATCCCAATCACTCCAGTCTGATCATAATATTTTATATGACATGTATTGAAATGTCACAATATGCCCCAAAGCTATGTAAAATACCATAGGTCAATTAAAAATAAAAAGTTATTTGCAAAAAAGCTGCTTCTTGCTAACTTTAATCAAAATCCCCTCAATATGTCAGCAAAGCAGAAGATTCAAATATGGATGAGAATCTCAGATACAATAAGAATATTTATATTTATCATATCTATACATTTTTGCTCAATTTGGGGCAAAAATGAGGAAAATGTTTTTTGAAATATAAAAATTCCCTATAATTGTGCAGTAATTATACAATATCATATGTCTACACACTAACATAGTACAAAGCCAGAGGGCTGATATCAGCTGCCACATATGTGAAACAGTGTCCAGTAATGTAATTTCTATATAGCTACACCAAGCTGGCAAGATTTAAACTTCTTTTTGGCACATCTTCACCATCTCACCAAGGGGCTAGATCTGCATTCATTCAAGCATGCTTTTTTCCTTGCCAAAACCAAAATGGCTATGGCAGAGTTTAGAGATGGTCCTGGAATCCCATGTAGCTAACCCTTGCTGGAGCAGTGTATGTGGCATCAGGCCTAAGGAAACCAAGTCAAACATTCAAAATGTCCCTTTGGGCAGGATCTCTCCCCAAAACTCCATCCCCCATCTCTAGCTCATAACTTAAGGACTCTACAGTCTAGCATCACATGGAACTTCACTGAAAAGACATCTTCTTTTTTAACTTTTAAACATTTGTTATTTTTGGTTATACATGACTATAGAGTGTTTTGACATATAAATACATAGAATATAACTTCCCATTCTTGTGGTTGTACATGATGTGAAGTTTTTCTGATCATGTGCTCATATATGAATATAGGAAAGTTGTGTCCCATTCACTCTATTATCTTTCCTATTCCCATCTCCCTTCCCTTCCCTTCATCTCCATTTGTCCAATCCAATGAACTTCTATTCTTTTCTCTTCCTTCTTTATAGTGTGTTAGTATCAACTTATCAGAGAGAACATTTGGCCTTTGGTTTTTGGTATTGGCTTATTTCACTTAGCACAATATTCTCTAGCTCCATCCATTTACCTGCAAATGCCATAATTTCATTTTTTTAAAGCTGAGTAATATTCTGTTGTGTATATGTACCACATTTTCTTTATCCATTCATCTGTTGACAGGCATTTAGTTTGGTTCCATAGTTTAGCTATTGTGAATTGTGCTGCTATACACATTGATGTGGCTATCACTATAGTATGCTGATTTTAAGTCCTTTGGGTTTATACCAAGGAGTGGGATAACTGGGTCAAATGGTAATTCCATTCTAGGTTTCCTGAGGAATCTTCATAATGCTTTCCAGAGTGGTTGTACCAATTTGCAGTCCCACCGGCAATGTATGAGTGTACACTTTTCCCCACATCCTCGCCAGCATTTATTGTTACTTGTATTCTTGATAATTGCCATTCTGACTGGAGTGAAATGAAATCTCAGTGTAGTTTTAATTTGCATTTCTCTAATTGCTAGAGATGTTGAGCATTTTTTCATATATTTGTTGACTATTCATATTTGTTCTGTGAAGAGCCCATTTAATGATTGGGTTATTTGTTTTTTTTGGTGTTAAATTTTTGAGCTCTTTGTCCTGGAGTACAGTGTGCTACCTGAGGTGCAGGTGGCAAAGATTTTCTCCCATTCTGTAAGCTCTCTGTTCACATTCTTGATTGTTTCTTTTGTCATGAGGACGTTTTTTAGTTTGATTCTACCCCATTTATTGATTCTTGATTTTACTTTTTGTGCTTTAGGGGTCTTGTTGAGGAGTTCAGTTCCTAAGCCAACATGATGGAGATTTGGGCCTACTTTTTCTTCTATTGGGTGCAGGATCTCTGGTCTAATGCCTACGTCCTTGATCCACTTTGAGTTGAGTTTTCTGCAGGATGAGAGATAGGAGTTTAATTTCATTCTACTACATATGGATTTCCTTCTTATGCTCTACCTAGACTTACTGAGTCAGAAACTACTGGGTGAACCCAGCAATTGGAGTCTTATTAAGGCCTCCAAGTGAGTCTCAATCACAGTTAAGTTTTGAGAACCGCTAGTTCAGCCTGCATCTCTTCACTGAAATTGGCATTGGTTATAGAAAAGAGTGGCATAATGCAATAATAATGATTTGAAAAGACTAAAAGAAACCGGGCACGGTGGTGCATACCTGTAATCCCAGCACTTTGGGAGGCTGAGACGGAGAATCACAAATTCAAAGCTAGCTTCAGCAATGATGAGGCACTAAGCAACTCAATGAGACCCTGTCTCTACATAAAATACAAAAAAAAATAGGGCTGGGGATGTGGCTCAGTGGTCAAGTACCCCTGAGTTCAATCTCCAGTACCAAAAAAGATAAAATTAAAGAAAAGAAAAAGCCTAGAAGAATCTAAAACCACTGCTATAAGAAATTTAATGAAGGCAACAAAAAGTTAGACATGCAAGGGAAAGTCCTGGAATAACAAAGATTCACTTGAATTCTAATAGTTTATCCAATCCGCAAAACTTTTGTGTCTCACCTAACAATCCTTACAGTAAAAAATAAATAAAGAATATATGGATTGGGGAAAAGACAAGATAGAGACAAGTGTAGTAGATTTCTATTGTGTCAACTTAGCAAAATTTCCCAGATTCCCTTCTCTGCCTAGGACCAGATGAATTTGGAGTACAAGAGTCATTTGCATGACAGAAAAGGAACAATTATCTTTGTGCTCCAAGAAGGTTAGTACAAAGGCAATGGACTGTTGCAGCTCCTGAGTGTTGCTGGCACTACTCACCTGGTTAGCCTGGGCAGTAACCAAGCACATGTCTTCACCTCCTGCTGGACTACCTTACCTGCTTCAGCTTCTCCAACTCCTGGGTGAAGTGCATGTTTAGCTCTGTGGCAACGGCTTTCAGTTTCTGCAGAACATGCCTGTCAATCAAATTATAGATCTAGAGTCAGGAAGAGATTGATTAAGTGCCAATTTGTCTTCAGAACCAGTTTGTGCTTTCTTCCTTTCCCAGCTGCCTGTCCTGCAAACTTACAGCTCCATTCATTGCCAGATACACAAATGACAACCTCATACAAATTACACAATCAGCTCTACAATTGTGTGGTCAAAATCCTAAAAAAAGTTATATTTATGGTGTGTGTGTGTGTGCTGATTTTATATGCTAAGGAATATATGTTTTATATGCACAGGTATTTGGGTAGCTGGAAATAGGATGCAACTATAACAAAAATTCAAGAAATAAAGGAGCAATTAAGGATTGGGGTGACAGGCAGAACTGGAAGTGCTTTGAAAAGAATATTAGCAGCCTGAAGGAGTTAGAAGGAAGTGCTAAGGAAGTCCTGATGCACTTAAGGAGGATTTCAACAAGCATTTAAAAGAAACTGAATGGATGAATAAAACTGTGGCCTAATACAAAGGACTAAAAAGAAATGATTTCTCAAACCATGAAAATCCATGGAAGAATCTTAAATGTAGATTACTAAGTAGAAGAAGTGATCTAAAAAAGCCTATATACTGTATGATTAACTACATGACAGCCTGGGGAAAAAACATAACTTTGGAGAAATTTTTTAAAAAGAGAGAGAGAGAGAGAGACAGATGAACAGGCAGGTGACAATAGATGTTTAAGGGCAATGAAAATACTCTGCATGATACAATAAAGACAGGTACATATCATTATATATTTATTTAAACCCACCAAGAGTGAACCTTAATAGAGACTGAGGATTTGGGTTGATAATGATTCATCTAGGAGCTCACAGACTATACAAATGTGCCACTGTGGTACTGGAAGTAGATGATGGAGGAGGCTCTATCCCTGTGGGGGGTGATATATGGGAACTCTACTTCCGTTCAATTTTTTTGTGAACCTAAAATGGCTATTAAAAAGAAGAAAGAAAATGAAGTGAGGAAGATAATATTGAAAGCTGGAGGAAAGAGTGTACTTGTTACACAGTGGCAGAGAATTTAGCACTGTGTTGCTTGTAGTAATAGTGCCTAATGAACTAGATGATCTAGCCAAGGAGACTTCCAGGCAGGGTGTTAAAAGTGCCACTCACCTTCATTTTATTTCTTACAGGAAAATGTGAGAGGAGAGATGAGCTGAAGAAGAAAAAAACACTAAATATAATGAATTCAGAACTTACTGAGTTCAAAAATGAAACTTTCCAATGACACCTCTTCCGAGAATCTCCAATTAAAGACAAGATCAAATCTAGTAAAGAACTGTAAGATCTTTGGTTCTAAGGTTTGAATAGATGAGGAAACCATTCAGTCAAACTAAAGGCATCCATGGTCTCAAAACGGTCTCACGAAAACACTTCTTTAAACAAAAAGCCCACTAAGACTCTTAGAGATGATGTTTTTCAGGAGCTTTGCAAGAAGATCGTGTTAAGGGGGCCTATCTTCAAAAGATATGTTTGTGTGGCCTTTACCTTACAGAGTGGGCTATAAATAAGTTCATTTAAAAACCCACAAAATTTTAAAAATAATTCCATCTTCTTGGATTCAATTAGAATTTGGATTCAAAGGGACTTAGAGTAAAAATGAGAGAGCTTCGGATCCCTGAACCAATTATGGGCAGAAAGCAAGTTTAGAAAACTACTCAGTGGCTACAAATTCTGTCTATTTCTAATGAAAAAGGAAGAAAACTGAGAAGGTAGAGTCAAGAGCCCAGAGGAAGAGGTAAGACCCTTAAATGATCATTCCCAAGCAATAGTACTGAGTCCAAATCAAGGAACTGGCAATAAGTGCCTAGCTGGATTTCAGAACTGAACTACCATGAGCCAGAGACCTATTTTCTACCTTTTTGAAGATTATGGATTATTATTATCTTAAGTTTTCCCATAATTTTTGTGTGTGAGATAGAGTTTAGCACCCAGGTCTTCAGATCTACAGAAACAATATTCAAGGGGCTATCCCCAACTCTCACTTAGATAATGTGACCTTGGACTTTGAGCTGTTACTGCAATGACACAAGACTTGGAGGTCTTAAGGAAGGAGGTCATTGTTTGTTTGTTTTTTAGGTGAAAGGGACCTGAATCACTGGAGACCAGACAGTAGAATTTGTTAATTAGTCTCCAAAATAACCTCCAATGATCCTCATCTCTACATACTCCCACTCTGTAAGTCTGCTCTTATGAGGGTCTACCTCTGTGTGACCAGAACAATGTGACAGAAGAGACAGTGCCTAAGACAAGGGCCTAGTAAGTACTTCAGCTTCTGTCTTGATCTCAGTTCATTTTCTCTGGGGGAACCCAGCTATGGCATGGTGGGGAGACTCAACACCAGGGAGAGCCCCATGGTGAGAGTTGCTGAGGCCCTAGTCAATGGCTGTGTGAGCGGAAGTGACTCTCTAGCCCACCAAGGCTTCAGGTAAAGGCAGCCCTAGCTGACATGTAAGTGCAGTATCATGAGATGCTCCTAAATTCTTGACTCACAAAACCATGAGAGATAGTAAATGATCACTACCATATTAAGCTGCAAAGTTTGGGGATTATTTGTTATACAACAATAGATAAAAAACACAGTGAAGTAGAAAAGTTAGGAAGTTAGTTAGTGAGGGAAGGGACTCTAACATGATACATACATCTCTGGTATGACTGAGAGAGCCCCGTCTACAGAGGAAAGCAAATGACATTTAGAAGAAAGGTCATGGGTTTAATAGAGAAATTGAAAATGAAGTGGAAGTATTCTGGGATGTTCAGGTATGGCCTAATAAGGATTTGAAATGCCATAAATTCCCATGGTTAGAAAAATATGGCTGTAGAAAGAATCACTCATTCAAATAAAGATTGTATGAACAAATAATTTACATGTGTTTGGAGCTTATGCATTTACACTCACAAACCTTGTCATGCTTCTTACATTAACTCTCTGAGGTAGTTATTATTAATTCTGTGCCATAGCTGAAGAAGCTAAAGCTTAAAAATGTTACCAAAGGTCACAATGAAAAAAATAGCAGAGCCAGAATTGAAATTCAGAGCTAATTCAATGCATGGCTTTCTTTCCTTTGGTCACAGTTGTCTTGTGGTAGATTCAAAAGAAATGCTGTAGTGTTACTTTTTCAAATTTAAAGTTTGGTTAAGGAAAAAAAGATATAAATATACAGAATAAGCACTTAATGACAACTAGCACTCTATTCTTATAGAAACAAAGAAACAATGTAGATAGTAAATGCTACAGGAATTCAGAGCAGAAAGAGATTCATAGGGGCTAAAGAAATCCTTCATAGAGGGAAGGAGGGCTTTAGTGAAGGAAGGATACAATTTGGACAGTGGGAGGTGAGAGCTTGCTCTTCTCA
The DNA here is from genome assembly GCA_028644305.1 of Xerus rutilus. Taxonomy (NCBI): domain Eukaryota; kingdom Metazoa; phylum Chordata; class Mammalia; order Rodentia; family Sciuridae; genus Xerus; species Xerus rutilus. The sequence continues at coordinate 73,098,599 of CM053400.1, read as the reverse complement.
AGAACCACAGGATAAATCACTAGCAGCACTTCAAATTGGGAAACATAATATATTTAAGAAACAGAAACGAGATTGCTTGGATCCAACAAAAAATCCATATTAGACCTCAAAACAACTAGAGGTGAGGTACCTTAGAGGCTGATGTGGAGAACTTGTTGCTGAATGCAATGAAATGTCATTGGAGATTTTTGAACAAGACAGTGACCCACAGAGGTAAGATTCTCTTCCAGCTTCTAGCATAAATATGGTCACCTCTATTTTATCTTTCCAATTTATTGCTGGAAACTACACCTGGCTTATCAGGAAGACTAGTTTGTTTGTTTGTTTTTCCTTTTAAAAATGGCAACCCATTATAACCCTAAATTGTTCAAGAATTTCAGGGGCTTTCACAATTCAAGTCAGGGCTCAGTTGTTCTTACAAGTGCCAGGAGAAGACAGAGAATGGAAGGATCTCTCTGGCACCATGGTTTGGTTCACAGTTACAGAGTTCCTGAACAATTAGGAGACAACTGTCTGCTGCTAAGGTGATGCCCATACTTGACAGATCACAGTCATGGTTGTAGTTTCCCCACACTTGCATTTCAAGTTATTTTGCTCTAATTCCTACATGCTTAGCCGCTGTTTCCAGAATAAACCTCAGGCCAGGGCAGCCAGATCCAAAAGGGCATCCACCAGACTATTCAGAATCAGTTCTCTTGCCTCTTTAGCTATTGAACCCAAATAACTGGCCATTTAGACCTTCCCCTGAGGTGATGCTAATAGAACCTATCCCACCCAGTGGTTCTGGGAATTGAGGGTGTTGACATAGGTAAAGCATTTACATGGTCTGGTGCCTAGCAAGTTCTCACTAGATGTAAGTATTAGTATTATTTTACTCTTGAGGATTCCTGATGAGTGACAGAAAACTTCTCAGAGGTACAAGCTAAGCATATCATTATTACAAAATTATTTCTAGCTCTTAATATAGTACCTTAGAACTAAAATCTGATCATCTTCCCTCTCTAGTAGACAGTACTGTCAAAAAGGCAAATATTCATGCAAGGTAGTTATTAAAAGTGAGACTGGATGAGTCAGGGTTTCCAATCCACACTGAGCTATATGTTATAAATAGGTCTTTTATAAGAGTGAGCAAGTCAGAGCAAGGCAACTCCAGTGAAGAGAAAGAAAAGGAGAAATGGTTGTTAAAAAAAAAAAAGTTTCAGTGATGTAGAATAAGGGATGGGTTTCCTTTATAAAGGATAAAATGAAATGTGATGTTTTCTTTGCTACTAATTTAACATGCAAAGTCCTTTTCTTATGTTGTCTTCCAGACTTCATCCAAGTTGTGCACCTTAGTATCATCAGTGAAGTCCTAGATGAGAATATTATTTCCTCCTTAGCACCTCCGCAAGTAAGAATCACAAAGGAGACTAGGATGGGACAAGTTTCTTCAGAGAAATCTTGCTGAGTGGGCTTGCTGGCCAGTGTTCGGCCCTGCACAGGCTATCTTTGAAATGGGCCTGCTTTACTTTCCTTCCCCTTCTTTCCTTTCCCTTCCATTACCATCATGGTAGCAGTAATCACCTCCACAAAGGCCCAGTTCCTGAGGAGTAACCGTGGGGGTTGGGAGGGAGGACTAGATGCTATTGGCTCCTCCTCCTGAGGAAATGCCAGGCCCTTGATAGTTATTACATAACTAGATACAGTTAAAGTGATTTCATGTCTAATTAACTTTAACTCTCCACTTTTACACATGTGCTGAAACCACAATTAAACTAGAAAATAGTATTTCAGAACTTTCCCCCATTCCCAAATCCATTCTGCATAACAAAGACCACAATATTTAGTGCTGAGAAACCAAAACTTCTCTTTTGAGAATTTATTTTCCTTCATTGAGGCTCTTTAGTGACATATCATGACTTTTTTAAATGATTTTTCATCAGGTTTGGGGAATAAAACTGCCTTGGTAACCAAGAAAGCTATGCTAAAATCAAGTTGCCTGTGAGTGTCTGTTAGTCACACATAAACAAAAAAGAACTCTCTGGAAAATAACATAAAACTGAATGAGCTCCCTCTGCAGGTGGTCTGCCTCTTTTCCCCTCACCCTGGCTGTGAGTGGTTGTCCTGCCTGTGCATTATGGCCAGGCACCTGTCACTTGCTCATCTCCTTCTGTGGCTCCACAGGACTCACAGCAGGGTTCATGTGTCTGAAGTTGTCTGTCCTCCCACAAGGGCTACAGCAACTGACCAGCTACAAAGTGGGGATGACTGACAAAGAATGAAAGTCACTATGTTTCAGAAGGCGTTTTAAATTTCAAGAAATATCTGTGAGCAGCAAAGAAAATGCTGGAGGACCAGCACCTGATGAGCAGCTGATCACACTCTTGACAATTGACATGGACATTATTATGTGTCATCTAAGCGACAGGATTGGAATAGCTAGACTCTCTGGAACCAGAAGGTCAGATCCAGGCAAAATTAGCTTGGCTTTCCATCAGGGTGATGAGATAATCTTTTGCACTCCCTCGAATGCTTTATAGTCAAGGATTATAGGGAGAGTTTTCCAACAATTAATCTCAGCAGAGGCCTGCAGTTTTCAGGATGGACATTCATTTATTCCATTCTAGTCCAGAGCATGTTCTCACATAAGGCTGTCTGCAAGAACTGAGTTTATGAAACCACTTGCAATAATACTACATCTTTTAATAAGTGATCCTGTTAAGGATCTGATGTCCCATGCTGAGTTCAAATATAGAAAAGTACACAGCAGAGATGGTTGTAAAGCAAAGCCCTTACTGCACTTGGGAAATGCCTAGGCATCTTACCACCAAACTGCCCACCAGCCCCAGTTAGGGACTTGAAATCCATACCCAGAAACTTAATCTGAAGCAGAACTGCTTTAAATTAAATGTGCTATAAATGGAATAGTATTTTACATTCAAATCTTAGTTCTGGGGAGAGAGAGAGAGATCAACAAAAGGAGTAATTCCACAAACAGGGTGGAAATGGCATAGTTTCCCTTGGAAGGTTTATAATCAATAGCTTTCACTTTGCCCAGAAAAGAGATAAATCATAAAAACCACAAAATTTTTAAACAGGAAAAAAAATATCATCTAGACCAATTTCCTTATTTTACAAGGAAAAAAAATGTAGACTCCCCCCCCCCCAAATAATCAACCATTTAAGAACAGATTTCCACTAAAGTGGAAGAAAAGGGTAGATTCAGGAGGGAAGAGGTCTTGGGAATCCTCTAGGAGCAAACCAGAGACTAGAGTCAAGACATATGAAAAAATGTTCAACATCTCTAGCAATCAGAGAAATGCAAATCAAAACTACCCTAAGATTTCATCTCACGCCAGTCAGAATGGCAATTATCAAGAATACAAACAACAATAAGTGTTGGCGAGGTTGTGGGGAAAAAGGCACACTCATACATTGCTGCTGGAACTGGAAAGCTATATGGAGATTCCTTAGAAAACTTGGAATGGAACCACCATTTGACCTGCTATCCCACTCCTAGGTCTATACCCAGAAGACTTAAAAACAGCATACTACAGTGCTGCAGCCACTTCAATGGTTATAGCAGCTCAATTCACAATAGCTAAACTGTGGAACCAACCTAGATGCCCTTCCATAGATGACTGGATAAAGAAACTGTGGTATATATACACAATGGAATATTATTCAGCAATAAAGAGAATAAAATTATGGCATTTGCAGGTAAATGGATGGAGTTGGAGAATATCATGCTAAGTGAAGTAAGCCAATCTCAGAAAACCAAATGCTGAATGTACTCGTTGATAAGTGGACGCTGATCCATAATGTGGGGAAGGACATGGGAACAATGGTGGAACTCTGTTCACAGGGTTTAAGGGGGGAGGGGGCATGGGGACAGTAAAGGTGGTGGAATATGATGGTCATCATAGCCCTAACTTTATGTATGACTGCATATATGTTGTGATTCTATACAACTTACAACTAAAGAATTGATATATTATCCTCTATCTATGTACAATGAATCAAATTGCACTCTGTTATCATGTAAGCCTAAATAGAACAAATAAATAAATAAAATATTAAAAAAAGAAAACCGAACAGTTCATCTTAGCTTATAAATACTAAGAAAATAAAGTGTATAAATTGTCATATCAAAAAAAAAGATATAAAAAGAGAAGAATGCTGGAAGATCAGATAGAAGAAAAAACAGAAGCAATGTTAGTAATTCCACTAGACTAAATTCCACCTTCCCTGTAAGGTGGCAAAAAAAAAAAAAGGATCCTAGGTCCAAAATGAAGTCAGAAAATTTTACAATCCGATGCTGAATAAAATTGCCAAAAACTTTGTGGAGCCTTGAAAGTAGTCCCATGAAATGTGGCAATACACCCAAGTACTTTGTCAGACATTGCCTTGCCCTATGTCCTCTCATAATAGTGTTAATGCACAAATGAATAGAAAATGAAGGCTACGACTCCTAGGAGGAAGGCAGGGAGTTCCATAAGCTTTCCCATTTGAATTAAGAACAGTAAATATATACTTTAAAAAGGTACTATCTTACAATTAAAAGAGTGCCATTCCCCAAGCTTTCTGACAATGCCATATAGTATCACTCCACTTCTAAAAATTCCTTTCACAGTTGGCTCTATAGAAGTTTAATTCTGCACTATTCTCAGCTGTCCAGCTAGATCTACAGCAGTTGGAGAATTCCAGGGAGTCTTCATCGCCAAATTCCAGGACATGTAGCTAATGCCACTGTTTCAAAATTCTCTTATTAAAATAAATGCATGATCTAGGTTTTAGTTATCAAAAGAATGGTACTTTTAACTACAATGTAGGCTAAAATAAGATTTTTCTATAGCAAACTCTTAAAATAACTACCATGTCAATGAAAGAGTACACCAAGTGCAGTAATGGTGTTGACAAACAGGAATATATTTTTAAACAATAGCAGAATAAATAAATGATTCCAGTACCAAAATTTCAAAGACAATATTATTTAGTAGAGCAATTTGATCAATATATTTAATAGACCATGTCGCATACATGTATGTTTCAGATTAATTCTTAATCAAATATTTGCTGATCACCTACTGAACAAAACAGTTAAAAATGCCAGACTTCATGAAACTTACATTGTAGGGCGAATATAAAACAAAAATAAACATTTTTAAAATAGAGAAATCATATAGTGTATTAGGTGAAAAGCACTGTGTAAAACTAGAATGAGGTGGGAAGGTCAGTGGGGAGATGTCAAACCATGTTAAATTGGGTGGCCTGCATGTACCTCATTAAGAACGGATTGCCCAAGAAGGCTTATAGTAAAAGGACTGGCCACGTGGGTAGTAACAGCGTTCTAGGTATAGGCCTGTACAAAAACCCTGAGGTGCAGCATACCAGTTTGTGGGAGTAGCAGAGGAAGAGTAGTAGGAGACTGATGGGGCTCAGTTTGTGCAGGACTTTCTAGACCATTGTTAGTACTTTGGCTTTTATACTAAAGGTTCTGAACAAATGAATGACATGGTTATGCTCTAGAATGATCATTCCAACCGCTTTGTTGAAACAAATGGTATAGAGAAAGAATGGAAGCAGGGAAACCAAGTAAGAGGTAAGAGACAGATAAATGGCTCACACTAGTGTGCTAACAGGAGAAATTATAAGAATTGATCATCCAGGTGTGGTGGCACACATTTGTAATCCCAGCACTTTGGGAGGCTGAGACAGGAGAATCACGAGTTCAAAGCCAGCCTCAACAAAAGTGAGGTGCTAAGCAACTCAATGAGACCCTGTCTCTAAATAAAATACAAAATAGGGCTGGGGATGTGGCTCAGTGGTCGAGTGCCCCCGAGTTTAATTGCCGGTACCACCGCCCAAAAAAATTGATCAGATAAAATATATAGTAATTTAAAGGTAGGAAAAATGGAATTTTCTGACTGGATGTAGGGTATGAGAGAAAGAGAAAATTCTAGGGTATCTAAGAATTTGACCCTGAGCAATTAAAAAGGTGGTATCACAACCAACTGAGAAGGGGATGGCTGGGAATGAAATATTGCTAAGTGAAGATGACATGTTCCTTTTGGGGTATATTAGATTTAAGATATTATTTGCTTTTATAAGGGGAACTTCAACAAGGCAGTGGATAGAGGCAACTATTTCTAAATATTGCTGCAAAGGCCCCAAATAGGGTGGTAACTGGCAGTGTTGATAGAGTCAGCAGAAAGCTTTGGTTTACACTGCTTTAATATAAGAAATATAAAATTATATTTGTATTTATAATAGTATATTTATATCAACATTAAGGATCATAAGGTTCCAAGAAGGTGAAAAACTGATGAAGCAGGAGAGAGAAGAGATTGCTGGAACAATTACCTTGAGTAGGTAAGAAAGGATGGGATCCAGCCCACAAGTGGAAGGGCTAGACTTCTCTGTAAGAAGCAGCAATAGAGATGGTTGAGCTTACGGATGGAGATGCTGACACATGGGTAAATATGATGTTTGGAATCTGGAGAATTTTCTTCTAGTTGTGACTGATGATGATGGAGAAGGTTTGAAAAAGAGATGTAAAAAAAAAATTAACTACAGAAGTGGTAAAGTATGGATTAGGGAAGCATAATTCCACACAGCATTAAGAATGAGGCATAAGCATCAGAGGCCCACCTAAAGTAGGTAATGATGAATTTACATTTGGACTCAATTCAAAGTTTACCTTGGGGCAAGATCTGTTTTTCTCCAGCCATGTTCATATTCATTGGTAGAGATACACAGTAGACAGAGAAATGGACTTCACTTACAGCTTTGGCAAGGGACAACAGCAATGCCAAAGCAGACAGGGAATTGAAGATATATGCAAGGGAGTGGCTAGAATGGTTGAAAAGGAATTTAAGCTTGGTCAAGATAGAAGAGAGACCATCAGGGGGTGACAGAGTGAAAAGTCGGAGGATTAATGGGCTGGAGAACTAGATGGGATCTGGACAATGTTTTGGATCTTTGTTCCAGGAGTGGACTAGAAGGTAGGAAATGGTGGTCACAGAGCGAGAAGAGATGATGGAGATGTTGCAATTATGGGTACTACCAAAATTCAAGATAATAATCTTTTTCTTTTTTCTTCTTACTCAAGGAAAGGTACTGTAGAAAAGAAAAATGTAATGTGAGCAGAAGAAAATAAGGAATGATAAAACACAGTTCTGTTAAAGGATCAGGAGGCTTTCAAGATGAGCTGCTAAATTGTTTCTTTGGAATTTTCATCAGTATAGAGAAAACAATGACAGGTGGCAGCCAGAATAAGTAAATGACACTGTGAAGACTTCATTTCTCAAAAGAATCTATCTACAATGACTTCACCCATTAGAGATTTATAAGGGCTATAATACTCTTCTTTTGAAATACCTTTATTGTATCAGTCATCTACACCTTAGTATAAATTGTGATGATTAGAATAGTCTAATATTTTCTGATCCCTAAATCAGATCTGTTCAATGAGAATGTGGAAGTTCTCAACAAAAATGAAAATATTAACTGATGTTCATATCAGCTTTATGCATAATAGTCAAAAAGTGGAAATAATCCAAATGTCTATCAACTGATGAATATATAGATATTGTCTATTCAAACAATGAAATAGTATTTGTTAATAAAAATATGTGAAGTTCTGATAAATGCCACAACTCAGATGAAACTTTCATTATGTCAAATAAAAGAAGTCAAACATAACCTAGTAAGAATCTGTCTCAAAATAAAATTAAAAAAAAAGGGGATGAGGATATAGCTCAGTGGTAGAGTATGCCTGGGTTCAATCCTCAGTATCAAAAAAAAAAAAAAAAAAGCCATACATTGCTTGATTCTATATAATTGAAATGTCCAGAAGTGGCAGGCCAATAGAAATAGAAAGTAGATTAATGGTTGTCTACAGTTACAGTATGGAGATTGGCAGTGATAACTATGGGTTAGGGTGTTTCTTTTGGTGCTAATATAAATGTTATAAAATTGATTGTGATGATAATGTACAACTCTTTATAGATACTAAAATAAAATTGGAATTTATAATTATTTGGGTGGATTGTATAATATCTGAATTATACCTCAATTAAATTGTTTTTGAAAGAAAGAGAAAAGAAATGAAATCAAACTCTGGGCCGGGGTGTAACACATGTTTAGCATACCCAAGGCCTTGGGTTCAATCCTCAACACCAGAGAAGGAAAGAAAGCAAGGAAGGGGAAAGAGTCTGAATGAGTTCAAACAAGATTTGGACAGCTGGAAGGCAGCAATAAAAAAGACCACACTGGGGGAAAAAAATTGGGAAACACTGAAAGAAGCTCTATCTTTCTTGGAATTTGACCAGCTGATAATTCATACGCTATGAATCTCTGGAATCAGCTCCACCACCATCTTTGGCCCATCTGCTGCCTAAGGTTGCTAATGCTTCCCCAGAAGAAACACAACCTGACCAAACAAACCCAGATCTTTCAGAGAACACTGTATAGAGCTCAGTCTCTAATTTCAGGCAGGAACGGGTTGAAATTCTCACTGCTGCAGGCTGTGTGTGTGACTTTGGGTAAATCTTACTGCTCTTGGTCTCCATGTCCAATAGAAAAAAATGGGAAAGTACCCATCTTATAGTATCATTGTAAGAATTAAATAAGATAAGAAAGACAAAACACTTATGGCAATAGCTGGCACATGATGACTGATTACCTACAATAATAACAAAATTTTAAGAATGTATAGCCAGGTGGCTAGAGATGCCAAAATATTTTAAGATGCATACTCTAGTACTCCCTATTTATGTGCTCCAGGCCAGGCAATCAGAAAGAAAGAAAAATAGTGCATTCAAGTGAGGTCTCTTTCCCCCTTCCTTCTCTCCCCATCCAGTACTTCCTCTGTGACAAATACTCCTGTCTCCCTGTGAAATTGATCCTTGCCGTCAAAAAGGAATGGTAATGTCACAGGGGCAGCTACATTTCCACCCAAATGCAGAACAATTGCTATGTTGTTACCTTTGGTGAAATGAATCAGGGCCGATGCCATCAAATGGCCTTTGTAAACCTATGAAAAAAATTCACCAAAAATATGTCTAAGTTGGACATTAACAGTTCAACAAGCATTTGAACTGTTCTATGCTCTAACATTTATTTCATTACTATGAAATAGTATGCTCTAACATTTATTTCATTACTTAATAAATTATTACTTATTAACATATATGTTTTATAGGTAGATATATAAATAAATAATACAAAAACCACTTCAATTACTTCTTATTCATATTATTATTATTAGTTAATAATCGCTTACTATTTGTTAATCATTAAAGTAGCACAATGTGCTATGGAGACACATATGAAAGGATTAGTTCTATTAGCCATGTCAGGCTTTGGAGAGGAGATATGCTTTCAAGAGGTCTTGGAAGGATAAGAAGAAATTCTAAAGCTAGGAAAGGGGAATGAGGACAGCAGTTGACTACTGCATCGATATCTGTCCACTGGAAACTACGTAATGGATTCCAGAGCACAACAACTCTGTCTCCAAAGGCTCACCCCAGAATCTAAGTCCCGTGGAACTGATTGAAGTAGATAAAGACCAAAAAAGGTCATTTGATTTGACAGTGAAAACACTGGGTGAGATACGTTTTCTAGGGGGCTGATGGCTCTCTTTTAGGTAGGAATTACCTAAATTATTTCTCTTTTCATGTAGCCCACTTCTGCAGAACTGAGATAAATTCTTTAGTAATTTCTTTGAGTGGGAAGCCATCAAAGAGACATAAACCCATGGAATTACTAAAAGGAAAGTCATTTTTCATGGGGGGAGGAATTTATTATCTCTGAAATAATTATGCTCATAGCTGGAGCCTGGCTATAAAAATCTTAAGTCTTCCTTTTTTCTTTTTTTAAAGTACCACCAATTACCTGGAGGCGATCTTCCTTAGTTGTGAGATATTTAGTCCAATTTTTAAAAGGAAACAAATTCTTCCCTATGCTCAATTTTCATGCTTATTAAGTAGTGTTAACAGGGCAACAGAAAAAAAAAGTCTGCATGACTTATAAGGAACAAATCAAAACCAAATAAGTATTTAATTAAATTTTATAGGTCCATAACTATGAAAAAGAAGAATCTTATTCAGAAAGAACCCAAGTTTTCAACTTGGAAAAATCCAAATACCATCTCCTCAGAAAGATGTCCTTCACCTAAGTTAACAGCGCATCCCACCACCACCCCCCACATCCCCAACCATTAACTCTATTCAAAATCCTGCTTTGTTTTCTCTATAGCATTTAGTCGAGAACTTTGTTTACTTTTCTCTTGTCTTTCACCACAAAAGCTAAAGTCCAAGAGAGCAGACACCTGCCCATGTTGCTCACCTTTCTACCCCAACCCCTTATCCAGTACCTGGTTCATGGTGCACTATAAACACTTGTTGGATGCATGAAATCAACCAGGCCACAGCAATAATGATCTTAAGGTGAATAGCACTGAAAGGTTTCATTTAATGAACAGCATTTTAGATCTCAAGAAACAGTAGCCTGTAATCCCAGCACTATGGGAGGCTGAGACAGGAGAACCGCAAGTTCAAAGCCAGCCTCAGCAATGGCGAGGCACTAAGCAACTCAGTGAGACCCTGTCTCTACATAAAACACAAAATAGGGCTGGGGATGTGGCTCAGTGGTTGAGAGCCCTAGAGTTCAATCCCCAGTACCAAAAAAAAAGAAAAGAAACGGCAGTTAACATATGATTCCCAGAAACTCCAAGGATTCCATCCTTTCAAACTAACTACACGGGCACCTGCACAGGACCAGCTAGCACAAAGGTGGTATGTAGAATGAAATTTCCACAGCAGGCCTACTGATTTCAAGCTACATACTTAGGGAAAGGATCACTTCTTTTAGTAGTGACAGCCACTCAGTAAAGCACAAATGCTTGATTAGGCTCACATTCCATTTAGACTGTGGGAAGTGTTTTCATCACTAAATATATCACTCAGTTGACCTAAACACCTGGAAAGGTGATAGATTACTAAATATACCTAGACGTATTTAGTTATGCTTTCCCTGAGAACGCCAATTCTATGGTTAAAGGGAGGGAGGGCGGAGTAGGGGGGACAAGATGGGCTTCATTTAAATAGTGAGGATCCGTGCATGCAGCCACCAAGAATTTTACATATATTTGGATGAAAGGGAAAAAATGAAACTGGCCATGATGTGGGATTAATTATACATGCTACTGGAGTCAGAATGTTGACTGCAAGCTCCGAAGTGTGTTAGCACTTCTTGGTTTGGTGGAAAGAACCAGGAGCTATTGACAGGAACATAAAATAAAAGCTATAATAATATTGCTGTGGGAAGCAAGGACTCTCAAATGTTATTATAACACTTTATCCCAATGACTTTAGAAAACCCAAGTTTTTCTGCAAATCATTTTTGTTATTTGTAGTGTTTAATTTACATCTAAATATTGTAATGGCCATTGCACACTGAAAGGTCTTCCCCAGACCCAGTCCTAGATACACAGGGTAGAGCAGCAATTGCAATTAATTTTGAGTCTTGAGTTCTGTCTTAGTCAGCTTTTTCACTGCTGTGACTAAAGGATCTGACCAGAACAATTTTAGAGGAGGAAAATTTTATTTAAGGGCTCACAATTTCAGAGGTCTCTATCCATACACAGTAGGTTCCCTTTCTCCAGGCTCAAAGTAAGGCAAAACAATAGGGCTCAAGAGTGTCCGCTTTTTAGCTGCTGCGACTGAAAGACCAGAACAGAACAACTGTAAAGGAGGAAACGTTTATTTAAGGACTCCAATGTTTCAGAGTTCTTAGTCCATAGAAGGCCATCTGCAGTCCTCAGAGCTTGAGGTGAGGCAGGACATCATGGCAAAAAAGTGTGGCAGAGAGAACCAGCTCACATGATGATCAGAGAGCAGAGACAAAGACTCCACTCGCCAGATACAAAATATATACCCCATAGCCACGCCCCCGATGAACCTCTTCCTCCAGCCATAACCCACCTGCCTCCAGTTACCACCCAGTTAATCCCATCAGGGATTAATTCACTGATTAGGTTAAGGCTATGACCCAATCATTTCTCCTCCAAACTTTATTGCTTTGTCTCACACGTCAGCTATTGGGGGACACTTCACATCTAAATCCTAACAAACTCCTAACCTGTGAAGGCACACCACTCCTAAAAGTCCAAGTCCTTTCAGTCCCTGGAGGCTCCCACACTTTCTTAGTCCTTTGCTGGAATTCTCTGTCCATTCAGTGGTGACCTCTTCTATAGCAGCTGCTCATTCAGTCCTGCTGGTCTCCTCCTGCTGGACTTCTCTCTGTTCTCCACCTACTCATGCTTAGAGCTGCTCACCAGTTTGGGGAGAGGTTCTATCCTGCCTGATCTTTAGAAATGTTTTAGAAGGGAAATATCCTCTGTTGATTTTTACAGCTCTTCATTCTCAGAACCTGAAGTCAGTTTCCTTCATGTTAAAATCAGACACTGGGCTCATACACATAAAAGCCCTCCTCCTAAATAACTAAGCAGTTTCCCAGACTCAGGTATGTGTCTTTTCAACAATCTCCTTTATCAAGATGAGTTCTCTACCCAAGATGTTGCTAGAGGTTCCTGGAGTCCCAGGGATAAAGGGTCAGTTCCACAGTCATCTCCTCATTTCTCCTTGAATCCCATTAGCAAATACATGAGTAGTGTGCAGATTAGGTTTCCTCCTACTGTCCTCCACACTTTTCTTGCAAAGGTGAAACTCTAACATGAACTTGGTGCCTTCGAAGCAAATGAAGGTAAAGAATATAAAAGCTCAGATTAGCAGCCCAAAGCTCCTCAATTATTGACAAATCTTACACAAAGCAGAGAAACACCTACTGATTAAAAAATAAAGAAGTCATCTAAAGTTGGTGGCTTGAGTTTCAGCAAATAAAGAAATTAAAAAAAAACTGAACGTGAATCAGCTAACATTTAGGACTTCTCTGTAGGAGTGAATATTTCTCCCAAATAGAGAGGTCAGTGGGCTGCCATGTAACATCTATTCTATCAGCTAGAACATTTCGCTCTGTAGTATAATGGGGCTTGTAAATAAAGCCAAACTCAGAATTGTTTCCCAAGGGGAGATCATGCAATCTGCTGTGGTGGAATGTCAAGATGTAAGGGGAAAAAGAGATCATCAATAAACAAATGCACAGAACTGAATAGTTACATTCTTTTTTGTGGACAAACCCGTCTTTATTCCAGGCCCTATGTTAGGAAGTCACGGCTTCTCCTCTTTATAAATAGCTTGGCATTTGGAGACTACCATTTGTAATGGCTTGTGACAGTCTCTGTACCTTTCCTCCTCTTGTGTACCCACTGCATACCATTTGTTTGCATTCCACCGTCAGCGGGTACATTTGCACTTGGTAGATTTGTGGGGAGGTGGACACAACCCAGCAGTCACACAAAGCTCAACACAAAACCAAAGGTGTTTACATTGCTCAAGAAGCTTTCTACCTTCAGTTGCTCCCAGAAATATAATCGTCCACTAGGCCATAGTAAAATGCTCTTTCTTCCTTCCACACAAAGTTAGTAAATTCAAGGAAAGGAAAATGGACCTGCTCCACACCCTAAATGGTTGTGATTTTTATTTCATTCATATCCATTTCCAAAAGACACATGTAAATAAAGGAGGGTGATAAGAATAGAGCTTGATAAAATCACATCGTCAAATGGGCAAAGCATAGTAGGTTAATAAAGCTGTGGACAAAATTAGCCAGAGATATTCATCTAGCTTGACCTTTGTTTCCCAACTGAATTACTATTCTTACTCTATTCAGGGACTACTTTTAAAAGGCTGGTTACTATGGGGGTACCATAATAGTTTCAGATTTCATTTTTAAGAATTCAAAGGTCCACGAGGAAGAGAGCAACCTGCTCTTTGGAATTTCACTTGGAAGGAAACTTACATTTAAATGGTTTTCAAGTTTTCTTCTGAAGATATTTTTATGCTCTAAGATTAAAATTAAACATATACAAAAGACTATTTGTATTGCTGAGATTTTAAAAGCGGCCGATGGACAACTGATATGGATATAAAGGAACAGCTATCTCTATCACTATCTGGGCTATATTCTAAGCCTTCAAATTGCACAGGACGTAAGGATTCTAGTTAACCATCAGCTCTAAAGAGGTTCCTACAGATCCATTGTGGCAATCATAGTTTTTGGAACTTAGAGTTGTGTTGTGCTTTTTAAATCTCACCCCACCCACACCACTGCATGACTGCATAATGCAATTCTTTCCATCTTTGCCCTGAGCACACATTAAGCAATCGAACTCCTACACTTAGAATCTCACCAAAGAGAAGAAGGAAAGACAGGAGAGGGAGGCAGGAGAGGAACAGTAGGGGGGACAAAGCGGGAAGGAAAATACAGGTTATGCACACAAAAGAATTTCACTTGTATGACAGATCTAATGATGAAGTAACAAAGATTTTTTTTAATGTTAAAATAAAGTAAAACTTCTAAATATAAGATGTTTGGGGATTTTTAAAAAAATTTCTTATGTTCCTTTTTAAAGGCCCAATTAAGGCATATAATAAACACTGGCAAAGCATCCATCTCTCCAAAGACAGACCCATTAAATATTTTGGAAGTTAACTTTCAGTTGGCATCTTTCAAAACACTTATTTGCAAAAATCTTCAAGCTAGAATTACAATTGTCTGGAACTCAATCTGTCAGTCAGCAAAGCCGCACAGCCCTCACTCTTAATAGTGAAATGGGCTGAAGGGCAAACACACCGACAGCTGGCTCCATGCTCACTCTGCCATGTAAATCCACTTTAACATAACTGGCTCACACCCTAGCTTTTAGAGTGATGGCTCAGCCTAGAGGCTGATCTAATTGGATAAGCTTATAGACTATTTCCATAACGACAAAGAACCAGACCAAGCTTTCCATGATTTCCATAGTCAGTCTAATGGAAAGTCTGCTGGACAGGGAGGGTTACCATCTGATGAATTGGCGCCCTGCCCAAGTTTGACCATCTTGCCTCAATTTTCCTGTGTCAGAAATGTCCTTTCAAAGGCCTAGAAGATTGTGCTTGAATTGGGATTTGTGACATTTTCAGCTACATCTCCTGTTACTCCTCCTGCCCGACCCCTTATCCAACCACCCCGGTCTTGTTCCTACAACATGCTAATGATGGCTCACCCTGTAGCCTTCACACAGGGCCTTCCTGATACGCTCTTCCCCTCAGTATCCTAACTCTCACCTCTCCTTTATGGCCTTATTCAAAGACTCTTCTCATTGAAGCTATCTTAAATTGACCCTATTCTAAATTGAAGTCTTTACTCCCCTCACCTTCTCTTTCTTTTTATAACATTATCACTGTGGTTGCCATGAGAAAGTGCCTCTCAGGCATCCAACTACAGAAACAAAATTGACCAGGGGTCTCAGATGGTGCACTCTGAAATCCAGGCTGTGCATTCGCATCCAGGCTGTTTTCCAGGGGCTGCTCCTAGGCAATGATTGAACATGGCAGGAATGCTGAACTAGGCTCATTCCTGGGACACATAGGACCACTCTGGTAAGCTGATTTTGGCTACAGGACTCTCCAATGACCTTGATGATATCCCTTAGACTGCCTGGCAGATTAAGCTGTTTCCACACAACTTTCCCTCCCTCCTTCTCTTACTTGGGTCTCCCATACCTCCCCAGTTCCAGCATTTTTGGCCCTCTTCCCCATTTTCTCTCATGTATTTATTTCTCCTAACAAAATATTGCACATTTAGCTCCCCTTGGCATTTGTTTCTCAGAAGATTCAAAATACCATAATCACTTTCTCACCTATAATGTCCTACTTATTTATTATGGTTTTTTTTTTTTTTTTTGGTACTGGGGATTGAACTCAGGGGCACTCGACCACTGAACCACATCCCCAGCCCTATTTTGTGTTTTATGTAGAGACAGGGTCTCACTGAGTTGCTTAGGGCCTCGCCGTTGCTAGGCTGGCTTTGAACTCGCGATTCTCCTGTCTCAGCCTCCCTAAGTGCTGGGATTACAGGCTTGAGCCACCATGCCCGGCTATTTATTATGTTTATCCTTTATTGCCCACCACAAGATAATTCTAAGAAAGCAGGAATTTTGTTCACTTATATATTCCAAACGCTTAACGTAGTGCTGGACAAGTACTTAATAAATATGTGCAGGATGAATGAACAACAATAAATGCTTTTAAAATATTAGCAAGTGTTTGTAACATCAACTAGACAACTGAATAAACGTATGATAATACCAATTGCTTGTTACAACCTTGCTCCTTTCTTAATTCCCTGATCCTCTTATTTTATCTAATCTTCCCTTACACTAGAAAAACCTTTGTATTTCCTATAGCAAAAATGAGATTTGAGGGAAAATTTGATTTTAGGAAAAGATCCAAATTAATAATTGGAGGACTGCTCATCTGTTCTGGTGGCAAATATGCAGTTCTGACTGAGATATTTACCACTGCTACTCTCTTGTCTTTAATTTCAGCCAGGATCCGCAGATAAACAAAATTTGAAGTTTTGAAGGTCTAATTTTTTTTTTTTAGCTTAAGTTATCTATCCAATAGTAGCAAACTTGGTGCATGCCTAATCAATTCTTATTTATACTCCCTAGTCCCCCCAGGTATATCTTTTGAGGATATAAAAACAAAGATAAACTACTCTCAAATATGATTTCAGACTCTTGAAACTGCTGAGCTTCATCTTGGGATGATTGACTAGTAATATGGGCTCTGTGATTAGGAAGCTCCAAAAATATATATATCTTATTTATATTTAATTCAATTCAAGCACAAATATATCTTATTTCATTAATGAAATTAATTTCATCTTTTCATAATTTTCATCAATAAGATTTCATAATGAAATCTTATTTCATTAAAGCTCCTAAATTTCTGCACAGGAGAATCCCACAGAGTTCTGTTGGAGGTTTTTACACCAGCTGTAATTTTTCTGGGAGCTTGATAGAGGAGGTAGGTGGGTTCAACCCTTCTTCATAAAGACGAACTTAGGCAACAGCCTGTGCTTTACCTTTGCATGCGCCCTTGGACAGACTGATGAAGGACTGTTGTAAGATCAGACAGCTGAAGTTTCAATCCTGACTTCGCTACTTGTTAGCTATGTGGAAAATTACCTCCCTGAACCTGTTGCTTCATTTTTAAAATAGGGATAACACACCTATCACTCAGCACCTTGTTTGATAAATAGGATGTAACTCATTTGCCCGTAGAGAGTACTCAGTAAATATTAGCCATTACTTTTACTAATAACAAAAACACAAAGGAAATTAAACCTTATGTTCAATGTTTGGTTTGTCTTTTTAAGCTCTTCAGCTGTTAATATGAAGGTGCTTGATAGCATCCAAACATGTAATAATGAGGTAGATGGTAATTAGGGTTGACTACATCAAAATTTAATTAAAGAACTACCAGGGGAAAAAAAAAACAAAGTCCATTGCAAAGTTTCCTGGTCTCTGCTCTGACTGAAGAGCTTCACTGGGTTTCTCTCCTGTTTTCTAAAGGGCAGGGAAATGTCCATACGGTGCCCGGCTGCCAGCAGTTACAGAACATCTCATCACACTTGCAAAGACTCTCTCCTTTCTCTTGCGTAACTGGTGAGGTCAAAATGGGCACCTTCATGGAAGCTGAGAGTGCCATTTCTGAATGAGGTCCAAGAAAGAACTACATTCCATAGAAATCCAAGCTGGGCACCAGCAGAGCATGGCACTTGCTGTTTAAAGTGCACCGAGCACTCCTGGTGGGCCAGCTTTTTAATCTCGGCACCTTAACACCTTTGATTTCTCCATGACCTAAGATTCCAAAGTTTGCATAAAACTGCTGCAGATGAGGAGGTGAGAGAGGAGAGGACAACCTGACGTAAATTGACCACTTTGTGAAGTTCCAAAGTAACTATAGAAGTTTCTATTATTGCCTAAAGCCAAACAGAGGGAGAAAGACAAATAAGTGACTTGGCACTTCTGTCCAGCGGAGGTGAGGCTCTCTCTTTGTAATCCTGGAGTGAGAGCGCAGGTGAACTAACTTCCTGCAAACACACACAGACCCACGCACAGGGGGACAGCTGTGTGTTGCTGGAGCACAGTCTGATTAAACAGTGTGTTGGTTCCCTGTGCCAATCCTAGAAAATAATGAATTGGGTAAGGAACAGTTAATAAGAAAATGTGCCTTGCTAACTGCACATTACAACAAAGAGCTGGCAGCTCCTGAAGGAAAAGGGCTTGTGCTGCTGCCGTTCAAACTTGTCAGTCAACTCGTGCCAGCAGTCTCAGCGTCTGCCTCCCCAGCACACCCTCATTACATGTGTCTGTCTGGCCTGATCTGTGCATCTGCTCAGAGACGCTCCTGACAAGTCGGGAATTTCTCCATTTCTCCCTGGTGCAAAGAGTGGATTCCTCCCTGCTTCTCTTCTATCACCCCTGCGCCTCTCCCCAAGGAGACTCTTTGATTTATGGTAGCTTTGGACTTCATTCAGCGTCTGCCTGTCCTTGAATTCTAGAATGGAAGAAGCTGAGCTGGTGAAGGGAAGACTCCAGGCCATCACAGTAAGTCTGCATATGGCTATAACTCATTAAGGTGGTTGCTTAGAGGAACAGCACCGGTTGCTAGCAGTCCCTGTTGCTGAGCCTCCCTCAGTGGAAAAACAGATTCATCGCCTTCATGGATACATCTCTGCTTCTCTTAACCCTTGTGACCCTCTGTAACTCTTGGGCTTTAGAACCTGAGTGCAGGGCAAATGTTCCTGATTTTCACAGACAGTTCTTATGTTTTAAACAACAATCAAAAGCTTTTAAGACAGTCTGGTTAACAATTATTCACCTTCTGTGTACCTTAAAAATACAGTTTCTCCTTCAATTTCTGTTTGACAGGCATTAGATCAAAAAGCAGATCCCCAGCTTAGAAACTTTTTAAAGCAATGAATGCAGCGAAAAAGTTTGAATTTTTTAAAAGAGGAAGAGAAAAACAAATAAAACAAATGATCTGAAACTTTTTATTTGTAGTGTCATAGTATGTTCCAGAAAACCTAACAATTAAAATGAAGATTGGTATATTTAAGCTAAGCATGGAACAAGAAAAAAGTAGGTAAAAGCATGCATCAGATTAATTCTCAGAGATCAGTTTTCAGTACAGTCATAAACTGAATAAGATCCTGATAGAGGAATGTGGTGCATGCAATGGATTTGGAAAATATTTCGTTAATGCCGGGAGGAAAAATAGTGCATTTTTTATGTTTGTTCTGGGAAAGAGTCAAAGTAACAAATGAATTACTTTTCTTAAATGATTCAGCTATTTAAAAAAAAAAACTTTTTAAACACTGCACTTGGCAGTAACCTGGAAATTCACAACACAATCATTTATCGTTAGTGGCAACTTTTAATACAATTTTTTTAAGAAAAACATCTTTGAAAATCAACACCCTAATTTCTCATATTTTTTTGCCACTGAAATTAGCTGTCAGGAAGAAATGAGTACTTTTTGAAAACTGATGCCTAATCAGTGTGGGTATGAGGCAATTTTTCTTGTCTCTTCAAATCCTCATAGCATAACTAATTTAAGATTTTCATTAAATAGATACAGTGTCTTAGTTCCACCTAGAAAGGATTTAATACGTTAAAATGTTTTCTTAGCCAGTGGTAAGGAACCAGGAGTCCATTGATAAGGCTGGCACTTTTCCATAAGATAATACTTTTTTAAAAAATGTCTAATTTGTAATTATTATATTTTCCTTTCTTCAGAAAGCATTGGCCTGGGTTGTTGTTTGTTTTGTTTTGCCGTTAAAACCCCACCACCATTTCAGCTGTCCTGCTTGAAAGGACAGGAACTCCCTCTGCTCTGTTGTTTTTGGCATGAGCCTTTTACATTACAGCTGTTGTCTAAAGGTTGCTTTACTGGACTTGTGAGTTGTGTGGTCACAAGCTCTACTTTTTCTAATGCTTCTATCTCTTAATGAAATGAAATCATGTCCTCAATGAACTACGCAAATAGATGCTTCTGTATTTTCCTTTTTGAATTGGGGCACACCCAAGTTTAAGCCTGTACTACCTCCAATGAACCTTAAAACTCATACTGGAATAGCACATGTTCCAAATATATGGCTGTATGCAGTTATCTGGGAAGACTAGGAATTTTCACTGAGAGTCCAAATGCAAACAGGATCGTAATAGTTTAAAAGCAGTCAAGGGGGTAGTAAGTTCCTAAATATAGAGATACATGCATTTTTGATGATTAAAAAAAAAACAAATTTTTGGATTATTCCATTAGCCTAAACATATCCTATTAGAAAGTATTAAGCAAATTTTCAAAGTAAGGTCACAAAGTAATTGTAGCTTAGAAGTAATGCACTTGTAGAAAAGTTATAGGGAAAAATGGAAAAACTTTATGGGAACAAATTCCCATTAGCCTATACCTCACCAGGCTAAATCCAGTCACATTTGTCACTACCTAGAGGGGAAATGGAGCAGTAGGGTGTCCATGGAAACAACACATCACCCTCCTCCCTCCTGGGGCCCTGAAGTGCCAGCTTTCTCCACCCTGGCCTTACCCAGGAAGCCACCTCACTATTCCCTTTCTTCCTGGGAAAATGAAAATATGTGGTATCCAGGAAGCTTGCAAGGATTATTTCATTTTTGGAAGTACTTATAATTTTCACAATCTCTGACCTAGACTAAAACTCAGAGGTAATCTTCTCATTTTAACCATCTTCCTTCACTGAAATAACTTCCATATACTTCAAGAAAAAAATCAGAAGGCAATTGCCTAATCTACCAAGACACACCAACTCACAAACTGCACTTTGGAAGGAAAAAAAGAACTTTAATACTCTAAGATCTGTTGCAAATATAATCTTTGCTCTTATATTTATTTCACCTGGTTTTAAGGGCCTCAAAAGTCATTATTTCCACTTCAAGGAACTGAAAAAATAAACATATATATTCAGAATTTGACAGAAATAAGTGACAATATTCCTCTAAAAATAATTAAACACATTAAGTAAATGGAACTTGGCACTTGGGCTCTCTAATTGAAAATTAAATTACTGTGGTGATGCCATTCATTTCTTGTATCTGTATATTGAACTTAATAGATAGAAGTCTTCTCAAAGATTTAAAGACAGTGAAGGCAAAAATATGAAAGTACACAGAAACAATTGTTTAAAAGAAGGCACTTCATTGTAGGTGTACCAAATATACACTCTACTTAATTACTTACTTTCATCTTCTTCCTTCATTACTTGATCCATGCACCAACTCTTCCCTTAGTAAATTTGTCGTCAAAATACCCCTTTGCCAAAGAGTTCAGTTTGCACCCATATTTTTTTTAAAAGGACTGCTTCAAACTGATTAAATATTATTTCCCATACTTAAAAAGTCTCCTGAGGCTATTTTAAAGTTAGTACATATTTTAACAAATAGCTGATTCTGATACAAAGGAAGAACTATTGAAGTAGCAATTGGAAATTCACTTGTAAGGCTGCTAGAACTGATGATACCAATGTCTTCAGCACTTTTGAGAGAAGTGGGATGAAGGGCTGAATGTGTCCCTACAGAGTTCTCTCTAAAGAATTCTATAGAAGTAAGCATGGTACTCACTGAAGAGCAGTAAAAAAGGCCTAGGTAGATTCCCCTGAGGGACAGAAATATCTCCTTAGGATGAATGACGTTCCACATGCTCTTGACATCTTCTGCCACAAGGAACATGTTGTCTTATCTCCCTTCCTATGGGGACATTGGAAAAGACCAGTCCTTATATGGGAATGCTCAAACTGGAAAACTCCTGGATCTGAAACTATCCAGAAATCATAGACTTGCAGAAACAGTTCTGTTCCAGGGTTGAGCTGAGATGAATTCTGAAAACTAGAATCAATTTGCAGAGAACAGAATCAACCGAGAAAGCAAATAACAAGATAGCTGCCATTTGTAGTCTCATTAAGGCCTAACTGTAACCATTAGGGATGTGTGTATCAACTCATTCTTTTATACCTAATCAGATAGTCCATTTCATGGGTGAGTTATTATGTGTGGCAAAGAAATGTGACACAGTACATTTGGGGGACATTTGCTTAATTAATGGTTGTTAAGCACTTAGTATGTGTCAAGCCTTATGCATTTAAATGAAAGAAGAGAAATAAGGAGCATTGGGAACCTTCTAAGTGAAGGTGGGAGTGGGTGGCAATTTTAAGAGGAGTGGTCAGGGTGTGCTTCACAGACGGGGTGATAAATGAGCATAGCCATAAGGGAGGGGGGCCTCGGTCAAAAGTTAGACAATAGTAGGAATCACAAGTAGAAGCACCTGCCTATCACTGTCTCCCTTTGGAAAGGTGCCACAGAAAGTCCTGACACTGGAATTTGAGCAACAGAGCCAGATTTGCCAGCCAAGGGGGGGGGGGGGGGCGACACGACACACAACAACATACCACCAACAAAAACCCTCAAATTTCCCTAGATCCACTCCCTATTTCTTTCCACTCTCAAAGAATACATTTTTGACTTGTAAATATAAGAATTTAGGAGGCAGGAAGTTCTTCTCATAAAAGAGAAATCTTCCCGTTCAAAAACCCATATTAAAACAATAACATAAAAGCAGATGGATTTTAATTATTTCTTTAGTTCATGTTCATGTTCCCTGTCCCTGGGCATTCCCTCTTATCTCCTTATCTTTTGGTCAATATTTGGGATCTTCTTAAAGTCAATAAAACACCTTGTGACCCAAAGGCAGAACGTCTACAGAATTTGCAAGGCCTGGTACACAATGAAAATGTGGCAACATTTGTTTAAAAAATATACAAAATTTCAAGATGGTGACACCAAAGCCTTAAACTAAGAGCTGGGTCCATCTGAGCATGATGCCTCATGTGACTTCAAAGGTCACATGCCCAAGAAGCCAACCTTGCTTCTATATTCTATATTTCATATCTATTTCTTCCTGTTCATTCTACCTGTACAAATGAAAGAGTGAAACAGGAGCAAGCTAGCTTGGACCACTACCAAAGATACGCCTTATACTTTTGTCTGGACCTTTATATTATGTAGAGTTCTAAGAACTTCTTAAAGAAC
Organism: Xerus rutilus; assembly: GCA_028644305.1. Lineage (NCBI taxonomy): Eukaryota > Metazoa > Chordata > Mammalia > Rodentia > Sciuridae > Xerus > Xerus rutilus. The sequence continues at coordinate 73,075,549 of CM053400.1, read as the reverse complement.
TAGTGGTTAAGAGTGTGCATAATGGACCATTGTTACCCAACATGTCTCATAGTTAAAGTTACAAAAACAACTTCTAATTTATCCTGAGCGTTCAAAGACATCCACAGGAAGATGGTAAATGAAGATGTAGCAGTTTCCTCAATAAAGACACCCTATGCTAGAATACTCAAACAATAACATTGTGTACAATTTCCACAGTGCTTTACCAAGATTACATGTTTCTTCCAGAGAGGGAAAGATTTCTTCAAACAAATGTGCTATGCCACATTTCTTTGCCAAACATAATAGCCGACCCATAAAAGAGACCATGTGACCAGGTATAATAATTTTGATATCTCATTAAGGAAACTGCTTTTTGATAAAGGGGAAAGTTTTTCCAGTGTGCTACAGAATGATAATGCTACTTCACTAGATCCTCTACTGACAAGCATCCCCATGAACTTTCTGAACATTACAGAATGGTCAAAAGAATAATCTGCTTCTTTAGAAAACAGATTAAAACAAATTAGAGTCTAACAGTAGTCTAAGCGAATGGAGCACTTCAAATAGGACTTCCCAGTTGTCAATGTCCAGTCTCAAACCACACAGCTTTTCTTAAAATAAAAATATTTTAATTCACTTAAACTGCAGTGATGTCATTTTGGGGAGAGACTCAGTGCAAATTGACTTCATTAAGAAGCTCCCTCACCCAGAACAGAGTGGGAAGGATATTTTCCTAAAACATCAAAAAGTCTGAGAGTAAGAGCTGTACTTAGCTTTTCCATAAAATCCTAGAGACTGAGAGGATTCAGTCAAGCCATTGAAGACATGGAACTGGATTATCCTCTGAAGCTCTGAATGGAAATCAAAACTGGCTCTGTCCTAAGCAGTAAGTCTTTAGTGTATCATTGTAGCAGTCGTCGACACAGGGTGATGCAGCACAGTCAAGAGGAGCTGTGACAGCTGTTCCTTAATGGATCTGTGCTAACAAACCTAGACTATAAAGTGCACCCCTTAAGCAGAAGAATTCTAAGATTACTAACAACAACAACAGCACCTATTCTTATACAGCATTTAGGCTTTAAAAAACATTAAAATTTTCACATTCATTATCTCATGTGTCCAAAGAGTCCTATAATTATTATGATTATTTTCAACAACAAATGTTGCCATCTCCACTACACATGTGAAAAACCTAAGGCCAAGGGTGATTAGTTAAATGGTAGGACCCAAATCTCTTTGGTTGGTCAGATTTTCTGACCACAACATCATAATAAACTCTTATAAACATCAAAATTGCAACTCTCACCCCCACTCAGAAGTTCCTTCGGTTTCTGTGGCTCGCTCTTATGAATAGAGTTTGAAGTGGAGCAAGGAGAAAAACCCTTAGAGGTTCTGCTTCTCTTAATCACATTTTCTAACTCAAATCAGACCCCCTTGCAGTCTCCCTCCCACCTTCCTTAGCCCGCCAGGAGTAAAAGTGGGCAAAAGAGAATGTGGTGCCATTTTAGAAGTGTCTGTTATTGTTTTAAGAGGGTTGAGATGCAATTCAAGTCATTTTTCAGAGCATCCAATATTGAAAGCTCTCATCACATTCTCCCCATCTGTCTCCACTACACAATCTCTAGCCTCCAACCAGGACTTCTTAATACCAAGCAAGACCTCTCGGAATCTCTCACAGTTCCCCCAACCACGAGCTCAGCACCAGCTGAGGCACCAATATCATCATGTGGATGAGCAAGTGAAGTAATGAACAATTAGAGTCAAGCTGAGTAGGGGAACACTAATGATTGACCTGCTAACAGATTGCTTTTACACTGAAAACCAGGTCAAGCTTACCATCGCCCCTTAATAACTGAGGAGTTTTTTTGTGTTTGTTTATCCTTGGTCTACTTTGTCACTATTCATTAGAATAAATGAGAAAAGACAGACAAAAGAATAAAAGAGTAGAACACAAACTGGATTTCATTTGGAGCTCTCTCTGAATTTATCATAAGGTTGGCAAAATGATTAGAATTACAGATTGAAATGAGACTTAGAAAGTTTCTGCTTTTTGATTTGCTCCGTGAGTTACTGTGAGAACCACCATGCCCAAGTCCCATGACTACTTAAGAATTACAGTATTTCAAAGTTAGATTCAGAAATTATCATAGGACTGAGAGAAAACAGAGATCCTCTGCTCAAATTCCCATTCTCTTCACTCCATGCTTAGGAGCTGTGCACCTAGCTTCTCCCAGAATGCTTCCAGTACCAAATAGATCCACACCTTTTCCATTTGAGAATAGCATTCTGGGTTAAGAGTTCTGACATGTGTGCCAGAGTCTGGTTCCCTTTACTTTCCACCCAACCATCATGACTCTCATCATTGGTGCTTATATAACTTCATTTTCTGGATTTTGATCATTTGATCCTAGGCACATTCTAGATACTCTCTAAAATATGAGTATCACTGTTAAAAGTTGGTGCTGAGAGTTGAACAGAGACCCTACCAGCACAGAGTCCCTTAACTTGGAAATTGTATTTCTACTGATATATTTGGTAAGCAATAAGATGTGCATAAAAATCATCACTGATGAAGCTACAGAAAATTAGACTTAAGTTCCACCAGTTCCACCAGTGGGTCAACCATATGACTTAAGGAAGTTAAACAGTCTAGTCCTCAGCTTCAGTGTCTCTGAAATTAAGAATAAGAATTAATTTGAATGTTCAGCAGTCATACACACAATGAATATACAAAAATCAATAGTTTTCTGAAAAACAATAATTACTCAGAAAAATATAATGTGAAAATATCCCATTTTCAGTAGCTATAACACTTTTTAGATGTTGAAACTTAAAAATAATACTAGTAAGGAAATGTGCCAGGTTTATATGAAGACATTTTTATATTTTTATATCTACTGAGGAAATACACAGGATTTATATAATAAAACCTTGCTAAGTAGTATAATATATGTTCCCAAAAAGGCAACCATTCCTGGGTAGGTAGTTTAAATTCAGAAAAGTTGTCATAGAATTCCAAATTTATTTTAAGTTTAATGGATTTTCAATCAAAACTTCTAAAGAAGCATTCTTATTCACTGGTTAAAGCATGAAATCCTTAAAAACAGGACAATTTGGCAAATGGTATAAGAAATCTCAAAAACTTTTTTATCCTTTGATGCAGAATTTCATTGCAAGGAACTTATGCCAAAGACAAATAAAAGATGTACACAGATGTGGACATCCTAATATGTTCATAATATAGCAGAGTCATTTCTTATAGTGCAAAAACTGAAAACAAAATCAAAGTCCAAAACTAAGGATTAACTAAATTGTATGTGTTGTGTGTGTATATATGTGCATATGATGGAATATTATGAAAAGTAATTTACAACACTGCTTAATAACACGGTACATCATTATGTTCATGATATATTAAAAGAAATGTAGCCAGACATGGTGGTGCAAGCCTCTTATCCCAGCACTTAGGGAGGCTGAGACAGGAGAATCGCGAGTTCAAAGCCAGCCTTAGCAATGGCGAGGCGCTAAGCAACTCAGTGAGACCCTGTCTCTACATAAAACACAAAATAGGGCTGGGGATGTGGCTCAGTGGTTGAGTGCCCCTGAGTTCAATCTCCAGTACCAAAAAAATAAAAATAAAAGAAATGTCAATTTGTAATGGATCAGAGATCTTGAAATTAGACCAGAAACCATGCAACTTCTAAGAGAAAACACAGGATCAATACTCCAGCTTTTAGGCATAGGCAACAACTTTCTCAATAGAACCTCTAAAGCTCAGGAAATAATGCCAAGAGTTAATAAAGGGGACAGCACTAAATTAAAAGGCTTCTGCACAGTAAAGAAAATAATTAAGAATGTGAAGAAAGAACCCATTTAATGGGAGAAAATCTTTGCTATCTTCTCTTCTGGTAGAGGATTAATATCTAGAATATATAAAGAGCTCAAAAAACTTTACATCAAAAAAATTAAATAACCCAATTAATAAATGGTTAAATGAACTAACCAGACACTTCTAAAAAGAAGAAATACAAATAGCCAAAAAATACATAAAAAAATGTTCAATATTAGCAATTAGGAAAATGCAAATTAAAATTACAATGAGATTTCTCTCATACTGATCAAAATGGCAGTCATCAAGAATACAAATAATAATAAATGCTGGAGAAGATGTGGAGAAAAAGGAACACTTGTACACTGTTGGTGGGCCTGTAAATTAGTAGAACCACTATGGAAATCAGTATAGAGGCTCTTCAAAAGACTAGGCATGGAACCACCATACGACCCAGCTATACTTCTCGGTATTTATCCTAAAGAATTAAAGTCATCTCACTACAGTGATACATGCATACCCATATTTATAGCAGCACAATTCACAATAGCCAAACTATGGAAACAGCTTAAGTGTCCATCAACAGACGAATGGATAAAGAAAATGTGGTAGATATACAAAATGGAGTTTTATTCAACCATAAAGAAAAATCAAATTATGGCATTTGCAGGAAAATGGATAGAACTGGAGACCGTCATGGTAAGCGAAATAAGTTGGACTCAGAAGGTTAAGGGTCAAATGTTTTCCCTCATATGCTCAAGTTAGAAGGAAAAAGGAAAACAAAGGTGGGGTTAGATTTCCTGGAAATCAAAGGGAAATCAATAGAGGAAAGGATCAAGACATAGGAGGTGGAGAGGGAGAGGGAAGCACTGGGAAGTGATGTTGACCAAATTATATTGTTATATTGTGTGCACGTACAAATATGTAAGAATAATCACTTTGATATGTACAACTACAATGCACCAATAAAAAAATGTGGAAAAAAAGAAATGGCATATTGCTAAACACATAAAACATAATTCCAATTTTATATAAACTATATCATGAAGCTATAATTCACATATAACATTCTCGATATCTGATTATCTCTGGATAGTGATGATTTCTATTGAGTAAATTTTTAAATTCTATCAAGGTATGTAGTTTTCTTGGTTTATTTGGTGGGTTGGCTGGAGGTTTTGTTTTGTTTTGTTTTTGGTGGGGAGTGAAGAGAGATAAGGAATTTATTGGATTTTCAATTTGCTTCTATTAGAATTAAATAAAATGAATCCAAGGTCCATTTGAAAAAATAAATTATTATTGTTAATCAAGAGTTTTTACAAGAACAATAAAGAAATACTTGCCCGATCAAGTATTAATTTACCTCACCAGTGTATAAGCTAAATTATATTGTACTGGTAAAATCATAATTTGAGAAAATATATAAATAACCTGGAACCAGATCCTGATGTATATTTAAAAAATGGTAAATGACAGAAGTTGTATCCTAAATCAATAGGAAAGAATTTTTTAATAAAAGTTCTAATAATTAGTTAAAATTGAGGAGGAAATTGGCACCTACATAAATCAAAATAAAATTCACCTAAATTAAAGAAGTGTATCTTTTTAGTATTTAGAAAACTGAAAGAAAATATACATGAATAATTAGCAGCTCTCAGATATAAAAAATATCAAAAATACCAGAGCAATACAAAAACATTTTCCATACTTCTGAAAACATCATAAATAACCTTTCAATGCAAATAAGAAAATCTAATATGGAAAACAAAAGGTTACTACCCCTAATTTAAGGAACTTTTAAAAAATGATAAATAAATAATCAGGCTCACAGAGAAATTAATTCATGTCACAAACAGGTGATTTTTTAAAAAAATCCTTAATACAATTAGCCAAGGAAATTATGAATTTGACTGTACTAACCTCAGAAATCTCTCTAAAGCTTCAGTGATACACTCTATTTTGTCTTATTAAAAATACTGCCTTTTTATTTGTAATATTCATAAGCAATAAGAGAGAATAGAGTCTGTTTTGTGGTAATCAAGACATTTTTGATAAGAGCAATAAACAACTTTTCATTAGAGTGTTTTAGCCATCTGCACCAAGAATTTTTAAAACATCCACACCCCTTGACTTGGCAGTAACTTGTAGGAACCTGTGCTCAATTTTGGTCCAAAATTGACATACAAGGAAATTCATCACATGGTTACTTGCAATAGCAGAAGACTCAAAACTACCTAAAAGATAGAAAAAAGGAATGGTTATGCAAATTATATTTTGAATAAAATTTAAACTTTTGATTTTTAATAAAATTTAGTTAATGAGAAATGCTCAGGGGAAAAACGTGGAAACAAAACTGTGGAGGCCTCTGTGTATGGTTTGTGCATATATGTTTGTATAATGATGTGTATCTGTGGTCTGTGTATATTAAAAAATGATTGGCACAAAATGTTCCAAACTATGAGAGTAGTTATTGCTAAAGTAGTTAGAGTCTGAGCAATTTTCATATTTTTCTTTCAAGTTGTCTAGGTTTTCCAAATATTTTACAATTAGATTATTCTATAAAGTTTCCTAGTTAATTTTTAATAATAGTCAGTCACTAGTTTGGGTCCACCATCCCTGTCAGCCAAGATGATATTTTGAAATCCTCACTTAGGGGGCTGGGGTTATAGCTCAGTGGGAGAGCGCTTGCCTAGCATGTGTGAGGCACATGATTCTCAGCACCACATGTAAACAAATAAAGGTCCATTGACAACTAAAAACATATTTTTTAAAAAATTCTCAGTTATCTTTTGTCACATTGGCTTCCACACTTGGCTGACCATTAGTCACCTGCAGCAGTTTTTTACCTCAAAACCTCCAGCCCACCCCCACTCCCTCCTTGAAATTCTGATTCAGAAAGTGAGCTCAATATCTTTATGTGTTTGCTGAGTTTAGTTTTAGTTTTCTGTCCATGTTCCTACAGGGCACTAGTGTGAAAAAACATTAAAACAGTCACCTTTGAATAAATATTGTTTTCTGGTTACATTTTCACAAACTTGTAAGGCAAAAAAACCTTTTTCAAAAGCCATGCAGAACCAAGGCACACTGCTTTCCTGTGGCCTCGATCTACCTTATAGGGATTGAGGGACGATTAAATAAATTGATACATTTATGTGTTTGAAATGGTTCCTAAAACATTAAAAGTTCTCAATCAAGGCTGAGCACAGTGGCACACACCTGTAATCCCAGTGGCTAGGAAGGCTGAGGCAGGAGGATCACAAGTTCGAGGCCAGCCTCGGAGACTTGATGAGGCCCTAGGTAACTTAGTTAAATCCTGTTCCAAAATAAAAAATAAAAATGGCTGGGCATGTGGCTCAGTGGTTAAATGTCCCTGGGTTCAATTCTTGATGCCAAAAAGAAAAAAGAAAAAATTCTCAATGTTAGTCATTATTGCAAACATCAAAATCTTCATCATCTGCAGATCTTGAAATAATTAAGATGCAAGAACAAAATTTCAAATCTTTGTTTTTTACTTTCAGTTTTTGTTTTGTTTTGGTGGTGCTAGGGATTGAACTAAGGTTCTTAAGCATAGTAGGCAAGTGCTTTACCTCTGAACCACACCCCTAGCCCTGAATCTTTGTTTTTAATAATCAAACCCTACCTCTTAGACATACCTCTCTATAACATTCCTTATCTAAATACAATTCATTCTACAACTTTGCCAGGGATTAACCAATAAATCCCACTGGTCTTTCACTATTTGTAATTCATTTTTACCCTCTTCCAGAAATTGGGGCATTTGTCACTTTCTGTCTGATATCTTTTCATTCCATCCAAAATTCCAAGGAGATTACACAAGAATATTCTTCTGCCATGTCTATAAATTTTACTTCTCCCTGAAATGAAGCTTGGAAACTGAAGAGCAGCTCTGTCTTAAAGAGTTTACTTCCTCTTGTTAATTTCCCTTTAGGTGTGTTTGTTCCATCCTTCCCAGGATCAAGATTACTCTCCTTAATCAAAACTATGGGAACAAATGGAAGTGGAATAGTTCTATTTTGTCCCTGTAATTTTATTTTAGTATACATTCACTATTCCTCTCAGCAGTAGTCTTAATACTATTAACATTTTACTATAATCATCACACACACACACACACACACACACCCCACTTTTGTGGTGTTGGTGCTTTTCATGTAGTTCAGATCTTCACATCGCCCTGGATATTTACTTACAGAATTAAAAACAGGTGCAGCCCTCTTATCTTTAGTCTTGATTACATGAGCTCATCGGGAAGGTCCCAGTTAGATTTAAATTATGTGGCTTGGTTTTTTTAATGGGACCTTCCTTTCTTCTTATCTGAGATCATTTTTAATTGTTTCATTTATAAATTGCCCATGCCTCCTGATCTATCTTCCCTCTAGAAATATTTGCTCCTTCTTCAAGAATTTTTTTAAAGAATTTTAACAAGTTGAATTCTTTCATGGTTGCTCTAACTTGCCCTCCCAATTTTTTGAATCCATTTAGGAAAGCACGCCTGTACCCCCTTTCTGGTCAGGTGGTATCTGGTATATATCTGGAGGCTTCTATTTTTCTTTACTTTTATCTAAATGCCCACAACTGGGTATGTGGCTTTGCCTTTCTTCTGTGGAAACAGGAGAACCTAAAAGAGACAGGACTGGAAACTAAGAAGATCTGCTGACTGGTCTTGGCTCTGCTACTAAACACCTTATTAAGCAAGTCACTTTGTATCTCTGTGCCTTAAACTCTTAGATGTAAAATGAAGTATTTGGACCATATGAGAACTGAATCTCTGACAATTTGTAATACCAGGACACAGCGACTGTGCTGATGTGTCCATGTCTTACTCCCTGTGATGGAATCATGTGCTCTTCCATTGCTCCTTTCAGTCTTGTGGCCTATTTTATTATAAATAATATCTAACTGATCTGGAAATAAACTTGCATGTGGGCCCTCTTCCTCCTCTACTCTTTAAACTTGACTGCTTCATGAGATGGCTGTCCCTAGCATGAAAAGCTGTCCCTTTTTATGAAAAGCCCCTCCTTTGCTTTTCATAAAAATGTCTCTTTTCATGCTCTCATCTATTCCTTTCAACACCCACCTGTCCTTAGCTCTAGCTCTGACTCCTCATCTCTCTCCATCCAACATCTCCGTCCAACCTGACAGCTCCACCCAGTTGTCCCAGGGACATCTCAAACATTGTGGGTCCATCATCATTCATCCCCAACTCGTTCATTGTTCTTTCTCCTGATTTCTATATATCTCAGGGATTTTGTCTTCCTGTCAGTTACATAAACACGGAAGGCCTGAGCTCCCTTTGGCCTTTCCCTCTCCCTCATCCACATGTCCTCAGTGGCCAAGTTCTGACAATGGTAATGCCTTGCACTCTCGGACATCCATGCCCGCTGCAATTTCTATCCAAGTACTCATGCCTTCTGCTTTGTCGAGTAGCCTTACTGGTCAAATCTTCAGGTTCTCACTCTTCAATACCTACTTGGCAGTGAGGCTATATTTAACTTCTTAAAACATGGTTATAACCCTATCATTCTTTTCTCTCTAGAAAATGGTTCATTGTTTCTTCCTATCTCAATACATAAATAAGTTCTAAACCCCTTTGTCATGCCATTCAATACTCTGTATTAAGAATCTCTCCTCATCCTGTTATTCTTAGTTATTTCCTGATAGTCCCTGTATGGCAATTTAGATTCCAGACTGGCCATTCCAAATAATGTCCCAATGTTCTAGTTTCAGGCCCTTGACCTGAATGCCCTTTCTCCCAACTCCCAGCCCTAGCAACTACCCAACATACCCACTCAGATGCCATTCCAAAGCTTCTCCTAACCACATCAGCTAGAAGCAACCTCTCCCAGTCGCCCCTCAACCCTCATAGCACCTTTCTTGTGCCTTAGGAATGAATGACAGGTATCACTATATTTCTCTGACCACAGTCACTTGCAGAAATGACAGTCACTTGCAAAAATACCCCAGAGGCCCTGCTTCTACCCACAGCTTCTATTACCTTCTTCATGAGAACAGAACCTTCTTGAAGGAAGCACCTCTTTCTGAATAACTTTTAAATACTATAAAACTGTTAATGTCACCATGAATGTAGACTTATACCTAAGCATTCGATAAATTAATAACAAAATAACTTAGAATAAATCCTGCTTTCTTGACTGAATCTGGCATGTTCAATACTAATTGTTAATCAATAATACCTCCAAAATATATTCCTTAAGTATTGAGGTAATATATTTGGATCCTAGATGATGCCAATAACTTTATAGTTGCGCAAGGTGCATAAATTAATTTTCTAAATAAGAGGAAGCCTTTCATCGAATTGGAATTTATGGGTTTCAACTGCTGCAATCAGCTGTCAGACAAGCAAACATATAAGTAATTGATTGTTCATTGGCAACTGATCACTGAAAAAGTAAACTATGTAATTATTCAAAATAGTTATGTTAATAAATATCTGACCTGCTAGGTCACAACAACTATCTACAGAGGAGCTTCACATTCTGGGGAAATTTGGGAAAGCAATTGCATTTCACATGTGTTTCATGATAATTTAGGAAGGAATTAGCTGATTTTGATAACTTCTGGTACACTAGCAATAGAGCTAGATATAAAACTTAGTTTTGTTCTATGATATTGAAACTAATTATTGTGATATTTTTCAATAATGCTTAGATTCTTATCAAATTTGGCAAAGGATAATAGGTTACTGCTGAGGAAAAAGTATTCCTATCTTAAAATAGGATTATGTCTATAACATTATAAAATGATCTTCCCACCTACCTAGACCAATAGGAAAGAGGCATCATGTTACCTCTAAGGGAAAAAACACTGGTATTCCTTAGCAACCCTTGCATAAGCTTTGTGTTGCCAAAACACCCCAGAGGCCTTGCTTCTACCCACAGCTTCTATTACCTGATTACTAGCCCTAAGACGAAAGCAGCCCAAACAGGCAACCACCAGGGCAGTAAAGTATTGCTGGGTTTTGCAGTCACTCTCCACAACCATATTATACTCTTTTTTCTGGGCTATTCATGAAGACAGATGTAGCATCACATCTAGAGAACTGAAAATGCTCTCCCTTCTAATAAGAATCCCACTGTTGCTCCCTGTGCTGAGGCTGCCTCCAGGCCTTGAAGCTTCGTAATGTAGAGGACAAGGAGGGAGGTTATGACCAGCCTAACTAACTTCCCACTTGAGGAAGTGGTGCAGGGACTTGGTTCAATTGCCTGGGTTCCAATCCTTGCTCATGCCATGTCTTGTTTATGCAAACTTGGATGATTACATCTGCCCTAAACTTCCATTTCCTATCGTATAAAATGAAAATCATTACAGTATCTCTTTGTTATAACTATTAAATGAAATAGCACCTGTGAAGCACTTACCAAAATGCTACGAATATTTGCTCATTAAATCTCTTATGCAGAATTGCCTCACAGAGGTTTTCAAGAGTTTTTGTGACTAATGACTAAATTTCATCCAAAAGAAAGAAGTGATTTTTAAAGGTCCATGCTTTTTGCCTAGCTATTTTTTTCCCAAAAGAACTGCTTATAAAACTTAAGAAGTAGCGCTGATGAAGTCAGATGTCCCTCCTATACAAAAGAGAAACAGGACGTAAAGTTGGAGAACAATGTGTTGTTTTTCTTCAACAAATATACCTGCACTTACACATCAAAAAAGTGTTTTAATCTTCAAAGGAGTCACATCAGGAAGGCGTGCACTTATTTCAATAATGCTGCCAAATATTTTTGGAACCCTTCCTTCTAAATTACCTTCTGAATCTGCTTCAAATTCTTTTAGATGTCTTCATTGGCAACAAAATTTTATCCTTTGGGAGTTTTCCATTTTGAAAACAGATTTAAAACCAACTCTTATGAACAAAATGGAGGACAATGTCACCTCTAATCAAAAGCGAGGAAATAAGGACTTTTTTTGCATGGCTAGTCAAATGCCTTTATTTCAGATAGGGAATCTAAAATATTTCAGGCCAGTGGAGGCACCGTCAGAATTCACGTGTTACTTTCTGAGTGAATAACATGTTATGTGCTTATTTACTAAATTTAACTAAATAAATATTTCTCTTTTTTGACATTTTTATTGGTGCATCATAGTTGTATATGATGAAATTTGTTACATATTCATACATACACACAATATAACAACTAACCAAATGTTTTAGAGCACTGCGCGTCAAGCACTGTTATAGGAACCTTCACATATATTAGCTCATCTAATTTTCATATCTTCTGAGGCAGGTACTCTTAGTTTCCCCCATTTAATAAATGAGGTCATTGAAAAGCAGAGAAGTTAAGGGATTTTGTCTAAAGACAGAGCTATAAGTCGAGGAGCCAGATATCAAACCCAGACTCTCCACTTAGTATATACGCTATATTTTCTAGAAAGTACAACCTGTGCATATTAATGATCTTGCTTTCTATTGTGTTTTTGTTATTTGTTCTTTCAAGATACTATAATTTACACTTGGTAAATGATAGTGTATCTCTCCATGGTTTTTTGTTTGTTTGTTTACCTCAGCTACTGTTTTTTAAAATCCATTTACATTGATTGTGATCATTGATATATTTGTGGTTATTTCTGTCACTTTAAATATATTTTCTATCTACACACTTATTCCTTATATCTGCTTTTCTCTTTTCATGGCTTATATTTTTTTAACCTTACTAGGTTTTATTTTTTCTAGTAATAAATATTTTTGCATAAATCTTTTTTTTCAATTTATCAAGCAATGTAATACTTCTAAACAAAATATTAGAAGATTAGATACAATGTTATATTGAGAATATGATATTTTTCAAACATAATAGGATTTTTTTTCTCATTCCACCATCTTTAATATGCCCATGCCTCCTCCCCACTCCCTCCCCTTTGACCAAAGTTCCTCCATTCTTCCCGTGTCCCCTCCCTCATTATGGATCAGCATCTACTTATCAGAGAGAACATTTGGCATTTGGTTGTTTGGGATTACCTTACTTCACTTAGCATGATATTCTCCAACTCCATCAATTTACCTGCAAATGCCATAATTTTATTCTCTTTTATTGCTGAGTAATATTCCATTGTGTATATATACCACAGTTTCCTTATCCATTCATCTAAGAAGCGGTATCTGAACCCTGTTTCTCTATTGTCTCTCCACGGAGGAAGCAGTCCCACGTTCCAGCTCCCTAGCTTCCTAACTTCCTGGAGGCAATCCTGGGCTTTGCAAAAGTGCTAGCCTTTCAGCCAGCAGCCTCTTTACCTTTGTGCAGGAGGCCTTCCTTCCATAATGCCTCCTCAGGCCTGTTTCAAAACTCCCTCTAAAAACTCACTTTTTCCACTGTATTATTCAGCAGGTCAGTCTCACTGGACTAAAGGGAAGGAAAGAAGAGAGGAGTAGGAAAGGAAAGACACTGGGATATTTTTAAGTTCTCTTGATAAAACACCTTTTCGTATTATTTTCCATAAACAGAATGCTTCGCTTCCTCCTCCTGCCTCCTTTTTCTCTCCTTTGCTTTGAACTATGGGCTTTCAAAGCAGCTTCATACCAATGCCAAGGCCATATGGCTGACCAGTCATTCATTATTCAAATAATGACAACCCCAAGAAACACGTGTAAGCAAATTTTTTAAATTAATTATGCTGGAACTTTTTAAATTTCAGGATAAGAGAAAAATACAGGAAGAAATCTCTCAGAAGCGTCTGAAAATAGAGGAAGAAAAACTAAAACACCAGCATTTGAAGGTAATTTATGACTTTAATTGTATTTCAATGATTTTGTATTCAGATAACCTAATGGCATTCAAATTTCAATAGAAAAGATGCTTTAGGGGGCAGAAAATTCCCAATGTAGCTCTCAACATTCTAATAGCCCTAGAAGAGTTCAATAAGCCAGCGATATTTGCATATGAGATGAATACCTCCTGTCAAACATTGGGAAGCTGGAAACATGGTTTGATTACTTCTATGCTTTAGCACTGAATTTCCTACTTCTCCTCAATAGCCTTGAGAATTCAGCCTTGAGAACTTGGCCCTGACACAGTCTTGTTTAACATCCCTGGGGAGGGGATCCAGCTAGGAAGTTCCCTTTGAAATCAGTGAAAGGCCAACCATTCCCAGGGGATGCAGAACAGACAGTGTCCAGCCTGGTCAAGGATGCTTGTGTTTAAAAGCTCAGTGTGATGAATCCAATGTTGTTTGAGAATGGCTTGGGTTTCTGTTTTATTTTGTTTTGACAGAATATGAGGTCATAACCATAAATAAGTCTCCATTTTTAAAAATCAGACTTTACATCTTTCACTGGGTGTGGTCATTTATAATTAAAGCACATTGAGTTTCAACATTTTATTTCGTAGCTTAGTCACAGGATGTAAGCAAATAACAAATAGGAGCTCCTTGTGAACAGGCCCAAGCAGGAAACTACTTATCTGGCAGGGCTGCTATCAATAGATTTAATGAATCTCCTCAATGAAACAATGCTACATGCTCTTGGGGTCCCCCAAAATGAAATTAAAGTTGCTAAATTCAGTTAAGTCCTTTTGGAGGAAGAGGGGGTAACTAAGGATTGAACCCAAGGGACTTTACCACTGAGCTACATACCCCCATCCTTTTAATTTTTTATTTTGAGACAGGGTCTCACACTTGCTGAGACTGGGCCTTGAACATGCCATCCTCTTGCCTCAGCCTCCAGAGTTACTGGATTTATAGGCATGTGTCACCAAATCTGGCCTAAATCTATTCTTTCAACAGAACAAGTAACCACCTCTGAAAAGAAACTAAAACTCTGAAACTCCGATTAGCCTCAGTTCTCCAGATTCGGTTGGCTTTTTTCCTGCTATACCAGCTGACTTTGCTATTATTTGATGGATCGTTACAAATCATAGTTAACCTGCTGCTGTCCTTCCAGTGTCACAAAGAATATACATGAGTAGCAGACACACAAGAAATGCAGTGTGTACTCCTAGAAAATTAATGAAATGAAAACAGATTTTACCAAGTTATTTCCGTGTAATTCAAAGGAAATCTGTCAAATCTAGAACAATTTGAGAACTTGGGCGCTCTCTCTCTCTCTCTCTCTCTCTCTCTCACACACACACACACACACACACACACACACACACACATACACACAATTTTCATACAATTTGGTACTGGCAGTGAACAGCTTCCCACTTCTGAGAAAACTGATAGCACTCTAGCATATAGCAATTGTGATTCTTGCAGAATGGGCAGCAAATAACAGCAGAGCTCTCAGCAAAATAAAAGGTTTAAATATTGCCTTAGTTCATTTTGGAAGTAAGTTTCACACAGGGAAAGGCTGACTTACTGAAAGGTCCATTTTTGAGGTGGCATTTCACTTCAGTACTTGTTAAGAACAGTTCAGAAAGTAATATCTGATCTTCCTTATCGGTTTCCTTCTGGAACCAGGAGACCTCCCTTCATCTAATCCAATCAAAACATTTATCATGCTTTGGACTGCCATACATAGTTGTGCAGATTGCGTACTGCACAAGTACAAATAGAGGTGCTGAAATCCTGCCCACACTTCCTTGCCAACTGTGCACTCTGGCCCAAGTCTGCTTGTGCCAAGAGCAAGAGGTTTCCATTTTTTCTACACAAAGTTGCTATCTAATTTCCCAAGCCATGCTTGACCCAAAGGGATGGAAGTGAGGGGGAGGAGGAAATGATACCTTTTCCTAATTTGGGAAATTAAAGATTAAATAAGCAAGATAAGTTAAATGATCATGTTTAATTTAAATTGAAGTATAAGCATAAATTTCTAAATCTGAGGTCATCAAAGAAGGTTCTGTTAAAGATGTGAAATTCAAGCTGGGTCTTAACTAATAAGTAGAATTTATGTGGTTGTACAGAGGGCCTTGAAGTAAATAAACACTTATTAAGCACTTAGTATGTGCAAGGTACTAAGTCGAACACTAAGAATATAAAATAAATAAAATTTGATCTGTGCCCTTAAAATGATAACTGACAAATAAACTCATAATGACATTTATCCCATGATGAGCACTCTGTAGGAGGCATGAACTACAGAGGAACACAGAGGAAAGAGTGGCTATTTGAATAGAGAACACTTTTCCAAGTTTGCAGAAATACTTTGCTATGCCAAATAGCAACCAGGCATAAATCCAAATCAGCATTCAAAAATGTGCAAAAGTATTTTAAAAATTAATTCTACAATATGTTCACCAAGTCAAGAAAGTTAGTTCTAGTTAGTTAATACCAGTCTCTTGTTTACTTTTTTATCCATTTGTTCTAGTTCTCATGACTATCCTCACCACTTCCCTGATGTAAACTTTTCATTACACTTTGGTGGCACAGTTAAACAACACAAGCATAAGCATTTGCAAAGTGTTCCTCCTGCATCAGCACACACATATTTCAAAATAGTTGTAGTAACTCACTCTGATCTTCAGCTCCTGAGCCTGATGACCACTGAGCCAGGATCTGCACACAGGGAACTTCCAGGGACATTCTCATTCCAATATTCAAACAACTCTGGGATTTCCACACTAGGAATCTTCTTGCCTAGTAATATCACAATCTTACACCACCAAGAAATACAAAATACACTCTGTCTAGAAAATTGTCCTTTCCTGTAAATCCATTCATTCATGGTATGAAAAAACTAATTTATTCCAAAAGCTTACTGAAATCACTGGGTAGAATTGCTTTAGGAAACCTTTCCCTTAAAAACTTCCAATGATTCTTCTATCACCTGCAGGTCACTTATATTTTCATTTAGTTCATATGGTTTTTAATTCTCAATTTTATCATTGTGAAATAGGTTTTATTATATTCATTAGCCTCACATACAAAGGTGCAAGTATAAACTGTGGCATAAAAGCAACATAACTGTGTTTTGTGTGCTCCAATATCATTTTGACTGCACATCTGTATATTTTATATTTAAATTAAAAGAGTTCTTCAGCAGGGGTAAATGACAATTTGTGAAGTATGGACAAAGTTTTATAAGTCTAAGATTAAAATTATTCCTGTTCTTAACCAGACTAAGAATCAAGAATGTAGCCAAAGTTAAGCTAGTAGAGTCACCAATTCATTCACCACCCTCTGCAATTCAGCATCACAAAACCATGCCATCCTAGTGTCTGTTACAGAACCAAAGCATACAGCTGACTGAACTACCCTCATGAATGGTTCTTTTTCTTTTTCTTTTTTCTTTTTGGTACTGAGGATTGAACTCAGGGGCACTCAACCACTGAGCCACATCCCCAGCCCTATTTTGTGTTTTATGTAGAGACAGGGTCTCACTGAGTTGCTTAGTGCCTCGCCATTGCTGAGGCTGGCTGTGAATTCGAGATTCTCCTGTCTCAGCCTCCCAGAGTGCTGAGATTACAGGCATGAGCCACCACGCTCTGCTTGTGAATGGTTCTTAAGAATTGTAACTTACTTTGATAGGCATCATCTGTCTTCTTTATTATACATGAGCTATCTTCAAATCCCACCAACAAAAATAAATTAAAATCAAGGTAAATTCTTAAAATACTGATATATCTAGATTCTCTTAACATCTTCGACCTCACGAGCCAAATCTTGACCTCTATTAATAATATTTACTAGGTCTATGGGAAACATTTTTGCAAACAGCTAACCAGCTATAATAAAAGGTCAAGTTAACACTGGGGGAAAGGATCTCCCATAGCAAAATGCAATAACACTGCTCTTCTGGTGTGTGTTGTCCACATGCAGTTGCTGCAGACTTTGAAAAGGTCAGCACAAATGTGATGATCTGGGCTGAGGTTCTTCTCATCTCATCTTGTGGCTTTCAGACTGTGCTCTGTGCACCCATAAGCTTCTGTGCACCTCACTGCTTCAACTAGAGCCATCTAGATTTTATTTGCTCTTCAAATCACCATTCCATATATTTATTTGCAATTATTGTGCTGTTGGATTTTTAAAAAATCATTTGAAAAACATCGTCTTTCTTAAAATAACCTTTATAATTATCGAGCATAACCAATGTTAATTAACTTTTTTTAATTCAAATATATTTCTATGCCAGTGGTATTAATTTTATCATCCTTTAAAAATAATTCTTCTTATTCACTCTCATTTTAATTGTAATATAAGAAAAAGAAGTCCCAGAAAATAAAGTTCCCATAATCTCCTCATCATTATAGGCATAATGAATCCCCAAAGAATTATTGAATAACTGAGCAAACAATGTAGAGAGATAGATTAGACATGTATGAATACATATGAAACTCTTTTTTTCAGGAAGAAGAGAAAAAATTCCAACTCTTTGATAATAATAGAATCATATATCATATAGTGTCGACTTGAGACATGGGCTGGATGCTAGCTAAAGGCCCTCCAAAGTTTCTAGGTCTCTTTCATTGTTTTAAGTTTTCTTAGGCTCAAGTCCAACAGTTTAATCCTTTCAAGTAAATTCAAAAGAATTTTTTCAGATCTTTTTTGTGTTGTTAAAAGTTGACAAAACAATTCAACTCAACAATGTTGATGTATAGTCATGAATTTTGTGCATGATATTATGTGGACAGGTAGGAAGCTGGACTTAAGGTTGTCTAGACCCAGGGAGATTCCCAGAAGAGAGAGGAGGTGCTAGGTGTTGCTATTATATCTTAAACTAATTTCACCTTGTTCTTGCAGCCCAAGATACAATAGTAGCCTTTGATTTTGCCCACCATTTCAATTATTTCCAGAAAAGGTTTTGGGAGAGCAGTCATTATGTGAGATCACTGGAGTGGATATCAAAATGACTTCTTGGAATTTTCAACTTTGTTAAGGACACAAGACATACAGGCATCAACCAAAGAAACAGTAAAGACATCACATTGTGAAGTCTCTATAGGACTGTGATAAACATACAGTACACCATGATTCTGGAGAGTTTCTTGAAGGCAAGGATGGGGCTGCCAGGGAGGGAGGGGACAGGGGTCTTTGTGAGATGAAGGAGCCTGAAACTAGGCCTTAAAAGGTAAATAGGATTTAGGATACATAAAACATGGCTTTGGAAGGGGGTCAAAAGGTTTGGGAAAATGGAAATGCTAGATTTATTCAGGCAAGGCAGTGGGAGAAAATGATTCTTCTTTAATACGTCCACTACTGAAATTTATAAGATTTGAAAGAAGAGATTTTTATTTAAATTATTGACTGACATGAGAATGTGTGTTTGTATTTCCTGACATCAGAAAAAGGCCTTGAGGGAGAAATGGCTTCTCGATGGAATCACCAGCGGCAAAGAACAGGAAGAGATGAAGAAGCAAAATCTGCAAGACCAGCACCAGATCCAGGTTCTAGAACAAAGTATCCTCAGGTAGGGCCTCACTGAGATACTCCATGACTACTTTTTTCTTTGTCTTTGTCCCATGTGTATGTAGAAAGCTATTCCCATTTTCAGGGGCAGAATCAAATCTTCCATTTTCATTTAGAAAAAAGACTAGGGAAACACACCAGCAGGCAGAAATAGAAATGTTACTTTAAGCCAGGCGCGGTGGCACATGCCTGTAATCCCAGCACTTAGGGAGGCTGAGACAGGAGAATCTCGAGTTCAAAGCCAGCCTCAGTAACGGCGAGGCACTAAGCAACTCAGTGAGACCCTGTCTCTATATAAAACACAAAATAGGGCTGGGGATGTGGCTCAGTGATCAAGTGCCCCCGAATTCAATCTCCAGTACAATAAATAAATAAATAAATAAATAAATAAGCAAATAAATAAATAAATTTCCTCCAGATACAGGGACTCTTTTCTACTTCTGTGACCATGTGGCCACAGGTTTTCATTTCTCTGTGTCCTTCCTTTCCCATTATGCACAGTCAGGCAAGTCCTGGTGGAACAAGTAAAGTCATAAAATTACCTGGCCTTAAAAAGAGGCTTGAAAAACCAGGAAGCTCAAATATAAGGTGAGATTACTAGTATTATCCCCAAATAAGAGATAGCATGGAAGAAACAGATTTGGGAAAGTCAAGAATCATTTTCTAACCTACACATGGAAAGAAGATGAAATTTCTTGCAGTTTAATCATGACATTAAAGTCTACCTAAGGGCTAGGGTTGTAGCTTAGTGGTAGAGTACTTGCCTAGCACATGTGAGGCACTGGGTTCCATCCTAAGCACCACATAAAAATAAATAAAATAAAGGTATTGTGTCCATCTACAACTAAAAAAAGATCTAAAAAATAAATAAATAAAGTCTACCTATCTTTGAAATGAGGAAACTTTCAAAACTTCATGCACTTGAATTCGTTGTCCTCAGTGAGGACTGTAAGAAAGACCTGCCAGACCTGAGTGTCCCTCAGCTGTGCTGTGACTCACCTTGTCCAGACTCACCATACCAACAGATCTCATTAGGACTAAAATGACGACAGGGAAAAAAGCTTCCTTTATAAAAAATGATTTCCATCTTACTCGCTTAATTACCCACTTGCATTTTTAAAGCTAAAATCATTGTTTATCCCTATTTAGACTGTTTTTCTGAAATTAACAATTCTTCAGAGGTTATATAATTTAAATATCTATATTTATAAACCCCTCAGTTTGCTCAAAGATGTGAAGTGCTTCCAAACAGTAGATAATACATGCTTTTCTTAAAAAAAAGAAAAAACAATGAATCAGCTCTACAGTTGAAAAACTCCATTCTCTTAAAGCATCCCTTAGCAAGAGCTTCTTACCAAGTCTGGCTTTAGCTGATGATTACTTCCCTTCCTCCTCAGCTTGGAATCCTTATCTCAGAAGGAGTCCCGAGTTAATCCCTGCAAGCCCTTCCCGCTGCACAGACACCTCCTTGCTTCCCCTCACAGCTTCTTTTCAGTCTTTCCACATACTGAACACCTATAACTTTCTCCATACCTGATGATAATTGAAGTAGCTACATAGGCTCAAGCTCCATGAACAGATTTGGGCAGCATACTGAGTAATCCCAAGTATTTACTAGGACTCTATTGATTGCTTTTAGACCTTGCCTGAATGCTCACAGAAGCACATAAACTTCTAGCAGGACTGACAGAGGCCTGTCCAGTTACAGCTCTCATGTGACCAAAACTAGAAGAGGATAAGGAGGAGAAGTATTTATTGATATATATTATGCACCTAGCACTTTACATATATTGTCTCATTTAATTTTCATAACCCTGTGAGGTAGGTATGAACTTCACTTTTGCAGAAAGATTAAGGAAGTCACACGATTAGAAAGAGGCAGATCAAGACTATTTCATTTGATTACCCTATACTGCCTATCAAATGAAGTCACACAGCAACCTCTGTAAACAGAAAAAGTATTACCTCTTATAATAAGTCTTGGAAGCACGATCTGTCCCTTTATTCTCCTTTCTCCAAAACCTATTACATTGGGGATCTTCTTCCATGTCCCTCTAACCTCTTTGTTAAAGTTATTTCGTACAATTTCTGGCATCTCACTACAACTTCATTTTAGGTCTTCAGGGTGCTATTAACTCATCACTAGTCCTTAATAAACACTGAATTATTTATAGTCCACCAATATGAATAACAACAACAATGGTTCATTTCTGAAGGGCATTGTACAGCACTTGCATTTATGTTGTCACTAAATACTTGTGGCAATTCTAAAATAAATAAATAAATAAGCTTAGAGAAGGTAAGGGACTGGATTAAGATCACAGGGCTGGCAATGGGTAGCCTTTAGTCTAAAGCAAGGGAAGGTCAGTGCTCTCCAGCTGCAAAATGAAAAGAGATGTAGTTGTAAATGTTCGGGAAATAGTAAGACACCTGATATCGACAAATGTTATCTCTTATAATCGGCAAACTGCTTTGGTTAAGGAACAATCCTAAAGAAATGTATTTGCAAAGAATTAGTAAAGAATTTGCATTCCTTGTGGTTCACAGAGGCATGTTTATCTGGTGAAAAATGTTCAAGGAACAGAATGTTCCAAAGCAACATATGAAGACAAAAAAATACATGTGCCTTGTCTACATTAATCAGCCTCCACAACTGCCCAGCATTAGAGAAATCACACTGTCAAGAGTAGCTTTACCTGATAACTGAACATTTTCTTCTCAGATATTTCTAAAGCTACAAAATAATCAGGTGCATGTTTTTTAAATTCAATCTTTGCCTAAACAACTACCCACGGTGCCTAAGAAGCTTTTACTACCAACTAAACCAGAGCAATTTCCTGCTAATTCTGAATAGAGATCAAGCCAACTAATGAAGTTGAACTAAGCAGAGCCATCTCATGCCCTAAGCAGGGAAAGTAACCCAAACCCTGAATGTGATTTATCATTTGACTTAGGTGCCTGCTCAGGCTGACATTGGCCTTTCTGCCAGGCCTCTCATCTAGAGAATAAGAGTTTAATCAAAATAGAAAAACAGTAATTACCTCAGAGCCCATAGCAGGGTCAGATTTTGCACATGAAGTTTTCATTCCTTCTATGTCTATAGTTATCCAAGATGGACTGAAAGAGCAGAGCCTTTGGCAAATATCTGTTCTGCTGACCGTAGTACAAAAGCTTGGCCCTGTTCTTTCAGCTCGGTGAGCCTCAGTTTCCTTCCCTGTAATAGTGAGTGAGTTGTAGCCAGTTCACAGAACCACTGTGCATAAAGCAAATACCACCATGCCTGGTACATGGCAGGTATTCAAAAAATATTCCATACACTTCCTTATTAAAAATAAAAACAATTAGAATTAGAACATTGCACAGAATTTTATCCAGATGTTTCTTATTTATTGGCCAAGCTCTCTCTTTTGAATGGAAGGAATATTTTTCTTTGAGCAAACTGAGAATACCACCCAACTAGAATTCTTTCCAGTAGGAAATAATTGATGAATTATTCGTTATGGCTCAAAAGCTAAATTGCTAATAGGGCTTGATTTTTATAGAACATTTGCTGTGGACCAGGCATTACTCACACATATTATTTCATTGAATTCTCACATTCACCCTTTAAAGTAGGTAATATTTAAAGGATGAGGAAAATTTATTGAGGCCAACTTATTCTGTTATACAGCTAAAAAGTTAAGAGCCAGCATTTTAATCCTAGTTAAAAGTCCTAATTGAGAAGTAAAATTGTGCCTTAGATTCAGCAGAAAAATTTTTAAAAAGTTAAATTCTGGGAGTTGGGGCTATAGCTCGGTGGTAGAGCACTTGCCTAGCATGCATGAGGCACTGGGTTCAATCCTCAGCACCACATATAGATAATAAATGAATAAGGTAAAGATCCATCAACAACTATAAAAAAATAAATTAAAAAAGTTTAAATTCTTCCAGGCATGATAGTGCATGCCTTTAATCCCAGCTACTTGGGGGCTGAGGCAGGAGGATCCCAGGTTCAAGGCCAACCTGGCAACTTAATGAAACACTACTCAAAACAAATTAAAAAGGGCTGGAGATATAGCTCAGTGATAGAACACTCCTGGGTTCAATTCTCAAAAATAACCACAAAAATAAAAAAGTTAAATCCTATATAGTCCATCTTTTTACAGCATTTTTCATTTCCAGTCCATGCCATGATTTCACACTTAAGTGCATCACTTCATAAAGACCTATTTAACATGCAAAAAAACACAACAGTTCCCTGACTCACACA
Organism: Xerus rutilus; assembly: GCA_028644305.1. Taxonomy (NCBI): domain Eukaryota; kingdom Metazoa; phylum Chordata; class Mammalia; order Rodentia; family Sciuridae; genus Xerus; species Xerus rutilus. Next base: position 73,052,165 of record CM053400.1, on the reverse strand, counting down.
TAACCTTTAATTCAAGCACATCTTCTTATTCATCCTCTTGTCTTCTCTTTTGAAGAGAGGCAACATTTCCTCAAATAAGTGGATTTCCATGGTTTCTGTCCCTGAGTCACATTCTTAGCCATGGAACAATATTATTGAGTATTTTGCCTGGTGCCTTAACTAATACCTTAGGAGGCAATGTGCCCAGAAGAAATCTGTATTAAACATCCCCTTCTGAATCACTTTGTTTAAATAGATTTCAATTTGCCTCCCAAATGAGCCCTGTTCTTCCTGGGACCACTAAACCATGTACTTCCTGATGGCAGGCACAGGTGCACAGACTTCTCCCTCCAAACATCCATGGGCATAAATCCTGTTCTGACGCTTCACTGCTGTCCTCTGCTCAACATTCCACATCCAGAATGATACCCTATACATCCTCAAGACATCACCCAAGGAACTGGGCTCCCAGGACCTTGTGTTTACATGCTGGGTTCTTCTCTCCAGCTGCCCTGAAGCTCTCATGACCTACCTCCCTCTGCCAAACTGCATCAAGCTCCCCTCCAGACACTTTCTACTTCTTGAACTGGGTCCAAAGACCTCTGACTTTAATTGGAGCGCACAGAGTGCCTGACAGAAATGTCATAAGCATAAAATGTAAAAGGTTAACTGTCAAGGAGAATGATGCAAATACACTGCCTTCCCTTTAAGCAGGATAAGCTACTTATGATTAAATGTTCTCCAGTAAGGATATTTTTTTTCATATTCCAAAATACCCTTCTGACCTTCTGCCTTCTTTTAATAAACTTTCATTTGTCCCCCAATAGTTAGAAACTGATTTCTGCATGTAGTGTGAAAGGGCATAGTTTGCATGTGAAACCTTGGATTTCTAAGTGACTGTGAATCATGAGAAAAACTGAGAATTGGGGCTGTCACAGCAGCTTGAGCCACATCCCACATAACAAGGAAAATTACTCCACAAATGGAGATGGAATCCAAGAAAAATAATTTTGCTCAGCATCATCTAAAGCAATAATCTACTCAGTTAACTCAAAAGACTCCATTTCAAAAGGAAATTCAAAATAGTGATGTAGAAATAGGTCAGACATTTTTGTTGCTGGTTATGGTTTATCAAAGTTTAGTTCATTATAAGCCGGGCACAGTGGTGCACGCCTGTAATCCCAGCACTTTGGGAGGCTGAGGCAGGAGAATCACTATTTCAAAGCCAGCCTCAGCAATGGTGAGGCACTAAGCAATTCAGTGAGACCCTGTCTCTAAATAAAACACAAAATAGGGCTGGGGATGTGGCTCAGTGGTCGAGTACCCTTGAGTTAAATCTCCGGTACCAAAAAAAAAAAGTTTAGTTCACTAAGATACCAATACAAGTTTAACTCATACCAAATGCTTTAACTACATGTGTAGGCCAAATGCAGCTTAATGGAATTAATGTCTCATCACACACAAGTGAGATATCTGCATGAATACTACTACATTCTAGTTGTTCCTGCCTTCCCACTCCGACCAGCTAACCATATCTAATACCATGTAGCAGGAAGATAGACAGGCTGCTTGCTCTCCATGACAACATGAAAGAGAAGAGAAAGAAAAAGGGAGAGGGGAAAAAAATTCACCATTTGTTTCTTATTAAATTTTCTGTTGCCTAGAAACACTTAAGAAATTATTCTGAGGCAATTATATGAGTCAAAATCATTTCAAGCATGTTTTTTGCTCTCCATATTTGACTAATTGGTTTACCAGATTTGTGATAGTTCATCTGTTGTTGTTTTTAATTTCCCAGATAGTCTGGTTATTTTTAATTCAGGAGCTTCATTTTTAATTTAACAAAAGAAGCTAAGTAAACCAAACTTCCAGCAAAAAAGAGGGAAGGAATCTACTCACTCCACCCCACCAAAACATACATGTACACAGAAGCCCCTGCTACAAAGCCTAGCACATGGTTGGAACACCTGTAAATACATAGCTTGACACATGAATGAATGAGAAAGTTGAGAACGAATGAATGAGTGACAGATGAACTTAAAAATACTCTCTCTTTAAGAGGACCTGGAAAAGCCAATAACTCAAACTCTAATAAACAAAAAGAAAGCCCTGAACATCTTTAAAAAGTAAAGAATAATCTACTGTGCACAAGGCCCTAGGTTCAATTCCCAGCACAGAAAGAGAAAGAGAAAGAGGAGGAGGTGAGGGGGCAGGAGAGGAGGAGGAGGAGAAACATCCAGCTCTCTTTGTGTCAAGGGCAAAGTTATTGAAGTGGTGCCCTGGGGCTGGAGGCAACTGTTGATGGCCTGTTTTAACATTCCATCATGACTTTGTTCACTTTCTGTCCCCTTCAAATGCCCTTTTATGTTCTGTCCCCATGCCCCAGCATGCTCTCTTGCTCATACCTAACAATCCCATCTGTATGTTAGTAGAAACAAGGATTAAATGGTGACTGAGCCAGAATAAACACACCACCACCATCTTGGTGGGCTGAAAAGTAGATTAGAATAACCACTGAGGGTCCTCCCTGTACCCTACTTCAATTCGGTAGTAGCTACCCTTCATGGAGCATATCTTGATGTACTAAGCATTATTCTAAGAATGACAATTCACTAAGGGAAGTTTACTTAGCCTAATTTTATAAATAAGAATGCTAAAGCATACAAAGCCATAAATCCAGTAATAGTCATGCCATGAGTCACATATAATTCTTTCTGACTCCAAATCCTTCCCCTCATCCCTCTTACAATTGGTTAATTTCAGTGAACATTATTACAAACCTGCCATATGTAAGTCTTCTGAGCTTCTAGAGGAATTATAATTAATCATGCATAAGCACATCCAGAATCACAGACTCCCCAAAGCAAATTTATATTTGTGTTTATCTCTTTTTTAGATCCTTTAACATTCCAAAGTGCTTTTACTTTAATTTTCTCATTCAAAATGATAGTGCTCTAAAACACAATTTTAAGACCATTAGCTAAGATGTCATAGATCTCTGGTCATGCAGACATGAGTAAAGAAAGAACAAAGGTGCAACTGAGCAATCCAGAAAGTGAGGGGCTGAATTATTTGCAGTAAGCCATCCTTCAAGTTTTAGTGACACAGGAAAAAATGTTCAAAATCAGAGACATTGCATCAGAGAGAGAATCTGTGATGCTCTTGGACCTAGGCTTCTCCATTCCCCAGAGTCCCTGTGACTAACTCCACCAGCTCAGAGAACACATACACCTACGCCTTGCAATGCATTCTTTGCAGTAAGGCAAATGTCATTGAGTTCATTTAGACCACCCAAAGTTAACTGGCCATTGTTGGTTGTTCTGTATATTAGGATTGGAATTTATATTTGTCAGTCTTCAAATAACAAAATTCTGTTCTTGGTTTCAAATATGAACAATTAACACTAAGAAACAAAGCAAAAATAAAGTGAATAGAAAATAAGAAATATAGTGACTATTGTATGAGTAGAGATAAATGTTAAGGGTTACAAGGCTCAAAGCCAGTGATTATTTATGAATAGAGGAAGTCAGTGGCTGTCTACATCACTGAATATGTTTTGCCACTCATTATATGGTTACAAGTGGTTTATTCATTAGAAATATTTTTCTTCACAATTTTTTCTAATAACAAAAAATGCCTACCAGAATCATGCACAAGCACATCAGTTAACTTCCCATGTCCTGGCTACAACAGTACTTAAAAGTCATTTGAGAAACTTATGGCATCTGACTAGAGGTCAGATTGAATTATTAGTACAATTATTTGGCTCTTATTAAATGTTTGGCATGTACTACAAAATTCTCCATGTGCCCTAATTAAAAACCACACACTTAGCTTCTGTTCTGCCAGAGCGTTTGAGAAGCTCAAAACTAACTAACCAAATCCTTGTGCCACACCAACATTGAAAGCATGTGTTTATTCACGTTCATTTGAAATTATATTTGTTCCTGGCACAATGGTGCACACCTGTAATTCCAGTAACTCCAGAGCCTGAGGCAGGAGGATTCCAAGATCAAGGCCAGCCTAGGCAACTTAGTGAGACCCTGTCTCAAAATAAAAAATAAAAAGAAATGGGAATACAGCTCAGTGAAAGAGTGCCCCTGGGTTCAATCTCTACTATCAAACACACACACACATAAATTACATTTGTAACTTGCACATGATGGTGGCTGATTCATATTTAGTTTTATGTGGGAGGTACTGGGATTGAACCCAGGGTCTCGCATATGCTGTGGAAGTGCTCTACCACTGAGCTACATCCCCAGACCTCTCTCAAAATCTTTTTTTGAGACAGGGTCTCGCTAAATGCCCAGGATGGCATTGAACTTGTGATCTTCTGGCCTTATCCTCCTGGGGTGGTTTCATATTTTCTATGGCAAATAAAACTATTCATTTACAAAATATTATTCTGATTGAGGGGGCTAACTTTTGTAAGTCACTCTTTTTTAATGTAATCATCCTACAGAGCAGTTTCAAAGCATGATAGTATCATCTGTCCATCAGATAATTATTAATATTTACATATATATCAAGAAATGAGATTCACCCATGCACAAGCAGTTCACATGTAATTATAAATTATTCAACTTTCTAAGTATCTGCTGCTCCCAATCAATCATCAGAACAGACACACTTATTTCAGTGCCTCTGTTGTGTTGGTTCTCTGCCTCTACTTATCTTAAAGCTGTGGCGTCATATTGGCTGTCCTATTCTTAAAGGCTCAGGATTAGACACAACAGATCTGGCTCACAGCAAACTGTGCTTGCTGTATGCCAAATGCCCTTTAATTCTCTGGCATGCTTGCCCTTAGCATGTGACTGTTTACTCTGGTAGGTTAGATCTTCCTAATTATACACATGTCCTTTGTCAATGGCTGATTCACAGGCAACTCTTGTTCTTTCTACATGTCTATGCATAGAAGTGTTCTTCATCTTTTTTGACATGCTTTTATTTCAGTTAAGTGAAGGAAATATGTCTGACATGTAATCAGTTCTTAATAAATATTTGTTAAATGTTCAACCAAATTTACCAGATCCCAAATTTTTAAAGTAAAATTTAAAAATTCTACCTTCTACTACATTACATACCTTCATTTTTATTGATAAAATGTAGTTTGGTATACTATGGTATCTTTAAACTCTGACCCATTAGTAATAATTTCTCTGCCTGTTACATATGACTACCATACTACACTCAAATTGCCTGACTAAAGTTATCAACCATGTGTTCTCAATAATATCCAGTGGTTTCCAGAAACAATCATTTATATGAACTATGGTTTAACAAAAAATAAATAGGACTTTCTTTTTTTCATTGCAGATTATAGCTATTTAATATTAGTTATCTGTTAAAACTTTTAAAAATTTTAAAAATGCCAAAAATATTACCTATGATTATAAACTGTATTAGATTTTACATATCATTTAGAATCATAAATTCTTGGAACTACTAGGAGCAAAGGCAGATTCATTGTTCTGTTTTCACTAGTTAACTATCTAAAATGAAAAATACTAATAAGTAATTCTGCAAATTATTGAAAAAAAAACTCATAAAATCTGTCAAACTATGCTTCATCCCACATAATGTTATGAAATCATTTATGTACTGGTTTTGTTGGCTTAAAAGAGTGGTTAAAAGCAGCAGTTTAAATAGGATGGGCTCTTTACTCTCACATACATAAAAATCCTAACTGGTAAACACTGAAGTGGAAGAGAGCAACAATGTTATATAGGATTATAGAAAGATCCTGTTCCTTCCTGTCTTGCTGCTTTGCTACTCTCTAAGGGATGCCCTTGGCAGTGTAGCCAAAGCCAGTTTATCACCACATCTGTATTCCAGTTTAGGGGGAAAGAGAAGGAAAATGCAGGGCAAACAGCTCTGTTTTAAAGCCATGACCTGAAACTTGCATAAGTCTACTATTAGCTAGAATTTAGTCACATGCACCATCTAAATGCAGAGTTGAAAATATAGTCTATAGCAAGATAACCAGAAAGATACACTCATACCCATAGACACACACACACACACACACTCACACACACACAAATCAGGGAGTTTTATTACTAAAAAGAAACAAAGAATGGATTTGGGTGCAGGGGGATACAGCAGGTCATCAAAAGAGACTAGAATATTCTTTCTGCCAACATTTATTAGATATTATTATAAATATTATGACAATTCTGATAATGCTGGAACAGTGTTGAGGTTTTCTGAATAGAAAAGTATTACAAGAATAGGTTGTATATCAGAAGCTATATTAGGGCCATGCTTGCTCTAAAATCATTCCATTAATGTCAAAGATCAAATCCCCAATCTGAGTCAGCAGATTTTCTCATCCACAGGTACCCAAAGATGGCCTGCTTTCCCAAGCAGACTGAGGAAAAGGAAAATTATACTTGTTTAAGGAACTCTTCTGTATCAAGTCCTATGCTACAAACACTCTCTCAATTACCTCCTTATAACAACCCCTGAGGAGTACTATTATTTTTCCCCAAATGAGAAATCTAAAGTTTGGAGGGGCAAATGATTAATCCAAGTGTGTTAGCCTCATGGGCTCACTTTCTGTTTGCTTGGGTAGAGCTGGAAGGAGTCTTTTCTTCCCCTAAAAACATGGGCCTTCACACAAAAACTCACAAAATATGGTTAAATCACCAGCTACCCACATTCTCCCAAGATTTAAGATGAAGAGAAGAGAATCTCTAGGCCCAGGGAGGAGTCAGGAGTTAAAATTGCTCACCACTTAAGGCAGAACTCAACACATGCTGAAGGCCAAGACATTCTGAGCCTGTGAATCTCAGAAGAAACTGGATCCTTCTTTGATTAGCTTGGGAAGGTCAGGAAGGAAGGGGGTGGTCCTAGCACTTCCATCAGCTGGCCTCAGAGGTACTGTAGTAGCACAGCCTAGGTCTAACACCTGCTGACTCAGGCTATATCAGAGAATAGTGATTGGGACCTCTCTGTGAGTATAATACTGGCTTTTAAAAAGAGTGCTTGGGCTACTGAGAAGAAAGTAACTCATTAATCCTTTCAAAGTATTACATAGCTAAAAGCTAGTCATAAGCTTAATTTCAAACATATAATTGGTGCTTATACTCAAACTTCAGTGTTATAATCAAATTGCGTTAGACAACTGTATATTTAAGACACACAGCTTCAGTTCCTTCTTTGAACAACAGTCTTGTATTCAAGCAAAAAAAAAAAATTCCTGCTATAAAATGGCATTTATTATCTTAGAAAACCCCAGACTCTTAGAAGGAGACAAGCAACAACAACAGAAAAAAAAAATTAAAATGGAACAAAATAATACCAATAAAGATTAGGACAGAAATATTACCTTTCAGTGAACTGGATCAGAACTTTTATATGTTGGTGAGCCCCAGCAACCTCACCTTTATTTTCTTTATTATCATGGAAAGTAAGAAACCTTTTATACTGCTGAGAAAAATGAATGCTGTGTCTAAGTTCAAAAGAATCAATTTTAAGAATTAAGTCTTGTTTCCACAGTGACTAATTGGAGAGGAATTAACAGCTCAGGGTCTATAGGCAAAGATCTGCTTTCAAATTCCACCCTGCCTCAGGTTATCCATGAGTCATCAGGCCAGTGGCCTTGCTAGGCACCCAGCTTGCTCATCTTTCAAGTGGAACTAATGACAGAGCTCGTGAGATTGTTGTGAGAACCAATTAGGCCAGTGCCTGGTACTGTGTCCATATGCAGTATGTGTTTGGTGTTGTTATAAATTGCTAAAAAATCAAGTACTGGAAGTAGGCTATGAGCTTTTGGATTGGGATTGTGGTTATTTTTTTTTTCCCCTGAGTTGTGGTCTGTTTGGCCCCTAATAGCAAACTCCATCAGGTTTTTAGTCCTTGTTAACTCCACCAAAAACTGAAAGAGATAAATGGACCCTTAGCGGCAGAAAAATTGCCTTGTGAAATAACTCCTTCTTGACGCATGCAGCATTTATGTGCTGTCCTTTTTTTCTAAGACAAAAAAATTGCATGTTGGAATTGGATTGGGGATATGATCTTGTGATGATTAAGGAAGGTTATTACTACCAGAGAGCATGAAATGAAAACTACCTTCTCTCACCTAGGGAGCTCTTGAAAATAACCCTCTTTTTCTCCAGCAAATAGTAAGGAGAAGAAAGATTCCAATAATGGATCACATTACAAATCCTTTTTCATGTACTCTGCTTATCTAAATTGGTATATGATGCCTGCCCACCATCTCTCAGAAATTGTGAGAGGTACTAAGTCATCCATCAAGCCCCACCTAACAGCCCAGGAGGCACCAAAAGGATATTTCTTTCTCTGCTGCCTGCTTCACAGCCAAACTGAATCAGCATTTCAAGGAGCTCAATTCCCATTCTGAAAGGTAATACCTTCTAAAGATGGGGATGGCAGCACTTATGGAAATTCAAAGCCATCAGCTGGAAAATAGGCAGGTGAAGGTTAAAGAGTTATCCGCTTGCAACCTCCCCAAAACCTTCCCACGTAAAAAGAAATCTTAAAATCCCACACACAAAATATGAAAAAAATATACATACACATATTCACACATAAGCATGTGTGTATATAGTTACATATGAATGTAGGTTCTGGGTATATATGTGTGTGTATATGTACATATATGTTTTAGTCAGCTTTTTCACTGCTGTGAATAAAGGACCCGACCAGAATGATTGTAGAGGAAGAGTGGTTTATTTGAGGGCTCATAGTTTCAGAAGTCTCAATCCATAGGCAGCAGGCTCCATTCCTTGGGCCTGGAGGTAAGGCAGAACATCATGGTGGAAGAGTATGGCAGAAGGAAGCAGCTCACATAAGGATCAGCAAGCAGAGAGAGAGGTCTCCACTTGTCAGATACAAAATATATACCCCATAGCCACGCCCCCAGTGAACCACTTCCTTCAGCCAAACCCCACCCGCCTCCAGTTACCACCCAGTTAATACCATCAGGACCAGTTCACTGATTAGGTTAAGGCTATGGCCCAATCATATCTCCTCCAAATCTTCCTGCATTGTTTCACACATGAGCTTTTGGGGGACACCATATGTAAACCATAACAATATACATACATATATATTTCCCAATGTTTCTTATACTTGTTAAATGTTTTCTCTCTCCCAAATTACCTTTGGAAAAGGATTGGGTATGAGTTCCAAATTTAAGTCCTGCATGGTTTGGGCTTTACATTAGAGTCGAGTACTCTCTTAACTATCAATAACCACTGAAATGGTGGGGAGAGTAGATACACACATATGTAAATTAGAAATGAATGAAACTGAGAGAGAAAGAAATAATGAAGAAAATTTTTAAATTTCAGAGAGATGAAGATAAACAAATCTCTTATAAAGAAGGTATCAAGAACCCATACCATACCAGGCATCATCTTAGGTGTCCAGGGTTTTCCAACCTCAACACCAATGACATTTTGGGCCAGATAATTCTTTGTTGTGAGAGAACCATTCTGTGCACTGCAGGATCTTTAGCAGCATCCCTTGACCTCTACTCACAGATGCCAGTGCAACTCTGCCCAGTCATGACAACCAAAAATGTTACCATATATTGCTAATACTCCAAGGGAGCAAGATCACCCCCAGCAGAGAACCACTGAGCTAGATATACAAAGGTAGTCCCTGCCTTCTGGTTGTAATTTTTGTTTTATGCTCCTGGGTTCTCAAAACTTTGGTGCATTATGGACTGTGAAAGTCATCAGACCCACTCCTCCATGGTGGGGCTCCCTCTCAGTTCTGACCAAGTGATGAAGAGTCTGGAAGCATCCAGTTCCTTCCTCTCAGTTCCTATTCTCTAAGTTTCCATCACTAACACTTTGCATTCTGATCTTTTAGAAAGCTTTTCTAGAGCAACAGATCTCTAATGTTTATCTCTTAATGATATTTATATTATCCATTAATAATACACAAAAGCAGCAAATCAAGATACAATAATAAACTGTTTTGAATTAAGTGGAAATTTTCAGAAATGTTCTACATGAGTAACCATTCTCTGTTAGAAGCTTATGATTCTAATTAGCACCAAAATGTTTCCTTATTATCCCTTTTAACTGAGAGTTGACTGAAACTGTGATCAAGAATGGGAAGGAAGTGTTTGTTTGATTCTGTTTAGTTTTCACAAACATGTCATGATGTCATGAGACCACAGCCTCCTATCAATGCAACTTTCACCTGAGCCTTGAAAACCTTCAGAAGTATTCATTAGCAAATACTTTGATGAGGTCAGCAAGCTTCCAGTCTGATATTCTTACCATCTTCATCTAAAGGTATTCATGAGAATCATATGGTGTTACTCATGGCCTTTTCTTTAGAGGGAAACAACTACAAATACCAGTGCATTCCAGGATCCCCAAGAGCTCAGGAATAGAAAGGGCAGATACAGGAAGAAATTAGCATTTTCTGAGTCTCTCTTTCATTTTTTACTTAAGCCCTAAGAAGTTAGCATTGACCAGACCTCTAACTGTGGAATTGCCCCAAGTTCAGTCCCTGGAATTTTTCTCTCTCTCTCTTATTTTCTAAAAAATCTTACCTACTAATATGGCTTTAAATACAACCTTCCCAACTTATATCTTCAACCCAGACTCCTCTGAGCTCCAGGTGTTAATATCCAACTGTCTCCTCCATCACACTTGACTGTCTTAAATTGAACTTGTCCCCTCAGCCCCAGTCTCTGGCCTTCCCTCTCCCAGATGTCAGTTCAGCTGATTGAATTTGTATCTTCCCAGTTATTCAGGTCACAAATACTGGAGTCACCCTTCTCATCTGTTGCTCTCTCTCACCCATGTAAATATTTCTAGATGTTTCCAAAATCCAACCATTTCTCATCCTTCTACCAGCAACCACCTGGATCAAGCTGTCCTTACCTGAACTATTACAACCAAACTCCATGTTTGCCCCTCGGGTCTGTTCTCACCACAGCAGCCCATCTAACTCTTTAAACCCCAACACTCCCAATGGTTTCCCAAGGGCTTCCATGCACAAGACCCTGTGCCATCTGGCCACCTGCCACACCTCTTCACCTCTTGTCACTTGCCTCCTTACTCTCTCTGCTTTTACTTCAAGCTTTATAGTTGCTTTTTCCTCTTTTTGAACCACATGTCAGCTGAAATCCTCTTGTGTCCCACCCTCATTTATTTCCTCAAGTAACACTTCATTAGAGAGACCTTCCCTGACCATGTTATGTACCCCTTACCCTGGTGTTCATAGCCCTTATCCTGCTTTTTTCAAAGAATTACGTATGTGCGTATATACAAATGTATACATGTACAAACACACACATACATTTCTATATACACATTTGTTTATTAATGCAAGTGTTGGCAAATTATGACCAAAGACCAAATCTAACCCTGGCCTGTATTTTTACAGATACAGGTTAAAAATATTTTTTCTATTACCAAAGGGTTGTCAAACAAAAGGAAGAAGGGGAAAGAATGAATGAATGTACAATATAAACCATAGGTGGACTGGACTGAAAAACTTAAAATATTTTGCATCTGACCTTTTACAGAAAAAGTTTGCTAGATGCTGTATTAGTGTATTTTCTCCCTTAGAATATAAACCCCTTGAGGGCAAGGACTGTGTTTAGTTCACTGTCATACCCCTAGCACATAAAATAGTTTCTAGTACAAAGTTGATGCTAAATAAAAATTTTTAAATGGATTAATGAAAGAATAAGACAATGAGTCTTGGTGAAGTCTAATGACTTGTTTAGAGTCACACAGGAAGCTGGCAGATGAACCAGGATTCACACTCTGGTCCCCCTGATTCTACATCTGGGTCCTAAGGTCCAAGAGCTGTTTACAACAATGACTTGAACTCCCTTGTTTTCTACCCAAGGGCTCCTCATTTTAGACTGTCTCTAGCATGCACATTAGGAAAAGGATCTTGTGAGACAGGATGAAAGGAGACAGAGACACAGGGACAGTGTGCTGCAGGAAACCTTGAAGAATGATTCCATGGTACACTTATATTTGATATCAGCCATATTCAATGTGCTTTCATACACAACACTTACTAGTAAGGCTAGTATTATTCTTACTGTAGATATTATAGAGCTGCATTTCAGGGAAGCTAAGGGATCAGCTATCATAAGGAGTGAGTGGCAGAGACAATGGAATTCAGATCTATCACTTGCAACACAAGGCTTTCCACTCTACCAAAGTGGACCAACGTGTATCCCCACAACTCTGCTGTTGGCCAATATGCTACTGGGGACACAGAGAAATTTTAATAAAAATCGTGGTCACACCTTAGTAACTTCTAGAAATCAGAGATACTACATTTCACTTGAATTTCTATAATATGCAAGAAACCCTTCTCAGCTATAAATGTTCACCCACTAATGGCAAAGGCAGCATCAAAGTCAGACCTTGAAACTGAAGCAAAGAGTAGGAGAACAGCCAAGTAGATCACGTCTTGGACTTTTATTGGTGTGACAACAGCACAGAATTTTGGGGCTGCCAGGTCTGTGACCATCTTCAAGAGGAAGCCAAGAAAACTGACAGTTATGTTAGCTAACACAAACATGCACAGCTGTCATCTCCTGGACAGCTGCTATCTCTAATCAGCCATCCTCTGGGGCAGCTGACTTTGGGGCTTAGAGTATTTGGCCGAGACACTACGTGTGTTTCATGGCTGCCAAGGGCCAGGCTTAGTAATTGTGTGACTGCCACTGGCTGTTTTTATAGAGTAGAGGTCATGATGATACCCCTGGAGTTCATTTGATTCTGACAGCCTGCTTCATGCTAGTCAAAATACCAGCTCAGAATGTTTGCAACAGTCCAACGTCAAATGCGTCTCTTTGCTTTATAGTTCACTTATACTTTACCAAACCATGTGTGCACAGTTTTCACGGAAAATGTAGTCTCTATAAACAGCAGCAAGTGAGGCCATTGTACTAGATGGTGTCTATTTCCCCATCTGTTCACCTTACTAGAACATACCACAACTCTTAGGTAACTTAAAACAGTGTCATTTTCAATGTTAGAATATGAAGGGATTTTATGTCTTAAATAGCTGTGATTGTTAAATAAAATTTAATAATTATAATTATTTATCCAAATTATTTAGATAGAGTCTTGATCAAGAAAAAAAATGAACTGCATAATTACAAATATACCATTCATCTTAGTTCAACTTTAAATTTAAGTCTCTTTATAAAAGAAGTTGGTCTATTTCATTTGGAAGTAACTTTAGTAATTGTAGTGAAGATAATATGACAAAGGTCCAACATTTTACTTAAGAAGTGCTTATGTCCATTTATTTATTTGTTAATAAATAAATCTTGAATTGAAAATCATTCAAAATCAGGTCTGAGGTGTCTTCAGTATATCCTGCATGACAATTGGTAGGATACTGTGTGTGACACTTCTTAGAAGGTATCTGGCTACTTACGTGCAGTATTCCTAGGGAAGTCCATACACGAGGAAGACATATTTGAGAACCCTGTATATATACTGTGTTAATCAATAAAAAGTATATCATTTTTTGTTGTTAGGCTTGAGAAAGAGATCCAAGATCTTGAAAAGGCTGAACTGCAAATCTCAACCAATGAAGAAGCAATTTTAAAGAAACTAAAATCAATTGAGAGGACAACAGAAGATATAATAAAAGTGAGTATCAACTAATCGTAAAACCGATTCCCTCTCAAATGAATCAACAAATGCTATGTCATTTTTCAAAGTGTTTCCACATTTAGATTTTATTTTTTAAACTGAATTAATCATGGGAAATTCTTTTTTTCTTATAGTCTGTGAAGGTGGAAAAGCAAGAAACATTGGGAGGTATGTTTTGAGTGGTCTATTTCATGTCTAAAAGATATTTTTTGACAAGCCCAATGAGATTTTTTTTCACATTATCATAAATATATCTTAAATGCATTTTTAACTCATATCAATTTTACAGAATCAATTGAGGATATATATGCTAATATCCCTGATCTTCCAAAATCTTACATACCTTCCAGATTAAGGAAGGAAAGAAATGAAGGAATAGAGGATGATGAACAAAATAGAAAAGGTATGTGAGAAATTTGTGTTCTATGGCAGGTCTTCAATATTAGATTTACAACATCATATATTTACAACTTGCTGGGACATCTTATGCTCCCAGATTGAGCAATAGTCCATTTTACAAACTTCCACAAGGCATGTCAGCCACTTGTACAGACAGGGATAATGAGGTTGCAATCTTTATTCCATGCACTTTATTGCCTAAAAAACTATTTATGAACAGGTAAAATAAAGGCTTGAAGGAGATAAGAAACTCTGAAAAGCTAAGCTTCCCTGGTCAAAAATATCTCTCCCAACATATTTCATCTGGTAGACATTCTTTGGGGTTACTAAAATCCTTTTGAAAATGAAAGCAGTCCATTGGGAAGTAAGCATTATTTACCCTCAAAGGGGAATGATTTTCCTAAAAATAATATACTTCAGAGTCTCTGGAAAAAGGAAGATTTGTATTAAGGAAGAGAGGAGACCTTTGAATTTTAGAATAGAAGGAGAAGCTACTCTCTTTCTGCAGGTAGATGTATTCATCCACTCCACAAATACTCAGTGAATACCTAATATGTACCAAGCTTAGTTATGCACATAGTAGATATTCACAAAACATATCACATTAGGGAGTGAAATTCAGAATAAAGTAAAATTGTGGAATGGGGAGAGTGTGGATAATGGATGCCCCATTACGGTTGAGTAGCTAGAACCATGAAGTAATAGAGAAGGCATGAAATGCAAAATGAGTTAAGGTGAAGAGGGAGGATGCAACAAAATCCAACACTGCAACATTGTGATTTTTCACAGAATCCTATTAGCTCTACCCAGCCCAAACATTCCAACCATAAGGTTCTTATCTGGGTTATGAAACAGATCTCGGCTTCCTCCAACTCAACCAGTTACCTCCAGTTCAAGTGTTTCAATAGCTGATATTGTGGTTTTCAGCCCTTCTTCTACTTGAAAATTAGTGTAAAATAGAGAAGAAACATAAGGCAAAAAGAGAAGCAGATGATTCTAGACTTCCCCTTCCCTCATCCATATCAAAACAACCCGCATGCTGTGGAAACTTCAGAATACTCCTCTATAATCTGTGGCCTGTGCCACAGGGATGCAACTCAATAAAATGAGCTGTGCTAGGCATTTCTCCTACTGCAGTGCACAGTGTAACATACTCTTCCTCCCTAGAGAAATGAACTCCTCCCACTGAGTAATACAAAAGAGCACTAGTCTCCCTTGTTAATTTGTTAACTGGAAAGGGATCATCTTTGGTTCCCCAGTGAAAATTCTTACCATTTGGATCCATCAATTCTCTTCTCCAGTCAGCTTCACTTCTTCAATCCTTCAGTTTTTTTTTTTTCCCAAAATTCCACACACTCCTACCTAAAAGGCCATGTTGTTACCAGGTTGGTCATTATATAACTGATGAATAAAATTAGAAACTTAAAAAATAAGCAATATCTTATATACAAGAACATCGAAGTGTACAAAATAAATACTATAAAAGCAGGTTAGTTTGTAAAAGAGAAAGCTAACTAATTCAGATCCAATTTGTCTCTTAACAGCTTTGTATGCCATGGAAATTAAAGTTGAAAAAGACTTGAAGACTGGAGAAAGTACAGTTCTATCCTCAATACCTCTCCCATCAGATGACTTTAAAGGTACAGGGATAAAAGTGTATGAGGATGGGCAGAAGTCAGTCTATGCGGTAAGCTCCAATCCCAGTGCAGCACACAATGGCACCCATGGCCTGGCCCCAGTAGAGGTGGAGGAGCTTTTAAGACAAGCCTCTGAGAGAAACTCTCAATCGCCAACCGAGTATCATGAGCCTGTATATGCCAATCCATTTTGCAGGCCAATGACCCCACAGAGAGAAAAGGTTACCCCTGGACCAAACTTTCAAGAAAGGATAAAGATGAAAGCTAATGGACTGGATGACGATGCAAACGAATCCATGCACAATATGGACAATGGAATTTCAGAGGAAAGGGGTCATGACTTCAATCATATCAGTCCCATCCGGCCAATACCTCATCCCCGATCAATGACTCAACAAGCAGAAGAGACGTTCCACACCCCTCAAAAAAGGCTGATGCCTCCTTGGGAAGAATCAAATATCATGCAGGACAAATATGTGCCCTCTCCAAAGGCCAGACTGAGCCCCAGCAAACCAACAGTTGGGAAGTCAGAACCCCAGAGTTCTTCACCCACTCTCCAGGAGGAGGAGGATATTAGATATAATATTGTTCATTCATTGCCTCCTGATATGGATACTACAGAACCTGTAACAATGATTTTCATGGGGTATCAGCAGGCAGAAGATAATGAAGAGGAAAGGAAGCTGCTGACAGGGTATGATGGTATCATCCATGCTGAGCTGGTTGTAATTGATGATGAGGGAGAAGAGGAGGAAAGAGAAGTGGAGAAGCCATCCTACCATCCTATAGCTCCCTGCAGTCAGGGTTACCAGCCAGCCAAACCAACACCACTTCCTAGAAAGAGATCTGAAGTTAGTCCTCAGGAAAACACAAACCATAAATCTCCCCACAAAAATTCTATATCTCTGAAAGAGCAAGAAGAAAGTTTAGGCAACCCTGGCCGCCATTCTCCACTTGATGTTCCGATAGCTGGAGATGGGACAGAGGATCCATCCTTAACAGGTAATAAAAGTGACAAGGCATGCCATTGCTGTTTAGTCATGTGATAACCTTCTCTCTGTGTTAATGCACCCTCTTGTTTTCGGCTTTTTTGACACCTCACAAACTAATACACACTCAAATTTTTTTTAATTGCTGATGCAATTAGTCTCACCAGAGTAAAGTGATTAAGTCACTTTAAAAGCTAGGAAGTGAAAATCAATTGTTACTTTATTTGGATATTGCACTGATTGACTTTAGTAGCTTGAAATTTGTCTTCTGTCATGGTGTGAATTTATTTAGGTCACTAATATGTGGGATCATCGATAACAAATTTCCCACAAGAATCTGATGACAACTACTTGTTTGTGCCTGGCTGTGATCTCAACTTCTACATAAGTTAACAAATTGCCTTAATTTTGCAGAAAATGCAAAAAACAAATATTATTTTCAGGGTATTTTGTTACTTTGCTATATCTTATTTCTCTATACTTTTATAGTTTATTAATTTTATTTCCTTAATATTTCTACATTTTAAAAAATAGAATGTCATGTTATCTTAACATCATCTGTGATATTTAACTTTGCATAGTCTTCTCCAAATTAGCATATTTACTTTTCTATTTGTATATATATGCATTTCTCATTCTTTATGAAGTTTTTATAGCTTTATAGCCACTAATTGCTTTAATATTGAATGAAAAACAACTTTAACACTTTTTTCCTACCAAAGTGATAGCTCCTTAATTTTAAATTCCTTGTTATCACTTAAATATAATATTCTAGTTACCATTTATAAAATAAATAATAAATTCCCTAACCAAATCAATTAGAATAGCTGTGCTAAAGATATCCCTTGGCTAAAGATATAAGTCAAATTACCCAAACATACATATTCTGGGTGTATGAAAGGGACATTAATTTTAAATGTCTCTAAATGAAGAATTATCATTAAAAAGCAATAGACACCAAGTACCAGCCAATCCAGCAGATAGAACCTAAGTATTCTACAGAAATGTGGTACCTGCCCAGTTCCAGATGTTTCTTCCTCAGCAAACTTTAAGCCTAATCTTGGGCTGCTAATAATACAATGAAATGAACCTTCTTCCATTTATTTTAAGTAGTTAAATTAGTTTACCAATTGTAAATTTAATCATCTGAAGAATTTCTAAGCTCTCCAGAAGTGTCCACCTACATCTTACTCAATTGGAGTTGAGTAATGTATTCCCACAATGAAAACCTGCAGATACTACATTCTTTTCTGTTTTGAGAATGAACTTTGTTTCCTGATCAAACTTCACATTTCAAATTTATTTGTAAAACAACACAGAAGACTTGGAAAGAGGAACACATTGCTTATGGTCAACAGCAGTGACATTACCCACTGTAAGACCTCCCTTTTCTGAACTTGGATATTAGCCAACTCCTTCCAAATACCCTTATTCCTTCTCCCCTAAGCATGTCAACACATTTACCCCAAGAAAAATTACAGGAAGTGACTAATATTTCCAGACAACACTAACCATTGCCACTGAACTGCAATAATGAAAACAGGAAAAGCTATTCTAGACAAAGTAACAATACAAAGTTCTGTACTATCAATCCCAGTATCTTATAAACAGAATGCTCCAAATTCCTTTTCTTCCATCATGATATTATTTTACAGCTGTGTTTTCCAGTTCAGCACATGGATTAAGAGCTGATGTGTTTGTTTAAATGAGTTTTTTAAAATCAGTAAATCATATTGTCATATACTCTCAGGGACCATCCATATGTATATAACAAATAACCACCTACATACTTCAATTTCATGAGCATGAAATAAATTGAACTTCTCACCATAGCTCCCAAAAAATGCTTGTATTTAAAAATCTACCATTTAAATCAATTCCTTTATTTGTGCTATAGGTCCCCTTTAAATACAAATAGTCCTAGGAGATTCAATAGTTATGAATGGTTAGTCTCTTTTCTATTGGTATAAATATGGTTATCAAAGCCTTAACTAAAAAGCCGCTTTAATTTGGAAAGCAGGAGAGGAAGAAAGAGGGGAAAAGGCAGAACCTAGGAAGTTTAAAGACAAAATATTTTTGTCAAAATTTTAAACAGGGTAAACATGATAGGAAATTTTAGGCATATTATGTCCATCTGCTAATGTAATGGTCATGTTCTAAGGTGTATCTCAATGCTGTACCTTTAATGTGTGGCCCCAGCAAACTTTTCCTGGGATTTCACTCATGCACCCCCACAAGAGACAGCTGGCTTTCCTGGGAAATCTCACATACCTATTCTTGTATTTCTAGCATGATTCTGCCCTCTTAGGGATATCAGTGGTATTTCAGGATGATAAAGTGGGGAACCTCAGCTCTGGGGAATTCACATGCTATTGGTGCTCAAATTGCCAACCTGTGGCAGCTAGTAGGACCTAAGGGATACTGAAAGGAAGGAGAGAAGCTGTCTTCCATCAAGCTTAGGCAGCTATAACTGTGTGTCCAAATTGCTACCAAGAGAGGAAACAGGAATCAGAAAATGGAAAAAAAGGAGAACTGACACCCTGCTACACCTAGAGGACTTCCATTGCCAACGTGCTCTGTCTCCACACACCTATCTGTAATTCACACCATCTGTTGTACCCACCATAGGCATGAAGCGAGAAGGAGGAAAGCAGACTCTAACCAACTGCAGTGGAAGTCGTTGTGCACAGAGTGTGCCTGCTTGACAGAATCTCAAGATGAGCAGTAACTGTAGGGAAGAGGACTTCACCCTACCTTAGACCATTAAAAAGTCACTTACCCCTGCTATCTTTGGCATTGGCAAGGTAGAGGTTCATAAAATCCAAGGTAGAACCTTCATAAAGTCTTGCCTTCTGCCTGTGCTTACCTCATACTGTAGAACTACAGACCCCTCCTCGAGGCTTTCCACCCAACAGTGCCCAGCCAGAGACCACTTGCCTACGACAGGGCAGAGGAAATTCTCTCAGCTGTCCCAAACTCAAAGGAAGGTTCTTGTTCTTGTACTAGAAGTGATCATTCAAGTGTCAAGGGAAATAATATTTTTTAACTTCATTGAAATGAAAAATTTCATATAGGTAGACTGACAATAAAAATTACTGAGTCTTGTTAACAGTAGTGGATCTAATCCCTTTTCATATATGGCACTGAAATGAAAGAACATGTCTTCCCCTTTTTTTGTTTCATTAAACAAAATTGTGCAATTAGCTTAATAGCTTGTCCTTGATCCACATTATACATGAAGGTAGTACTGCATCCTTAATATAATCAGTAGATCAGTGCCTTGGAAGCACCTCTCAACTTTTAAAACATGACTGAGGAAGCTACACTCTCAAGGACTAAACATTAAGGCATGATACCAGAATACCAAAGGACTGTCCTAAATTCTAAACCTACATTTTAAAAATGCTTTCTACATCCACGTATCATTAATAGTAAACACACTCCAAAAAGATACATTTGCTATTGGAAGGCATACTTACATCTTAACAAAGATAATTAATAATCAGTCCAACTCAACTGCTAGTTCACATTGTTTCATTTGTAAAATAATTTGGTTTTGTCATTGTAAATCCAAAGGCCAAAGCTCCTTTGGACAGCCAAGTTTAATGAACTAAAATATTTTAAGCATTAATTACTGTTTTTTTTTTCAGTAGTATATAGAAATATACATATTGACCTCTAAGAACAAGTACCTATGGAAAAATGTGAAAATGTGCACTAATCCTGTGTTTATTTCACTTGTACTGTGTTTGCTCTACTAATTTTTATAATCTTTATAGAAATAGGTTCCTTCTAGTTCTGAACCTGCTTCTGCCCTAAGTTAACCATAGCTTATCATTTCTACTATCTTTTTGTGCTACTAAAACAATGCTCACATTGTTGGATAAAACCATCTGAGGTATGTTCTAAACTTTCCTGCATTCTATGAAATGGTCATTTAGAATAAAAATTAAGGCTTTTTATAGAACTCTGGTTTTTTCTTTAATTTACAGCTTTAAGGATCAGAATGGCAAAGCTGGGGAAAAAAGTGATCTGAGAGCTGTATCACCTATCTGAGCATCCTTTGGAGAAGAAACTAAGAAATGTCTGCAAACTTCTCTTCAATATATTTTTATTTCTTTTTCCTGAAATCCAAAAGATTATAATTATATCAATGTTAAACCATGTAAGAAAAAAAGTAGTAGTTATTATTTGTGAAAAATTCCAAAACAGCTGGGAAGAACAAATGCTTAACTTTTCTGGTAATTGACACGATTCAGTGGGGGATAAAACCAGCATATTTTTATTGTATTGATACCAAAGCATTTCTAATAAGAGCTTGTTCAATTTAAGAATAAAGTTATTTAAAATATCCTTGTATTCTAACTTTGCTAATACAGAGATTGAAAAATCATAGGATGCTTTTACACCTCATCCCAGAAATATTCATCTTTAATTTTGACAAGTAAACATGTCATTCTGAATCATTAATGCCATAAGATAATTACATCCTCCTGCTAAGGACCAATTCAATTCATTTGGTAGAGATTTCAGACCCTTGCACACATTCAAAAGGTGCCTGCAATAATTATCCTTTTTTTTCATTGAATAATTCTTCCAAACATGGAAAGAAGAAATATCACCAATTTTGTATCAGCACATGATAATTATACATAATAGTGGGATATGCTGTGACATATTTATACTTGTATAAGCATAATTTTGTCAATCTCATTCCCAATTCCTCCTCCTCCCCTCTTCCCTCCCCTTAGTCCCCTTTCACTGCTCTACTGGTTTCCCTTCTATTTTCATGACATCTCTCCACCGTTCTCCCCAACTTTTACCTCTAGCTTCCACTTTTCAGAGAAACATGACTCCTGACTTTCTGAATCTGTCTTATTTAGTTTAATAATGCTCTGAAGTTCTATTCATTCTCCCACAAATGACATAATTTTGTTCTTCTTCACGGGTGAATAAAAAATCAATTATGTATTTATATCACATTTTCTTTATCCATTCATCTGTGACACATACCTAGGCTGCTTCCATAATTTGGCTATTAAGAATTGACTGTTATAAACGTAAGTATTGTGTATCACTATAGTATGTGGACTTTAATACTTTGGGATAAATGCCAAGGAGTGGTTAGCTGGGTCATATAATGGTTCCATTCCTAGGCTTTTGAATTATCCTCATACTTTGAAAGTTAGTTTGGATTATCTTGACAGTGCACATGAATATACAGATAACTGGCACATTCATTCTTCTCAAATTATCATTCTTTCTTTCACTCAGGTCAATGTGAACCCCATGGTGCAATGACTGATTATGACCTAAAGGTGCTAGATAAAGAACTTCCCATGCTCACAAACAGCACAAATCTGGGTTTAATTTGACTAATTCGTTTGAACAAGTTGGAATTTTGATATTAAAAATGAATATGAATATGTACAGCCTGCTATTCCTATTCTTGCCAGTATGTTAAATCCTGATTTGAAGAATACACCCATCCCAATAAATCCTCTCTGACCCTGCCTAATTATACTGTCTTTCATCCAACACCCTCAAGGTCCACTCCCAAATTCCAGTGTCATACCAGTATGCACTACCCAGGTTCTCCAAATCTTCCCATGAATAGTCTGTTTCCTCTCAGGTCAGAAACTGAATTTCCCTGTTGGGACTCTGTCGCTAAGACCTCTTCATCCTGTAGGCAATGAGAGGTAAAAGAAGCAGATCCCAAGGAGAAACATTAACCTATGAACACCTGCCTCAGTTGTTTGGCAAGAGGCAGCTGTTCTGTAGCCAAGAGAGCTCCTTCTGCTGGCCTGAAATCTGCAGGTTTAAATTTCTGAGATACTTTCAATAAATACCCCTATTCCAGGTCCAAGAGACTCCTTCCCTTTCACAGTTCCAGCTTTGGCTTGAGTGATTTGTCAAAACTGCATGTTCCTCTGTAACCCTGCCACCCTTAAAACTGCAGCATGGGTTTAAGAGCAGTCTGTCCTCTGGCTCCAGGAGACACGGCTCTCTTTAAACATGCCATGGAGACTGTCTTGCTTTCTGGCATGCTCTAAATTAATAGTAGGCTGATGTAATCCTAATCCTTTTTTTCAAGGCTTCTACTGCAGTTATCAAAAAGCAACTAACTTCATGGTACCGGTCAGTACACAATACCTTTGCCTCATTGTCAGTCAAGTTCAAAGTTACTATAAAGTCCACCTCTTCCTTTTCAACTGTACAACAGCTCAATTCAAAAAAAGGGTGTCTTAGAAAGTCTAATAGTACAGCCTATCAAAAGTTGTCACCATCTCCTTATATGGTCCTCTTTGCCATCAGACCAAAGAATGGACAGTCCTGTTCCACAGTCCCATCCTAAGTGTCCACCTTCTAGGATCGGGAGCAGAGCCTGAAATTAGAATGTGGGTACCAATGGTTTATTTGAGAAATGATCTGAAGGACAGGAAGAAAGGCATAAAAAAGAACGGTTAATGCATTGGTCCACAATCAAGGTTAATGCTTGAGGCAACAGGGACTCCCTTCCACCATGATCTCTGAAGAGTGTACAGAAAGCATCTAAAATTGTGTGTCTGAAGGGGAGGACACTGGAGCACTTATCCACCAGCTCTGGTGCCCCTGTGGACATAACCTCTCCCCCCACCACACACTTCTAGGTTGCACTTACATGGATATCACACAGACTTCCCTAATCTTGGAGACAGCCCAGAGTGAAAAGAAGAAAAAAAGCACACAAAATGCTTCTGGAGGGATGATGTCCACAGAAGTATGACCTAACTTGGAACTGTCCACTGCACCTATGGCACTACAGAAATGGACCAAGAGGCTAGGACATGGGCACCAACCATGTCTGCCACACTAGCTATATAATCCTGGGCAAAATATTTAACTGAGCCTGTTTCCTTATCTGTAAAATGAGATAAATGCCACGTGCCTCAAAGAGGTATCAGAGGATTCTACTTGTCAGTGAATGGAAGGTACCAGGTGCCCTATCCATCATCAAACTGGCTGAGATGTCACACATTAAACCTGACACTACTACACCTTTCATCATCTCACATCTTGAAGTTTTGTGTGTCTAGTGCTTATATTTAGGTCAATGGTCCATTTTGAGTTAAGTGGAGTAAGAGAAGTAAGTGAAGGAAAAGCTAAGAAAAGTAAGTGAAGTAAGAATAAAGGGTAATTTTTCCAGAGATATTCAATTGATCCTGCCCTACTCCTTGAAAGACTATTTTCCATGTTGAGCTACCTTGGCACCTTTGCTAAAGCCAGTTGCCTGAAAGTGTGGGCCTACATATGGATTCTCCATTCAGTTTCACCCTTCTGTATATATCATGTATCAATACTACATTTTACCTATAGTTGTTAATGCTGGAGCTTCATAATAAGCATGAGAATCAAGTTGGAGTAAGTCATCCAACTGTAACTTGTTTTTATAAAAATATATTTTATACCCAGTTTTAAATTAACAGAAAAACCAAGAAGATAGAACAAAGTGACCACATACCCTACACCCAACTATATTAACTTCTTACATGGATATAACACATTTGTTACAAGTAACGAACCAATAATGAACACCATTGGTAACCCAAGTCCCACAATTTGTTCAGATTTCTATAGTTTTCACATAATGTCCTTTTTTTTCTTTTTTCTTTTTCTTTTGGTACCAGGGATTGAACTCAGGGGCACTCGACCACTGAGCCATATCCTCAGCCCTATTTTGTGTTTTATGTAGAGACGGGGTCTCACTGAGTTGCTTAGCACCTTGCCATTGCTGAGGCTGGCTTTGAACTCACGATCCTCCTGTCTCAGCCTCCCAAAGTGCTGGGATTACAAGGCGTGCACCACCGCTCCTGGCTCCTAATGTCCTTTTTATGTTCCCGGATCCCACCTAGAAAACCACATTATTTTAGCCATCATGTCTTCTTAGGCTCTTGTTGACTGTGACAGCTTTTCAGGCTTTCCTCTTTTTTGATGACATTGACAGGTATTTTTCAGGATGTCTCTTTGTTACATTGTTTTTCTCTCTGTAAGATGAGAATTAGGCATTTGGGGGGAAAAGATCACCCTGTTGAAATGCCATTTCCATCACCAGGGGCACATACTTTCCTCATGTCTGCCACTTTCAACATTGACCAAAGATCCTTTTCCTGGCTGAGGTATGGTTTGTCGAGTATTGAACTCTCTGGAAGTCTGTATAGCCCACCCTTCAGGAGTAGAGAAATAGGCTCCCTCTCCATAAGGGCAGAGAATTTACAAATTACAAAGTTTCTGCACAGATTCATCTGTTCTCCCCTATTTACTATTATATGAATACACTGTGTTTTATTTATTCATTCATACATCCATTGCATGTTGTGAATAATGCTGCAGTAAGTATGGGGTTCAAATATCTATCAGAGACCCTACTTTCAATTTTTGTAGATATATACCCAGAGTTGGCACTGCTGGTTCATATAATAATTCTGTTTTAAATTTCTTGAGGAACCTCCAGACTCTTTTCCTAACAGCTGCACCATTTTACATTCCCTCTAACAAAGTACAAGAGTTCCAATTTCACCAACACTTACAATTTTTTTTTAAAAAATAGTGGTTATCTTAATAAATGCGAGATGATACCTTGTTTTGATTTTCATGTTTTTATTATCAGTGATGTTGAGTATATTTCCCTATGCTTGTTGAACATATGTATGTCTTCTTTGGAGAAATGTCTATTTCAAGTCTTTTGCCCTTTCTTGTTCCCATTGGTTCTTGGGTTTAAACCCAGGATCTCATGCATATTAAGCCTGATATATCCCCAACCCTTGCCCATTTTTAATTGGGCTATTTGGTTTTGTTGTTGTTGAATTGTAAGAGTTCTTTATATATTCTGGGTAATAACACCATATATGATTTGCAAATATTTCCTACCATTCTGTATGTTGCTTTTGTACTGGTTTTCTTTGATGTACATAATTGCTTTGTGGTTTTTTGGAGAATGGGATTCATTTTTTTTCTTTTCTTTTCTTTTCTTTTTTTTGGTACTGAGGATTGAACTTAGGGGCACTTGACCACTGAGCCACATCCCCATCCCTATTTTGTATTTTATTTAGAGACAGTCTCACTGAGTTGCTTAGCACCTCACTTTTGCTGAAGCTGTCTTTGAACTCGAAATCCTCCAGCCTCAGCCTCCCAAAGTGGTGGGATTACAGGCATGGGCCACCGTGCCTGGCTCATTCATTTTTTTATTGTGTGTGTTTGGTTGGTTGGTTGTTAAGGCAGGGTCTCACTGTGTTGCCCAGGCTGGGCTCAAACTCCTGCCTCAGCAGGACTGCACACATACACTACCACACCTGGCTCCATGCGTAGGAGTTTTTGAGTTTGACATAGTCCAATTTGTCCATTTTTGTTTGTTGTCCACTGCCATGAAGCTTTTCCCCTACATTTTCCCCTAGGAGTATGATTTTAGGTGTTAAGTCCATGTATTTAGCCCACATGGAGTTAGTTTTTGTTTATTATGTAAGTGAAGGGTCAGCTTCCTTCATTTGTATGTGGATATCAATTTTCCCAAGACCATTTGTTGAAGGGACTGTCCGTCCCCATTGAGTGGCTTCAGCACTCTTTTCAAAGATCCTGTGACCATACTCAGGGCTTACTTCAGGGTTCCCTATTCTGTCCACTATGTGTCTTTACATCAGTATTGCACTATTTTGATTACTGAAGCAATGCAATATGTAGGTAACTAAAACCTGATTGGCTTACTTCACTTAGCATGATATTCTCCAACTCCATCCATTTACCTACAAATGTCATAATTTTATTCTCTTTTATTGCTGAGTAATATTCCATTGTGTATATATACCACAGCTTCTTTATCCATTCATCGATCGAAGGGCATCTAGGTTGGTTCCACAGTTTAGCTATTGTGAATTGAGCTGCTATAAACATTGAAATAGCTGTGTCACTGTACTATGCTGTTTTTAAGTCTTTTGGGTATAGACTGCGTGGATGCTGATCCATAATGGGGAAGAGGACACGGGAAGAATGGAGCAACTTTGGTCAAAGGGGAGGGAGGGAGAGGCGGCATGGGAACAATAAAGATGGTGAAATAAGATGGACATCATAGCCCTAGCTTCATGTATGACTGAATATATGATGTGATTCTACATCATGTACAACCAGAGAAATGAAAAGTTGTGCTCCAATTGTGTACAATGAATCAAAATGCATTCTGCTATCGTGTATACCTAAGTAAAGTATCTATAAACAGAAAAAAAAAGGTTCAATAAGCCATGAGAGCACTGAATAATACAGCTATTTCTATAAACTGTGGAATCTGGTACTTCTCCGTTAAGGCATGAAGTGACAAATTAGAGTCAATTGTATACACACACTATATTCAACTTTATTATAAAAATCAAACATATAAAACAATGATTCTTTTAAGTGCCTTCATAAAAAAAAAATCAGGAACTGTGACCCTTCCAACTTTATTCATTTTTAAGATTGTTTCCACTATTTGCAGTCCCTTGGGATTCCACATGGGTTTTTACAAATATAATTTTTGATTGATAGAAAAGTATTTTTTTCTTAGATCTGTTTTAGTAATTTGGATCTTTCAAAAAAATCTTCCCACTTAGCTTTTCAAATTTATTAATGAAGACCTTCCTAGTATTTGCTAATAATCTTTTTTTGCGGGGGAGGAGAGGGTACTGGTGATTGAACTCAGGGGCACTTGACCTCTGAGCCACATCCTCAGCCCTATTTTGTATTTTATTTAAGGACAGGGTCTCACTCAGTTGTTTAGCGTCTTGATTTTGCTAAGGCTAGCTTTGAACTTGTGATCCTCCTGCCTCAGCCTCCTGAGCTGCTGGGATTACAGGCGTGTACCACTGCACCCATCCTTTTAATGTTTGCAGGATCTATAATGCATTGTCCTCTTTTATTGCTGAAATTTGCATCTCCTTTTTTTATGATCATCTAGCCAAGTTTACCAATTGCACGAATTTCTATTACAAATCAGCTTTTCAGTATTTTTTGTTACTTATGTGTTTTATATTTGATGATTTCTGCTTTTTATTCCTTTTATCTTTTTATCTTTTATCTTTACACTTACTTTGGATTTAATTCTCTCTTTCTCTCTCTCTGATAAAAACTTAAGATTACAGATTATAGATCTTTCTTTTCTATTAATGTAAACAATTAGGACATTACATTTCCTTTTTTTTTGTACCAGGGATTGAACCCAGGGGTGTTTACCACTGAGCCACATCCTTAGCACCCCCTATCACTTTGTTTTTCTAAGTCGCTTAGGGCCTAGCTAAATTGATGAGGCTGATCTTAAACGGTGATCCTCCTACCTCAGCCTCTCGAGTTGCTGGCATTATAGGTATGCACTACTATACCTAGCAAGGCTTTACATTTCCTTCTATGCAAGCATAGTTCAAGAAGACTTTCAGTGACAATGGAAATTTTTTGTGCTATTATCCACGTGTGGCTGTTGAGCATTTGAATCTAAGAAACAGAATTTTTAATTCATTTTTAAATTTATATAACTACATATCTGACAGTACAATCCCAAACACTGCATTGACTTCATGACACATATTTTGCTGCTTTATTGCCATTTTAATTCAGTTCAATCTATTTTCTAATTGCTCTTATATGTTATTTAATTTCTAAATATTTGAGAAATTCCAAGGTTATCTTCTGGATATTGATTTTTCTATTTAATAGTTATCACAAAACACATTCTTTGATTGTATTTTTTTAAATGCATCAAGATGTCAAGGACACAACATATGATCCATCTAGTGAATACACCACCCTGAGCACTTGGAAAGAATGTACAGTCTATAGTCATTATGTAAATGACAGGCTACAGTGACTAATACTGCTAATCAAATTTCTACATCTATGTTGATGCTTCTCTAATTCTATCATTTGTTTACAGGATAATATTGAAATCTGCCAAATATGATTGTAGAAAAATGTCTACTCTTCCCTTAAATTTTAAAAAAGTCATTATTGAGTATACATACCATAGAGTTCAATAGTCTCTTGTATACTTACAGAAGTGAGAAGCCACCATACGAAGCAACCTTTTATGGCTGGCTTCTCTCAGCATAAATTTTTCAAGATTCATCCTCCCTGATTGCAGCATGTATCAGCATGTATCACTTCATTCCTTTCAACTGCTAGATAGTTTTTCAGTATGTGAGTATACATTTTGTTTACACTTTCATCAGCAGACAGACATTTGGTTCTTCCCACTTTTTCATTATGAATTATGCAGCTATGTATATTCCTATACTCATTTTTTGTGTATGTTTTCATTCTGTTGTGTTCATACCTAAAAATAAGATTGCTGGGTCATGTAGCAACTCTCTGCTCAACACTCTGAGGAACTGCTAAAATAACAGTGGCACCATTTTAAGTTCACACCAGCAATTCATGAAGGTTCTGAATTCTCCACATCCTTGCCTATATTTGTTATTACCTGCCTTTTTAAATTATTATTTTATCCATTCTAGTGAATGTATAGTAGTGTCTCATTGTGGTTTTAATTTGCGTATCTCTAATGCATTCACAATGTTGAGAATCTTTTTGAGTTCACTGCCTATGTGTAAATCTTTATAGAAAAATGTTTACTCAAACCATTTGCCCATTTTGAGGTATATTATGGGTCTACTTTTCACTAAGTTTTAAGAATTCCTTATATATTCCAAATATTAGTCTATTAAATGATTTGCAAATGTATTCTGTGTGTTGTCTTCGCATTGATAGTGTCATTTAAAATTAAAAAAGCTTAATTATGATTTTAAAAAACCCTGATATATTTGGCTTTCAGTCCTATTTTGGTGTTCTAAGAAACTGATGTTTAAATACAAAGTCAGGAAAACTTAGTCTTGTGTTTCCATCTAATCTAAAGTCCATGATCAGTTTTGAATGTTTGTCTGTAGCATGTGGCAGAGGTTATCCTTTTGCTTATGGATATTGTGTCCAAGCATCATCTGTTGAAAAGTCCATTCTTTCCCCCTTTGAATTGCCTCGGTACCTTGTCAATAATAAATTGACCTTAAGTGTGAGGGTTTACTTCTTTAATCATATTCTGTTCAATGGATCCTTTCACCAATTACCATGCTGCTTTGCTTTGTAGGTTGTAACACTGGGAAGTGCATGTTCTTCAACTATGTCCCTTTTTTATTTTGTTCTGGCTATTCTGGGTCCTTCACATTTCTCTGGAAAGTTCAGGGTCAGCATTTCAATATCTGCAAGAAGGGCCAGCTCAGTTCATATAGTGGTTGTGTTAAATCGGTAGATCAGTTAGGAAGTATGGCAATATTAACAACATGTCTTCTGATCCCTGAAAGTGAGATTTATTTCCATTTCATCAGCTCTTTACTTTCTTTCAACATTTTATAGTTTTCAGTGTATAAGTCTTGCATTTCTTTTGTTAAACTTAATTTTTTTCATGCTATTATGAATGGAATTTTATTTTCCTGATTTCACCTTTAGACTGTTCTTTGA
The DNA here is from genome assembly GCA_028644305.1 of Xerus rutilus. NCBI lineage: Eukaryota > Metazoa > Chordata > Mammalia > Rodentia > Sciuridae > Xerus > Xerus rutilus. The sequence continues at coordinate 73,022,027 of CM053400.1, read as the reverse complement.
TTTAGAAATGTTGATTTTTTTTCTTTAATTTGTTCTAATTAGTTATACATGACAGTAGAATGCATTTTGATACATCATACACAAATGGAGTATAACTCCTTGTTCTTCTGTTGGTATATGATGTAGAATCACATTGGTTGTGATCATATATGCACATTGGATAATAATGTTCAATTCATTCTACTATCCTTCCTACCCACTACGCCCTCCCCTTCCTTTGCTCCTCTCTGCCTAATCCAAAGCAACTCTATTCTTCCATAGCTCCCCCACCTTATTGTGAATTAGCATCCAAATATCAGAGAAAACATTTGGCCTTTAGTTTTGTGAGGTTGGCTTATACTTAGCATGATATTCTCCAGCTCCACCCATTTACTGGCAAATGCCATGATTTCATTCTTCTTTAAGGCTGAATAATACTCTCTTGTGTATATATACCACATTTTCTTTATCCACTCCTCTGTTGAAGGGCACCTAAGTTGGTTCTATAGTTTAGCTATTGTGAATTGAGCTGCTATAAACATTGGTGTGGCTGCATCACTGTAGTATGCTGATTTTAAGTCCTTTGGGAATAAATCAAAGAGTGAGATAGCTGGGTCAAATGGTGGTTCCATTCAAATTTTCTGAGGAATCTCTATATTGCTTTCCATAGTGGTTGCACCAATTTGCAGTTCTACCAGCAACAAATGAGTGTACCTTTTTCCCCACATCCTCACCAACATTTATTGTTGTGTGTATTCTTGCCATTCTGAGTAGAGTCATATGAAATCTAAGAGTAGTTTTGATTTGCATTTCTCTAATTGCTAGAGATGTTGAAGATGGAAATGTTGATTTTTACTGATTTTTTTTTTAATCCTGTATCTCTGCTGAGCTCATTTACTACTTCTAGTAGTTGCTTGGTGGATACCTTAGGATTTTCTAAATATATTATGTTATGTATGAAAAGTGATAATTTTGTTTGTTTCTTTCCAATCTGGATGCCTTTCATTGTCTTTTTTAATTGCCCTTGCTAGCACCTCCAAGATAATTTTGATGCAAAGCTGAGAGAACACTTTTGTCTTGAACCTGCTAATGGGGAATGTGTTCCATCATTCACCATTTATTATGATGTAAACTGTAGGTTTTCCACAGATGCGTTTCATTGGGCTTCCTGTATATGCCTCTCAAGTTTTCCTCCAGGAACTCTCCACCCCTCTAAGAGCTGCAGTTACCCCGGCCATCAGTCCTCTGGTTTCCTATCAATGTGCTTTCTGTCTCTGTGGACTTACCTATTCTGGATATTACATATAAATATGTAACTTTGATGTCTCACTTCTTTCACATAACATAGTATTTTGAGGTCCACATTATAGCATGTAGTAGTGCTTCATTTGATTTTGTTTGAATTATACTCCACTATATGTACACACTATAATCCATTCATCCACTGATGGACATATGGGTTGTTTCCATCATTTGGCCTGTGAATAGTGCTGCTATGAACATTTTTTGACCTTTTTTATTATTTACTCATAACTTATTTTTGTTTTCCATTTTAACCAAGGTAAAGTGTCAACTTCAGTACATTAAATACATTCACAGTGTTGTACAACCATCAACACTATTCATCTCCAGAACATTTTCATCATCCCAAAAACAAACTCTGAACCCATTAAACAACTCCCATTCCCTTTACTACAGCCCACTCCTGACCTTGATAACACCATTCTACCTTCTCTCTCCACAAATTTGACTACTGTAAGTGCCACATGTAAATGGAATCACATAATGGTTGTCTTTTTATATCTGGATTATTTAATTTAACATAACATTTCAAGTGAAACATCAAATATTTTATATAATATAAAGTACACATTTTATAGGCGAAACTATGAAAGTTTAATACTGTAAACAAATGGCATTGATGCCATAAAAGGCATTGTAAAAGCAAGCACCTCTGGCTGGCACATTGCACTCAGCCCTCACAAATGCTCACTGGCATGGGTTTTTCAGAATGAATGGGACCCACAGCAGATAAGTGGTTTGTCCACAAAAAATGCAGTTTGTTAGTCTACAAGCAAACCTAGATACTTGGGTCTCCCTGTTCCTACTTCGTTTTAACTAACAGAGTGAACTTCCTCCCATTCTACACCATCCTGCTGGTCAGGACAAACAGAGACCCATGTTGGATAGAGTCAGAGAAGGCTACAATAAGAAGCAGGAACTTCAACTAAAACTTGAAAAACTAGCTTTTGCTAGGAAGAGAAGAAGAGAAAGGCCATTCCAGGTGGGTGACCTCAATGACATTGGTACACAGTTGAACTTGTCAGGAACTAGGCAAGGAAGAAAGCAGTAGGATGTGGAGGGAAACAGTGAGTATCCTAATCTGGTTTGAAAAGAACTTAGAAGACCCTTTACTTTCATTCCCACCTGTAAATGATTTTCTTAAACAAGGACATTTGTTCTTTTCTTCCCACTGCTTTACCAGAGTATATAGATAAACAGAATTTCAGCCAACAGCTACATGTTCCCCCTGGAGCTGCCTAGTTGGCATCTGCTGTTTGTCTTTTCCCATGGCATCCTGGACTGAGGCCGGATGTGGAGGTATCATTTAACACATATTAGAGCCAAAAATCCTTATAAAGCCAAGTAACTACTAAAGTGAATTTGATTTACTTATTCAATAACTCATGCTATAGACCACCTATGCACACCTAAGATTGATTTCCACAAACCAGAAAATAATAAAAATAAAAGGAGCCTCAAATTATAAATGCCACCCTAACCACAATTTCCTAGAACTTATTTCACTTTTTTCCAAAAAAATACTTATCTTTATTTTATAGAGCAACCTTCTTTAAGAAAACTTGTAAGCCGGGTGCTGTGGCGCATGCTTGTAATCCTAGCACTTTGGGAGGCTGAGGCAGGCGAATCGCGAGTTCAAAGTCAGGCTCAGCAACGACGAGGCACTAAGCAACTCAATGAGACCCTGTCTCTAAATAAAACACAAAATAGGGCTGGGGATGTAGCTCAGTGGTCGAGCATCCCTGAGTTCAATCCCCAGTACCAAAAAAAGAAACAGAAAACTTGTGATTTTGCTCACTGTTTTTGGCAACACTGACCAACTATAAAGGCATTAAGCTTAACAATCACACATATCAAAATAATTTTTTTAACTACCTAGAAAGAAGAAGCGAAACTGGGAGGAGCAAAGAACAAATTTTTGCAATTTGTGGATATCAATTATTCATTAGCAGAAGAATCATAATTTGGTCTTAGTGAAAAGACTTGGTCTACTAAGATTAAGTGATGAATATTTCTTTGGACAGTTCTATATGTTGAAGAAGTATCAGAATAGCACCAATATACGAATCAGTAAAAAAGAAAAAGTTGTGATACTGGCCTCAGCAGTTGAAACTCAGCAAGCTCATATACTTAAAAATCAAACACAACTAAGGCTCACTTTTCCCTGAAAGAATTTTTCCTTCTCAGATATAAAATATAACATATTAACATAAAGGTATTAGCTTTTAATCCCCTTATAACAAAAAACTGAAGTAAAATATTTTAATGCAATTTACTTGCTATATTCATTTTTAATAGACATTCACAAAGAAAGCTTAGATTATAAGTAACATGACACTGTGCCCTAAGCTGCTTATGCTGAACACCTATATAAGAAACATAAAGAAAACTTCCATATCACTTCATCCAGCAAAAGATGTGGGGTAGACAGCTAAGCCATTATTTACAGAAAGAAATTAGGTTCTTGGACCAAGCAAAAACAATAATATGATAGCCAAAGAAATAAAGAACACCTAAAAAATAAAGGATGTCCCCTATACTTTTTTATTTTAAAAAATAAAACATTTTGTTTGTTTCCTTTGCCTACAGTGATTGTACACATTTGCTAGAGGGTATGTAAAGGAAAATATCCAATAACTCTTATAAATAACCACAGTTAGAAAACAGCAGTGAAACTAGAAAATAATAACACTGGCCCCTAATTCAAGTTTCTACAACCATTACCACAAACCAACATGAAAATTCAGAAATTCTTCAAAGGAAGATTAAGAAGAGCTGGTAGAATGTAAGGAAAATGCCATCCTATGATATTTTAAAAACTAAAAATGAATCACAGCACAAAGAAACAGAAACAAATGAGTATTTTGGTACTACAACGCCACCCGCTGGCTAGAAGTCCTCATAGCAAGTATGAAACCTGGCCATAAAATAGAAGATAAATTATTAGAATGGGAAGGAAAATAACATTGACTATACTAATCCATCACAACATCAGGATCTTCTTACAAAAAAAAACCACCCATGTTATTTTGTGTTCACAAGTAAAGAGAATCATTTTAAAATATTTCCACAAGGATGAGTTTTGTTAATTTTAAAATTCAGGTCTCCAATCTCCAAATGCTGTACGACTTATATCTCATAGTCAAAATAACATATAAATTGCCATTTCAGCTCTGATGATAAATAAATAATAGCTTTAGGCAGACTATGTATACTTACATTTCATTGCTAACAAAGAAATTATAATTCTAATAATATGAATGTTAATAAAATCCTCACACTTCCACCTTTAACCCGAGAAGTATTAAAATACAGGGAGCAAATAAAATGTCCCAAAAACTAGACTGAAAAACATAGTTTCTAAAAAAAAAAATCCAGCTGGACATAGTGGTGCACACCTGTAATCCCAGTGGCTGGGGGAGGCTAAAGCAGGAGAATCACAAGTTCGAAGCCAGTCTCAGCAACTTAGCATGGCCCTAAGCAACTCAGTAAGACCCTGTCTCTAAATAACACATAAAAAGGGCTAGGGATGTGGCTCAGTTGTTAAATGCCTCTAGGTTCAATCCCAGGTACCAAAACAAACAAAAACAAGTCCAAAGATCATCTAGATAAACTAGTAAAAATAAATGTTTTCCTTAAAGTACCACAGTAGCTTTGTAGGCCAAAATATATTTACCTTAATAAAATGTCCTTTTTATTCTAATGCCATGATATTTTGTTTTTCCAAATTGTTCTTCTGTGTTTTCTTAAATGCTAACATTCTTAAAATATTGGTGTGAAATATTCAAGCGTCGTTTCTCCATATATAATGCTGTCTTTAAGATGCAGAAGTACACATTGTCTCCTGACATCAGTTTATAGCCCATAGGACCTTCCTGAACTTGATCCGTAGCGAGTCCTGAACTTGATCCGTAGCGAGTCCTGAACTTGATCCGTAGCGACTGGACTTCAGAATTCCTTTCTAGACATGATTCCACTCTTCCAAATTAGAATCCATGAGTATCCTCTAGGCAGTCAGCACAGGCTTCTTCATGTTTCTTTGGTTTGATAATAATTACTACCTGGCCTACAAAAAGCAAGGTCTTTGCTTGCTTACACATGGTTGATTGCAGATAAGCATATGATGAGAAAAGTCATATTCCCACAGACATAAATTGCCAACACTATCTTTTTAAAAGCATGGCCCTGAAAGAAAAATTGAGATATAAAATAATGTACCATCATTCAGATTTATGTCAATAAACATTAAAAGAAGGACTTACCTCTGTGTCAGCTACAGTAAGTGACTGAAGGATCTGAATTCTATCATCATCCAATATTTCAACTGTCAAGAACAACATAAGCTTATAAGTCCAGGAATATGCAGGCAAACTAACTCTCAGAAATATAAAATAAAACCCAATTCCTTGTGTGCACCAATTTCCAGGGTGTAAGTTCTCCAGTTTCAAGTTACTAAATCTTGCAAATTTCCTGAACATTTATGGCTCTCTCAAATTGGGACACACTAGACTATAGCACACATCTGTCAAAGGACTTAAAATAAGTTCTCTTCTTCTAGTCAATAAACAACACATTTAAAGCTTAAAAATCTAAGTCACTTTACTTTTTTAATTAACAAACTAAAATTGTATTTATATTTATGGAGTACCACACAATGTTTTGATACATGTATATATTGTGGAATGGCTAAATCAAGCTAATTAACATATGATAACAATCCAAGTTTTAAGCACATATGTGTTTAAAACAGCCATATTTAGTGGTTATCAGAAATCCCACATACGTAACCCTGTCAAAAGCCAGAAATGGCAGGAGAGATTCACTTTTGGCTCCTAAAAGCTGCCGAGCCTTCTAGATTCACAACATGTGCTCTAGACAACAAAGAGTTTTTGTTTTTAGAAGAACACTTATTGGGAGGCCTGAAAGTGAGAGTGGATACTTAGCCTATGGTGGCTATAGGCACCTTGACCCTCCCTGGCACTAAGACCACACGGATCTTTCCACTGAGAACATAAGCACAGTAGGTCCTACCCACATATATATTTATGCACATGACAACCTGAGCCACAGCACTTAGTAAGTTTATCAAATAGATAAAATCTGTCTGCAGCTCTGCCCTGTGTCTACTTTGGGTCTCTTCTTCCTTCCTTTCAGAGTTCCTTCAACTCCAGGCACTCCAAGTTCTCATGGGCACTGGCTCCAGGTCAGATCAACACACACAGTGAATGTAGTTATGAAGAAGATTTCTTCCTTAAAACCTAAAATCTCTCCTTTATATTTTACTCACAAATTCTAACAGCAACGTATATTAAAATAAAGCCACAAAGGCATAAAATTTCCACAAGTGCTACCACTGGCTGAATTATCAGCAGAAACTATTAGAGGTACCAGGTCATAGTCAAGCATTTAGTACCAAGAAGCTAATTAAATTCCAATAGTTTGTATAAAAGTGATTCTACACAGCATAGCTTTTAGAGCAGGTTACCTTTTCGAGAAAGTCGGTAAGCATGTATCTCCAGAACAATCTCAGTCCCAATGTGCCAGGTTACAAATCCAATCATTGTATAGGTTTTCCATGGACTGGGAAGATTCAGTCCTGGTAAGTCCATTCCCAGGAACATTGCTGCCACTAAATGTAAAAGAAAAAAATAGTTACATTCAATTATGGTCCCTATCAAAAGATCAAATTGCATGTGTGTATTATATCAAATAAAACATACTAAAATTTGTGAGAGAAATAAGATGAATATTGAAGACCAAATAGTTAATTCAGTCTCTTTTTTTTACTATAAGACTACACAGGCAAGATAGGAAATTATAATTATGACATGCCAATTTTTAGAAAGAGGCATTCAAACTTTCCAGAAATTTTTAGGTCTCCAATGTAGGAAGGGGAAAAAGTACGGAAACCATTGCTAATTATACTCCCTCTTTCAGGTTGAATTCCATAGACCACAGAAACGTGAAGGGAGGAGGTGTCTGCACAGAGGTCTGCTATATACGGCATCAAAACATACTGGGTTCTAAAAACCACCTCCCCTGGGAGGTACCAACATATGGAAGTGACCTGGGGACAGAGGGCTTGGATCAGCAGCATCCCCCTCAACCCAACTCACAAATGACCCTCAACTTGAACTGCTCAAGTGTTTGCCTATCAACTTAGCTTATTCTACTGGCAAAGGCAAACATTAAAAAAAAGTGTTAAAAGGAGAGTTTTAAAGTCACTTGTAAAACTTTAAACTGAAAACTAAAATAATGACTTAAATTGTTACCTCTTGAAATTACTTTCTGGATTTCAATGTTTAAGGCTGATTTCTCCTCAACAACCAATTACTTCAATTACTAATGCATCTGAAAATCTTTTAAGCCAAATTACAACTCACAATATACACAGCCAGCAATTATACATGGATAAGTGGCATCACAATTACTTACCTGCTATTATTCTAGCAGCTGTTCCCACACTCCAATGAGTCCAGTTAAACATTTGCCTTCTGCCAAAATAAAGAACCAGTCCATATTCTTAGAAGTGACAGAATAACAATTAATTCCCAAGAGAATAAAAAAAGCATGTAATTTTGCTTATTGCCTGAGAATTAGATATCTGAAATACATTTTAAAGTCTTTCAAAGAAAATAAAATTTATCACTGGATTTTATAAGATGAAAAATGTTTATACTCAAAAAGGAATTTGTTTGCCAACTAAGAATATCCACATTAAGAGCATTTATATATAAAAGCTACCAGTACCTTGGGTCATGCAAAGGTGGCCTGAAGGCTGCCAGAAGAAGCTGAAGAACTGCTAACGCCATCACTATACAGCCAAGGTATGGGTGGTAACCTGCATGCTGGACAAAGTTACGACATTTAGTAGCCTCAAGCGAAATCCTCAAGTGAAAATACTAAGTACAAGTTTATACTTAGTGTTTTTCCATGGCTTTAAACATTCAACGATGATGATGATGATGATGATGATGATGATGATGATGATGATAAAAGGCAACTAACTGTGTACCAGACATGTACTTTCCATACATTATCACTGGCACTCACAACAGTGCTTGACTGTTAATCATTAACATCCCAATTTTACAAATGGGGAGCTGAGGCTCAGAGATACCAGTATTGTGTCCAAGACCACATAGCACATAAACAGAGGTCATGGAATCCATGTTCAGAATGCTGCCTTCCCCTCATCAGGATGTGAGATGGCCACCAATACCAGAACAACAATTTGCAGTTTGGCTAGGACTAGTTGGTATCCACACATCAAGACCTGTCATCCCAATGTGTTGTAATGATTTGTGTTTCCCTAGGCTGCAGGTTCTATAACTCTGGAGCTTAGTAGAGTCTTAGTCACTCAGTAAACATCTGTTAAATAAATGAATATCGAGGTTTGACACTATACTAAAAACTTATTTCCTCTGTTCTGAATGGCTTAACTTGAGGAAAACGTCAACATCAGATTGCAACAGTCTTTGTGATGTTTCTCCCTTAGTGAGGTTGGGTGCTCCTCCAAACAGCAGGCAGTTGGATTAAACCACTCTGAATGACAGGCTTCACATAAACACTTGAGGGAAGGGCTAAGAAGATGCTCCACCCTATGACATATTTAGCTGGAGAGATACTATGGTCTGTGGTCACTGACTCCCATGCTCCAACGAGCAATAGAGCTGTGACCAGAACAGTTACACTATGTGGTGTCTAAACTATTTAGAGTCTTTATAGCATAGGTGAAGTAAAGGCTGACAAAAGAACAACATAAAAACATGCTCAGACCATGGATGTGATTATACACTGATAAAAGTATAACCACAATTGTGGAGGCTAGAGACTTTAATTTAAAAATAACAGCCACAAAAAAATTTTTGTATGGGCTTAGAATGTGCTCGGGACTATCCAAAGTGTTTTCAGGTAATCAAGTCCTAGTCCATACAGAAACACTGTGTATGGATACCATGCCATCCCCATTTCATAGGTGAGTAAACCAAGGGGCAGAGAAGTTAAGTAACTTGCCAGAAGATGTCCCAGGGGATATATGACGATGCCAGGCTTTGAACCCAAGCAATCTTGCTAAAGAATAGAACCCTTAACCTTCACACAGTCAGCCTTTCCTATCTGTGGGTTCCACATTTGTAGAGTCAACCATCCATCCACCAAAAGAAAATATTTGAGAAAATAATTGCATATGTACTAAATATATACAGACTTTTTTCTTATTATTCCCTAAACAATACAAGTATTTACATGGCATTCATACTGTATTAGGTATTATAAGTAATCTAGAGATTATTTAAAGCATACAGGCAGATGTCTATAGGTTATATGTATTTTACATAAGAGACTTGAGCATCTATCTGCAGATTTTGGTATCCCCAAAGAGTCCTGAAACTAATCCCATCTGGATACTGAAGAACAACTATACTACCCTATTCACAAAATATAAAGACTATAAACTACAAAATTACAAAACAAGTGCTACCCTTTGTTATGTTACGTCCCCCAAAAACTCATGTGTGAGACAATGCAAGAAAGTTTAGAGGTGAAATGATTGAATTATGAGAGCCTTAATCTAAGCAGTGCATTAATCTACTGATATGGATTAACTGGGTGGTTACTGTAGGCAGATAGGATGTGGCTGAAGGTGGGTTACTGGGGGCATGCCTTTGGGCTTTATATTTTGTCTATGGTGTGGAGAGTACTCTTGCACTATCTTTCTCTTTCTCTCCCTCTCTTTCCTTCCCTCCCCCTCCCTCTCCCTCTTACTCCCCCTCTCCCTCCCCCTCTCCCTCCCTCCCCTCTCTCCCTCCCTCCCCCTCACCTGTGATGTTCTGAGCTATTTTCCTCCACCACACACTTCTGCCCTGATGTTCTGCCTCATCTCAGGCCCTGAGGAATGGCCATCTGTGAACTGAGACTGAGGCCTGTGAAACTGTGAGCACCAAATAAACTTTTCCTACTCTTTTGGACTTTTGGGTCACGGTGGTGGAAAAGCTGACTAAAACACCATGTTCCAAATACCTGGTGAAATAGGGTTCTAATGTCTCAATTAATATTAGACAATCTTCATTGCTTAAAAACCAAAAAACAAAAAAACAGGATTGACTGATCCATAAACTACCTAAAAGGCAGAAGAGAGGTTTTCTAGAACTATCCATGACCCAAGAGCCACACTTATTGCCCACAGAACCAAACCAAACTCTGAAATATTAAATGGTGATATCAAATTCTGTCTTAAAACTGGAAGAGTGCAATGAAAGCAAGGTTCTGAACTGAGGTGTGTCACTATCTCAATAAGCCTATTCATTTATTTACTAAATATGTACCAAGTACTACTACTTACCAGAATCTGCTCTAGATGCCTGGGATTAACCAGGGATAGACCAGTAAATATCCCAGCTCTTACAGAGCTTGCATACTAGCATGTGGGAAGGCCCATAAGGAAAAAGGCTCATGAACAAGTAAATTATATTAAATGATATAAAAAATTATGAGAATAAATGGAGGAGAGGGCTCTCTGAGAAGCTATTATCTGAACCAAGACTTGAAGATGGTGAGGATGTGAGGAAAGCTAAGGAAGAATCTTTGCAAAGATCATAAAACGAGACTTTACAAAGCATGCCTGGACTGTTTGCCATCCAACAAAGAGGCCAAAGGAGAAGAAGAGGAGAATAACTGGGAGCCAAGTCACAGAGGCCACTAGAAGGACCTCGGTTTTGATGTAGTACAACTGAGAAACAGAGAAGCCAGTTCAGGGCACAGGAATGACATGGTCTGATTTATTTATTTTATGTTATTTTTTTAAAAACACTCTACCTTCTTTAGTTTTTTTTTTTTCCATACCGGGGATTGAACTCAGGGGTACTCGACCACTGAGCCACACCCCCAGCCCTATTTTATGTTTTATGTAGAGACAGGGTCTCACTGAGTTGCTTAGCGCCTCGCCGTTGCTGAGGCTGGCTTTGAACTCGCGATTCTCCTGTCTCAGCCTCCCTAAGTGCTGGGATTATAGGCATGTGCCACTGCACCTGGCTCACTCTGCCTTCTTTAAGAAGAGCAGACTGTACATGAGCAAGGGCTGAAGTGACAAGACAGTTAGGTGGCTACTGTGAAAGTTCAGGCAAACAGTGGTAGTGGCTCAAATCCAGAGTAGCATCAGGGATGATGATGAGTGTTGCTTGATGGATGTATTTTAAATATACAGCTAATAATGTTTCCTGATGAATTTGATATGAGATGTGCAGGAGAGCACACTTAATAATTCCAAAATTTGGTCGAAAGATGGAACTCTAACAGCTGACACAGGAATGGAGCAGGTAGAGCAGAAAGGGGAGAAAAGATCAAGAAATCCATTCTGGACACATTAAGTTTAAGATGTCCTAAACATGCCAGTAGAGATCATGAGCTCTACTTAAAATAGATTTGTGAGCCAAGCCAGAGGTCTGAGCTGGAGTTAAACCTTTGGGAATAAGCCTCAGTTTCTACATTTGTAATATGGCATTATTTGATAATATATATTTCATCTGGGATTGAAATTTGAAAACACAAGCAAAGCACTTAGCACAGCTGGTCACATAGCACTAATGTAACTTATGTAGCTTGGTAGTAATTGCAGTCCGAGAAAACCACTTACATTGTTCATGTTCCATAAACATCACACTTTGAATTTTCACCATTCTAACGAAAAACTCACTTAAGCTATATGTGTACATCTGATGAAGCCTAAAAATATATTTCATTACCAGGTAATCTGCGCTCACATCCTCACTCCATCCAACCCCAAACCATGTGAACCAGTCATTAGATGACCCAAAAAGGAAAGAAGGATGAACAAAGAATGTTTTTTTTCTTTTTACCCATCATTTGCAAATAAAACAGAAACCTTCTTTGGCATCAAAATGGATTTATGTTAAAAATCCCGTTTAAGATGTACTTACCCAACTCCAGCCTCCTCTGTATATAAAAGGCATGATAAAAGCAATGCAGGTGAGCACAGATGTAGTGAGCATGAGCATCCGATGTGCCTGAAAGGTGAGATGACAAAGTGAGAAGGAGACAGCTAACCATGTAAGAGGAGTCAGCTAACCATGTAAGAGATGGCTAACCGTGTAAGAGATGGGAAAGGGTCACACAATAGGATTCACAGAAGGCTTGCACCTGACTGACATCTAAGCACAGCTTATGGTCAGTAAGAATAAAACTTTAATACACCATTAAACTTTAAAGCAAACTCTAAGCTGCCACTCTCAGCATTCAGAAGTATTTACTAAGACTTCACCCACACAGAGCAGCAGGAATGGATACGTCGCACTTGGAGCCCTTGCCCGCCCTTCATTTCCTCTCAAAGACATTTTAATAATGTCTTTAATACTGTCCACAAAGGACAGTGCTGGACCAGGTGAGGCAGTAAGGAAACAGAAAAATACTGTCTCCTGATGAGTTTGGGATATAAATGAGTAGCTACATAAAAAAATATATGAAATGTACAATTCACTATACAACTCAAGAGGATATTAAGAGTGAAAATAGGCACTGTTAATGAATTATGGATAACTGGGATGAATCAAAACTATTCCAGCTGGGTGCAGTGGCACACACCTGTAATCCCAGCAGCTTGGGAGGCTGAGACAGGAGAATCGTGAGTTCAAAGCCAGCCCTAGCAATGGCAAGGTGCTAAAAGTAACTCAGTGAGACCCCGTCTCTAAATGAAATACAAAATAGGGCTGGGGATGTGGCTCAGTGGTTGAGTGCCCCTGAGTTCAATCCCCGGTACCCACTCCCCCAAAACAAACCTATTCCAGGAAAGGTAGATATATACTCACTATTCATGTATCTATATATGTCGTTATAAAACACACGTGTATGTGTGTGTGCACATACATACACACACACCGTACTTTAAAAGATAGTGAAGAATTTGAATTAATAATAAGACACAGACTCTTCCATTTAGGAACATCCATGTGAAAAAATTGGAGGAGAATAGAGGAACAAGTAAATACAAGTGAGAAAGAGCATACCCACAAAACCAGAGGCAGACAGAGAGCAGTCAGGCATACTGTAGCAGGGAGAACATTTAAAATAGACAGCCCTGCTAACCGCTATTGAGCAATGAGGTTAGACAAGGGAAGCCTTCCAGGCAACAAATCTACATGGCTATGAAGGATATTTTTTTCTACAAGCAGGCATATACATTCTAACTCAAAACACACTCACTGATCTTCTGCTATATGTGCTAATCTATAGTCCATGACCCATGAAAGACAGGGTTGTGTTGCTTTGTTATGAAGGGTACTTGCTGACTCTTGCTTAAGTTTCCATTAGAACACTACCTCCACATCCCATGGGAAGGACAGTATGAAAGGAAAACCTTCAGTTTCTCTTCCCACCCACACAGGAGACAATGATCCTGTTGATGAGTTAGGATAGTCCAACACTTGCCCATAAACCAAAGACAGACCCCTTCTCTGACACACAGTGAATACCACTATATCTTTCTTCTGTCTCCAGTCTCCCTTGACTAGTCTTTACTCAGGCGGTGAGTGACTACTCTTCTAGCATCTCCCCTGACAAATAGAGGTATAATGTCACCTGGGTCCCAGTGGCTATGTTACAAAGGGACAAACAATCCAGCCTGCCTCTCCACAAAGATGTCTGTCTTTTGATCATCAAGCTTCCCGTCTGATCTCAACTGGTTAGGAAACCAAAGGGAAAAAATAAGATCCTAAGCCCACAAAATAGCTGTAATTGAAAAAAAGAACAAAACACACACGCTTCATGTTGTAATGTTCAAATAATATGGAAATCACATTAAGTATTTTTTTCCTCACTTACCTGAAACCAAGCTGCTTCGCCAAGGAAGAAAGCTTTTGACCAAACAGATCTGAAGAACCGGGCAATCAGAACACCTATGCTAACAGTAGTCATCCATGCCACAAACATTAAGGCACCTACAGGTGAGAAAAATACAATGGCTGACATCACAAACTGAGCTGTTTCTTAAATGAGCAATTCAAATGTTCAGAAAGTATAAACAGCCACCAAAATGCATTTAGCTGATGTACATTTGACCTAAAATGAGCCTACGCACCACCACTTACCACCACTGGAACTTCAAACAGCTAACCCTTCCATCGCCCTACTGTGTGCCCAGAACGCTAAGTACTTTACACATATTAATCAAAATGAACCTCACAACAATCCTATGAGGTATTTGAAATTATTATTCCAGTTTTCTTCTGGATGGGAAAACTGAGGTACAGAGAAATTAAATAGCATGCTCAAATATACAAAATCAGGATTCTAACCCAGCCTGGCTTCAGCAACTGTATTCTTAAACATTACACTATGCCTGTCTACAGTCATTTCAGAACCTTCTCACATCTCATCCCCAAAACCATGAAAAACAAATAGGCACCTGATTTCCAAATCCAATTACTATTCAACAGAAAGGAAAACATGAATAGAATCAAATTAATGACAATGAAGTAATTTTCAAGCTTAATTGTGGTGACATTTGTAGATACTCTGAAGCATATAAAGGGAGTATACCAAAGAAGGAAAATTCCCCCAAACACTAATATTTTCTAAGAGTGTGCTTACATTATACAATTTCCCTACATTAAAACCCCATCTTCACAACAATAAGCCAGGGTACTTTTCAAAATAAATCAATTTCCATTCTAGAACCAGAGCATAAGAGAGCCTGGTGTCCAGGCCACTGCTCTTCTCCAGAGTGCTATTCCTCAGTCAAGAGCATGGAGCATGCGCACCGTACATGGATCAGTTCTTCATCAATAAAGCTGCACTTGTGAAGCCAAACTACTGTTACAACCAAACAAAACCACAGACCATTCTTTCACTAGCTTTTATCTTAATAAATGCCAAATATCATGATCTCATAGAAGTTAAATTAATTAACTCAGTGATACTCAACCCTGACTGCAGTTAGAAGCAACTAGGATATTTTTTTAAAATGCCAGATGTCTTAAAAAATTCCACGACTCATTTTAATGTGCACTTGGGGTTAAAAATCAAAGTATTATCCTTATTTTCCATTTTTAATCAAAATTAGCAAACATTAAGATCAATAATCTACCTGAAAATGTTAATGTTTAAACATAAAATATTTTCGAAAATTTGCTAAATTATGCCTGCCACCATTTAGTCATCAGTGAGTTCATTCCATAAAGTATTAATAATTCTACACATGTATCTCACCATGAACCTTCAAAAGGAGTGAAGATCGGGATCCTCCTACATTCTTAGGATGGTCTGTCACATCATGTTTTTCATATGTAATCAAAGGTTGCTGAGAGTGCTTATAAATTTGACCTGAAAAAAAATTTGTTAAACTTTCAAGATAATAAAGAATTACTTTCTCAAGAAAGAAGGGCTTACAAGATGAATATAATATAAAATATAATGAAATATCTACAGAGTGGTCATTCGTATGCAAAAGCTACATAAAAGATATATGCAAGAGCACACTCTCTTTCTGAAAAAAAAAATTAAAAAAACAATTTAACCCACCCAGAGAGATGAATCAAAACAAGGACTAGAAATGGAGAATTTATGATAACAGATCTGGTGTTGTGCAAGAAATGGGTTAAACAAAAAGTCAAAACAATACTAGTGTGGTCACAAGTCCCTGAAAATGACAAATGTTAGCCTTGGGTTTAGCATATATAGCTTTTACAATGTTGAGGTATATTCCTATTATCTCTAGTTTTTCTAGTGTTTTGAACATAAAAGAGTTCTGTATTTTGTCAAAAGCTTTCTCTGCATTGATTGATAAAACCATATGACTCTTATCTTTAAGTCTATTGACATGATGGATTACGTTAATTGATTTCTGTATGTTGAACCAACCTTGCATCCCTGGAATGAACCCCACTTGATCATGGTGCACTATATTTTTGATATGTTTTTGTATGTGATTTGCCAGAATTTTATTGAGAATTTTTGCATCTATGTTCATCAGGGATATTGGTCTAAAATTTTTTTTCTTTCATGTGTCTCTGTCTGGTTTTGGAATCAGGGTGATGCTCGCCTCATAGAATGAGTTTGGAAGGAAGCCAGGCGTGGTGGCGCAAGCCTGTAATCTCAGCACTTAGGGAGGCTGAGACAGGAGAATCGCGAGTTCAAAGCCAGCCTCAGCAAGGGCGAGGCACTAAGCAACTCAGTGAGACCCTGTCTCTACATAAAACACAAAATAGGGCTGGGGATGTGGCTCAGTGGTCGAGTGTCCTTGAGTTCAATCTCCAGTACCAAAAAAATAAATAAATAAATAATGAGTTTGCAAGGATTCCCTCCTTTTCTATTTCATGAAATAGTTTGAGGAGTATTAGGATTGATTCTTCTTTGAAGGTCCTGTAGAACTCCGCTGAGAATCCATCTGGACCTGGGCTTTTCTTGGTTGGTAGGCTCTTGATGGCATCTTCTATTTCCTCAATTGAAATTGGTCTGTTTAAGTTGTGTATGTCTTCTTGGTTCAGTTTGGGTAGGTCATATGCCTCTAGAAATTTGTTGGTGTCTTCAGGGTTTTCTATTTACTGGGGTATAAATTTTCAAAATAGTTTCTAATTATCCTCTGTATTTCAGTAGTGTCTGTCATGATATTTCCTTTTTCATCACGAATTTTAATAATTTGAGTTTTCTCTCTCCTTCTTTTTGTTAGGGTGGCTAAGGGTTTGTCAATTTTGTTTATTTTTTCAAAGAACCAGCTTTTTGTTTTGTCAACTTTTTGAATTCTTTCTTTTGTTTCAATCTCATTGATTTCAGCCCTGAACTACCCTACCCCAAGATTTCCTCTCACACCAGTCAGAATGGCAATTATCAAGAATACAAACAACAGTAAGTGTTAGCCAGGCTGTGGAGAAAAAGGCACACTCATACATTGCAGGTGGAACTGCAAATTGGTACAACCAATTTGGAAAGCAGTATGGAGATTCCTTAGAAAACTTGGAATGGAATCACCATTTGACCCAGCTATCCCACTCCTTGGTCTATACCCAGAAGACTTAAAAACAGCATAGTACAGTGACGCAGCCACTTCAATGTTTACAGCAGCTCAATTCACAATAGCTAAACTGTGGAACCAACCTAGATGCCCTTCAATAGATGAATGGATAAAGAAACTGTGGTATATATACACAATGGAATATTACTCAGCAATAAAAGAGAATAAAATTATGGCATTTGCAGGTAAATGAATGGGGGGTGGAGAATATCACGCTAAGTGAAGTAAGCCAATCCCAAAAAACCAAAAGCCAAATGTTCTCTCTGATAAGTGGATGTCAGGGGCAGGGAGGTGGGAAGAATGGAGGAACTTTGAGCAAAGGGGAGGGAGAAAGGGGGAGGGGGCATGGGGGCAGGAAAGATAGTGGAATGAGATGGACATTAATGCCTTAGGTACATGTATGACTGCACATATGGTGCAACTCTACATTGTGTACAACCAGAGAAATGAAAAGTTGTGCTCCATTTGTGTACAATGAATCAAAATGCATTCTGCTATCATGTATACCTAATGAGAACAAATAAAAAAATTTAAAAATTTGTTTTAGAAAGGTGATAAATACTTGAATTGTGAATAAATTCATGCTATAAAATATTTTTTTAAAAAAGGCCAAAAGCCAATCATAATGTCCCCACACCTATAGTCTCAGTTACTTGGGAGGTTGAGGCAGAATCACTTGAGTCCAGGAGTTCAAGGTCAGCCTGGGTAACACAGAAAAATCTCATCTCTTACAAAAAAAAAAAAAAAAGAAGAAGAAGAAGAAGAAGAAAGAAGAAGGAAGGGGAGGAGAGGAGAGGAGGAGTAAGAAGTGGAGGGAGAGGAAGACGGTAGCCAACAGAAGAATCGTGTTCTATCAAAATCCACAGCTCATAACAAAGTTATCATAATTCCAAGTAGAGAAGGATAGACAGATCAAGGGAAGAACAGATAAATTAGAAACAATTCTATTTATTGACAGATTTTTAATGTATGATAAAGAGCTTTTGAAGCAGTGGAGTAAAAAATGGACTACTCTATAAATGATGTTAGGACAACTGGTTATTCTTTCAGTGAACACGATTATACCATGGCTTGTTATAATAGAGAAGATCAGAGCAAAAAAATGGAAAGAGTTCTATGTAACAAATGCCTAGAGGAGAGAGTATCATGGACAAAGAGACCATAACTGTTAGGAACTACAAAAATGTCAAGAAGAGCAATAAAGAAAACGATAGAAAATAACAAAAAGGGCACTGAAGATGCTAGAAATCCTGCTTTAGTAGGACAGTGGTGACAGAAGAGACCATGTTCCAATGTGTCTGAGACACAGGCTGAAGAGGTGTTTTTGTACTTTGAGTCACTGAAGAGCCGTGGACTAGGCATGAACATAAAACCTTCATGAAAGCAGAAACCCATTATAATTTTAGAGTTTCACTGTGGCTCCACTGTAACTTTGCAGTTCTGCTCTCAGGGAGGTTGAATTCTTGTTCAGCAGGGGACTCCACAGTGGCATGTGACCTACAGCATTCTTAAATTGTTTAGACCTTGTGATAATAAGGTTTCTACTTCATGCATTATTTAGATTGTGAATTATTTAATTGTGAATTACTCATTCACCCCAGTGATTTCTACCTTTTAGTCGAAACACTCAGCATTTCACATGACAGCTTGTCCCAAACTAGGATAATGTTGGCATTCTGAAGGAAACAGCACTTTTTTGAAAGACTTTAAAGTCTTTCAGAACTTTACAAGATTTTACTGAAACCAGATAAATATCTTACATTTATATTAAATTATAATTTAACTTAATATTATTATTTCTTTGAAAAATGGCTTAAACCTTGTACAGTCTCTCTGCTTAAGCAGAGTTCAATTTATAAATGTTCCACATACATATAACTAAGTAATAGAAAAGACAATGATTAATGTGGTAACCATCTTTTGTTCCCTAGTACACAGGAATTGGAAATGAATTATCTGGAACAATAATCTCCATTTTTGTTTTTTTGGATTTTGTTTATTTTATTTGCTTTATCCTACACCAATTTATCCTCTCTCCCCCTCCAATCCCAGTCATTCTCTCTCTGCTTACTAGCTGCCATGGCTAAGCAGCTTTCTTCTTCCACATCCTTCTGCCTCGCATCAGGCCTACAGCAACAGAGCCAGTTAATTGTGCTCTGAAACTATAAGCCAAAATAAATCTCTCCTCCTTCAAGTTGTTTATGTCAGATATTTTGGTCACAAAGATGAAAAGCTGACAAACACAAAGTATTAAAAGTATTATATAAAAACATTGCTTCTATCAGAAAACATGTTCTGATTTCTAAAATGCTGAACTATGAAGAAACTTTAGCATTTCCATACACCCCCACAAACACATAATTTATTGTACAACAGAATATCTCCACTTAAATGAAGTTGCATTTCTTTGAAAGCATAATTTTTAAGTAGGATCCCCACCAAGACATGCTCATTTCCCTACACCCAGGGAAACCTAAAGATATGGTTTTTTCAAGGTATTTAAAGTTCTTCTGATCCAAATGCATTTTAGCAAACAGAGAACATTCTGACTATAAGCAATGTTGCCTTGTACCTAGTTGACACTCTATGTAGTTCTCAGATGAACAAAGCTAGGTTAACCAAAAGTCAGATTTTCAGGTAAAATGGAGAAGAGTTATTACTCTTTCTTCACAAGTGTGTACCTAAAAATGAGCAATTACAAAGTCGCTGGGGAAAAAAAAAAAGAGGAGGAAAGGGAAGAAAAGAACTTGCAAAGATAGTTTTTATCAGTGCACTTACCATCATTAGCTGCACCATCTGCTAGAAATATGTAGTAGCTTGTGTTTAGATCAAATCTATTCTTAACCCCAGGAAGGGTAATGTTTCTTCTGAAAGAACACTGTATAACACCATCCGCCAACCTCCAAGCCACAGCCTCAAGAGGACCCTGCAAACACACACACACACAATGGGTCTTCTCAGCACTTCCCAAAGATGTGCTAAAAATAAAATATTCAAAATCCTAACCTGTTTCATTTCCTTCTCTAAGATCATAGATGCATGTTTTGTCTGCCGAGTCATTGTTATTGCACTTCCTCTTTGAAGAGTACAAGAAACATTTTCTCCCTGTTTGTCTTTATCCCATATGGCAGAAATATTATTTTTACTTTGAGCCAGAGCCCCACAGTTCCTCTCCCCAGGTTAGAAATGTTGGCAGATGTGCTAATTCCATCTGGCGACTAGCACACAGTCAAACGTGCTTGAGAAGCCAACAGATAACACCCGAGTACCCTAATGCAACCTGCAGGTGAGGAGAAGTTCCAAGCCAGCTGAGGGAGTCAAGCCTGTGGGAAAGCTACACACAGTGATGTGATCAAGTGATGGCTACTACTTCGTCAGACCCCATTTGCTATGTCACTGAGTACTGCTCTGCAGAGCTCGTTTGTTGGTCAATTGTCCTGTGAAAAAGATACTTCTCTATCAAAATGGCACAGATGCCACAACAGGCACACAATGACACTGCCCAAGGCACCAGTCTTTACTGTACATGTGCCTCCTTCTCACCAGTCAAGAAATCCTGCTGTCACTAACATAAGCCTCTTCTTTAAAATACTTGTCTGTAAACTTTTGAAAGAGGGCAAAAGCTCTGACCTTGTTAGCAAACCATAAAATACCTTTTTATAAGATGCAAAAAGCACTTATGTGACATAAGCAAGACTTCATCTTTTCCTACAAGACAAACTGACCTCATGCTTTCTAAAGTAGAGAGAAGTTTCTCAGAGATCACTATTAAGAGAGGGAGAAGGCTGCCAGGCCCCTGCTGGGTTAGGCTGCTAACTGTGGGTGTCAAAGGCTATCACAGCACTGCCATGACAGTGGCACCATGTAGCAGGAAGTTACCCAGCCAGGCAGAGGTTCTCAGAATGTTCACACTCACCCTGGAGTCCATCACAGGGTGACTTCGCCCTGTCAAATGTGCAGGCTGTACGTGAACAGTTTGATCTTCATGAATACACAAATAAGCATCATCATTACCCTAAAAGAACAATTGCAAATGATAAATGTTTAAAGGAACATCAGTACTTTTAAGAATCCCTAATCAAATACTTTTAAACATAATTTGCTGACTCAATCCTAAATCATTAATTCTAGAGAACTAGCTGTCCAATTACTTAAAATTTCTTAGAATATAGAAGCACTCAAATTTCAGTGTGAAACAAGAGATCAAAGTAGACATATTGGAGCTGGGGATGTAACTCAGTGGTACAGTGCTTGCCTTGCATGTGTAAGGCCTTGGGTTTAGCTCCAAGCATCACAAAAATAAAGAAATAAAAATTAGGCATGTAGTGCCAGGTGCAGTGGCACATGTCTGTAATCCCATCACTTTGGGAGGCTGAGACAGGAGAATAGTGAATTCAAAGCCAGCCTCAGCAACAGTGAGGTGCTAAGCAACTAACTCAGTGAGATCCTGTGTCTAAATAAAAATACAAAATAGGGCTGGAGATGTGGCTCAATGGTCAAGTACCCCTGAGTTCAAATCCCTGGTACTCCTTCCCAGAAAAATTAGGCATACAACATGTTTATATGTCTATAAACCCGCCACTAATTGATGCCACTATTGGTGCTTTCGTGTATATTCAAACTTATTTGTATTTATACTTATTTTTTCCTTAATCAGATTTGTTACCTCTTTTTCACTAAACTTACTATGAACATTCTTTCAGATATTTATTTGTGAATAAATATCTATGTACTACATAGTTTAATAGGAATATATTGTACCATATAGAATATTTTTAGTAATTTTTAAGATGGAAGACATTGTACTTAAATATTGCCACATACTGTATACACTCAATAGATTTAATGTTATAAAACTGAGACAAAAATATCTGAGGTCTAGAAGGAATTTTTTTTTTTTTTTGGCCAATATAACTCTTCTCTATCCTTTAGTCTCCAATATACCTTAACTCAGAAAGTTAGACCTTATTCTGTTAAAGGACTATCAGAGGGCAGGTTGCAACTTCAAAGTACTTTTAAGTAATGTGCAAATGAATAATCTTCATGTTTATCATCTATAATCCATAAGTTATCCAATGAGGTCCTTCATGTACTTCAGTCAGATTCCCCCCACCCCCGCCTTTACCTTCTTCTTTTTTTTTTTTAAGACACAGAGTCTCTCCATAAGGCCCAGGCTGACCCCAAACTCCTGGGCTAAAGCAGCACTCCAGCCTCATCTTCCTGAGTGCTGGGATGACAGGCGTGTTCCACCACACCCAGCTCTAATCACTAACTTCTTAAACAAGATCCAAGACTATCAGATTAAAATAAGTTTGCTATAAATTTCAATGTGAAATTCTAACATATTTCTCTACTTTGACTCAAATTTATTTTAAAGGATTCCATTTTTAAAAACTCACAAGGACATAATCTTAGACAAGCAATTATTCTGTTACATAACTTAGAGTCAAATCAGAATTACTCAAGAAATTTAGAACAGACATGATTTAAACCAAGAGTTGACAAACTAAAGCCTGTAGACCAAATTTAACCTGAAGCTTGTTTAATAGAGCTCATGGGCTAAGAATAGTATCTACAAACTTAAATGGCTTAAGAAAGTAAAAGAAGACTATTTCATGACAAATGAAAATATCTCAAATTCAAATTCAGTGTCCATAAGTGTTTTACAGGAACACAGCCACACCCATCCACTATGTATACCTTATGGCTGCTTTTACACTTCTGCAATGGGAGTGAGTAGTTTTGACAGAAAACACATGGCCCACAAACTCTAAAATAATTGCTATACAGTCCTTTAAAAGAAAAGTTTGCTGAACTCTGATCTTCAACAATGTGTTTTCTCCAATGTCTAGCATGAATGAGGCATAGGAATTCTTCTGTGTTTTTTTTTTAAATAATACAATAAAACAGTTGATTTTGAGGCAGACTGAGAAGAAGTCACCTACAATCTTAAATCTAAACAGGGAGGCTCCCCAAATATTGGGGAAGATCATAGAGATAGAGAATGGGTAACTCAGTCCTCACTACTCTAAATTAGCAAAGATGTTACTACAACCTTAAGCTCCATGCAGTTCTGGAAATCCCAAGTTTGCAGCATGGAACCACACAACATATGGCCAACCAGTTTCATGTGTGGTGGCACAAGCCTGTAGTCTCAGCTACCTGGGATACTGAGATAGGAGAATTACTTGAGCCCAGGAGTTCAAGACCAGCCTGGGCAGCATGACAAGACACCTTCCCAACAACAAAAAGAGTTCCACAAAATCCCTAGGTTGAACTGACTCTCTCCCTTTGACCTTCTTGACTCAAACATTTAAAATCCTAGGAGAAAACACTATGAGAAAATGCTGTGCTGGATACTGAGGGATAAATAAAGATGGCTCCAATATGGCTCTTTCAGTGGAGGAGACAGTTAACCATACAGGAAATATGAAAAAAATAGAAATTTAGGAAAAGTACTCTGAAAAGACAAATTATAAATGGCCAGATAATTGGAAAAGGTTTATTCAAAAAGATAGTAATTAATCAGACCTTAGAGAATAAGCATATTTAAATGAGGATAAAGTAGAGCTCAGATTAAAGGCAAGGTTTTCCAATCTCAGAAATTTTTAAGAAAACAGGTACAAAAACATGAAAATTTTAGGAAATAGGTAGATTTTTTAGCTAAAATATATAGAGGGGAGATAGTCTAAGACTAAAAACTCCAACAGGTATTTTCCAAGACTTTGAAGAGTATTGAGAGCCATGTTAAAGAAGAACAATTTTCTTATTACTTATTAAAGGTTCATCAAAGGTTTGGGGAATATATTTGAGATGATCTCAGTTGTCTTAGGAAGAAAATCCCAAAGGCTATGTGAAGAATGAAATGCAGCTGGGAGTGGTGGTACATGCCTGTAATCTCAATGACTCAGGAGACTGAGGCAGCAAGACTGTAAAATTTGAGGCCAGACTCAGCAAATTTAGCAAGGCCCTAAGCAATTTAGTGACACCCTGCCTCAAAAGAAAAAAAGAAAGGGAGGCTGGGGATGTAGCTCTATAAAGCACCCCTGGGTTGAATCCCTAGTACCAAAAAAAAAAATACAGAGGGAAATTTTTGGGGGCAGGAAGAATAGTGAGAAGTCCTATATCAATGCAAGAACAGATGACAAAGGTATAAGCAAAGGCAGAGATGGTGACAACGCAATAAAGAGAATTAAAGACAGAAGATAATAATAAGTTCAGTTTTAAAGATGCTGACTTATATTATCCAAGAACACTCATCTCTGTGAGATCAAATGCAACTGGAACCCACAATCTGGAGTCCAAGAGAGATCAGAACTGGGGATATCCTAGAATTTGACCATTGAGAGATTATGTATACAGCAAGATGATGCAGAACAAGTGTAATGCTGCAAAGTATACATGTGGTATTCTTTCCCCTCTTCTGGCATACAACTATTAAAATCCTTGGAACCTCCAAATGATTTGTTTCTTGGTACACTGACAGCCACTGAGTAGCTACAGTGTTAGATGGTTGGAGCTTTGAACCTCCTCTCCCAAACTCTGAGGAAGAGAGGGGCTAAAAGTTAAAGTGATCACTAATGGTTAATGATTTAATCAATCATGCCTACATTAGGAAGCCTCCATAAAGAACCAAAAGCACAGGGAGCTACTGGAGAGCTGAACATGTGGAGATTCCTGGAGGCTGACATGCCCTCCACATGCTGGTATGCCTTCTTCCATACCTCCCCATATACGTTTCTCTATCTGTACCTTTTTTAATATTTTTTATAATAAATAAGTAAATACAAGTGCTTCACTGAGTTTCATGAATAGCTCTAGAAAATTAATTGAACCCAAGGAGGGGGCAGGGGGAAGCCCATGGAGTCAGAAACACATGTGAAACAACCCAGGTCACCTCTAGTAAAGTTCTTAACTAGCATGTGTGAGGATCTGGGTTCTATGCCCAGCACTTCATTAAAAAACAACAACAAAAAAAAACCAGTCTGTGATTGGCAATTTAAGTAAGAGGATGGGCAGTCTTGGGGACTGTGACAACCTGTGGGGTCTGGCACAGAACAGAACTGCACCAGAGGACACCCAGCTGATATCCACTCATAACTGATGGGTTATTTGTTGTACGGGGAAAAATCCCCACATCTTTGGGGTCAGAGAAGTGATTTATACTGTGAGTATACAGTGGGAAAAACTGAGTCTGAGGTTTTTTTCCTACTCAGTTAGGGGAAGGAGAAGAATAGAATCTAATAATGTATAGACTTGATAGACTTTATCTTATTTACAAAATATCTCACATCAGGAAGATTGAAATACTAGGAAGTTCAGTTAAAATTCAGAGATTAGCAAGTCATCATTAGCAAAAATATGGAAAATTATACTGTTCATCAGTTTAGTGATGAAATTCAATACTAAAACAATTGTTATCATTAATGTGCAAACTAAATTTTTAAAAAGGTATGATTTAGGTTTATATAATCCATATTCATAACATCAGATATCTTCAGCATTTAAATGTATATTATGTACTCAAAAAATATAGTGGGTCACAAAAATACACCAAAAATTTTAAAATAACAACCCAAAATAGAAATAACCACTTTAAAATATATTTTGAAGATGATTCATTTCCGCCAATTTAGGCAAACAGGTGTACAGATGATTTTACTCATTAAATAGGATTGCTCTGTAAATCAACTGCACCTGCATAATTAAGTCTTTTTTATAAACATTTTTGATGAGTACTATACTAGAAAGAGATAAGATTCCTAATAAGATAAACATATATGGAATTAGAGAGAAAGCTTTTATGCCATTGGTGCCTACAATTTGGAACAGAAATAACTGGCCTACCTGTTGTCTATCCATTACCACACTCAGCTAAATGATAATGCCCTTCCCTCCTCCTTGCAGGCTTTATGTGACCAGTAAAAAGAAGTGTGTTGGTATATGAACATATGAATTTGAGCTATAAAATGATTGAAATGAGTTGTTTTTTTTTTTAAGTGACTAGAGTATTTATCTAAATGAGTACCGTACCTCAGAGATGAACACTAATTAAATTATAAATTTATTCAACAAGGCTTTTGGATTCTTTTTGACTCACCCTCAGAATTTCCTTCATAGCCAGTTATAGCACACTGAACACAGCATTTGTTTTAGCTTTATAGTTATTTGATTTTTGACCCCATTTCATTATTCATCTTATGCACAAAACTTGATTGATCCTGCCAGCACTGAGAGTATCCAAAAGAACAGGCTACACGTCTGATACAGAAACTGTTTTGAACAATTGCAAGCATCATTTTCCACAAAAATATATATAAAACTTTCCACAAAAGCAACTTTAAAATGGGAAAGATTCAAAATTCCTGAAAAAAATTTTTAAAGCACATGGCATACTTTGTATAACATAAATTTAAGATATAGCCTATTGTTCATGAAAGAGGATAGCATGCACATTCTAAAGCCAAACAGTAAATGGTTGGAGTCATATACATATACCGAAATGTCACTACCTATAAAATATCACACCTGACTTCTTGTGATACTTGGGGCAGGTGCACCAAAACCAACGTGATTAAAGTGCACTTTTAGAGAAAACATTAGTTCTTCTATTAGAGCCACCTTAGAGATCCTTTTCTTTTTCTTTTCTTTTTTTAAAATTTGAGTCCCCAAAGAAGTGGTGTTAATTTTATATCCTGACAGGAAGAAAACTCTCCAAAGACTCTTAGCCTTTGCTAATGTGGCAATCAGGAACTTTCTCCACTGGTGGTTATCCAGGTCCCCCACTGCCAACTCTGCTTGAACAGGACTTGTCCTGGCAGAAGGCTCTTCTTCCTTCTCCGTGGGAAATCAGGATGCTTATGCACCATGTTGCTCTTCCACACCACAGCACAAGGCTGCCACCTACAGAATCATTTAATCCATTCAGCACCATCCAGGGGGAGCAAGAATCAGTTGGAACAAATGCTGCTTCCTGCATATCTGAAAAAGGAGCCCACTGGTAATCAGTACATTTTGCCTGCACATATAGATTTAATTGCGTGTGTGGGAAATTCATTGATGACTACTAAAACACTGAGAGCAGAAGCACAGGCTTTAGCTCTGGCCACCTAAGTAAACAACTCTAGTTTGGAAAGCATTACCACCGTGACATTTCATGCATATTTTTTAACCATGCATCCTGCTTTATCACAAAGAGACAGACATCAAGTGGCAAATCTACTGGAAATAAAATGATCTTCCCAACTATTCTTAAGACAGCCTGTTCTTGAAGGTATGTAATTGCCCAAATGTTAAAATCATGATATACAGCCATTTAACTTGGAATCTTCTAAATTAGTTTCTCCTTTCCTGTTCCGCCCATAAGTAGGATCATTTGACTCTGGAAGAAAGAGCTAATCTACTACTGATTAACGGCCACTCCAGTGATTCTTCTTTCATTACCACTTATGTAAGTGAAAGGAACTAACCATCCATCGGTCATGAGAAAATGCAAAGGATAAATAGCCTTCTCCGGGACCGCTCATTTCAACCATCATCGACTGGTCATGTCTTGTGAAGGACAAGAAGACACAAGCCTGCTCCTTCTCTGGGTCACAGCTCAAAGGATTCCTAATACAGAACTTCTTGTTCCCACAGTCTGAGGCACTGAACTAGAAAAATGACAGGGGGGAAAAATCTTAATTATTAAATAAGCAGTTCATTACCAATCACAAAGCAGATGCTACCTTAAAGTATGGGTTTTAATGAGAAAACTTTTTCATAATAAGAATTCAAACAAGGGAACAGAAGACACATCACAAATTGAACTGATTGAAACAGTAATTAGGCTGTGAACTTTTCAACTTAATTTTAATTAAAATTTGAAAAACTTTATACTAGTCCTATAATGGTACAAAAGCATTAAAGTTTCTTTAATACACAAAACGTTTCACATTAAGTATGTTCTAGAGCAAAATGTATGGTAAATTGGAAACTTCCTAAAGAATGTGTCCACATTGGCAATCTTATCTAATAGATATCCTCTAGATTTTAGAAACATCATTTTTAAAAGCAGATGAATCCTCAGCAAATTTTTATAATGAGATCTTAAACTCTGCTTTCTAAATTCAGATTCAAATTTTATACTAAATTTGTAAAACTGTAAAGTACTACAAGAAAAATAAGTTACCCTGATGTGTACCACCATTCAAATATTAATAATTTAGTGGGGGAAGGAATAAACAAAATCTTCAATGATTTGACCCTGAGCTGCTTGGTATGGTGTATAAAAGGAGGCGTCTAAAAAGAAGTCAGTTCTACAATTTGGCAGAACAAACAAGGCAACTTTGTTAGAATGGACTGTAAGTATATTTCAGAAGCCAGCTAAACATTAACTTTATATAACTAGGCTAAAACTGATCACAACAAAGCGAAGAGACCAAGCCACTAGGAACTAAGAAACATGACTCTGATCTCTGTTCCCTTCATCCCTCCATCACAGTAGCCAAAGGACTGATGCCTGATACCTTTAACTACACAAGAGGGAAACTAAATGAAACAGATCCAGAGGTTTCTTGTATCTCTAAAAATGCTAGAATCCTAATGATTTCTAACAAACCTTCCTATAATTAGAGATTGCATGCTTAGCACAAAGAAACAGTGAAAGCTCATACAAGAGCTAATACTTTTTATTACTACATGGAAAAATAAGAATATTGTCAGCAAATTCCTGCTAAGAAACCAAGGTACAAACTGTTTATTCCCCTATAGCAGCTTTCAAGTAAACATTAAGAATAGAGTGAGAGCTCATACAAATAACAGATATAACTGTACAATCAAAAAAGTGCCACTTTCATAATAACATCATGAAACATGTCATACACACATGAGGAGGAAAAGAAAATAAGGTTAATCTTACATATGCACATTTACTTAGTCATGTCTATGTGAAGAAAGGGATAAATAAAGACAAAAGAAGGACAGAAAGAGAAAAGGGACTAATGTTTACCAAATATCTGTTAAGTTCCAGCACAGTTGGGAAACTTATATTCTCTATTTTGTTTAATTCTTGCAGTATATTAAGAGATAGATATTATTGTTTCTGATTCTATAAGTAAAGAAACTGAGAAGGCAAAATGAGTAATCTCTCCAAATATCCACAGAATTGGAAAAGTCAGGGTTCAGGCACCAAGTTTGTTTTCTCAACTGTAACAACCTGCCTCAAATCGTTTTCATTCTATCCACTTCTGAAGTAAGCAGTCTAATTTATCAGAATTTCCTTCAATAGAACACTTCTTCCTACTATTTTACATACCCTTTCTAAGATGTTTTCTCAATCATAAATCTTTTGAATCTAGATGAAGTTCTGATGAGTTGCAAGAAACTTTTTGGGGTTCAGCATATAGAATTCCTCGGCACTCTGACCTTTATGAAAGAAGATATGAGTCATACCACGACTTCAAGAATCTTCCTCAAATCTTATCTAAATTTAGTTTGAGATTCCTTTCTGTGTTTGACCCTGGGCCGGAAGGAAGGAAGGAAGGAAGGAAGGAAGGAAAGAAGGAAGGGAGGGAGGGAGGGAGGGAGGAGGAAGGGACTCAGGGAGGGAGGGAGAAGGAAGGGAGGGAGGGAGAGAGGAGGAAGGGAGGGAGAGAGGGAAGGAGTTTCCTCAGATTTATTTTTAAATGAAAATATATCCACTTGTTAATATAGCATACTTGTGAATATTATAACCACACCTTCATCATGCAGGATGTCTTGCATTTTCTTTATTCCAACTTATAAATCATAATGTTGCCATGAAACTTCCTTCAGATTCCTATAGAGAGCCCAAAACCTTGCTGCCACAACCCAGAAGAGCTATTTTTCTATGTACTTTGCCAAGAATAGAACCACAATTTCCAAGCAATTGGCTTTTTTCTATTGTTATTTTCAATTGCATATGGGGAAGATACAAAAATATTACTTACTGGTTTGGTTAAATGGGAAACTGGAGATGGTGTTGATGAAGGTGGTATCGTAGCTTTAAGCGTTGTCAAAGGAAGCGCATTTGGTTGCGAAATTATCTGACTAGGAACCTTCACCCAGTAGATTTTATACTTCTCAACAACTGTGACTCTGAAATGCAGTACCAGTGAGATTAGACAAAGCACTCATTATGGTCCATCCTAATCAAATCAAAGCTTTAAAGGAAAAAAAGGTGTCGAGGGGGATGAACTAGAACCATGCAACTCATTGGAGGCAAATCTCCAATGACTCTCTTTTGCCCCATCACTAGATGAACTTGAATTACTCTCTCCTCCGCTCCTCTCTTCTCTTGTTTGTCTGTTCTTTGGGTATGCTAATAGCACCCATGAGTGCCAGGCTCAAGGACTAACCTGCACAGATTTCTCTTCCTTGATAAAGAACAAACTACTACTCATTTCATAGTGTACCATTCACATTCTTCCAAAGGGCAGGAATAGTAGGCAGCTATAGCAAGGAGCTTTACAGATGCTGCAAAGCAAGCACCAACTCTCACCAGGATCACACTCCCTTTCTCACATGCCACTTAACACACATGTGCAAAGCTTTATTACTGTGTGCTGGGGGACCGCATGCAAAGTTAAGCAGAAAATAGAGACATGTCAGGGTGAGCAATGTTTCCCTTGAAATATACATCTGTAACACCACTCAGGAATCTTTACATGGCTTTATGACATTCCATTTCTCCTTGCACACAGGAATAAGGAAATATAATGATAATTATATTTTTATAATTCTGAGAGGCAATGCAAGGGTTTACTTTTCTAACTATCTAAACTACAAGTTGTAATGCTGCCAAAAAGCACTTTGCGGGGCAGGTACCAGGGATTGAACCCTGGGGTGCTTAACCACTGAGCTATATCCCTTTTCATTTTTTATTTTGAGACAAAGGCTTGCTAAGTTGCTTAGGGCATCACAAAATTGCTGAGGCCGGCTTTGAACTTGTGATCCTCCTGTCTCAGCCTCCCAAACCACTGGGATTACAGGTGTGTGCCACTGCACCCAGTAGGAGCACATGTATTTTAGGAAGTGTTACTCCATACATCATGTACACTCAAGTATTAACTGATGGCTCATATGAGTACTAAACTAGTACAGTACTTCAATCACTCAACAAATGTCTACCATGTGCCCATTCACTGCCAAGTCCTGGGCTAGGTGCTTGGTATATACAGGTGAAATAAAATAAAAAAGAAAATAAACCATTACATCAGTAAGCTGGTATCATTACTATACCAAAACTCTCCTATACAGATGAAAGTCCAATAGCACAGAAAATAATACAAACCCCTACAGTTTTAGTTATATTGGTTAAAAGAGATGTAAACTCTTCTACTCACAAAAACTGGACATGATTCGGGGCACTGCTGGGAGCATTCCAGTAGACTTTAATTTCTGTTTTTTTGGATGAACTTGTGTGACTCACGGCTGATCCCTGAAAAAAAGTGGAAAGAAGTACCATTCACGGAATACCTCAGCATGGCTGGAAATGCTATCCTATTGCACAGTAATTTATCACTGCATGACCTGGCATTATGGTGAAGATGATTTCAATCAGAACAAGGACTAAAGCACACAGTCAACATGTGTGGATTGGTTATATTAGAAGTTAGCTCTGTGAATAAAATAAGCATCAGAAATTTAAGAACCGAAAGGAGTCACAAATATCAGGTATGTTAATGCTATACAGAGCTTGCTCAATATTTCATTTACACGATAAATTCACATGCCTTCCATAAATAAAATTCAGAGTATTACTCAAAAGAAAACTCCCTGTCTCCAAATACATAGCATGATATTTTAGTAATTTCTTTCTTTTGGGCAATCTTGTTTCCCACTTTTTTTCACCTGGCAAACCCCTACCCCTGCTTTAAAGCCTCGCTTAGAGACCAGCTCCTCCAAGAAGCTTTGTATCAATTCCCTCTGGTCTGTAGGTGGTCCCTCTGCCATACTAGTCATCACCCTGTGTAAGCTCTACCATACTATTTTGCTTATGCATCTGTCCTGTGTCTACATAATCTCCTTTTGTGTCTTATCTCCTGTGTCCATTTGTTCTACTAATGTGTAAGGGTGTGGGTTCTTCAAGGAAAAATTGGAAAAATTATTCATCACTATATCCCTTGCAAGTTCCTGGTACAACAAATGTTTATTAAATGAATGAATGAAAAAACTAGGCCTCTCCTACTCTAAAATTCTATCTTCAATATTGTACCTTGCAACCACCACCCCATCATAAAAAGACCCCAAAGAGAGAGATAGAAATCAACATGAACCTGGATATCTTCACAAGTCAGAAGCTGTGACACTTGACTGTCAATCAACTTGAAGGAGCCAACAGGAAGGCCACTCAAATCCTCCACATTACGAGCTTCTAGGAGAAAGCCCTTAAATGGTGGTCCTGACAAAGTAACTAAGAAACAGATAAAAAGACAAGTTAAAAGATTTAGTAAGATGGAGCTGGGGTTGTAGCTCAGTGGTAGAGTGCTTGCCTAGCATGAATGGGGCACTGGGTTCGATCCTCAGCACCACATATAAATAATAAATGAATAAAATACAGATCCATCAACAACTAAAAAAATATTAAAAAAAAAAAAAGATTTAGTAAGACCCCAAAAAGGAATTTTGGGAGAAGGTACAACCAGTTAGAATCAGGTACACATGTACAAAACAACTCCTGAAGAGAAAAAGAGTAGAAATAGCTCTACACACAGAGTGTCTAAACTGTGTTACATGGGGCACTCACTTTGTGAGATACCAACAGCCATTCCTCAAGTGGGGAAAGTGGGTGACAGCAACAGGGCTAAGTGAGTATGGAAAAAGCTAGATAAAGGTAAATATGTATTTCTTTATTACAAATCCCTTGGGGTCTTTAATATTCTACTATGATGTGAAATTCTTGGAAGATATATTATATCTAATACACAGATATTAAATTAATTAATTAAATGAACTTATTCCTCCATATACCCTGTTAAAGAGCACATATTAACAATTTTGCACTTCTACAGTTGCAGAAAACAGTTTGCAAATGTTGTAATAGGTATATCTTTAACAGCCCACATTTTGCCAGAAGAACTGTGGAATCATAAGAGATCACACTACTTCAAGACAGAAAAGGGTTTATTATATTTTAAACAATATAAAACAAACTCTATTTTCTTCTTCTACTCAGTTAATAGTATTATTAATAAATATATACATTAAATAATGATTAAACATATTTTAAAACCTATTGAGAATAGGGAATAGATATCCCACCTACGTAACAGGGTTATCTGTAATAAACAAAAAACTGGGAATATGATGGTATCTTCCAAAAGCAAGTGACTGAACAGATTCAAATGAATAATTCAAATCCAATAATAATAAAGACACAATGGACAGTAAAAAGAGTGAGACCCAAGTGTAAATAATCATTCCCAACACAGTACCTTTGACCTGATCTCCTGGTCTGAATGTCTCCTGACTCACTGTGATGCTGTGAACAGGCTCAGCCTGGGGGCTGTGACCGTGTTGGGGAATCATTCCATGGCATGACTGTGTCACTCTTCCATCGGGATAATTAGCCACAGAATTGATGTACAACAGAAATACGAAGGCACCAGGTGTAAATCCAGGAGCTGCCATCTTGAAAAGAAGATTACAAGAACATCATTTTCAGATCTAATAAATATAAAAGCTTTAGCCGGGCACAGTGGCGCACACCTGTAATTCCAGCACTTAGGAAGGCTGAGAAAGGAGAATCGCGAGTTCAAAGCCAGCCTCAGCAACAGTGAGGCGCTAAGCAACTCAGTGAGACCCTGTCTCTACAAAAAACACAAAATAGGGCTGGGAGCCGGGCAAGGTGGCTCAAGCCTGTAATCCCAGCACTTAGGGAGGCTGAGACAGGAGATTTGCCAGTTCAAAGCCAACCTCAGCAACGGCGAGGCGCTAAGCAACTCAGTGAGACCCTGTCTCTACATAAAACACAAAATAGGGCTGGAGATGTGGCTCAGTGGTCAAGTGCCCCTGAGTTCAATCCCCAGTACCAAAAAATAAATAATAATAATAGGGCTGGGGATGTGGCTCAGTGGTGGAGTGCCCCTGAGTTCAGTCCCCGGTACCAAAACAAAAGAAACAAACAAACAAACATATATATATAAGCTTTTACAACACAGGACAGTAATTCTAGATAACCACTTGCCTTCTATTTTTACTACCCAAATTCTCAAAATACGTACTAAAAGGAATGCATTCCATGAACTGTGACCTAAATTTGAATCTTAGCGCTACCACATAACAGCTAAGACTTTGGGCAAATCACTTAAACCTCTACTTCCTTAACTGAAGAATGAGGAAACCAAAACGCTCCTTTCAAAATTGTTTAAATAAAATGAAGATACAGCCCAAAGTCTGACGAGAAAACAAATGACAAGTTGCGTTAGTATGATGAGGATAATAAACTGGTCCAATAAATACAAAAGGTTTTATTTCGCTTCATCACAGAAAGCTTAAAGAAATCTCTCTTCTGGACCTAAATATCATCAAATAAATCTCTGGTATGACTTCTCTCAACTTCCCATTAAACTAATCACAATGATAAGATGGATTATTAATTTTCAATACTAAAAACTAAAGAAAGCAGACAACCAAATGCCAGAGACAATATTTCTATCACCTATGATTCCAGATACTGCTAAATCAAGAAATACATGGACACCCTACACCACCTGCCTCTGACCAGTTGTGTACTAGAAAACAGCTGCTTTATGCCAGTTGCACCCTTTTTAAGCCCAGATCAACCATTTCACTTCAGACATACACTCTGTACCCAAAAACCACAGCTTTCAGCAACTCTGGAGGCAACTGGGCAAGGACAAGTTCACAGAATTAAGACTGGACAGGCTGCAAACAGAAGGGCCCAGGAAGCAGTTCATTCTTCCACATAAATGGAATTTTCTAGATTATATACCTAGCCATAGACAAAAGCAGGCTTAGAGTCCCTGGAACAAATGACCATTTTATAATTACGTAAATAAAGAGAAACAAGTTAATTAAAGCCTCATGTGGTGAGGTTTTATTAGCACTTAACTGACCTGGAGAAAGGAAAGCCCAATTCCAGCCCACTCCAGCCATCCTGCCCCACCCATGGGCTAGGCAGGGATGAAGAGACTGAGAAGGAGTTGTTAATAGTCACAGGGGTACTGAAAGACTATCTGAATCTATTCACAGCTCCCCCCACTCTCTATCACCACATCACAAAAGCCCTATTTATAGTGGTTTCTTTTATTCAGTGCATCACATCCAGATATTAAAAAAAATTACAAGGCAAATTAAACAGCAAAAACACAATTTGAAAAGACAGAACAAGTATTGGAACCCAGACTTGGATATGGCAAGATTGTTAGAATTATCATTGGGGGGCTAGGATTGTAGCTCGGCGGTGGAGCGCTTGCCTCGCATGCGTGAGGCCCTGAGTTCCATCCTCAGCACCACATACAAAGCAATAAAATAAAGACATTGTGTCCATCTACAACTAAAAAAAATTTTAAAAAAAAATTATCATTGGGAATATAAACAATTATGGTTCAGATGCTAAGAGTTCTAGTGGATAAAGTAGATAGCATGCAAAAACAGATAAGCAAGGCAAGCTCAGAGGGACTTCTAAGAACCCAAAGGAAATGCTTACAACTGAAAACACTGTAACAAAAATCTTAAAAATGTCTGAACTAAATGAAGATGAAAAGTACAACTTATTAAAATTTGTAGGGTGTAGCAAAAGTAGTGTTAGATGGGAATCTGTAGCACTGAGTGCATATATCGTTTTGTAAACAAACCCTACATTGTATCAAAACTAAAGGACAGGAATTCCTGCCAAACCCCAGAAATTATGCTGGGGAAATACACACATCAACCAGTTTTGTACCTTGTATCAGGAGCCACAAAGTAGACAGCACAGGGTCTGACAGTACTATATACTTCTATCTTTTATTTAACATCAAAGCTAAACAGAATTCTACTTGTTTAAAGATAAGCAAAGGAACAGATAAACCAATCAAGAGCTTCAGGGAAAAAAAAAAAAAAAAAAAAAAAAAAAACCTTTACCAGAAGAAAAGCAGAATATCTCTCTGTAGATTTAGAAAAAAAAGAATAACTTTTAGCCCGGGCATGGTGGTGCATGCCTGTAATCCCAGCACTTTGGGAGGCTGAGACAAGAGAATTGCGAGTTCAAAGCCAGCCTCAGCAAGGGTGAGGCACTAAGCAACTCAGTGAGACCCTGTCTCTAAAATAAAATACAAAATGGAGGTAGGGATGTGGCTCAGTGGTCAAGTACCCCTGAGTTTAATCCCCAGTACAAAAAAAAGAATGACTTTTTAAAGTTATTCTTTAAATAGCTAGGTATAGATGGCACAATGCCTGTAATCCCAGAAGCTCAAGAGGCTGAGGCAGAAGGATTACAAATTTGATTACAAGTTGCATATTAGCAACTAAGCAAGACCCTACACTACTCAGTGATACTGTCTCAAAATAAAAAATAAAAAGGGCTGGCGATATTGCTCAATGGTTAAGTTCTCCTGGGTTCAATCCTGACACCAAAAATATAAAATAAAATGGTTGATTACTGTAGAAAACAGAATATTTAAGAAAATAACTGCTAAAAAGCAGAGTATTAGGAGAGTTTTCAGTAAAAATCTTGACTTCTGAATCCTTTTGTCAGGGAAAGATCTTTTGTTAGAGGCGGAGGTGATTTTAGGACCTAGCAATATGCACAGAAGATCATAGTCACAGTCCAAACCACACAATCCTGTCCAAGTTATGATACAGACTAAATGTAGTCATGTGCCATTTAATCTAAAGAATGGCACGATGGGAAAAGTGAGTTCAGTTTAGCACATATTTATTTGGCACTAACCTTCTATGGAAGTAGAAACCAGACTTGATGTCTAGTCTGCAATGCACTAAGCAGATGAATAACATCAACCAAATTACTTAATCTAAGTTTCCATTCATTCATCATTTGCAAAATATAGCAAGCAAACTAGAAGAATTCAAAGCCATCCTCAACTCTAAAACGTTACAATTTGAAAGTAAATCAGAAAAACGTACTGGGAATAATTTGAATAAGAAGTACAAGAAGGGAAAGGGCAGTATGTAAAACAAGGCCAACTGCATTCATTAGAAAAATACCAACACAACATAGGAGTGCAAAGAAAGAGGACAGCATCAACTTCTTTGTTCTTTGTCAAATGCTGACTGTTCCAGATCAAGTTTGATTTTCTTAGTAATGGCTAATGATGGTTTTCCAGTTAATGGTTTAAATTTTAAATTTATTAGCCAATCTGTATCAACAATAATGTAATTATGATAGGAAAAGAAAGTAAGTCATTCACAGAAACATTTAAGCTGAAATTATGGAAAGTTGACAATAAGTTATCATATTATGAGATTATCCTTCAAGCATAGGAAAAACTCCCACCAGTTATGTGGATTTTTTAAAATAATTAACATTCCACATTCTACTGCATATATTATAACTTATAACTTATCCTTGTCAATCCAGGACGAGGATAGACCTATCAGTTTAAAAGATTAGAAGAGAAATTATCTTGATTCTCTAACTGAAATATTCCCCAAACTGACAAGATTTTATAGTTTTCTTTCTTGTCTAAAAGGCACTTAATAAAAGGATGAAATGATTGTTTACACCTTGTTTTATTAACATCTCACATATGGATAAATCCTTA
Source organism: Xerus rutilus (assembly GCA_028644305.1). Taxonomy (NCBI): domain Eukaryota; kingdom Metazoa; phylum Chordata; class Mammalia; order Rodentia; family Sciuridae; genus Xerus; species Xerus rutilus. The sequence continues at coordinate 72,983,996 of CM053400.1, read as the reverse complement.
AAACAAGATATTTATCATGTACATACAAAACTTTTATACTCAGATGAAATCATTATTGTGATCTTGGTCCACAGAAGCAAGTGATATTAATCAGGATAATATATTTATTACAACAAAGTAAAATTAAAATAAAAAAGAATCCAATTGAAAATGTCTAAATGTAAGAAAGTATTAAAGGAAGATGTGTTAACTCAAGTTTTTTTTTAATTAATTGCTCATGACATGTATTTTTATTGTGTGACTCCAAGCACATAGAAGAACACGATAAAATGGGGAGAAACACATATTTTAAAACCATGTCAGGGCTGAGAGTGTAGTCCAGTGGTTAGAGCATTTGTCTAACATGTGTGAGGCCCTCATTTTAATCCCAGCAATGCAAAATTTTTAATTTTTTTAATTAAAAAATTCCAGCCAAGCATGGTGGCACATGCCTATAATCCCAGCAACTAGGGAGGCTGAGGCAGGAGGATCGCAAGTTCAAAGCCAGCCTTAGCAACTTAACAAGGCCCTCAGCAATTTAGTGAGACCCTGTCTCAAAACATAAAAAGATAAAAAGGGCTGGGGATGTGGCTCAGTAGTTCATACCCCTAGGTTTAATCTCTGGTGCCAAAAAAAGAGAGAGTTCCATGTTAGATAATTAAGTTAGCAAATAACTAATCAAGACATTTACATTACATTCAAGTTCTAGCTCTTATTATTAGTCATTATTTTAAATTAAGAAATTAAAGGAGTTCAAAAGTTTACATGCAGACAAAATATTGTGGGAATTCAGCCCAGTAACACCCACTCTTCTTCTTCACCCAAGATATAAGTGTGGCAAGCACTGAGAGTGGTGATTGGTGGGTGGGTACTTATAAATAATGAGCTGCAAAGATGCAAAAATAACCAAAATACATCACTATAAATTATCTAAATAGTTTAGGAATTTGGGAGTTTTATTGTTTTGTTTTGTTTTTGCTATATGCACTGAGATGTTCTTTTTACCACATCCAAAGTAGGAAATAGTTTGACCTTATAACCCAACAAACACTTCAAGAGATTTACCTTTATCATATTATAAATTCATATATTATTTTTCTATTCCTTTTTTTTTTTTTTGGTACTGGTTCTATCCAACTAAATTGTTATTTCACAACCTACCAATATAACCTGCAGTTTTAAAAAAACAATGTGGCAATACATAAACCATTAAGTTCCAATCTTGAATCAAATTCTAAATTAGAAATATTAAGAATTTCAGTAAAAAAGGAAAAATTCCATTGGTGGACCTAAACAAAACTATAAGTATAGCTAATAAATTAGTATTCCTGTTGCCAAAAGCTTGTTCATTGTTCCCGATGCCAATCCAATAACTTGGACACAGTTTTGAGAAAAAGGAAAAAGGAGAAACTGAGGGGACTCTTGTCCCAAAGGCTATGATTCTGCCCATCAGCAGAAACAAGTGGCATTTAAAAAGGTGACTCCAAAGGCTACATTCCTCGAATTCTCTGTCTGGAGTTGTAAATCACTTGTTAATTTGGGAGACAGTCATTTCTGAGATCTTCTGGTACCATCTCCAAAAACTGGATTACTTCATTCCTACAGTTCCCAGAGTTATCAGGAACACATAATTCTGCCAAGGATGGGGAAGAAAGGTAATCTTGTTTCCTCTGGGATTAGGGAAGGGGAGAGATTAGGGGGAAAAAGAGAGAGGAAGAGAAAGAAGCATATCTATTTTTTAAAAAAGTTGCAGTGGCAGAGCAGCAAGGGTTATATTCAAAGCATAAAGTAGACCACTGTTACATTCCCACAGTGATCTTATGTGAAAGATTTTTTTAGTTAACCATAATATGAAAATAGTTGTTCTTAAAGTATGTGAAAGCTCCTTTCAAAATTTCCATCCATATTCTACAATGTTTAAGGAAATGGTTACTGTTACCAAACACTTTTATCTTAGCATATTACAAAAATTACAGTGACATTATTTTCTTTTATTTTAGTACAAGTGTTACCAGGGTCTTAGGCCAAAGGCCTGACTCTGGGGATCCAACCAATCAGGTCCAGTCACTTGGTGGAAAACCCAAACAGAAAAGGTAACGGTTCAAAACATGAAAAGAGTTTTAATCAGTGTGGCCACACAGAGAAGACAGGGGACCCTGTCTTGGAGTGGCTAAAGATGACCCTGAGGTTTTACAGAAAGGGGAATGAAGGGTAAGGGTTGGAGGTTTACACAGATGGAGGCTTTCCACAGCTGCCATACCAGGTGATCTTGGTCAGATGTGGTCCATTCATAGTATCTCAGGATTGGTCAGGGTGGGCCTTGTGAGTAATGAGAAAGTTGCTACCCCACAGGAGGGCAACTTCCATTCATCACAAGATGTTTACTGATCAGACTTTAATCCTGGAATCCAAGGTGACTCAGTAAAAGATATGGATGCAAAATGGAGAAAGAGATGCCAGGTCTTCAATCCATTGGACATTTGCTGGAAGACTGAAGAGTCTAAGTCCTAGTTACACAAGTATAAAGTGCTACAATTAATTTAAGAGTTGAATATGCTTTTGTTTCTAGGCTTTTGGCATACAAACAGAACCACCATTTACAATGCTGATTCCATTAGAAAATGGAATTGAAATTCCAAGATGAATTAGAAACTACTTTGGGGACAAAACACATTTGTAAGATCAGCATTTCATCTAAGATCTGGGCCAAACCTGTCAAGCTTTGCACTGCGACCAAACCCTAGAGGGACGAGAACAGAGATGAGAATAGGTGTTCACTTGATGAATGGCAAATGGAGAAATGCAATTTAAAACAACACTGAGATTCCATCTTAATCCAGTCAGAATGGCAATGGTGGAAACAGTTTTGGAAAAACAGGTAGAAGGATAAGGAGAGAGATGAGGTTAGAAAAGCTAAGACTAAGCACAAGATTATTTGTACAACAATCAAAGTTTTAAGACAAAGAAAAACAATAGGATTCTCAACAACACTCCTAAAGCACAAGAAGTAAAATCAAGAATCAATAAATGGGATGGTATCAAACTAAAAAGCTTCTCCTCAGCAAAGCAAACAATCAAGAATGTGAAGAGAAGGCCTACAGAATGGGGGAAAATCCCTGCACCTGCACCTCAGATACAGCATTAAACTCCAGGAAATACAAAGAACTCAAAAAACTTAACATCAAAAAAACAAATAACCCAAACAATAAATGGGCAAAAGAACTGAACAGGAACTTCACAGAAGAAATATGATTGGTCAACAAATATATGAAAAAATGTTCAATTTCTCTAGCAATTAGAGAAATGCAAATCAAAGCTACAATGAGATTTCATCTCATTCTGGTCAGAATGGCAATTATCAAGAATATAAATAACAATAAATATTGGCAAGGATGTAGGGGGAAAGATACACTTATACATTGCTGGTGGGACTAAAAATTGGTGCAAGCACTCTGAAAAGCAGTATGGAGATTCCTCAGAAAATTGGAATGGAACCATTTGACCCAGCTATCTCACTCCTCAGTATAGCCCCTGGATTTAATATCAGCATACTACAATGATGCAGCCACATCAATGTTTATAGCAGCTCAATTCATAATAGCTAATCTATGGAACCAATCTATGTGCTCTTCAACAGATGAATGGATAAAGAAAGTGTGGTATATATACACATATTTACTCAGCCTTAAAAGGAATGAAATTATGGCATTTGCTAGTAAATGAATGGAACTGGAGAATATCATGCTAAGTGAAGTAAGCCAGTCCCAAAAAACGAAAGGCTGAATGTTCTCTGATATGTGATGCTAACACACAATAGGGAGGGAGGGAAGAATAGAAGTTCAATGAAGCAGATAAAGGAGAATAAAGGGAAGGGAAAAGGAATAGGAACAGGAAAATCAGTAGAATGAATTGGACATAACTTTCCCATGTTCATATATGAATACACAACCAGTGAAATTCCACATCATGTACAACCACAAGAATGGAATCCTAATTACAATAAGTATATACTTCATGTAGGTATAATATGCTAACATACACTCAACTGTCATGTATATCTAAAAAGAACAAATTTTAAAATAATAGGATGACAGTTTTACCCTAGGAAAAAAGGGAAGAGTACATAGAGAAAGAGGAAAAGAAACAAACATTTGGTGAGAATCTGGCAGTTAAACCTGATGTAATCTTTACAACAAGCAGATCTTATCTTCATAGTAGAGATGAGGACACTGGATGCACCTCAAGTCATCCATACTTTTAGAATTGGAAACTAAACTGCAACATCCTTATTTAATGTCTATATCATTGTGCCCTACTTGGAGAGAGAAGGAGGTCCAGCAAGAACCCAAATTTCACAATGAACAATGTGAATGGCGGGCATATTGTAACACAAATGTTGAAATCTACCCAGAATGTTGAGTCTACTTTCTAATCTGAATAGTAATGTAGAGATTTCTTTCAAAGAACTAAAGCTTCAGAAAGAATAGATGTACAAATGACTAGTTCAATGTCTAAAAAAACAATAACAATAGTAATAATAATAATGCCAACAAATGGTAACTGCCATTATTTGTTATCAATATTAATGCTCTCTTTATAAACTAGCATGTGCTAATTTCTTCTGAACACATAGTGAGGTCAGACAAGTAAGATTTCACATATTTCTTGAATCTGCATTTAATATTTGTTCAAGCCTTCTAAAATATTTCAAAAAATCTGCTTCTCTTCCTTCTGGTAACTTCACCTTTATAGAAAACTTCCACATCAAGAATTAAATTGACTTTGATAGCTGAAACTCAAATCCTAGGGAAATTGAAAAATAGGTCAAGTATTTCCACTTACTCAGATAAAATGCTTTAGACTCCATTTTCATGGCAGAAAGCACAGAGAAAAATGATTTTTTTAAATTAACAATTGGAGTTATGACATCTGCAGAGAAAGTTCTAAAAAACAAAGAGCATAAAAATGCCACAGTGAATACCAATTTGAGATCTGTCAGATCTAATAATTTAAGATGATTGGAAAGACTTCTAAAAAGGTTTCAGAGTTTGTGAGTGAAAGGAAGACAAAGTAAAGGGAAGGTAGGAAAAAATGCTGGAAAAAAAGCAACTTGAAACTCTACCAGCTGATCTGGTTTCCTGAATCATAGCATTATCAAGTAATTTTCCCATTTTATTTATTCATTTTATGGAAAAATGACTAGAAGCAAATATCTTATTATATGCCATAGGAAGTTTTGTCTGGATCATTCCATATGGTTCTCATAATAATCCTGTCCTCAAAGCAAAATTAGGTGCCAAGTGAAATGGCCCTTTCTCTAAAGACACAAAAATAATAGATGAAACAAAATAAATATCATTAATCTGTAACTTAATGATGTAAACATTTATGGAATGCCATTTCTATTCCAGTCATCACAGTTGGTGCTTTACATGTAAGAACTCTAATCATTGGAAGAAACATACAAAGCTTTTTTTCTTTTATTAACATGGAAATAGAAGCTCATAGAAGTTATTTTAAAAAAAAACTGCCAAAGATTACAAAGAAACAGAATGGAAAAACATTGCATTTCATTGTAGTAATTTAAAGGTATGGGAGAAAATAGTAGTAGCAGTACTAACAATTACTAAAGGCTAAGGACTGAGGATGTAGCTCAGTGGTAGAGCACTTGCCTAGCATTTGTGAGGCTCTGGCTTCAATCTCCAGTACTGCAAAAAAAAAAATAGATACTGTCAAGGACTTAATATGCATTCCTCACAATAACCAAGAAAGCTGGAGGTGTTTTATTGTTCCCAATATGTAAAATAAGGCATTCATTTAGACACTTGCCAAAGTCACAGCAAATGTGAGGTGAAAAGTATGGCCTAGTTTCTGAGTTTTTAACCACTAAATCTATCCCCGGCTTCAGATCAGACAATTAATGTGGACATGGTCAGTAAATAAAGCATATGGACGAAAGAGGATTCAGAATGAACATGACTTGAATGGGAACAAGAGAACCAGAGGTAAAAAGAAAAATGTGAAAGTGGACTTTTAGGGAAAGTGAAGGACAATCTAACTAGATACAAGGTCAAATGTTAGAAAGAATTACTGGAAAAAAATTAAATGTGGTTTCTCTTCCTGCCCTTTATATGTAGCTACCCATCCCCAAGACGTTTTCCTTGCCCTCATCCTCCCACTTCCCCATCCCTGCAGGTTCTTCACTTCCATGGCCTTGATTATCTCCTCTAGGATAATCTTTCATAAATCTTTCAGTTGCCTCTGCCCCATGTCCACAAGGCTTTGACTCAAATGTCCAACTGTAGATGGATTTCTCTGTGTGTGTGGTGTGTGTTATGTGTTTCTGTTTGGATGACAATTGTGCTCAATTTGTCTGAAATGAAATTCATCATCTTTTCCTCTAGTCTAGTTCTTGTATCTGACCGTCCAATGTGACAGTGGCCTATCAATATTATTTCTAATCGATAACATTCAAAATCCTAAAATCTCTCTTGGGGCTGGGGCTGGGGCTCAGTGGTAGAGCACTTGCCTTGCATGCCTGAGACACTGGGTTCAATCATCAGCACCACATAAAAAAATAAATAAATAAAATATTGTGTCCATCTACAACTAAAAAAAAATATTAAAAAAAAATCCTAAAATCTCAAGATTTGATTCCAAAGATTCTTCTGGATCCAGTGTTCCATTCAAGCTCTGGAGATTCCACCTCCACTCTTCTGTGCATTTCCTTCCTTCATTACATCTGGACACTGTTGTCCATTCTGTCACCACCTCCGAGCAACAAGCCCTCCTGTCACCCAGATCAATGAAAACACTCTTGGTCACCCTGTGTCTGTATCTCCAGTCTAATCTTAACACCACCAAATCATTTTCCTACAGCATAGTTCCTCTCATCTGCCCAAAATCATCCAACAGATTCCCAGGAATTACCAAATTCAGGAACAAAGTATTAGACATTTAATATTTTGTACTTCTCAATCTAACTCAAATTTTGAGAATTTTGTTATGCTATAACAACCATATACCATGTGCTATTCTAGAATAAGCTGGGGTTTTTTGTTTTGTTTTGTTTTTTTTTTTTGTTTTGTTTTGGTACCAGGGATTGAACCCAGGGGTGCTTAACACTGAGCCACCTCCCCAGCCCTTTTTATTTTTATTTTGAGACAGGATCTTGCTAAGTTATTTATGGCCTAAGTTGCTGAGGCTGGCCTCAAACTTTCAATCCTCCTGCCTCAGCCTCCAGAGTCACTGGGATTATGGGCATGCACCAACATGTCCAGCTTAAACTAATTTTTTTTACTCATGTTCTGCCTTATGAGACCTCCATTTTCCATCTATCAAACTCCTACTCAAGTAAAAATGTATGTACATATATTTTTGCATGGAAAAACATTTCTAGTTACTAGAAAACAGTTAATAATTATTTGCCGTCATTTTGGCACTGTTTATTTTATTCTTTTTACTAATACACAGTATTCTATAGTTTGGATATAGAATAGTTTATTTTTGTAATCATTGAAATTATCCTAAATTTTTTCTTTTACAAATAATCCTTGCATAATAGTGTGAGTGAAGGATATGGAAAATAAGTTCAAGGACATTTTTCCCCAAGGTTTTGTGATTTAAAATCCCAGGCCTCAGCCAGAGAAGGAACACAAAGGAACTTGCACCTACCTGACTGGCACCTGAACTCTCACCCTAATGGGTCACCTGACCCCAATACGATAAACCCCAAGAAATTCCCTATTCACATTCCTGTCCTATCCTAAAGAATTAGCCCTACCCCAATACCATGAACCTCAGGAATTACCTTCCCGTCCCACCCTAAACGAAGCCTATATAACCCAGACCTTGCTTTGGCCTGCCGCCATTTTCTGCTCTGAAAGTGAGCCACACCAGGTTTCCGCCAATGGACTCCACTTCTAAATACTGAATAAAGAAAAGCTTGCAGATCCTAGGTTTGCTTCCGTCTCCCGCCTTCGTCACGTGTGAGTCATTTGTCCCAACAGTGAGTGGAAAAATTAAGACGAAAATCTCTGTATACTATGCTTACACTATGATTTAAAATGGAAACTGCCCATCATTTCATGTAAAAGGCAAGAGAGATAAAATTCAATATAAACAATAATATGAAGTAATGAGCACTCCTGTATACAGTGAAAAGGGTAAATTACCAATGTTTCTGGAGAAAAATTGATAATATCCTACTAAACTAAAAATATGTTTAACCTCTGATCTAGGAATTTCACCTCTAGAAATTTGTCCTACAGAAAAACCCACATAATATGCAAAGATTATTTGCAATACCAAAAATTTAATATAATTTAAATTACAAAAATAAACTGTTTTCGGGCTAGGGCTGTAGCTCAGTGGTAGAGTGCTTACCTAGCATGTGTGAGGCACTGGGTTCAATCCTCAGCACCACATTAAAATAAATAAAAAATAAAGGTATTGTGTCCATCTACAACTAAAAAATTTTTTAAAATACATAAACTGTTCTGTATCCAAACTATAGAATCCTTGGATCTATTTAAAAGAATCAAATAGAGGGCTGAGGAGATAGCTCAGTGGTAAAGCACCTGCCTAGCATGCATGAGGCCCTGAGTTCAAGCCCCATCACCACATAAAAAAATAAAATAAAAAACAAAAAAGTAGCCGGGCGCGGTGGCTCAAGCCTGTAATCCCAGCACTTAGGGAGGATGAGACAGGAGAATCAGGAGTTCAAAGCCAGCCTCAGCAATGGCGAGGCGCTAAGCAACTCAGTGAGACCTTGTCTCTACATAAAACACAAAATAGGGCTGGGGATGTGGCTCAGTGGTCTAGTGCCCCTGAGTTCAATCTCTAGTACCAAAAAAAATAAAAATAAAAAAAATAAAAGTAAAAAAAACAATAAAGTAATATTTTTAAAAAGAATCAAATAGAGTAGACAATGACAAAGATAACAGCTAATAATTATTCACTTCTTTCTAGGAGCTAAACATATTTGTAAGTGTTTGGCAAGTATTAATTCATTTCACAAAAACCCTAAAACATGATTCTACATGTATTTAAGTGGAAGCAAGTTCATAACACACTGAGAAATGAAAACTAGCAAATTGCAAAATGATACGAAGCATGCCAAAATATATACTACTTAAAAGAAGAAACGGGAGGAAAAAAAAAAAGAACTTTTCAACATGCTTCTAACTGTTCTCCACAGTGGTTACCCCTTAGGAGTTTTCAGAATGGGAAGTGAGTGGACTTCCTCTCTTTAATACCCTTCATATACTATGTAAAATATACTTTAAAGCATGTAGGATTCTAGAATTAAAAAAACACTACAAAGTCTACATTACATAAATAATGTATGAAAATACATTAAACTGATTTTAATTAGATTTTTATTTCTTTTTTCCAATTCAAACATCCTATGTTACTTTTACTATCTTACTATTTTTGTTTGCTTTTGTTTTAATACACAAAACCTCTACCCTGCCCCCTTGAACATTCATTTACAATGCCATCAACTACTATACCTTATGACACAGTGACAGTATGGACTTTGAAATCTCATAGACCCAGATTTGAATTGGTTCATTTACTGAATGTCATCCAGCAGTCACCTCTGTAATAACCCTGAGCAAATTATTTAAACTTGCTGAGTCTTTCCACTTGTTAAAAACAATGCCACCAATAACAAGGGCTTTTGTGAGAGTTACATAAAATAACATGAAACATTAGGGGAATGCCCACTGTAAATAGGTCTTCCAATAAAATCACTTTCCTTCCTTGGAATTTTGCCTAATTCTGCCAACTTGATACATTTGCTCTTTTCTTGGAAACTCCATAAGCTTTGGTAATAGCTAATACAAAATTTGATCAGGCTTTTCTGCCACAATTGGTGATTTGTATTATGGTACACTTCTGGGTGGCAGCAAAGGTGTCCTACTCATAAATCACCTTTCATTCTCATTGACAGATAACTTTGAAAACTACTTCTGCGATGCTTGTTAAATTGAATTTCAAAAGAAACTGGCATTAAATAAATAGAGAGGTAGAGAAAAGAAGGTACAGCCAACCAAACAAATCAACACATTGGCTTACTAAATGACTAATTAGAACTCCTTTCTTTAAAATCAGCTTTGTTATCAATACGCCAAGGGACCAAATTTAAGCATCCAACACTTCTACACTCTCCAAGTACAAGGCTAGAAAGTTTCCAGGTTTTTTTTCTTTCTTTTTTTAATTCAAAGGAAAAAGAGAAGCTGAACTGAAAAGTTTAGTTTTGTTAAGAAATATTCCAGATAACACATTTACAAGTTGATAATTCCCCTTTGAACTTAGCATAATGGGGGGAAATGCAAGGCTCTAAGTAATTTTGCATGAGTAATCATGTCATTAGGTTTAAATATAAAAGGAAGTTCCCACGGTTCGAATTAAAAAAAAAAAACTGATGCAGGAATAAAGTGATACTTTTCAGAATCCCAGACACATCTTTACAAATAACTATCCTTTTTTTGGGATTAAAACTCGTTAGGCAAAGTCACGGGGCATATTATTAACCTAACTCGGTCGCGAACACTCAAGACAAACTCCAGAATAGAGTGTGCGATTCAAGCATCCATCCTGCCACCCGACAGCCCGCACCAGCACAGGTGCCAGCTGCTCTCACTTCCGTCGCCCATCTAGCTTCAATTTTTAAGCACTTTCCAAAGAGCTTTGACATACAGAAAACGGGAGCCACTTACCTTGAGTAGTAAGGCAGCCTAACCAACTTCCGGTTTGTGTTAAAACTTGTATCACGTTTCAGCAGCTGGGTGGAGCCAGTTTACCAGTAACTAGAGAGAACATCTGCCAAGGAAAGCTGCAGAACTTGATTTGCAAGACCAGAACAGTTCTAGTTTTAGGACTCCGTTTCTGAATATTAAGCATTTTGTTGTACACACACACGCAAACTTTTTTGCTAACTAGTAATTGTTTCAACTGGCAAAATTATATATTTTTTCTTCAAATTAAAAAGTATTTGAAAATCCCTATATTTTATATACAGTTCTAAGCATAGACATATCAAAGGCACCTGCATTCTCCTAGATGAGGTAAATTAATAGGGTGTCCAGTAAAATTGGAATATCATTTGCCAGTCTAAGTATTGTCCTACACAATATTTGAGACATACATTACAAAAAAAGAAAGAAAAAAGAAAAGATCAGTTGTTTATCTAAATTTTAAAGTTACCCTGGAAATTTTACAGGAATAGTCTTGTATTTATTTTATCTGCCAACACTATCTCCACAAACATATTCGGCTAACTACAAAAGGCTTACAAAGAATCAGGTTGCATGAATGATATTATGCAAAAGAATTCTTTCATTTTGCAAGGTTTACCTTGAAATCTAGGAGTTGTATTTGCTTTTCTTGCTTCATATTTCACAATATTCTTTTGCAAAAGAAAAATTTCAGGACTAGGAAAAGACAATGTATCTGAAAATACGAAACATTCCACTTCATGACTAACATGTGCAGACTGGAAAAATAGATTATGACACATGCCATGACCTGTGATCACTGGTTATTAATCAGTTCTAGTAAAGTCACTCACTCAATTTTTAAAGAGAGGAGTTGAAAGAACATTTATCATCGGTTCAATCTTTCTCTACAAAAACTGATCACAATTAACAAAAGCCCCTCTATATAGATTTTAAAAAGTGGTTTTAAGTAAGGATGATCTGCAAATGGTTTTCTATCCTAAACTGCTTGGAACATGAATAGTTTTAAACTGTCAGCTGATCTTCAGTCCTTCGATTCAAAGCCTCAGGTGCTGACATAGCTTTCTGAAGTTATAATTAGACCCTTTCCGGAAATAGTCCCCACTGGACACTTTACATGCCAAAAGTATGATATAAGTCTATAAAACAAATAATTCTTAGAATGCTTTGTCATAATCTTACATCCTAAAGCACTCTTGGGGAGCAGAATGAAACACACAGTGGAGTCAACTAAATGTTGAGGCTAGCTGTCTTGAAAACCACCCTTCCAGGCCTATCATTTCCCTCCAAGTCCTCAGCTGTCAGTTCTTCTTATCACTCCCTCCCAGAAGTTCACCTCTACCAGGCTTTCTTCATCAGCTACTCCTCAGTTGTCACAAAGGAAACCAAATTTATTAAGATGTGGAAGCTGCACTACTAGGTCCGACTAGCCACACCTCTCAAACAGCAGTTCGAAACCTTTTGATTTCAGAACCCCTTCACAACTCGTCATCTATAGGCCCCAAAGAGATTTGTGTTTCTGTGGATATCTATCATAATTTTTGATTAAAAATTAAAACAAATATTTATTCATAATCTCATGTTTAACTGATAATAAATAATAAATTTATCCTATGTTAACATATTACTTTTATGACTTTTTTAAAATAAAAATTTAATGAAAAGAGTGTGGTCAAAGGACAAAATGACAATTTAGCTTAGAGATCTCAATTGACTTTATTCTTGAATATAGAATTGGGCAATGCTTCATTCCATAAAATAGAATGAGTGTTTCAATGATTCTAGCAAAGCAGGTTGATTTTTTTATAGACACATAGAGTTGAAAAAGAACAGAAACTAAAACAAAAAGCAGATAGGTAATTTCAAGAGTTATTTTCCTTGTCATGCTAGACATGGATACAGACCAATAGGAATATAACCAATAGGTTAACATCATGTTACTTCAGGTTACCTTTTTTGTGTAAGTATTAAGCAGAGGGAATTTCATCATCATACCACTTGAAACTACCCTGTTGAGAAATTTCGTTACTATCTGTCTAATCCTGATTTCTCTGAAGGTCAATAAACAGTTTAGTTTCAGTTTGGTCACATGGAACTTTAGCATAAGTGACTCCAGTTTGATTTTTAGCCTGGTCTGTGGAGGAACCTATCCCATAACAATGGCCTCTGTAATTTTTATTTAACAATATCATTGTTTAAATTTGTGCACATCTCTTTAATTCTTGGCTTAACAGAAGGCAGGATCCTCATACCTGCTTCTGCATTCAATGTGTTGTGAAATCATATCACATCATATCATCATCAGCCATCATATCAACACAAGCCATGTGTTGTGATATCATATCTATCATATTATCAGATAGCCACTGGAAATTTCCACTGTATGTTCTTGAGAGAATGAGATTGAATAAGCAAATAAAGTATGGCAAGATCAATAATTACCATATATTGAGCACTAGTTTTGACGAAGGCACACAATTTACCCTATGTAAGATGCACAATGATTCCATATTAAAGATATTATTATGGACATTGTATAGTAAGCCAAGAATGGTAAGGATCTGTGTGGCTAAGTAAATTGCCCAAGATCAGACAGAGCAAAGTGGCAGACAGGATTCTTAGGATAACTAATTCTTTTGAGACCCCACTGCCAAGTTTAAATGAGGACTAATGGACCAAACTTATAAACTCCCTTTCATATTATACTCAGCATTTCATAAAAGATTATATTCAAGTAGAATGTCTCCAAATGATTAGACCCTGCCACAACTCAACAAATCCAAACTCCACCATCTAAAATGGACTCATTCACACTTGACCTTTAATTATGTCCATTTTCATTCAAATAGCCGAATTCATCCTCTCATCTCCATTTCCAATGCCATTATTATTTTGTATTTATGCCTCCATTTCCACTAAATGCCTCCATTTTCTCATCAACCTAATTAACCAACCCTCATACTAGCATATTAATTTTTTTTTTTTTTTTTTTTTTTTGGTGCTGAAGATTGAACTCAGGGGCACTTGACCACTGAGCCACATTCCCAGCCCTATTTTGTGTTTTATGTAGAGACAGGTCTCACTGAGTTGCTTAGCACCTCGCCATTGCTGAGGCTGGCTTTGTACTCGCGATTCTCCTGTCTCAGCCTCCCTAAGTGCTGGGATTACAGGCTTGCACCACCGTGCCCAGCTTATCATGTTAATTTTTTAAAGCATAACTCATATCATATAATTCTACTGCTCAAAAAAATCTCTTCTTACCTATGACTTATTAACAAATGAATAAATGTTCAGATTCCATAGGCAGATAATCAAATGAAATAAACTCTGTAAAACACACGCTTGGTACAAAAGGAAGTGGTAGTAATTGCAATAAAAGTAAATTTTTAAATTCCTTTTAAAGTTTTGTGGGTGACTTTATAAATGCTTCACAGTACTATAAAATAATAAATTGTTCCAAAATTATCCATGTATTTGTGGCCAAACTCTGCTCATTAAATCCATATTTACATGTTCTCTGAAAACATGAAGTCGTTCTCAGCATTAGATTACTGGTAGCACCATTCTTCTTTTGTTTTTTTAATTTGTTCTTTTTATTTCTACATGACAGTAGAGTGTATTTTGACATATCATACACATATAGAGTATAACTTCCCATTCTTGTGGTTGTACATGATGTGGAGTTATACTGGTCGTGTATTCACATATGAACTTAGGAAAGTTATGTCAGATTCATTCTACTGTCTTGCAATATTCTTCTTTGTATTTTTCTTATCTATCAGTTCAAGGTCACTTCACCTTTTGTGCCTCAGAACACAGCCTAATCCTTAAACTATTCAGCATAATGTGACTTACCTATAATAACAGATCCTGAAGAATATCTGCGACTGTGTCCCTCCATCATGGCTAGAGTTGTATCTTCAAAAAGTAATTAACATTATTTATTGAAAACCAATTTTATATTATTTAGATAAAATTAATCTCTTCAAAATATTTTATTGTCACTGTAAACTTTTTTCATTGTAAAACCACTTGGAGATGATCTGAAGTCATACAAGTCCACTCCAATGTCATATAAGAAAGCTTTAGGATGGAATAGGACACTGCCTTATATTAATTTTTTTCAAGTGAGGTCTTTCTTCGTTGGGACAGACTGTCCTATGCATTGCAGAACATACAAACATTCCCGCCCCCATTGTGAAATACCAAAAGCCTTCCTCTCCCCCATAGTGATAATTTTATAAAAAAAATGCCACCATGCCTTTTCAAAGGTATGTCAAGAAACATGAATAATGCCTCCATCCACTGTGTAAGTATTTGATTAGATAGATGATGATGGATCCCAGTGGAACAAAGTATTTTGCTTTAGAAGAAAATAAATAAAACCAAGAGGGGAAATACTTAGAGCACAACCCCTTCCTAACAAAGAACAGTACTGCTTCTTCAAGTGGACAGATAAACTCAAGAGATGCTTGGCTTAAAATGAATACAAAAGGAGCCAGGCACGGTGGCACGCGCCTGTAATCCCAGCACTTTGGGAGGCTGAGGCAGGAGAATCACTATTTCAAAGCCAGCCTCAGCAATGACGAGGCTTTCTAAGCAACTCAGTGAGACTCTGTCTCTACATAAAGCACAAAATAGGGCTGAGGATGTGGCTGAGTGATTGAGTACCCCTGAGTTTAATCCCTGGTACCAAAAAAAAAGAATATAAAAGGCAGAGAAATGTAGTGAGAGATCATACTGGGCATATCACCTACCCTCTCTGCTTTTGTTACCTCAAGGGTAAAGCTGAGGGATTTCAACCATAACCATATATTCTCTAAGTCCTCATACTAAATTATATTTATTTTTAAGTTTTTCTTTTTCGCTTTTCTTTAAATGCTGATTTCCAAACACAAGTTTCTGGTGGACAAGAAAAGAGAGATAATACAGCAGAAAAAGAACCAGACTTTCATAATGAGAGATCACTTTAAATATAGAATTTGGGGCTTGGGTTGTGGTTCAATGGCAGAGCACTTGCTTCGCACATGTGAGGCACTGGGTTCGATTCTCAGCACCACATAAAAACAAATAAACAAAATAAAGATGTGTCCAGCTATAACTAAAAATTTTTTTTAAATAAGTAAAATAAACATAGAATTTACACAATCATTTAACAAATATTTTGTCACCTATACATGGTAGATCCTGTACAAGGCACTAACGATATTTGAACAAGGTGGGTCTACACCTGCACTAATATATTGTGATTCCTTCAGTGGATGACAGATTAGGTAGAGAAGCAGATGCATATTATCTGATAAACCCATGTGCTTATAGAAATATGGTTCTTATTGCTTTCCAAACATCTGACCTGAGTGTGCTCTTTGTCCAATACCCAGCCCTGAATATTTTATGAAGATGAGTCCAGTCTGTGCTTGCCTGAGCTTGCATCTGCTCACACCTTCAACTGTTACTTTGATGTTAATGAACACACAATATATAATTACAACCTTTATCTTTTATATATTAATAAATCCAGGCACTGTTTTTCTATTTGCTTTCAAGATGATTAAATATCTCACCATTCAAAATCTGAATTCACTCAATTCCATTCTCTGCCAACACTTGTGGTAGGTAGAATAATGACACCCCACAAAAAAAAAAAGAGAGAGAGAGATCCAAATCCTAATTTCTAGAACCTATGTTAAGTAACAAAGAAAAAAAATATTTGCAGATGTCCTTAAATTAAGGATCTTGAGATGGGGAAATTCTGGATTATCCAGGAAGCCTCTAAATTCGGTCACAAGTGTCCTTAAAAGAGAGAGGCAGAGGGAGATTACACCCAAGAGGAGAAGGTAAACATAACTGACTATAAATGCAGAGACTGGCCACAAACCAGGAAAGGCCAGCAGCCTTTCCTCAACTGGAAGAAGTGAGAAACAGTTTCTCCCATGAACCCCTAGGGGAATGTGGTGCTGCTGACACCTTGACTTTAGCCCAGTAATCCTGACTTTGAACTTTTCAGTTTCCAAAACTGTGAGAATTTAATTTATGTTGTGTTAGCCATCATGTGTGTAGTCATTTGTTAAGGTAACCCCTTCTAACTTCTCCTTCTCTGTCATCGGTGGTACCCATCCGCAAGCCAAACACTAGAGATGATGTTTACTTTTTGTCTGGTTCGTATCTTGCAGCTCAGAGTTTTTAAGTTTGGAGTCACAACCCATTTATGAATGGATCATAAAATCTGTATAAGACTTACACAAAACAATTGAAAGTAGAGTCTCAAAGAAATGTGCATACACCCATGTTCCTAGGAGCATTATTCACAATAGCTAAAACGAGGAAGCATTCCAAAGTCCATTAAGAGATAAGTGGATAAACAAGATGTGGTCTACACAGACAAGGGAATATTATTTAGCTATAAAAAAGAAGAAAAGTCTGGCACATGCTATAACATGGATAAAAAGGATATGATGTTGAGTGAAATAAGCCAGTCTCAAAAAAAGACAGATACTGTATGATTCTATTTACATGAAGTAGAGTGGTCAAAATCATAGCAACAGAAAGTAGAAAGGTGGTTACCAGGGCCTGGGAGGATGAGGAAACAGGCTACAGTTTGGATTTTACAAGACAAAAAGAGTTGTAGAGATGGAAGAGGGTGATGGTTGCACAATTTTATGAATGTGTTTGATACCACTGAATTGTACACTCAAAAATGGTTAAGAAAGTAAACTTTATTTTACATGTATTTTACCAGAATTTTAAACAAACAAAAATCTATACACTAGAGATGCAGCTCAGTGGTTGAGTACTTGACTAGCATGTGTAATGCCCTGGGTTGGATCCCCAGCACTGCAAATAATAATAATAATAAATAATAAATAAATTTAAAAATAAGACTTGAATGAGTCACTACCAAAAAATTTCAGTAAATTTCTTCAGCAAAAGAAAATATGAAGAGTACAATATCTATGGTAAAGTAAATAGTTTCATTAGTTTATTCTAATTGCTTGTGTGAATAGATATGTCCTAGTTAGTGAAATAGACCATGGAAAGCTGTCCAAAATCTTGAAATGACCTGTTTTCAGTATCTTACCAAGTCAATTACAAGTTCCTCCGTTCTCAATACTCACAGATTTTCTGCCCACTTGCTTTTTCTAAGCAAGAGAAAGGAGCACTTTGGAATCAGATCACCTAGGCTTTGAATATCAACTTTGAAAGCGCAGAAGGACCACGGCGGCAGCAAACTATGCAAGTCATTTTAGGCTTTATTTGGGAGCAGGATTCATCTGTGGAGGTGGTGGACCCATATTCCCAGTGGAAAATGAGCCGCCAAACAAAGAAAGGGACTGGGTCTTTATAGGTTATTTTTAGGGAGGTGGTCTAGTGAAAAAACCTGCTGGTTCTCCCGGTTCTCTTGGGTCCTTAGGAATTTTAGGCTCGTTTTGATCAGTCAATGACATAGTCAGGGAGTTGAGCCCTTGGGTCAAGGGTCCTGTGTTCTGGCTGAAGATTCTCATCTCGGTGTGGTGATACACTCCTTCTTTTCTGCTCCTCCCTTTCTGCGATTAGCATCAGGAAGGCATCTGTTGGGGGAGGTGGGGGAAAAGCTTCCTTTTCTCAGACTACATTATTTTCAGCCCCCATACCCATTAAACTTCATCACTAACTTCATGACCTGGACCTTTCTGGACCTGTTTCTTCATCATAAAAAGGAAGATTATAATACTATCTTAATCATATTGTTTTGAGGATTAACAGACTGTACATGTAAAATGCGCAGTTCAATGCTTGAATGTAAAAGGTGTCCATGAAAAGATATTCTTCATAATTAACTATGTACCAAATCTTAGGACTGTAGCAGTAGTCCATCCCTCATCCCCTGTCAATCCTGTTGTGCAAAATTGCTGAAAATCAGAATAATCTTCCTAAAACACAAATTAGGAATAATTTGCTTTGATTTACCATTGCTTATAGAGTTAAATCCTTCTTCCTCCTGGCACTTAAGGTACCCGGACATCCAGATGCACTGTGGTGTTCTCATTGCTCTCCCAACTAACAGTCCATTACACAAAGACTGATTCCCATCTTCCTATGTTTGCTCATGCCATTCCTTTATCTCCTTTCTTTCCACCTATTAAATACCTGATATTCTTAAAGGATAGGAAAAGTCCCAATCCACCCATGAATATTTCCTAGCAACTGAAAGCAATATTTGTCCCTCCATTAGAAGAAATTTCATAGCCAAGCCCAATGGTGCATGCCTGTAATTCCAGCTACTCAGGATCCTGGGGCAGAAAGATATCCAGTTTGAGGCCAGGCTTGGCAAGTTCAAGGCCAACCTTGACAACTTAGAGAGATCCTGTCTTGACATCAAAAAACAACAAAGGAAAGGGGATGAGGTAATGCAGTGGGGAAACCCCCCTGAGTTCAATCCCTAGTAGTGCAAAAGAAAAACAAAAATGATTTCATGGCCAAGTAAAAAGATCATGATCTCTGAAGTCATTCCCACTGAGTGAGAAAATATGCATTATATAAACTGTCACACAGTCATCATCAATTACTTGCTCTGCTCTATGTAAGTAAACCCAGACATGGCTCCAGAACTTTTCTCAGTATATTATACCAAGAAGTCAATACCAATGGTTCAAAATTTAGACCCACTACCAGCAACCCCTAAGATAGGGACGGTAAGCGCAAAGTGAACGGGTGCAAACCTCAACAGGTTCAGGGAAGCCATTTATTCAGTGAGAGAAGGGATTTGGGTTTTATAGGGAACAATTAGGCTGGTTTCATCTTTGCAACTTGTGGGTGTGCCATTTGGATAGTCAGCGGCTAGTTACGTAGGTTAAAACTTTTGACTCAGGGGGGTAGCTGTGAAAGGTTGAAGCTCATTGTTACTTGGAGAGATAGGAGCCCAGAATGTGAGGGATGGGTCTTTAAATTTATTCATCTCCTTCCTTCAAGGCCCATTGTTATCAGGAAAGGATTTACTGGAAGGTTAATGCTTGGCTTGTTTTTTTCCCTCCATCCTCCAGAGCTGCATGTCTCTCTGCTTTTCTTTTCTTTTCTTTTCTTTTTTCTTTTTTTGGTACCAGGGATTGAACTCAGGGGCACGTGACCACTGAGCCACATCCCCAGCCCTACTTTTTGTTTTATGTAGACACAGGGTCTCACTGAGTTGCTTAGCGCCTCGTTGTTGAAGCTGGCTTTGAACTCGCGATTCTCCTGTCTCAGCCTCCCAAAGTGCTAGGATTACAGTGCCCCACTGCGCCCAGCTTCTACTTTTCTTTAGGGGCTATTTTGTAGAAAAATTATTTTCCATAACTCTTCAGGGACTATGTCATTACTTTTGTTTCCCCTTTTTAGGAGTTAAAAAATACATGTTAAATATAAGGTCTTGCACAGAAACAGACCCACATAAATACAGTCATCCCATATTGAAGCCAGAATTAGACAGGCAATCAGTGTAGATAGGTAAATTGGGTCAGGTAGGATCAGGGAGGCCACTTTGGAGAAGTATTGAAATGCCACTACCTAAAGAGCCCTTCCTCCACCCTTACCACTCCTGCTCCAACTGGTTGCTAAGGTAACCTGTCCCAAGGAGTTGTTAATTACACCTGGGCCCTTCCTCCTATCCATTTGCTTTTTGGCCATCCCACCAAACATCCTGGGCCTAGTCACCTACACAGGAAGGAGAGAAATAAGGGGAAGAGAGCAAGAGAACACAGGAAGCCTAAGACATATAAAAAGGCAAAACACGTGTACTTCTTGGGATACCAGGAAACTAGCTATGGCTCCCTTCTCCCTCCCAGGAGAAGTCTATGTTATCCCTTTATAAATAAGCCCTGCTTTATATGCTTGCCTTGGTGTGCTTCTCTAATGTTCAAACTTCAACATGTGGAGGAGCAGAACTCGTCACCGGTAACCGGCAGTATCAATATTAGACAAAGGCATCATAAACATACATTGAAGAAAACAGTCTCTTCCACAAATGCTGCTGGAAAAACTGGAAATCCATTTGTAACAAAGTGAAATTAGACCTCTATCTCTTACCCTGTACAAAACTCAACTCAAAGTGGACCAAGAACCTAGGCATTAGACCAGAGACCCTGCTCCTAGTATAAGAAAACGTAGGTCCAAATCTCCATCATTTTGGCTTAGGAACCGACTTCCTCAACAAGACTTCTAAAGCACAAGAAGTAAAATCAAGAATCAGTAAATGAGATGGTATCAAACTAAAAAGCTTCTTCACAATGAGGGAAACAATCAAGAATGTGAAGAGAGAGCCTACAGAATGGGAAGAAATCTTTGCCACCTGCACCTCAAATAGAGCATTAATCTCCAGGATACATAAAGAACTCAAAGCACTTAACACACACACACACACAAAAAAAAAAAAAAAAAAAAAAAAAAACTCAAACAATAAATGGGCAAAGGAAGTGAACAGACACTTCACAGAAGAAAAACTATGATCGGTCAACAAATATATGAAAAATTGTTGAACATCACTAGCAATTAGAGAAATGAAAATTAAAATTACACTGAGATTTCATCTTACTCCAGTCAGAATGGCAATTATCAAGAATACAAACAACAATAAATGTTGGTGAGGATGTGGGGGAAAAGGTACACTCATACATTGCTGGTGGGACTACAAATTGTGCAACCACTCTGGAAAGCAGTATAGAGATTCCTCAGAAAACTTGGAGTGGAACCACCATTTGACCCAGTTATCCCACTCCTTGGTGTATACCCAAAAGATGTAACATCATCTGTATACAGTGTTGTGACGGCATCAATGTTTATAGCAGTTCCATTCACAATAGCTAAGTTATGGAACCAACATAGGTGCCCTTCAACAGATGAATGAATTAAAAAACCATATATACAATGAAATATTACTCATCCATAAAGAATAGTGAAATTATAGCATTTGCCAGTAAATGGATGGATCTGGAGACCATCATGCTAAGTGAAATAAAACAATCTCAAAAAACCAAACACCAAATGCTCTCTCTGATATGTGGGCACTGACTCACAATAGTTTTTTTTGGGCAGGGGGAGAGCAAGGGAGTAGAGTGGAGGTTCACTGGATTGGACAGGGTGGAGTTGGAGGGATGAGAACGTGAAAGTAGAATGAATTGGACGTAACTTTCCTATGTTCATATATGAATGCACAACCAGTGTAACTCCACATCATGTACAGCCACAAAAATGGCAAGTTATACTCCATGTATGTATAATATGTCAAAATATATTCTACTGTTATGTACAACTACAAAGAATAAAAATTTTTAGAAATAAGGTCCTCCCTTAATTAAGTGATACAAAGATAGAAAGCCCTCTTTTTTTTTATTACTACTCTTCAAGTTTGATTTGAATTTCAGTTTATTTTAAGACCAGATTTATTACTATAATGAAAGGATGGCAAACATGTTCTATCCTCTTAAATTACAAAATTTTCTTTTGAGACCTTTTAATTAAGTGCAAGGTAATATCCGTGTTTTATAATTATATACCACAGAAGTGCCACCACTGATCAAAAGAAAATATTCAAGGGTTGATTCAGCTCTACCAAATAGACAATAACCTCTTTGTTGATGACCTATAGAGATAACATAGTCAAAAGTCTTGGTGATCATGATCAGAGGCTTCTGCCATTTTCTCTCATGGTGGTATCCATTCATTCTCTCCCATTAGAAGGCCCCAACTTATCTATGTCAGCCATTGTTGCATAAAGAGTCACTGAAGGCTTCTATGGCATTCCAGGTACCCAGAATTCCTGGTACCACTTTTTCTTTCTTTCTTTTTTTTTTTTTTTTTTTTTTTGGTACCAGGGGACATTGACCACTGAGCCACATCCCTAGCCCTATTTTGTGTTTTATGTAGAGACAAGGTCCCACTGAGTTGCTCAGTGCCTCATCACTGCTGAGGCTGGCTTTGAACTTAGGATTCTCCTGCCTCAGCCTCCCAAAGTGCTGGGATTACAGGCGTGTGCCATCGTACCCAGCTTCAGATCACCACTTCTAACCCCATTCCATCATTCTCACTCCTGCTATTCTTGGTTCTCAGGCTTCCTTAATTTGGCTTCTTATTTCTGTACACACTTCCTGGCTAGTTGTTTTGATTAATGAGCAAGCATATATTTGCTTTCCTTGTTTTAATATTATTGCCCTGTCAGGGTATCACATTTGGTGCTTGCTGTTAGGTTTCACACAACCAAAAGCTTTCAGGTAAAGGCTTTTTGCTTCTGCATTCAACTCTGGGGCATGATAGGGAGGCACATTCTTTTCTTCCTTCCTTCCTTTTGTCTTTGGCTTCTTTTTGGCTTTTTATTTATTTATTTAATTTTTGTCTTTTTCTGTTTACAATACTAGGCTTTGAACCCTGGAGCACTTTACTTCTGAGTTACACCCCAGCACTTTTCATTTTTCTTTTTTTGATACAGGGTCTCACCAAGATGCCCAAGCAGGCCTTGAATTTGCAATCCTTCTATTTTACATTCCAAAGTCTCTGGATTACAGGTGTGCATCACTGCACCCAGCTTCTAGTTTCTTCTTTATTATTTTTAATTGCAGGTACTTTATCTACACATTTCCATTGTAAAAAATTGAAATAAAAGAGATAGAGTAAAAATTCAACTTAATGCCATCCAACCCCACTTTCTTTCCAAAAAGCAATTAATGTTATCATTTCATCATGTTTTCTTCTACATTTTTATGTAGTTTGATGTACTTTAAAAAACTATATGGTTTTGGTTCTATAACATAAGTAGTATCTTTCTCTGCATATTCTGAATTTTTGTCATATAATGACATATTATTGTCAAAAAGTATTTCAGAGATCTTTATTTAGTAATATTGCCTGCTGTTTATTGTTTACAGGAGATAGGTAGACATCAGACTACCAAGGAATAAACACAGGACATATGAGAAAAGGGAAGAGAAAAATACAACTCGAACAAGTCTGGGACTAGTGGACTTTTTGTCCATTTTTGTGGTAAATCACTTCACTAGCAGCTAGCTAAGAGGCTGGTCTGGACAGTCAAACATTGAGCAGGGTGGCTGAAGTCAATGGAAAAAACAATTTCAGTAGTTTTTCAAGGTTTTGTTGATGCTCCAGAAAACCTTGCATGAACACAGAGCAGCTATTTCTGTGTGATAGCTGCTGTGTCTTTCCACTGACCACACACCCCATCCCTGTCCCTACTCCTACAGCCATTTCTGTACCGTATCTCAAATCAGAATTTCTCCATCTCCCCTAACACCTTGCACCACCAAGATCAGCAACCATGAGGCAGTCTGTCATTCCTCCCTTTGTGCTGTCCATCATAGCTTCTTGTGTTTGGTTGAGGTGTTGAGGGTAGAGCCCCCCTGATGGGAATAGATTCTTTTTAGGAGACTAGAGCTTTTTTTCTCTTGGCCAAGTGATAACATAACCAGACACTGAATTTGCCCATATCTTAATCTCCAGAATAGTGAGAAACAAATATTTACTTAAGCCACCCAGTCTATGATATTCTGTTATAGCAACCCAAACTGACTAAAACTTCCCCATTAGCTAACACATCCTCATACTTATTTTACTCCTTAATATTTCTTTAATCTTTTCTCTCTTAATTAGGCTTTTATTATCTCTTACCTAAAAAAAATAATGTGCCTAGTTAACTTTTGCTGCCTCAGATTTTTTTTTCTTTTCAAGTCCATATTTTACCCAGCTGTCAGATCTACTTAGAAAGTAAAATAGGACCATGCTACTCCTTAGCTGAAAGTCTTTAAGTGTTCCTGATGGCTTACTGTACAAATTAAAATTTATGAAAATGACCAAGTCCTCCAAGGACTGGCCTCATCCACCTCTTCAAGCTCATCTTTCCCAAGCCCCTGCCTAACACTTTATGCTTCAGCAACACTCTTAAATACCAGCTTCTCTAGCACTGTCCCCTTTGCCTGGAATTCACAAACCTTTCCCATCCATCACTGGCTGTAAAAGAGCTCAAGCAAATTGTAAAATAGTGACCTACTTTTGCTGAGTTCTTTCCAGAAATCCATGTGACTATACAGAGCTTTCTGGTCCCTCGCTCCTTCCACTCCTTTTCCTCGGTGGGAATCTTTCCTCATAATAAGGCAAAGATGTTTTTCTATGAAAGCCTATAAATATTGGCCATATTTGAATAACCTCAGTCCATGGCTGGGAGAACTGGAAAGACCCGATGTCAAGAACAGTGTTCTCAAGCTCATCCTACAGAGCATCACCGGGGTGTAATCAGCACCCAGAGGGGAAGCATAGGTCTAGGGCTGGGGAAAGACGTAGAGAGACACAGAAGAAAATGAGGAGCAGAGACCAAAGAGAATGAGGACTCAAAAGTGCCCTTCTGAGGCTGAGTCTGTGAAGTCTGAAAGGAATCCTATATAGGAAAGAAAAGCACTCTCCACCCTTCTCTGCACTACTCAACAGTGGCCACTGTCAACATTGTTTTCTTTTTAACAGTGATGCCTGGAATGCTTTCAGACATGGCAAGGTATTTATGGTGTTACATACTTGTCTCATCAAAACCCATCAGAGTGCTCACCCATTGCTTTAGCATCCAGGTCAACTATATTCTTGTGTTTTTAACTCATAATTTTATAAGCCGCACTCCCTGGCACAACCAAGATGTGTATGCATCTTTGCACCCATTGCCCTCTTCTCTCAGCTTCAGCCTTTAAGTTGCTGCGCTTCATTCATATAAAAGGGACTAGTTTCAGCCAGGTTTTCAGGCTCACACTTCCCTCTTCTCTTTGTCCATTCATTATTCATTTTTTTCCATCTCCCTTGCACTTTTGGCAGTAAGGCTGAACTCCTTTCTTGTTCTTTCTTTTATTTTGTCAGATCCTATGGCATCCTCTAAAAGCCCCAAAACAAAAAGATTCTGAGGTCAGGGGTGATCAAACTTACCAGAGAAACAAAAACAAAAACAAAGCTGGAGGCAAGTGTAGAGATGTCCTTATGAATCCATGGCCCTTACTCCATCCACCCTAACTGCGCCCCTCCTTCCATAGTACACATCCATATGCACACACACACACACACACACATAGTCATAGACTCACACCCACTCTCTTCCTCTCAGCAAATTCTATAAAACGAAGGAGTTGTTGAAGTCAACCCCTTCAACAACTTACCTCCAACCCTCCCAATTTATAGATAAATTTATTTTTATCTATATCTAGTTCCAAAGGAAAGAGTGTCCCTACTGCAGTTCAAGGTCAACTTTTGCATGTGTCTTGCCATGATCTGTAATTGTTCCATCTACTTCTCTCTCCACCCTTGGGTAATCTGAACACCAGTCACATTAAACTGCTTACAATTCCCCATGTGTACAAGCTCTACCATGTGCTATCACTTCAGTCAACACTGCTCACCCTTCCTGAATGGCCTTCCTACACTGAATACCACTGATCCCCTGAGTCACGATCCAATTCAAAGGTCAGCTCCTCTATCAAACTCCCAGTAGAATCAACCCTTTCCTCTACTGTCTCCCACTACCATCTGTGCACCCTCTTCCTATCATCTGTGACTCTTTACTGCACTTATTGTTTTAACTCTATTCTCCCATTATTCTCTAAAAGTTAAAAGGTTTTATATGGTTTTATGTTGTCTTCATTTACTTTTGTATTGACAGCAGCATCAAGGACATAATAGGCATTTTAAGACCTGTTGCAGGCATGTATGAATGAACGAATGATAAAACAGAAAGAAAT
The DNA here is from genome assembly GCA_028644305.1 of Xerus rutilus. Taxonomy (NCBI): domain Eukaryota; kingdom Metazoa; phylum Chordata; class Mammalia; order Rodentia; family Sciuridae; genus Xerus; species Xerus rutilus. Next base: position 72,957,547 of record CM053400.1, on the reverse strand, counting down.
CCTTTACCAAAACATACATACACGATAAAAGGAATGGAGGAGTTGCACTTACCCCCTATGAACTGCATGCTTCCCAACACCGTCTATCCAGACCCTGACTTTGGAAGCATGATGACGAGCACTCGGGTAAGGGATAAGAGGAAGCAGAAACAAGGAATGCTGTCATGGGAATCAGATCAGCCAGTCCACCCAAGGACAGGGTGGTATGTTCCTAACAGAAATCACTAAGTATCACAAGACTGTGACACAGTGCCTGACCACATGAGCACACATGACTCTCCTAACATGAGGGCAGAATGTTCGCTTAGGAGCCTCACAGTTTAGACTTGCTGTTTTACTTGCCTTAGACTTCTAATGATCTGATTTTCCTATTTTGTGGGAAATCTATATTCTACTTTGTCAAATCTAGCTTGGTTTCTAGCATGGCAGAGTCAGAGGCTTTTATTCCCCCATGCTCCATTCCTGGCTCAGTCTTGTCTCTCTTTCTTTCATCATTTGTCTGACACTGTTGCTCCAGTCTCTTACCTCCCATCAGCCAAGAGCAGAGCTGAGAAGGACCACAACAGTTACCTGGGTGCTTGGGATCATCGCTTTGCAGCCAGTCACTCCTGACTGTCATCTCTCAGGCTGAATAGCTGATGGACTGTTGTCTGCTGGCCCAGTGGGTCAAGTGCCCTTCTTTGACCTTTTAACATCTTGACACAAGACTGAAACACAGCACTGGACAGATTCTCAATCTGAATCACCAATAACTTGACTCCTCAGAGAGCAAAGGAAGCAACAACCAGAGCTGTTTCTCTCAACCCTGATCGACAAGAAAAGTTGATAAATCCAGAGGAGAAAATACTTGAAACAGATCATGGTTCTCTGTTGGGCATATTATGCTACAGTTTTTCAGCCAAAGAAGAGGCTGCATTTCTTTTTTTTTTTTTCATATTTTTTATTGGTGCATTATAGTTGTACATAATGTAAAGCCAGAGGACCCAAAGGAGGCAAATTAAACCACTGGGTAAGGCTTTTTTGGGATGTATGCTCCCGGACGAACTCCTTAGCCCAACAGAGCAGGTCCGGGAAAATCACACACGTGTTCCGTGGTACAGAAAAATTTAAAGAACCTGGTCCAGAAAAGGAAAGCTTAAGGCAGGAAGAGAAGGTAGGAAGAGGAGGTATCTAGAGTCCTGTATTCTCTGGGATTGGTCAGGGGATCCTGCTGAGATCAGAGTCCTTCCAGGATGAGTCAGGAAAAGTCCACTGATTGGTAGGAGGCGCCATTACTGCTTAGTATCAGCGTCTGGTTGGCTGTTCCTTTGCGCATGCGGGCTGCTTGCTGCTTTGTTCCCTGCAGCCTGCGGCATCAGCCACTTTGTACGGTCTGCATTCGCCCCGCAAGAAGAAATGCGAAATCTTGAGCAGAACTAACATATAATGATGGGATTTGTTGTTACACACAACAAATTTGTACATGTACACAATATAACAATATAATTTGGCCAGTATCACTCCCCAGCACTTCCCCTCTCCCTCCCCACCTCTCACACTCAGCTCTCTCCTCTACTGATGTCCCTTTGACTTTCAGGAGATCCCTGCCCACCCCCTACCTTTCTTTCCCTTTTTCTTCTCTAGCTTCCACATATGAGAGAAAATATGACCTTTGACCTTCTGAGTTTGATTTTTATTTCACCTGATGTAATGGTCTCTAGTTCCATCCATTTTCCTACAAATGACATAATTTTATTTTTCCTTATGAGAGGTCATATTTCTTAATCAAATATAGTTTTACTCTACTTTTAGGAGCCAATTTCAAAATGTTTGACACAGTGGTTCTCAAACTGTAGTCCATCGACCAGTAGCATCAGCTCTCCAGGAATTTAGAAATAAAATTTTCCAGACTCACCCTCCTCTTCCTGAGTCAGAAACTCTTGGCTGGAACCTAGTAATCTATGTTCTATGGAGTCTACCTTGTGATGCCCATACAAGTGGAAGTCTGATGACCACCTGTCTAGAGAAAAGACTGGCATGATCCCATGGACAAAGACTCAAAGAAAGCAGCTATCAGGTTCATTAAGAATCAACTTGTGCTTGTTTAAGTGCAGATTTCTGGGGCTCTCAGAAGTCTGAGGTCTGAAGAGGGTCCAGAAATCTCACTTTAGAAAACTAGCCCGGGTCTTCTAAGCGAGGAGTCCACAGACAAACTCTGGCAAACCGTGCTCATTGAGCAGTTCCTAGTTCATATTCATATTCATATTCTCCACAACATTACTCTTGACAGATAACTTCTCCTAACAGAATCATGCACAACAAGCTGATTCAGAATCAGAGCTTTGATAGGAGAGGAGAAACAGTACCTAACAAAGTAGTATTTTTCAGTAATATTTATTTCTAAGAACATATTCCAGGGACTTACATGGCAGCCCTGTGATTAAGGAAGTGATGTAAATAAAATCAAAGGACAGTGTATTAGTTATCTGTTGCTGCATAACAAATTACCTTACATTTACCAATTGAAAACATCATACATTTAATATTTCACAGATTCTGGGCATGGTTTAACAGAGAGTCTTAAGTGTCTCTCATGAGGCTGTAATCAAGATGTTAGTAAAGGCTGGGATCTTGTCTATAACTCAACTGCTTCCAAGTTCATGTGGTGGTTAACAGGATAAAAGTCTCTGTGTCCTATCGTATTAAGGCCCTCTGTTTCCTGCTGTCTGGCAGCCAGCAGCCACTCTCAGTTTCTTTGCTCTGAGCCTCACCAGCATGATTGCTAGCTTCATGTATGAAAGCCCACAAGGTAATCAGGAGTCTTCTACTCATAAAGATGTCACACATACTATGCAACACAATTATGGAAGTGATCACCTCTGCCATATTCTGTTGGTTAGAAGCCTATCACAGGTCCCACTCACACTCAATGTGAAGAGATTGTGAAACATATGAATACAAGAAGACAAGATAAATTAAGAACCATTTTAGATTTTTTTGCCTCAAACTGGCTCATCAAAAACTCTGAATCTGGGATATCCACAATGTGACTTTAGTACTACTTTAGGACACAGCACCATAAGACACCATAAGAGTAAACTATTTAATAGTGGAATCTTGTAAATCTGAGAGCATAGGAAACCTAGAGGAATTTAGGCGACAATCTGAGGCTGAAGGACACAGAAACAAACTTTAACTTCTTTGTATTTTGGCCTGGAACTAGCCTTAAAAGGAAAAAAACAAATTTGAATTAAATAACTGTAAATGTCCACAAGGTGGCAGTAGATACCAGGAAATTCTAAGTGTTTTGCATAACAGGATACAGAAGAGAAAGTTTCCTTCCTTATGTGGCAACTCATGTTTTCCTTAGATCCTTGGAAGGAGAGGGTGGTAACTGGTGTCTTTCCACCTACCCACTCCAAAGCACTGCCTCTAAAGCATTACCCACAAGAGTCCTGCCCAGACAGGTGCCTGTACTCCTCCCACACTCCTAGAACAGAAATAAGGGTCCTGGGAAGGGGAACAAGGCCTTATGAAATAGGTACTTAAGAAGACTTCCCCTATCAAGTACTAACAGACAAACATTTCAGAGCTATGCTAACTAAAACAATATCATATTTGGTCTGGTATAAAGTCAGTGTAATTCAGAGTTCACACCACTGGGGGAAACACAGGGGGAAAGAATCACTTCTCAAAGAGAATTAGTACCCCTATAAAATAAGCCCCAGAGAACTGCTCTGCCCTTTTCACCATATAAGGACTCAGAGAAAAGACATCATCTATGAACCAGGAATGAACCTTCACCAGACACTAAATCTGCCGGCCCCTTGATTGCAAACTTCCCAGCTTCCAGAACTATAAGAAGTAAGTTTCTGTTGTTCATATGCCTGGTTTATGGCATTCTATTATAATAGCCTGAATGGACTGAGACAAGGGAGATGGGAGAGAGTGGATCATGTTAGGGAGCATGTCAAGGTTTGGTTTTAGACAAGTCAAATGTGAGATGCCCAGACTGTTGCGAGTCATTTTACATATAGAATCAGCAGAACTTGATGACTAGTTGGATTGGAGTTGTTGAGGAGGAAACAGAGAGAATCGATACTCAGTCAAATGTTTCTTGACTTTTCTGTGTTTGGCTCTTAGATAATCAATTCTAATACTGTCCAGCTTCATTAAACTGGTTATAACCAATAAATAGGATTAAAATTTCTGGCTTATAAAATGAAAAATTCAGAGTATTTTCCTATAATAATATATTGAGTAAATGCATCTGGTTCATATTTCAGTCATAATTTTTTTTGGGGGGGGTACTGAAGATTGAACTTGGACACTCCACCACTGAGCTACATCTCCAGCCCTATTTTGTATTTTATTTAGAGACAAGATCTCACTGAATGGCTTAGCGCCTTGCTTTTTTGCTGAGGCTGGCTTTGAACTCATGTTCCTCCTGTCTCAGCCTCTAGAGCTGATGGGATTACAGGCGTGCACCACCGTTCCCTTGGGGAAGTTTTTGTTTTTGTTTTGTTTTGTTTTGTTTCAAGTGGTAGTCACAATTTCCTTCAGATTATGTAGCTACAAATGAAACTATTAAAATTCACTGCCACTGATACTGGTCTTTAAATCAGGATCAGATCCTCCCACCCGCCAGTTGAAGATTCAACACCTGAGGCAAGCATAGAAAGCAAGTTTTATTTAAGAAAGAGAACAGAGATAGCAGACTTCTCCAGAGCGAAGTCAGGGCCCGGAGCTGGGTGCCTACAGGATGGGGTGGTCTTGTCTCTTATATACATCCCAGATTTCCTCTTCTTCCCCACCTTCTCTTTCTTCGCTGTGTACCTAAGGGTAGGAAGCAGCAGCCCAGGGGATAATTGCTTGTGTTGGAAATGGGATCTGAGGAGTTAGCAACCATTTCCTATTCTTTGATAATCAGCCCTCATCTTTCCAACTCTATCATTTACTCTCTATGCTGACTGCCTGTCCTTTGCTTCTGTCTCACCACCCAGGGTACCCCATATTTACCCTGGGCTCTTAGTGTATATTGGGTATAATAACTATTCAGGAAGCAATTATTACAAGCCTGTCACTCATCGTTGTGGGAGAATGACAAAAAGAAATGGTTTCTACCTTCAATGATATTGAAGTCAGAGGCCAAAAATAATAGGAAACAATTAGAACACAAAGCTTGAAGTATTCACTACAAGTTAAAGTAGAACACCTTAAAGAGAAAGGACAGTGAGGGATTGAGTAGCTCATGAGGGCTTCATGAGGGAAAATACTTTTCAGTAGATGTTGAAAATGGATCTCCATGGTAGGTCTCCTCAAGCTGCATAGGCCTGAGGTAACCCAGAGAGACTCCCTCAGAAGTCTCTGGACTATAAATAGGCCCTCGTTTCTATATTCATGTTTAGCACAAGACAAGTCTTTCCAAACTTCCATCACCATGCCTGCAGAATGGACTCACATGTTCTATGGCTAGCCCAACATCCATCTGAGAAAAATGATGTTCTCTCTGCCTTTCAGGCTTGACAGTCTCTTCTAGTAGCTCTCTTGGAGGTGTGAGTGCATGCATAACCACATGCGCGTGAACACACTCGAAGGCAACTCTGCACGCTTCCCAAGACAGCTTCTACTCTGCACTAATTTTGTCTCTGAAAAAAAAAAATCCCATCCTTCTAGTCTCCCCCAAATTCTGGAAAGCAGGGATGAGGCCTGGGTAGTGGCTGTCTTTAGAATACCTCCCATGTGTACTTTATCTCCTAATTCTGAGACAAGAGGGAAACTCTCACTCTCCATCCTATTATACCTGCAATCTAGTTCCATGAATTTATCCCAGGTCAACCAACCAGTTTGAAATTTCCCATGCCCAGCCTGGAGCAGCCTAGAGAGTAATTAGTTCTCAGTGTAGCAGCAGAAAGAGGGTTCTAGAAGAGAGGTCTCTGGGAACAAACTGGTGACAGGAAAGGTGCTATGCTTACTTAGGGATAAGTTTGAGCCAAGTACAGTGGCACACGCCTGTAATCCTAGAGACGCGGGAGATTGAGGCAGGAAGGCCCAAGTTTGAGGTCAGCCTGGGCAACTTAGCAAGACCCTGTCTCAAAATAAAATTTGCAAAAGGGCTGGGTCCTACCGTGTGTGATACCCCGAGGTCAAAAAGGGTATCTCTCTCACACACACACCCACACACAAGGTTGTTTGCGGAATACAATGAAGAGTGTTTGGGGAAGAGGGTTGGAAAACATTGTGTATTTTTAAATGACTACACAGACATTTCAAAAGGAACTTTGCCATAAGTTGGACATGATGATGTGGGCATCGGGAGATAAAGAAAGGAGAAGGTGAAATACACAGTGGAACTCAGGTCCCTTAGTCTCATCTCACAGCAGCTCTAGATTTACTTGGATAAAGCAGTGCCCTGACAAATTTTATTTCTGTCCTGTTAGTATTATTTTGGCTTTCCTGTGTTCTATAAGTAAGAGGAAATAAAATATAGCCTTTTATTTTTCTTCTCTGCAAATCCAATAGAAAAGCATTGCTTAGATATTCTTTGACAAGATCAACACAGCCTGGATTCTGAAGAACAGATGAGAATTCATTATTACCTTAGTACCTCTGTAGGAAGGGAAATTTTGCTTAAGGAAACTTGAGGAGAACTGTGAGGGAAAGGCTCTGGGATTTTGAGTTAGAAAGCTTAGATCATATGAATTTAAATCAGTCACAATAAAGTCAATGAATTTGTGAAATAAAGTCATCACAAAATCATAAGTCCAGTACTGAACCCCAGAACTGAGCTGAGAGAAAGAAAACTGATTTTTTTTGCATCTAGTAGACAGTGTTTGATGGGATCTGCCCCATTCCCAACCACCTGGGGGCAAACACCCATTCAGGAGAAGTTGCTGCATATTAATTCAGAGATTTAGTTATTGAAGAGTAATCTTTAGGGGTCCAGAGCTCCTGCAATCAGAAGGTACTGGACTCCAAAATTTAAACTGAACCTGCTCCTCTGGAGAGATCAAACCCCGGGAAAGTGGTTGCGGACCAGAAATGAAACAATGAGGCTGGAGTTTGTACAGGCACCTTTTCACCACTAGTAACCAGGGAGATGAGATCAGCTATCCTCAAGTTCAATTCTTACTGGTGCATCAGCACCCTTGGCAGTGGGGACTTTTCAATAAGGCAGTGTCAAGGCAACACCATCACTCTCGGTGGCTCTAGAGTACTGGCAATGCACAAAGATTCCTGGACAAAGAAAAGGAGGGCTTTCAGGGAAATGAACTAGAGTTACTGTCACATAAGCTATAAAGGCATTTTTAACTTTTAACTTAATTTTATTCCTGTTTTGGTGCTGGGGATTGAACCCCAGGCTTCACCCACAGTATGTTTTTTTTAAATATTAGGGATTGAAAAGAGGATTTCACAACTAAAAATAACTGAGCCAACACAGTGTTCCTCCACTCCACAGGCAGCCCCCCTCCCTCTGACACAGCTGTCTGCTGAAATCGTCCAACAGGACTGTTAAAAATAGATGGCCACTCTCCTCCAAGGGTTTACATGACTGATTTATAAAGCCCTCCACCATTACTTGTCTAGATTAGTTGTCTCCAAATATTCTTGCTTGTGTCCTTTACAAACTTTCAAAGCTGGCCTCTTAATTTTTTAAATAGCTTTAGATGGTAGGAAAGTTTGTCCATGGGTTGGTATTACTTTATTAGAATGAATCAGGATTTAGCTATTCCTGATTTCCATTTACTTTTTTTTTTTTTCTTTTTATACTGGGGATTGAACTCGGGGCACTCAACCACTGAGCCACATCCTCAGCCCTATTTTGTATTTCATTTAGAGACAGGATCTCATTGAGTCGCTTAGCACCTCACTTTTGCTGAGGCTGGCTTTGAACTCGTGATCCTCCTGCCTCAGCCTTCTGAACTGCTGGGATTATAGGCATGCGCCATCATGCCCGGTTTCCATTTACATTTTTAATACTAAAAACTTTGTTCTTGCTTGTATGCATATACACAGAAGTTTTGACAGCAAATCATTTATTTCTTTCCATCCCCTAAGTTAAATGCCAATGATCACATATTAATCAATTCAAAAATCATTTTTAATGATCCACTTGGATGATAAACTACTTAGCTCCAACTTAAATTTCAATAAAAGCAATGAATTAGAAATCAACTGACTTACAAGTGTGTATTACTCCATCATTCAAATCTCCCATTTTCAGAGTTTCTGTGAAATATGCAAGAAAGGTTTTATCTATACTTAGCAAATTTCTATTGACTTGTTTCTGTTTTACTTAGAAAAACCTCATTGTAGCATAAAATAGGTGAAATTGGTATGAAAATAATCTACTGAATTAGAATTTGTGGATTTTTGCATTTTTCCCCTTGGCTGTGAATGGACTACCTGTTTTGGACAAATTTCTAATCTTAGGTCATAATGAAGTGTTTTTAAAAGGAATCATGGACAACATAAACAGTACCATCAACTGAGAATTATATGGATAAACTCAAATTTTCTTTTTATGATTTAAAATGATTATATATGTTGCATCTGATAACTAAAATAACGTTAACATCTGGAGAGAGGAATTAATCCTAATAAGGTTGTTTTCTAAAGTTTAAAACGCTGAATTACATATTTGTTTAATATTTTGCTTTATGTCCCATGCATATTAGTGTATGTCCCATTTTTAAGATCATGAAAAGAAATTATGATAAAAGCAGAAAGACAAAGAGAAAGAAGGAGAAAACACTAAGTCCCTGGAATGATTCAGGTTTTCTTCAGCCTGACATCTATGTAACTTGAGATGCAGCTTTTTCAAATGAATGCACATCGTGAATAAAAAATCAGACATGAAAGTAAATATTTAACATGAGTACAAAAATCTCAACAACTTAAAAATTTTTAAGGGATAATAATTTCCTCAAATACCATATAACTCAAAAAATATGGAGCAATATTATTAAAATTTCTATAATACTTTTTCTACAGTGTTTGGATAATTTAAATCATCTCTTCAAATGACAATATCTTTTTACATAATTCTCTATTAGAAAAATAAAAAAATATATAAATTTTTCTTCAGCTTGGGTGATACATTTTCTTTTCACTATTGCTCATTTAGAAAAGCTTTCTGTTTTGTTGTGATTATTGGTAATTACTGTCTAAGTCAGATCTGTCATTTCTTCCTAGTTGTGTGTGTGTGAGTGTGTATGTTGGATATGATACAGGATTTATTGGTGAGTGTGATTAAGGGGGGATAACACAGTGGAAGCCCTCATGCTATAGGGTCTGCCACTTGTCCATGCAACCACAAATGGGGATATATTTGACCCTCAGCCATCAGGAATAAGCCACTTCTCAACCACCATGCCTTCAAATTCACCAGCATTAAATTTGGTAAACCCCCACTTCTTTGAGAATGTGGATCTTCTGGTGGCTGTGGAACTTGAACTTGGCCCCATAGGCTCTCATTCACATGTTTCTTGTTCTGCAACTTGGTGTGGATGTACAATGACTTGGCCAATGTGAACCCTGGCCACCATGCCCTGGGATTTCCCAAAGGCATCCCACACACCTGTATGAAGCCTAGATTGGGGACAGCATGAGACCAGAGACATGAACATCCCACTGGAAAGCACTGTTTCCAAGGCCCCTTAGGGCAACCCATACAAACAATACTGGATATTGCTGTTTGCAGCCTTGTCCAGTGGGTTCCCAGGAGTAAAGGAACCCAGTTGGCTTAATTAACTACAGATCTTCCCAGTGTCTTAGCACTTAGGAAGTGACTGTTGCTGGGGCAAGTACTAGGCACCTATGGCCCTTTGATTGGTAAGGCTTCTACAGTAGCACCTCAGCTAGTTCTGCCAGATTCTTTCTGCCCCACTTTCTCACCCACCTGAGTGAGTTACTCACATAGTGCTTACTGTGCTTGCTCTTAAAATATATCTGGCACTTGCACGGTGCTTACTATGCTCCAGGCACTGTTCTAAGCATTGCGTATTTACTAAACCACGTAAGACTTGCAACAACCGCAACAGCCCTTTAAAGTAGACTCTCCTACTACAATCCCCATTTTAAAGATGAGGAAACTGAAGTATCAAGAAGTTAAAAGCCAAGGATTCTAAGCCAAGCAACCTTGGCTTCCAAATCTCTGAACTCAATCAATCCACTCTGCTTCACCACCTTGTGAATCACACAAATTAAACTACTATTATGCCACATAGCATTAACAAGATGTACCAAGCCTTGTAACACCTCCACAGTGGAAAAAGGTCAAGGAAATCCTCCCTGAATGGACAGCTGAAGGATAAGTTAGGTAGGCAAAGAGTGAGAGGAACATTCTCAGGAGGGGCCGATAGTTAAAAAAAGGTTTGTGGTGGAGCATGGTGAACTAAAGCCTGAACCAAGGCCAGCTGCCAGGAGCAGGAGGATGAGAAGGTTGACGAGTGAGCCTGTGGAGGGTAGAGAGTGAGAGAAGGGCCCTCCCTTCTAAAGCCAGTTTAAGAAATATTGTTTTCATCTGTATTTTTCTGATTAATCATTAATTTTCTACTTCAAAATATAGATTAGCCACATATTTTTTTTCTCTCTAAAAGAGAATGTTGAGTTGGGGTTGTAGCTCAGTAGCTCAGTGGTAGAGCACTTGCCTAGCATGTATGAGGCTCTGGGTTTCATCTCCAGCACCACCAACACCACAAAAAAAAAAAAGTTATCAAATAGATATAAAGTTTCAAAAGATATGGATCAACTATTGTATTAAGTTTTAGTTTTCCTTTGTTGCTTTTGTGGAGAGGAGTTTGTCTGTTCCCCCTATTGGAGTCAGTTCATCATGTTTGGATGCAGAAGTATGAAGATGAAAGCTAGAACCTTGGATGAGGATGAAATTTCCCAGAAAAAGAAGAGTTACAAGAGAATTCCAACATTTCAATGTCAGTTGACAGAGGATGAACCTGCAAAGGAGATTTTTAAGAGAAAGAGAAAAAACTGTCTGGGGAGAGGGCAATTTACTAGAACATTAAGTCAATTGGAGACAAGAAGGGAGAGGTTAGCAATATCAGATGCCAGTGAGATGTCAAGTAAAATGGAAAATGAGATTTAACACCGTGAGAATAATTGATGACCTCAGCAGAAGCTGTGGAGATACAGCAGTGGTTTTCAGTTGAGGGAGATTATGCTCCACTGTGATCCACTGGCAATGTCCGAAGTGGGGGAATACACTGAAGTCCAGGAATAGGTTACTGGAGCAGTAGACTTCTGCTGGCATCTAAGTATCCTAAATGCACAGTATAGTCCTCACTCAAAAAATAATAATAATACAGACACATATGTGTGTATGTGTGTGTGTATATGTGTGTGTGTGTGTGTGTGTGTATTAATTATCCTAGTTACTCACATAGTACAGCAGGTAAAAAACTCAAAGGTAGAGCCAGAGCCATGAATGCAGAGGTTAGATTGGAGAGGGTTCAGAAACTCACAGGGGGACAAATCCCACCATTATGTACAACTATAATAAACCAATAAAAAAGTGGGAAAAAAAGAGTTAAAGAAAAAATTTAAAAATAAAAATTTTAAATCATTTTTTTAAAAAAATAAATGAGTAGGGGGAGAAATAGAAACAGTAGATATAGTAACTTTGAATTTTTTTTCTGTAAAGAGGAGGAAGTAGGACAATAGCTAGAAAGGAATGAGGGACTCAAATGAAAATTTTCTTTCTCTTTCCCTTTCTTTGTCTTCATTGAGGAAAAACTAAGCCTGTATTTAAAAGTTCTAGTTGAGAAAGAGTTTGAGCTTTCAGATTAGAGAAAAGACGATCTATAATATAAGATGGCTGAGAAGGTGGAAGCAGAAAAAAATAAAAGAGGAAGATTTGGCCTTAAGAGAAATAGAAATAACACCTGTAACTAACAGAAGGAAAATAGAACAGTATGGACAGAGATGCAGTTAGGGCTGTGTGTTGGATGGGACTGGTGATGGACTTCTACTTAATGGCTTCTATTTTCCTCTGTAACAGTCAAGACCATCTTCTGAGAATCATAGTGTATGAGAGGAAGATTTGGGGAGGCTTGAAAGAATCATTGTTGACTAAGACTCATTACAGGATTCCTGTATGGTATTGAGATCCATATAGGTTGTTTTAATTATTGTTTTGTGAAATCAACATGCCCCATGGAGGCACTCTCTCCAGCAGGGCTTGTTTGCTCTGGCATGGATGCAGAGAGAATAGACAGTTTGGATTATTCATGTTTGCAGTCTTTGGAAGATGCTACATAAAACGACAGAACCGGAAGGGAGTTTAGGGTCCTGGCAAAAACCTTTTTGAAAATATATCAGAGAGGCTAGGATATAGTGGCACATGTCTATAATCTCAGTGACTGAGGAGGCTGAGGCAGGAGGATCATAAGTTCAAGTTCAGCTTCAGCTACTTAGTGAGACCCTCAGCAATTTAGCAAGATTCTGTGTCAAAATAAAAAAGGCCTAGGGATGTGGCTCAGTGGTTAATCGCCCTTGGGTTCAGTTCTTGGCACCAAAAAAATACAAATAAAATATACCACGGGATTTTAGCTGGACAACAAAGGATATGGATAGGGTAACAGATGAGTTGGGAGAAAAATGCACAAGTTAACAGATATATGTAAGAGGATATTTTATCCAACACAAAAAATGAATATGGCTAGTAACTTCAAACCAAGTTACAAGTAATACAAACTGATATGCAGCACTTATATGAAATGTCCCAAAGCTAATTAATGACAAGGTGCTCCAGGTACACAAAGTTTTGATTATCATCAATAAGTGTGTTGTGCAAGATGAGTCTTTTTATGGTGGTCATCTGAGTTCACCAGAGCTCAGGATAAGTTTTACAGTATTACATTGTAAGACTTAAGAAATAGGCAAACTTGTAAAGTATCAGCAACAACAAGTGTAACAAATCCTTGGATTCTTCAATTTTACCCATGAAAAGGTATGCAAAGGCCAGGATCATCTGATGGATACTCAGTTTAGTATTCAAGGAAAGAACCCCCCCCACACACACACTGTTGGTGGGCAATCATGATAGCAACATTATCAGAAGAGATACTGGCACAACTTGAATATTAACATTAGGTTAAAATTTTGTGCTGGCTAGAGAATGTGACTGAAAGCTAGATGTTTAGCACCTGAGGATAGTGGGAACCATATAAAACTGTAGTTCTGCATGAGGGAGAAATAACAAAAGGAAGGAGCCAGGGAGAAGATATATCCTTCCAGAGCATGCCTCCAGCAACCTGCTACTTCCAACTAGGTCCCACCTCCCAGTTGTCAATGGATTGATGGATTAATCCACTGATGAAGTCAGAACCCCCATGATCCAATCAGTTCCAAAAAGCCCCACTTATGAACAATGAGACTTTGGAAGACATTTCAGATCTAACTCATAACTGTTCAGCTAAGGCTTCTCCCACCAGTTGGAGAATAATTCCTGGTTTCACATGGCCCATAAGTTCAGGTAACCAAGAATTAGCTCACAGAGTTACTTTCAGACAATGCGACTGCTGGTGTCATAAAATTCTACATATCATTCAATAAATGACATTTAGACTAGCTCATTGGAAGCAACGTCTCTTTATTTCATCATCCTTGTGGTTTTAGAGAAAATGAAGAAACAGAGGACATGATTTCAAAATTAAGAGGACTCTTAGAAATAAACTGAAATATTGTTGGCACTTAACAACCAAAATGCTTTAAGCTTAACTTACAGTGATCAGTATTTCTAAATGACTTTAGATACATAAGCAAAAATAGCATATGCATAAATACCTGAATTTTGGCATGGCTGCATGTTCCATGAGAGTTTTTCCTTTTATGAAAAAAAGAAGGAAAAAGTGGAAAACAAAACTATAGAACAGAGAAGAGAACATATCCAATAATTTTTTCCCCATGCTGGGCACAATAGTACGTGCTTATAGTTCCAGCATTTGAGAGACAAGTGGGAGCCCGGAGTTTGCCACCAGCCTGGGCAACTCATATGCAGCAAAATTAAATTAAACCCCTATCTCTCATCATGCACAAAGCTCAACTCAAAGTGGATCAAGAACCTAGAAATTAGACCAGAGACCCTGCACCTAACAGAAGAAAAAGTAGGTCCAAATCTTCATCATGTCGGATTAGATCCTGACTTCCTTAATCAGACTTCTAAAGCACAAAAATAAAATCAAGAATTAATAAGTGGATGGGTTCAAACTAAAAAGCTTCTTGTCAGCAAAGGAAACAATCAATAATCTGAAAGAGTGCCCACAGAGTGGAAGAACATCTTTAGTACACACACATCAGATAAAGCACTATATAAAGAACTCAAAAAACTCAACACCAAAAAAATAAATAATTCACTCAATAAATGGCTAAGGAACTGAACAAATACTTCTCAGAAGAAGATATACAATTGATTAACACATATATGAAAAAATATTCAAGTTCTCTAGTCATTAGAGAAATGCAAATCAAAACTACTCTAAGACTTCATCTCACTCCAGTCAGAATGGCAATTATCAAGAATACAAGCAATAATAAGTTTTGATGAGGATGTGGAGAAAAAAGTACATTCATACATTGCTGGTGGCACTGCAAATTGATGCAGCCACTATGGAAAGCATTATGGAGATTCCTTAGAAAACTTGGAATAGAGCCACCATTTGACCCAGCTATCCCACTTCTCGGTCTATACCCAAAGGACTTAAAATCATCATACTATAGTGACACAGCCACATCAATGTTGATAGCAGCTCAATTCACAATAGCTAAATGTGGAACCAACCTAGATGCCCTTCAACAGATGAATGGATAAAGAAACTGTGGTATATATACACAGTGGAATATTATTCAGAATTAAAAGAGAATAAAATTATGGTATTTGCAGGTAAATGGATGGAGTTGGAGAATATCATGCTAAGCAAAGTAAGCCAATCCCAAAAAACCAAAGGTCAAATGTTCTCTCTGATAAGTGGATGCTGATCCATAATGGGGGTGGATGTGGGAAGAATGGAGGAACTTTGGGCAAAAGGGAGGGAAGGAGGGAGGGGAGAGGAAGCATGGGGGCAGGAAAGATGATGGAATAACATGAACATCATTACCCTAGGTATATGTATGACTGCACATCATGTACAACCAGAGAAATGAAAAGTTGTGCCCCATTTGTATAGAATGAATTGAAATGCATGCTGTTATCATGTATAACTAATAAGAAAAAATTTAAGAAACTTTTTCCTTAATTGTTTCAGAGTTGTAGGATCAAAATAACACAAGATTTATGACTAAGAAACAAAATATAGCCAGGTGTGGTGGCGCACACTTGTAATCCCAAGTGATTTGGGAGGCTGGGAGGCTGGGAGGCTGAGGCAGGAGGATTGCAAGTTCGAGGCCAATCTCAGCAATTTAGGGAGGTCCTAATGCAACTTTTTGAGACCTTGTCTTAAAAATAAAAAAAAAAAAGAATTAAAAAAGGGGGGCTGGGAACACAGCTCAGTGCCTGTAGGTTCAATCCCTAGTGCAACTTACCCCTCAAAAAAAGAAAGAAAAGAAAAAATATATAAAATATACTTCTGAGATTCAAGTTTTCTATTATGTTGTGAAAAGTCAAACAAAACAAAAAGTTGAGTTTGACAACATCATGTACACCCACAAGACTGAGATCTTCATTTAGAATAAGATATATTCCATGCTTATATAAATCTATCAAAATAGATCCTACTGTTATGTATAATTAAAAAGAACAAATAAAGTTTTAAAAAGTTGAGTTCAAGCATTCTCATAGACATAGCCAATCAGATACAACTATTGAGTGTGTGGATGTCACACCACAACATGGTTTGCTTGTTCCTTGCAAGAAAACTAATGCTGTACTTCATGATTTAGAATTTTCCTATGTTTGGTATTATAAACCAATAAGATCATTATAAGATATGAGATAATTAGATTATCTTACACCAAGTATCCAGTAAATATACAAGAAAATCAGTGTCAAGGAACTTTGAAACCCCAGAGATAATGCACCCTATAGTAAATCTGATCACATGAATAAATTGTTTAACTGTAGAAAATTTGGAAAATACAAATAAAAAGTATTGGTTCCACAATATTCATGCACAAAACATCACA
This sequence comes from Xerus rutilus, assembly GCA_028644305.1. NCBI lineage: Eukaryota > Metazoa > Chordata > Mammalia > Rodentia > Sciuridae > Xerus > Xerus rutilus. The sequence goes on along the minus strand of CM053400.1, from coordinate 72,941,431 downwards.
TTATTTCACCAAGTATTTCTCAGAGTTGCTAAGAAATCCCTTTGAGATTTATGCTCACTGTATCTCAAGTGAAGAGATGGATGTAAGACGTGGAATGCCAGAACTAAGGGCTATTTTTCCAGAGTGGTGGCCAGAGTCCCTGTGGCTGAGTCTGTATGGGAGAACACAGCTGCAATGAGCATCCTTGAGCTTGCCTGAAGATCTGTCTGATCTATAGCACAGGAGCAGCTCCCAACAGGAGTATTATGTAGCAGAAAGTGCAATGTCAACAGTGGACTAAGGATTAGAACTTCCAGAGGAGTCCCCAGGATTTCTGCAAACTCTGTGGAAGAGAGATTCCTGGTGCAAGTCTCGACATCCATGGAGACTTTCCTCATCCTACTCTTCCTTGTCTTGCTGAGTGAGGGCGTATCGATGAAGGCATGCCAGGGTTTCCTTGATCTACTGCCCAGAAGGCAGCTATCTCGTGAATCAGGTAGCCCCAAAGCCCTCCAAGTCTTCCTGAAATGCAGTATCATTGTTACTGTGTCTACCAGAAATTCCTCTGATTTCTGTAATATGAATAGTATCTAATTGGGCAAATATAAAATGTAGATTTTTCTATTTCTGCATTCTGTTTTAGAGATCACTGTGTTGATACAAAATTAAGGCTCTTAGCTAGTTAATGGTTCAGTAGGTTCTAGAATTGTTTTCCTAACTTGTACTTTAGTGTTCTTTTTATGCAGCCTTCTTTCCTAAACAGTTTGGAATAATGAGCACAGCAAAGTTGTTTGACCCTTGGTTTCAATGCTGTTATTAATATGTAACATGAAAGAACTAGAATGTATCTCTTATTTTCATTAGATTTAAAAATTTATGTTGTAATATGAAAGAATCAATAAGCCTTATTAATGCATCATGATGGATCCTAGAGAATACATTAAATAAATGTGATAGTTCAAAGGCTAAATTTTGACTTGGTTCAGAATTTAATGTATATTCAATACATATACACTTCAAAAATACCATTATTAACCAATTTAAGCCTATTTTTAAATACTAGAGATTGAACCCAGGGGCATTCTACCTTGGAGCTACACCCCCAGCCCTTTTCATTTTTCTTTTTGAACAATGAAAAAAGTTTTTTGAACAAAGAAAGAAGTTTTAAGCAGAGGAGTGAAGCTGGACAAGGTGCTCTATACCTGTAATCCCATCTACACTAGCCTGAGGCATGACCATCTCCTGAGTCCAGGAGATCTTTCTTTTCTTTTCTTGCTAAATTGTTGAGACTGGCCTTAAACCTGAAATTTTCCTGCCTTAGCTTCCAGAGCCTCTGGGACTACCGGTGTTTGCTACCATGCCAAGCAACCTCATATATATATATGTGTATATATATTTTTTCCTTTTTATGTTTTTATTAGTGCATTATAGTTATGCATAATGTTGGAGTTCACTTTGACATATTCATACATGCATGGAATATAATTTGTTCCATTATAATCCTCAGTACTTTTACTTTCCCTTCCTTCTTTCCTTTCCTCTTCTCTAATCTTCCTTCTATTTATTGATTGATTTTTATAATTGCTGCTTTATAGCTATACATAAAAGTGGAATTCACTGTGGTATATTCATATAGGAACATAGCATAATTTGGTCAATTTCATTCTGCAGTTCCTCCCTTTTCCCAACCCTCTTCTCCTTCACCCTGAATCCCCTTCCTCTACTACACTGATCTCCCTTCTATTTTCATGGGATTCCCCCTTTTTTATCTCTTTGCTTCTCTGTAGCTCCTACATATGAAAGAATACATTCGATCTTTGACTTTTGAGTATGGCTTATTTATTTAGCATGATGTTCTCCAATTCCATCCACTTACAAGCAAATGCCATAATTTATTTCTTCTTTATGACTGAGCAAAACTGTTGTGTATATATACAACACATTTTCTTTATCCATTTCTTTGTTGATGGGCACCTGGGTGGCTTTCATACTTGGCTATTATGAATTGTACTGCTATAAACATTGATATGCCTGTATCACTACAGTATGCTGACTTAAGTTCCTTTGGATTTATACCAAGGAGTGAGAGAGCTGGTTCATATGGTAGTTCTATTCCTAGTCTCATGAAGAATCTTCATACAGCTTTCCAAAGTGGTTATAATAATTTCCAGTCCCACTAACAATGTATGTGTGTGTCTTTTTCTGTGCATTCTCACCATCATTTATTATTATTTGTATTCTTAATAATTGCCATTATAATTGGAGTCAGATGAGATTTCAATGTATTTTTGATTAGTTTTCCCCGATAACTAGAGATATCAAACATTTTTTTATATATTTCTTGGCCATTTGTATTTTTTCTTTTGAGAAATGTCTGTTCAGTTCTTTTGCACATTTATTAATTGGGTTATTTGGTTTTTTGATGTCAATATTTTTTAGTTCTTTATATATTCTTAATATTAATATTCTGTTGGAGGAATAGCTGGCAAAGATTTTTTTTCCCATTCTGTAGGCTCTCTCTTCATGCTTTTATTCATTTCCTTGTCTATGCTTTTTAATTCAATGCTGTCCCACTTACTGATTCTTGGGTTTATTTCTTTTTTTTCCCTTAATGACTTTTACCAGCCATCTTTATTCCCTTCCCCATCCTACTTGAAATACACTTCATGGGTTCAACCCTCAACCCCCAAAACTATACTCAGATCTCTGCAAAAACTTAAAAGTGATGACATGTTCAATCTTCTATCCCAAGAGGATCCATCCGTCCAGCTGTCTTTCTAAGGGCTAAGTGATATGCCTGCAGCTGCCACAAGCCCTTAAAGATCTCAGGAGATACCACACCTGCACTCATCCAATCATGAAGTCCAGAGTTCTCATTGTTGTTTCCGCTGGCCACTAACTCCTGGACTCAGGAGATGGTCATGCCTCAGGCTAGTGTAGATGGGATTACAGGTATAGAGCACCTTGTCCAGCTTCACTCCTCTGCTTAAAACTTCTTGCACACTACTTTCCAAGCTGATTCTTTATACCTTTATTTAAAAAGTTCTGCAATCTGGACCCAGTCGCCATCCAGGTCAAAATGTGTTTCCAGAAATATAAATATAAAGCAGGTCCAAACAAATCAGATTCTGCCATTTCTACTTCTGATTTTCTATCTAATGCCTTGTACCCTTAGTTAGAGAGGCTGTTTATGACTTCAGTACTCATTCTTTTGGCATATAACTGTCCACAAGATGCCATCTGGAGTTACACTGCAGCTACTCTGGGAAGCTGAAGAAAGTGGATTGTAAGTTTCAGCCGATACCTTAGTGCTAGGCAGACTTGCAGCCCTGAAAGCTTGGGTTTATTTCTTGAGCTTTAGGAATATTGTTAAGGAAGTTGGTGCCTGCACCAATATGTTGGAGTGTTGACCCCATGTTTTCTTCTAACAGTTCAGTTGCAAAATTTCTGATCTAATTCCTAAGTCTTGATACATTTTGAGGTGAATTTTGTGCAGGGAGACAGGGATCTAGTTTTGGTTTTCTACATATGGATACCCAGTTTCTCTAGCACTATTTGTTGTATGGCAGCTTTGTGGAGTATCAAATGACTGTATCTAAGAGGGTCTGTCTCTGTGTCTTCTATTTTGTTCCATTGGTCTTCATGTGTTTTTGATGCCAATACCATGCCAGTTTTGTTACTGTAACTCTGTAGTATAATTTTAGATCAGGTATTGTGATGCCTCATTCTTCTTGCTAAGCATTTTCTTTTGGCTACTCAGGGTCTTTTATTCTTCTACATGAAATTTAGGACTTTTTTTCCTAGTTCTGTGAAGAATAGCATTGGTATTTTGATGGGGATCACACTGAGTCTGTATAATGCTTTTGGTAATATGGGGATTTGGCAATATTAATTTTGCTTATCTAAGAACATGGGAGGTCTTTCCATCTTCTCAAGTCTTCAATTCTTTCTTCAGTGTTCAATACTTTTTATTGTAGGGGACTTTAACCTCCTTGGTTAGATTTATTCCCAATTTTTGTTTTGTTTGAAGTTATTTTTTTTAGTTGAAGATGGACACAATATCTTTATTTATTTATTTTTATGTGGTGCTGAGGATTGAACCCAGTGCCTCACGCATGCGAGGCAAGCGCTCTACCACTGAGCTACAATCCCAGCCCTGAAGTTATTTTGAACAGAATGGTTTTCCTGATTTACTTCTCAGCAGATTCATTATTGGAGGATAAGAAAGCTATTGATTTTTATATGTTGATCTTGTATCCTGCTATTTTGCTGAATTCATTTATCAGCTCTAGAAGTCTTCTGGTGGAGTTTTTTGAGTCTTCTACATATAAGATCCCATCATCAGCAAGCAGAGATAATTTGACTTCTTTTCCTACTTGCATTCTTTTAATTTCCTTCCTTTGCCTGGTTGCTCTGGCTAGAGTTTTAAGAACTGTGTTGAAAAGGAATGGTGAGAGTGGACAATCTTGTTTTGTTCCGATTTTAGAAGGAATGCTTTCAGTTTTTCTCCATTCAGCGATATTGTTTTTGGGTTTGTCATAATAGCCTTTATCATGTTGAGATAAGTTCCTTCAATCCCTAGTTTCTTTAGAGTTTTTAACATGAATGAGTGCTGGATTTTGTTGAAGGCTTTTTCTGTATCTGTTGAGATGATTATGTGCTTCTTATCCTTATTTCTATTTATTTGGTGAGTTACATTTATTCATTTAATGACACAACCTTGCATCTCTGGCACGATGATCACCAACTTGATCATGGTGTACAATCTTCTTAATGTGTCTTTGAATGCAGTTTATTAATATTTTAATGAGGGCTTTTGCATCTATATTCATATTAGTCTGTAGTTTTGTTGTTGTTGTTGTTTGTTTTTGTCCCCTTGATGTGTCTTTGTCTGGTTTTGGTATTTAGGTGATACTGGCTTCATAGAATGAATTTGGGAGTGTTCCCTTTCTCTCTATTTCATGGAATAATTTGAGGAAGATTAGCATTTGTTCTAAAGGTCTGGTAGAATTCAGCTGAGAATCCATCTGGTCCTGGGTTTTTTTCTGTTGTTGTTAGGAGGCATTTAATTGCTGCTTCAATCTCTGCTTGATATTCATCTGTTTAGGTTTTTGATATCCTCTTAATTCAATTTGAATATGTCACATGTATCTAAAAATTTGTAAATATCTTCTAGATTTTCCAGCTTATTGGTGTGTAAATTTTCAAAATTATTCATAATAATCTGGATTTCAGAAATGTCTGTGGTGATATCTCCTTTTTGATCTCTAATTTTATTGATTTGGTACTTCTCTTTCTTTTGATTATTTTGGATAAGTGCTTGTCAATCTTGTTTGTCTTTTCAAAGAACCAGTACTTTATAGCATTGATTCTTTGTATTTTTTCTCAGTTTAATAATTTTAGCTCCGATCTTAATTATTTCTTGTCTTCCACTGATTTTGGAATCAGTTTGCTCTTGCTATCCTAGGGCCTTGAGGAGTGACATTGTATTATATATTTGGGATCTTTCTGATTCTTTGTTTTTTTGTTTTTTTGCATGCACTAATGCTATAAACTTTATTCTTAGAACTGCCTTCATACTGTCAGAAGATTTTGATACATTGTATCTCAGTTCTCATTTGTTTTAAATTTTTTAAAATTTCTCCACTGATTTCTTTTATGACCCATTCCTCATTCAAAAGTGTATTATTGCATCTCTAAGTGTAAAAATAATATCTTGTTTTAAATCTTGTTATTGATTTCTAATTTCATTCCATTATTTTCTGCTGGAATACAAAGAATTTATCTATCTATCTATCTATCTATATATATATATTATTTTCTAGGACTTGTTTTTTGTACTAAAACATGGTTTATTTTAGAGAAGCTTCCACATGCATCTGAGAAGAAAGTGAATTTGGTTGTTGATGGATGTAGATGTTTATTAGGTTCAACTGCTAAGTAGTATTTCTTTAGTTCTGAAGAGTTTTTGCTTAGTTTATGGCTGGATGACCTATCTTTTGGTGAGAGAGGTATGTTGAAATTACAAAGTATTATTGTATTGGATCTATTTTAGTCTTTATATAAAGTAGGGTTTGTTTCATGTACATAGGCCCGCTAACATTTGGGGCACAAATATTTCCAATTATTTTATCTTTTTGTTAAATGATTTCCTTAACCAGTATGAGATTACTTTCTTTGTCTCTTCTGATTAATTTTGACTTGAAGTCTACTTTATCAGATATTAGAATAGCTACTCTTGCTTGCTTGCTTTCTTCATTTGCATGGTACATCTTTTTCATCCTTTCACTTTCACTCTGGGTATATCTTTGCCTGTAAGGTCTCTTGTAAATGACATATGGTTGAGTCTTGATTTTAATCCACTCTACCAATCTATGTGTTTTGATTAGTGAGTTGAGATCATTTACATTCAGTGTTATTATAGAAGGATTATTTTTTATCTCCTGCCATTTTTATTAATGTTTAATTCAGACTCTCCTTTAATTGATTATTGCTCTAGTGAGATCCAACCATTCACTGGTTTTAGTGTTTACTTTTTATTTCTTTTATGTGTAAATGTTTTAAACATTTTTTTTTAGTTGTAGATGGACACAATTTCTTTATTTATTTGTTTTTATGTGGTGCTGAGTATCAAACCCAGTGCCTCACGCATGTAAGGCAAGCGCTCTACCACTGAGCCACAATCCCGGCCCCTTATGTGTAATTTTTTTTTTAATTTTTTTGAGTTGTTGATAGACCTTTATTTTATTCATTTATTTATATGTGGCGCTGAGAATTGAACCCAGGACCTCACACATGCAAGGCAAGTGCTCTACCATTGAGCCACAACCTCAGCCCCCTTATGTGTAATTTTTAATGAAGTATGTTTTGTAGTGGTTTAGTGGTTATGAATTCTCTTAGTTTCTTCTTATTATGGAAGATTTTTACTTCATCTTCAGTTCTGAAGGATAGCTTTGCTAGATATAGCAATCTTGGTTGGCACTTGTTATATTTCAGGGATTGGCATATATTATTGCAAATCTTCCTGGCTTTTAATGTCTGGATTGAGATATCTGTGGAAATTCTAATTGGCTTATCTTTAAAGATGACTTGACATTTTTTCTTGAAGTATTTAAAATTCTGTACTTGTTCTGTGTATTAGACATTTTAACTTTATTATTTCTTGGTAAGTATTGTTTTGGTATTGTCTATTTGGGATTCTGATTAATTTTGACTTGCATCGGTGATGCTTTCAACTGAATTTTTAATTTGATTTATTGAGTCTGTCATTTCCAGAATTTTTACTTTGTTTTTTTCTTAGATCTTCTTTTAGTTCACTGAACATTTTAATTATCAACTTTCTAAATTTTTTTTTTTTTTTTTTTGGCATTTACTCTACTGTGGTGTCAATGGGGTCAATTGTGTTGTGCGTTATTTGGGGTGGCTTATTCCCTTGCTTTTTTGTATTGTTAATATTTTTATCCACCTCTGTGATAAGTAGCACTCCTACTTTTATATAAGGGCTTTTTTAGTGAACTGCTTTTTATTTACTATGAGTGCTGGGTTGAACAAATGTCTTGGTGTTGATATTTTTACTCAATTTGAATTTCATAGTATGTTCAGTCTCTAACACCACACTGAGAGGTGATACTAAACCCCAGAAATTATAGCAACTTCAGAACAATGCTTTATACTAATAAATCATGTTTAAAAATATTAAAAATGTTCTTCAGAAGTTCACTAACCTGGTGGTAAATGGGAGTGTTTTTTTTTTATTGGTTGAGAAATTAGATGAGGAAAGTAAAATTGTTTTAAACTATATTTGGTTTCTGGTCAGCTGTTCTCTCACAGCTTCAGTTCTGGGTTGTGGAGGAACCAGGACTTACTATTTATTTCTCCTTCACCATTTTCTGGGAATCTGCTTGTTTGTTTATTTATTTATGCATTTATCCATCTTGCTGAGGTTTTTAAAATAAATTACTTTCTTTCTGAGATTTCAGTTATTTTGTAGTTTGTTTATTCTCAGCTCTGCTCTAAAGTGGTCAAACTTCTTTTGGGAGTCTGTATGCAGAGTTTCACTCCTGTTTTGGCTGAATAGCTCTGATGCTCACTCCTTCTAGGAGTCCCAGATCATGTTCTGGGATGAGGAGAGTGGAATGCTTCAGTCTATCCTCAGTTCTTTCTAGGCTGAGAAGAGGTGATTCTGAATTTAGGAGTTCAGACCAAATTTAAAGAGTTTAAAGAGAGCCGGGCACGGTGGCCCAAGCCTGTAATCCCAGCACTTAGGGAGGCTGAGACAGGAGAATCGCGAGTTCAAAGCCAGCCTCAGCAACGGCGAGGTGCTAAGCAACTCAGTAAGACCTTGTCACTACATAAAACACAAAATAGGGCTGGGGATGTGGCTCAGTGGTCGAGTACTCCTGAGTTCAATCTCCAGTACTAAAAAAATAAAATAAAGAGTTTAAAGAGTTCTTCATTCTTCTTAGTTTTGTTGACTCAATTTTCTGGTGCTGACTTACTATCTTAAATCACTCTTGGGGAGCTGCTATTATAATATTGTGGCTTCCTCTGAATCATTTTATTCCATTCTCCAAAGGGATAAACTACTTGGATTACAAGTATGTTAAGAATATAGTTCATGGGGCTAGGGTTGTAGCTCAGTGGTACAGTGCTTGCCTAGTATGTGTGAGGCATTGAGTTCAATTCTCAGCACCACATATAAATAAATAAAATAAAGGTCCATGAATAATTAAATATACATGTATTTATTTATTTTATATACATATGATATATATGTAGGTGTATATATATATATGAGAGAATATAGTTCATTAAGAGTAAAAAGGTTGGAGTGTAAAGGCAAGTTGGGATATTCAAAAGCTAAGAGGAGAGAAAGTGGAATAAAGTTAGTACATGAAGGCCCTAAAGTGGGAGAGAGTGAAGAAGTAGAGGAAAGAAGACTAGATATTTTGCTATTAGAGGGAGAAGTGAGGAGAATAAGTATAATAAAACAAGTGAACAGTACAAGCCTGTAATCCCAGCACTTAGGGAGCCTGAGACAGGAGAATCCAGAGTTCAAAGCCAGCCTCAGCAATGGTGAGGCACTTAGCAATTCAGTGAGACCCTGTCTCTACATAAAACACAAAATAGGGCTGGGGATGTGGCTCTGTGGTGGAGTGCCCCTGAGTTCAATCCCTGCTACCAACCCCCCCCCAAAAAAAAAACAAAAACAAAAAAACCAAAATGAACAAATAGAGCAAAACAACACTAACCTCCCAAACCAAACAAAAATATTAAAAATACAAAAAAGCAATCACTATCTCTTAGAAAAATGAAACCAAACAGTAAAATGCTAATAAAAGGGGAAAAAAAAATATATATATATATATGAATGAACCAATCAGCAAATATAACCAGAACAACAACTAAAAAATACTAATAAAACAAGTAAAAGAAAAATTCTTAACTGAAAATGCTAGGATGTTTTCATTGAGGTGGCCAAAATTGTGAATATTTACATCTTATCCCAAACTGTCCTTCTGTGACTTATTTCTTGAGCTATGTGCCCCTTAGAGCAAGGGCTATATGTTATCAAACCCATCCTCCTTTTGTGATTTTCAACATTTTGCTGCTGAAGTGTCTTGGAGGTATAGCTGTTTGAAATTGCTCTCAGCTTCTCTAATCACCAGTACTGGGGAGACAGTACTGAAAGTATCTTCTATTGGGCTTTTGTGCAGACATCTTAGATGGGTGCTCTAATTGCTTGGAAGTAGTGGAGAGATCTATTAAGGAAGTTTTGACTGCTCGGGTCAAGCTCTACAGGGAACTTTGAACTTTGTTTGGGGTATCTAATCTGGAGCAATTAAATTCTTGTACCTCTAGGGCTGAAGAGATGCTGATCTTGGTTAGGCATCTGAGTTTCTAGAATCTTCCCATAGTTCTACTGGTAGGGTGAGGTAACTGACTGCTATGGGTGGATGGTGCACAGCAGATCCCCTGTTGACCCCTGCCACCAAATATGAACTTCCAAATCTCTGTCCTTGAATATATCACACTCGCCTGTTCAATTTCTCCAGTCCTTTTCATCTGGTCATTTGCACCACAGAGTTCAAAGGGAGAGTGGGTTGCAACTCTCTGAATCTCTGTCTTGAATCCCTCTGGATTCACTGTTCTCTATAACTGTTTCGTGATTGTGATTTGTCAGGTGCACTTTAGGTCATGCAGTAAGCACTGGCTGAGACACAATGGAAGTATTTGCTTCGGACTTTTGGTTTCATAGGAAGAAGATTCATCATAAACTCCTTGAGTTGGATCTCCACTTCAGTTTGTCACTTACAAGTTGGGAAACATGGAGCACATTTTGAACCCCAATTCAATGTGCAGTTCAGGCTGCCTTCTACAGGTGGTCATGTGCCAAATTTGTCCGCTATGCTTCTTTCCCTTTGTGTTGCCCGTCCCCTTACAGAAGCACATCACCACTGCGGCTGCTGGCTCGGGTGTATGCCTTTCTATTCTGTTTACAACACCAAAATGGACTTCTCCAAATCTCTGACAGACAAATATTGCATGTAATGATTTTATTCAGACATTCACCTTGTTATGAAGCAGTATTCCTGTCATTTTAATTCCGAACAGCAAAAATGGGAAGTGCCTTCTTCCTATACTCCATCATCTTGGAGCCCCAGCCTCATGTAATTTTTAAGATGTAACTTTTTTGTTTAAATCTCCACATAAATTCTTTCTAGTAAAAACTTTAAAAATGAAACTTTATTGATATTTTTATGTGACCAAATGAGAAATCATTTGCCTTGATAGAATATGTAGGTTATGTTCATGTAATAAATTTTTCAAGTTGCTGATCAACTTCATTTGATGCTTTTCTAATTTCCCATTATGTTGCATTCAAGATATACAAGTCTTTTACCACTGTGTAAGCAGAAAAATGACTCTCAGAGTCTCAGTAAATTGAGAAGGGAGGCTTTTTTTAAACGTCAGGCAATTAAAATAGATTGGCCTTTGCAGTTATACCACTGACCTTTTCTCTGAGTCTACTCAATTGGCGGTGAGGTATTTCTGACAAGTGCTCTGGTTGTGTTGGTCATCAAACTTAGAATCTATATAGCAGGCAGCACTCATAGATTATATATCATCTAATTTTATTTTCACACAATGTACTACATGTTGTTCTGTAACTTTGAGAGCTTAGTCAAAGTAACTTTATATTCCCAGTTCTGGCTGTAGAGTGCTTTTTGGCCCCCTACCATCTGACAGTCTATCAACTAAATGGTTGAGAATTGAATAATACATGACTCTACAATGCTTTGAAAAGAGAAAACAATCAATAATTACATGGTAAAAAAAAAAAAGAGCACAGTCCTCTCTTACTACAAAATACTAAATATTTCAGTTCACAATCCCAAGTCTAATGCCATAACTGCTTACCTTTGCGGTATTTGCAGAAGTCAAATACTTTAATATTTGTACTTCACAGTAAATTAACTCCATGGAAATTGCTGAGTTTGATGTATTCTCTCTTGGAGAAAGGAGCAGGGAAAAGGTAAGACATGTCCTGTTGTTATTTAATTCATTCCCAAGATGTTAAGTGATTGCTATATACCAGACCAACTTATGCCTACTAGAGATTCAGGAGAAAAGATGCCTTCTCCTCGCAAGGAGCTCACTTTTCATTAGGGAAAACACGTTGAATTGCTATGGCAGGAAATCTGATGCATTGTTATAAATTCTTCCATTTTAAGAAGCTCGGTTTTCAGAAATTTGCTTGTTTCCCATCCTTAGTTGGGAAAAGAACCAATAAAAACAGCTATCAAACAAATTTTTATTCAGAGCTGAGAAAATAAAGTCTAAAAACTAACCAACACAAATGAGAAGAGTGCTCCCTTTGAAAAAAATGGCAAATGCAGTACTGTGAACACAATCCTAGACATAAGCTTACCAGGAGTTTGAAAGAGTGGAGATGAGGAGTTATTTTTCAGATGAGTATAAAGTTTCAATTTTGTAAGATGAAAAAGATTTCTGGGACTGGAGATGTAGCTCAGTAATAGGGCATTTTTCTAGCATGTGTGAGGCATTGGGTTTGATCTCTAGCACCACTAAAGAAAAATTTCTGAAGAGATGGCACAGATAGGTGCACAAAAATATAAATTAAAAATGTGCAATTAAGAATGGTTAAGTTGGTAAATTCTATGTTGTGTATATTTTTACCATAATTTTTTAAATTATGGGGGAAAAAGAAAGAAATACAGTGCAGTGTATTTGTTCTGGAAGTCTTTTTCTAAGACATAATCAAAAACTTAGGGAGAAAAAAGAAACAGGGAAAAATATTCAAGATGTCAATAAAATAGCTTAAGTAAATTATTCATTAACTTGGAAACAGTAAGTATAGATATTCTAGTAAAATCATTTATAAAACATAATTTATAATGGCATGCCTGTAAGAACCAGGCACTACACCAGGCAATGGAGACCCTGATATAATGAGGTGAAGTTTTTTTCTTTTTCTTTTGCAGTGCTAGGGACTGAATCCACGGTCAGCATGCTAGGCATGTACTCTGCCACTGAACTCCATACTCAGACCTAAGGTTAATATTTCAACAGTATTGATGCAACTTTCTCATTTGCCTTTTCAACTTGACACATGAGGGCAAGGATTTTTGTATTTTTTATTCATTGTTGTATCTTCAATGCATAAAACAGTAATCAACACACAGTAGGGACAGTTTATTGGATGCATAGAGGCCTTTTTGTTCTGCTATTTGTTTTGAACTCTGGGTATAAACTGCTATGCTAGGCAAAAAGGGGGTGTAGGTAGGTCCAAAAAGAGTTTTCTCAGCATAGTTAAGAGGGTACATTAGGGAGGTTAGTTTCAGACAAGATTTGATTTTCATCCCCAGTGCCCATTTCACAGGTCCACCATAGCAGAAGTGAGGTGATTCCAGCAAAGGCTTATGAAGTGGATGTCTTGGACCTTGAACCAGACAGAGAACTGGTCAGATATTCAGAAGGGTCTGTAGTGAAAGAAGGAACTCAAGGAAGGCCAAGAATTGGCAGGGGTGGATTTAGACCCTGATGAAGCCAAGAAGAAATGACTGGGAAGTTATCAGCCTCATACACGAGTAGCTTAACAGGTGCAAGATGAGACAGATGCATTCTGGTGGTGCTTATCCCTAAACAACGACCAATTCATCCATATTCAAGTGAGACTGCTCTGAGTGCCAGGCACCAACTTAGAAAAAAGTAAGGAGGAGAAGGGGTATCAAAAAAATAGAACAGTTATTTCAAATAGGGTTAATTAGATTGTTTTAACAACATGATCAGGATTAATTTTAAAACAGATTAGACTAAAATTTGTTTTCTATGCCTGCCTAGCAGGTGGGGAATGATAAAGGTGATCAGAGAAGTTTTTAAGAATAAATTATACTTCTCTTAGTATATATAAGCAGTGTAAATAATTTTGTAACTCTGCCATCCAGAGAGAGAAAACATAGCCCCTGACTAGTGGGAAACGGAGAAAATTAAAAGATAATTCTAATACAATATGATATCACATATCCTACAGCAAAGGAGTTTAAAAGAGCACCAAACTAGACTCATCAGATGGCGGGCAAAGTAGGTGAAGACCTCCTGGCAGTGATGTTCTGAGGCATTGAATCTAAACAGAGCCAGAATGTCCCCAGAACCAAGGGATATTTGCTCTTGACATAGCTACACAGATAGTCAGTGACATTCCAAACCAGTTTACAAGGCCTTTATTGATACCTGGCCATAGGAATAACATCAGTGTCCCCGGCTGTAAGATTTACTGAACAGAATCACTAAGAATGCAGCCAAAGTCACATCCATCCACTTGCTCACTGTGTATCCTTCAACAAGTTACATGTACCTTGGAACTCAGTTTCCTTTTCTTTAAATTATGGATAATAATAGTATTTGTTTAGGGTACTAAGTTAATTTATCTAATGAGCTTAGAACAGTACTTGTCACCTCTTAGATGCTTATTAAATATTAGCTGTTATTCTGTACTTTAACATATTGATTTCTAAAACATTTTGTACTTTTTTTTCCAATCCTGAGAAGATCAATAATAGTTTAGGAACTAATGCACAAAAAAGGGTTAAATGACTTGTATGATGACAGAGGAAGATGCCTTTACCTATTTCTTGTTTTATTTGAATGGAGAGATTCCCTAAACAAAATCCTGGATTCTCTACTTTTTAACTTCCTCCATTACTAAGGAAACAGTGTAAATTTAGGAAGAAAACTATGTGAGACTGACTCCCCTCCATCCTTGTTCTTGGGAGAGAGCACGCAGCAAGCATGATTCCCCCAGTCCTTCTGTGACTGGGAGGAAACATTGGCCCAGTTGTATAGTTTAGTTTTAGCAAACACATTTGACTGACAGATGTAAAGCAGCATTCTACAACAGGACTCTGTGTGTGTGTGTGTGTGTGTGTGTGTGTGTTTACTTTGTTTTCTCTGTGTCCAACATTAATTCACCATGAAGTTTCCTGACAGAAAACAATATGAGTTGTTTCTGAAACACCTCTGCATGTGGCCACACACATCAAATAATGTTTTCTTTCTTTTCTATTTTTCTTGGAGACATTCCTCCTAGAGACTTCCATCCTCTTCCTGCAAATTATATCACTTTGATGACAATTCAAATTTAAAAATGAAGAACCATGCATACAAACTGTGGCAGACAGAGACTATTAGTTGTCTGCCAAAATCCATTCTCTCTTTACTTAACAACAAAACCCAGCCTTTAGCTAGTCTCATTATTGCATAGATAAAGGTTACATTTGTGCATACTTGTATGTAAGTTTAGTTAATGAGATATAAGAAGAAATGTTATATGGTATTTCCAGGATTCTCTTTAAAGGAAGAAAGTTCACTCATTTCTCATCCTCCATACTACTTCCTGAACATAGCTATGATAGCTTGAGCTCAGGCAGCCATATTATGCAATTAAGATGAGGTCCACACAATAAAAGAGAGAAAGGTATGAGGTAGTGTGGGGAGCAGTGATTTGAATCATAGTTTCTTACTGTCCCACAGTAGGAGATGTACATGCACTGGGAGCTTCCTATGCAAAGGTACAGGTCAAGAGTGCCCAGTTGCTACGGTGACTCCTTGCTTAAAAGAGCTTCTGTGAAAGGCACAAAGCTATCAGTCTTGACTCTGATTTCAGACACCACCTGCCAGGAGTAGATAATTATGAGCACAAGGAGATAATTATTATTGGCTTAGTCCTTCAGCCTGCCTGCTCTGAAGAAACTATTTCACAGAAAACCCTTTGATGATAAAACCTATATAATAAATGTGCTGAACTAGCTCTGGGTTCCTTTATCACAGGATGGTTTCCCACCTGGTCCCAACTTTTTCTGTCTGTGTATGAATGATTGTCTTTTCGAATCCTCCATTGCCCTTCACCGATTTCTGAATCAACAGCAGTGCAGGTCACAGCAAGGTAGAACCTGCATTCCTGATGGCTTCATAGAGCTGCCCCACCAGCTTTGAAGCACTTACCTCTGGACTTACATGTGGGAGAAAAATAAACATATCTTTTATTTAAGCCATTGTTATTTTGAGCCTTCTACCATATGCAGTTTAACCCTGAGTATTACACTAAAATGAAGGCTACACGTGGCACCACTGTAGTCATGGACTGCAAAGTCACTGGCATTTCAAGAACTTTACCAATATCATTTAAGTGAGACTTTTCTTAAAAAGACATTTCATGGCTTGTAAAATTAATCTTAGAAGTGCATCAAATTGTGCTATGACAGAATGCAATTTAGAAGTGCATCATATTAAATCATTATTTAATTACATTCTTCATTTCTCAACATGAATAGACAAAGTTAAGATCCTTTGAACTAACAGATCTTGTGAAATTTAAGCATTTGTGTAAGAATAAATCACTACTTATGGATTCATATCCTCAATCTGTTTTACTCCTTATATCTAGCCAAAATGTTGGGCACTAAATGAAATTTTCGCTGGAGGAAGGGCAGCTGGAAAGGTTAATTTTGCAGCCCTGGAGAAGAGTGATCAACAGGAGCAGAGTGGTGAGATGGCCATAGGAGAGGCTAAATATGAAAGGGGACATAGAAAGGGAGAGCCTGAAGACAAACATAAATGTGATCTGCACTTTGCAAGGGTCAGCATTCCACTCTGCTAATATTCATACTTACACCAATACTTAATATGTATGAGACACAGTTCTGAGACCTCACTTAATTGATAGTAGGTACTATTTTTTTATTAGTGCATAATAATTGTAAAAATGGTGGGTTTCATTGTGGCATATTTGTATATGCATATTATGTGATTTGATCAATTTCATTCCCCAGTATTTCCCTTTGCCCCACCCTCCTCTCTCCTCTCGATCCCTTTCTTCTACCCTCCTGTCTCTATTCTGTTTTCATAAAATTCTTCCTTTCTTTTTCTCTAGCATCCATAAATGATAAAAAACATAAAACACTTGACTTTCTAAGTATGGCTTATTGTACTTAGCAAGATTATTATGGTTTAGATATGAGGTGTCCCCCCAAAACTCCCATGTAAGGTAATGCAAGAGTATTTAGAAATGAAATACTTGGTTATGAGAGTCTTAAACTAATCATTGCATTAATCTCCTGATAGGGATTAGCTGGGTAGTTAACTGTAGGCATGTAGGGTGGAATTGAAGATGAGTTATTGGGATATATATTTTGTCCCTGCTCTGCAGTGTTTATTTCTCTCTCTGCTTCCTAGTGGCCATGTCCTAGGTTGCCTTCCTCTACCACACTCTTCTGCCATGATGTTCTGCTTCTCTCTGTCCCAGAGCAATGGAGTCCTCCATCTATGGACTGAGACCTCTGCAACTGCAAGCCCTGACTAAAGTTTTCCTTCTCTAAAATTATTTTTGTCAGTTCTTGGTCACAGAAGTGAAAAAACTTACTAAAACAAAGATGCTTCCTATTTCCATCCATTTTCCTCAAACGACATAATTTCATTCTTTTTCATGGCTGAATAAACTCCATTGTGTATATGATCCATGTAAGGGCAAAAAGATCAAAGACGGCAGCAAACCATGCAAGTCATTTCAGGCTTTTATTCAGGAACAGGATTCATCTGTGAATCCTGGTGGTGGTGGTGGTGGACCCATTCTTTTGGTGGAAAATGAGCCACTGAACAAAGAAAGGGACTAGGTTTTTATAGGTTTATGTTGGAGGGTGGCATAGTGGAGACGTGTCGGTTTTCTTAGGCACTTAGGAATTTGAGGCTAGTTCCATAAATCAATGAAGTGGTCAGTTTTAGTGCCCAGGAATTTGGGCTCAGGGGTCAGGGTCCTGCGAGCTGCAGACCAAGTGTCTCCGGCCTGGCAGAGCACCCTTCCCTTATCTGCAATTAGTCTTAGGGAAACATTTCATCAGGGGAGGGAGGAGTGTTAGCATAGAGCTAGCTATTTGCCTCTTCCCTCAAGCTACACTGTTTTCAATTCCCATTACCTATTAATCCATATTTTCTTTATCCATTCATCTACTGACAGACACAGAGGTTACTTCCATGAACTGGCTATTGTGAATTATGCTTCTGTAAGCATAGGTATCATGTATATCTATAATATACTGGCCTTAGTTCTTTTCAATAAATACCTAGGAGTGGTATAGTTGGGTCATATAGTAGTTCCATTACTAGTCTTTTGAGGAGATCAAAATCACTGTGTGATTTCCATAATGGCTATACTAATTTACATTCCCACCAACTGAGTTCCTTTTTCCCCATATCCTCACCAGCACTTACTGTTATTTGTATTCTTAGTGATTGCCAAGGTGAAATCTCAGTGTAGTTTTGACTTCATTACCCTGATAAATGTTGAACATTTTTTTCATATAATCGTGAGACATTTGTATTTCTTCTTTTGAGAGGTGTCTGTATAGTTTATTTTCCCACTCATTGAATGAGTTTCTTTGTGCTGTTGAGTTTTTTAAGTTCTTTATATATTCTAGACATTAACTCTCTGTCAGAAGAGTAACTGCCAAAGATTTTCTCCAATTTTGTAGATTGTCTTCACCCTGGTAGTTTTTTCCTTTTCTGTGCAGAAGCTTTTTAGTTTGATGCTATCACATTTCCTGATTCTTGGTAGTATTTCCTAAGCTACAGGGGTCCTACTGAGGAAGTTGCTGCTTAAGCCTATGCATTGAAGTATTTTCTCTATGTTCTTTTCTAGCAGTTGCAAAATGTCTGGTCTTATTTCTTGGTCTTTGGTCCATTATGAGTTGACTTTTGTGCAGGGTGAGAGGGATGTAGTTTAAGTCTTTTACATATGGATATACAGTTTTCCTAGCACCATTTGTTAAATAGGTTTTTTTTTTCCAATGTAAGTTTTTGGCATCTTTGTCAAAAATCAGATGACTAGCTGTGTGGGTTTGTTTCAATGCCTTCTATTTTGTTCCATTATACTATATGTCTATACCAGCTTTTTTTTTAAAAAAAAATATTGCTTGGGTTGGGTATTATAATGCCTCCAACTTTACTATTTTTGCTCAGAATTGCTTTGAATATTCTGGGTCTTTTGTTCTTCCATACTGGTTTTTGTTTTTTTTGTACCAGAGATTGAACCCAGGGGTGCTTAACAACTAAGCAACATACCCAGTCTTTTTTATTTTTTTTATTTGGAGACAGGGTCTGGCTAAGTTGCTTAGAGCCCCACTAAGTTGCCGAGGCTGACGAACTTGTGTTCTTCCTGCCTCAGTCTCCCAAGCCACTGGGATTATACGCATGTACCACCATGCCTGGCTTATCCTTCCATATACATTTTAGTATTGTTTTCTTTAGTTCTATGAATAATATCACTGGTATTTTGATGGAGATTGCATTGGATCTGTAGTAGGTACTATTTTTATCCCCATTTTACAGTTGAAAAAAATCAATCACAAAGAGGTTGAGTACCTTCCAGCTTCACAGTTACAGAGTGTCAGAACTGGAAATCAAACCCAGGCACTATTTCACAATAATAAATTACAGTTTTTCATAGCATGCTTTTCATTCTAGTATTTTTTTAGTTGTAGATGAACATAATACTTTTATTTATTTTATGTGGTGCTGAGTATCGACCAGTGCCTCACACATGCGAGACAAGCACTCAACCACTGAGCCACAACCCAGCCCACTTTCAAACGTTTTTTTAATCATGATCCCCAGTAGGAATCATGACTCAATACATCAAAATTAAGAAATAGAAACTGAAGTTTTATGAAGTAATACTTTTATCAGATGTAATTCATTCATATATTCTTTGTTTCATTTTAAAAATTGCTGATTGCTAATAAATTGTTTTTACAAGCCTCCAATGGATTACAACCTACAATTTGAAATACATTACTTTGGAGGCCAGGGACACAATGCTAACTTGATATCTCTACTAGAATGTTTAACAATGCTTTCAAATTTACTGTCTACAAACTCCTGATTTTCATCAACCACTTCTACCCCTTCCCTTTTTTCTTCCGCCCTAAAAAAATAGCAATTTCTTCTGTACTGTCCACATGGTAGCAACTAGCCACATGAAGCTATTGAGTACATATGTGGCTGCTGGAATTGGGACATGCTAGAAGTATAAAATGCATATCAGACTGAACACTTAACATGAACAAAGAACATAAAACAGCTCATTAGTAACTTTTTATATTGATTATTTTGAAATAAGGCCTTAGACAGTGTTAAAATATATTACTAATACAAAAATTTCCCCCATTTTTAATGTGACTATTTGAAATTTTTCAATTACACTCAATATTTCTTTTTAAAAATACTTTTTAGTTATAGATGGATGCAATATCTTTATTTTCTTTATTTATTTTTGTGTGGTGCTGAGGATAGAATGCAGTGCCTCACATGTGCGAGGCAAGCGCTCTGCCACTGAGCCACAAACCCAGCCCTAAACTCAATATTTCTGTTGGACAGTGCTTGTTATTGTTGTTTTCATGGATTAAAAACCTTGGAATCATAGGTGACACCTTTCTCTCTAGGAGCAAATCCTACCCTTCAAAATAGAGGGTAGAATTCAACAATTTCTCACTACTTTCACTGCTATACCTTTACCCCAAAACATGCACATGTGCACACACAAACACACCATTTTCTCTTGCTTGGATAATTGAAATACTTTCTAACTGGTCTCCTTGCTTCCCTCCTTACTACCCTCTTCAGTTTATTCAGCTATCCCCCACAAAGTTGCAGATTTATAGTTTTAAAGGGTCACTCTTCTACTCAAAATCCTTCAGTGGCTCTTTTCCCCAGAGTAAAAGCCCAAGTCCTCAGAATGACCTCCAAAGCCTTACAAGATTTGATCACCTACCCCACTCCATCTTCTATGATTTGGTTGAATCTCCTCCAAAAACTCATGTAACACATGAGTGTTGGACCCCAGCCTGCAGCACTATTAGGAGATGGTGGAATCTCTAAGAGGTAGGTCTAATTGATAATCTCCCAGTCACATAGGGGCATATGCTTAAAGGGGATTTAGAAACTCTGGCTTCTTTCTTTCTCACTCTCCCCTCCTCTTTCCTGTCCATGCATTTTACCATGATACACGGCCTCATCATGGGCCACAAAACAAGAGTCAACTGACTATGGACTCAAAGCTTCTGAAACTGTGAGCAATTATCTTTTTAAAGCAATTATCTCAGGTATTTATTACAGTAATTACAAGGTGACTAACATACCATCTGTCTAATCTCTTACTCTCTCTTCAAATATGACTGCAATTCACCAAGTACACTTCTATCTCATGGCCTCTGCACTTCCTGTTACCTCTCCAAGTAATCTACCCTCTTCTTTTTCTCAATATGGCATCACTTTACTGAATATTAAAACAGTACTCCCTTGCAAACCTCCCTTTCCTCTTGCACACTTCTTCCCTCTTTATTTCTTATAATATGTTATCCTGTATAACTTACTTATTTACCTGTTTCTCACCAATAAAATGTAAATGTTCCATGAGGACATGGCTGTTTTACTGTTGTATGCCCAGTACCCACGTGCCTGGCAAAACAAGCTGTGGGTTCTCTAACTCAGTTCTGGACCATTTGGAGCTAGCTATCCTCAGAAATCTACTGAAACATATATTTCAAAAAAAAAAAAAAAAAGGAGAAACCCTCAGCATCCTTTTCGGACCAACAAAACTGTTGTTTCACAATGAAACAAGATTCTTATCCATACCTGGCTAACTTAACCCCGACCTTTTGTCCATTTTCTCATGACCATTAGGTATCCTTGAAAAACTCCGGAAGATGGATTTTCCTTTTCCCACAGCATAAAATCTTAGGCATCTGCAAGAAGTCTGGAATTTCTGGTGTAAAATATGTGCAGCTTAATCTCAAATGATAATCTAGTACAACCAGATGTTGTAAATACCAGCAGCATTCATACCCTCCATTGTAGATTGGCCACACTTCACCTACCTAGTTTTGTGCCTGCATTCAGGAAGATATTCCCTGATAGAATATGTTTTTTGTTTGTTTTTGTTGTTGTAGGGTCTTGCTTTGTTTTGTTTTGAGCTGGTCTCACTGAGTTGCTCAGGCTGGCCTCGAACTTGCAATTCTCCTGCCTGAGCCTCCTGAGTAGGTGGATTACAGGGGTGCGCCACCGAGCCCAGTAAGGACGGACACCTGTTGGATGGTATGTCAGAGACCGTAGCCAGGTTCCTTATTTCAGACACCGGGAAATCAAGGCTCAGAGAAATTAGGCAAGTTTTTAAAGAAAAAATCAAAACAAACACACAGTGGTAGAGGCGGCACGGGAAGCCAGGTTGCCTGACCCCCAGCATTCAGCCCTTCCCACGAAAAGATCCTATTGGGCGGCTCAATCTAATTCGTAGCCTTGAACCACAGAATGTTAAAGCTTGCAGGCTGTTCAAGCAGGGGCGCACCCAGGCCGAAGTACCTTCCCTAAAGCGAAGGGAAATAGCGGTTCCGCTTGGGACGCCGGCTTCCAGCAGCCTGAAACTGCGCGGTGAACACACTCTCGCGAGACTAGCGGTCTGGGCTAGTGGGTCTGGAGGCTCCCGGAAGTGGACGAGGGGTAGGTCCACTCCCACCTAAGCGAGTACGCGCAGTGCGGAGTCGAGTCTGGGCTTCCCGGGGACCCGCGCGAGGCGGAGCCTCGGGGAGGGTCCCTGCTTGTCTCTGGATCCTGGCGCTACCGCCCCTCCCTTTGCCCTTCACCGCGCCCTGCCCTCCCTGGGCTGCGGCGTTTGTCCTCGGCTGGGCAGCCGGCCTTTCCCCTTTTGCTTGCCTTTCTGTGCCCTCCCCCGACTAGCGCCAGAACCTCGGGTGCTGTGGTGTCCCAGACGCCGCACGTATAACTTGCTTGTTGTAAGTGCTAGGAATGCCGCTGGCCTTCTATCTATAGCTCTCTCTGTCCATCCTATGTCTATTACAGCTATTCCAGGGGCGACAACTGTTTTCCTCTGTTCTCATCTCCCCATTGGTGGCTTCCGACCCGAATTTGGGAATGGGTCGATCTCCCACCTGTTATCTTTGAGCAGACTAATCTCCTGTAAGCAGAAGTGCTATTTGGAGACTTGACAGCCATTTGGCTTGGGACCGGGGAATTTTTCCCCTCGAACTCCAGGCTTTCTTAAATAGTATTGCTTTTCTCTGAAAATGCTTTAGCTTGTTTGGTTTTGTTATGTTTTAATTGTAGAATCTACAATACAATATATTTGCTTCAGTCTTTCTCATTGGGCTTTAAGGGAAAGGAAAAAATTTGCCTTCTCAGATCTTCTTTATAAGATCCTTCTTTCTTATTTTTCTGCTAGAGTTAAACCACATTTAGAACATGTAAGTGCAGCTGTCAGCCCTGTAGAGTTTAAGGTAATAGTTATTTTCTTTTTTGTAATTCCTTTTTGTTTCATAGGGGTAAGTCATTTGATTTTGGAGTTCATTTAATTCTTCTGAAAGATTTCAAAGCCTCCAGAAATCAAAATGGGACACAGTAAACAGATTAGAACTTTACTACTAAACGAAATGGAAAAGCTGGAAAAGACCCTCTTCAGACTTGAACAAGGTCAGTAGCAAGTTGTTTGAATAGCTCCGTTGTGTCTTTTAAATTTTAATTCATTAATGGGCAATTACATTTTTTATTGGTTCTTCTTAGTTATACAATTTAAAAATTTTAAAACTTACTAGAGACTAGGATAATATCTTTAAGTAGTATTCTAGGATCTTTCTAAAACCTGATTTATGTTCTACAGATTTCACTAACTACAGTTGATTTTAGTTAAAAGTGTTTTACATCTGTCATGTTAGAACAAGGATAAAATAGGTCAGTTCTCCTTGTTTGCAAACTCCCACATTTCTGATAGCATTTCTTATTAAAACTTAGTGAAAATACTTTATATGTGATTTTGCTTTGAGTATATCTGTAACTTTGCTTTTTTATAGCTCACTCTTTTCTTTTATTGAACCTCTGAATTAGTAAAATCGAGTACAGAGAAAATATAACAAACTGTTTTTTGTTTATCAAAATGCTCTCAAATGTGGAAAAGATTAAAGCTGAAAATATTTTCTTACCAAATAAAAAATAGCTGATGAAATTATTCTGAGATATATTTAAGATGTGATTTAAAAGATCAGATTGTATTTCCATAAAACAGATTCATAAATGCTTTATTTTCTTAGGTTTTATAATTTTTCAACATTGAAAAACTTTTCAGTTATTTTATATGAATATAATTTGTGAAATAAATATTGAATATATGAAAAATAAAATAAAATTCCCCCTTACTGGTGTACCAAATGGACACTGATAAACATTTTGAAGAAATTTTGTTATTTCTGTAATACTTGAAGAGTTCAATTTAGTTTTCTTTTGCATTTCAGCCATCTCATATGTTACCTCCATGCCAAACCCTCCTCTTCTTCCAACTTTGTGTGGCATTTAAAATCACCAAGTACTTACTCCATTTTTGGCTTGCCTGACTGCACTTTTCTGGTTTTGACTTTTTCCCCCCTTTACCCTCTTTATATTCCTGTCAACTTAATGTCTCTTAATGGACTCCCTTTTGCATTTTAATTAATTGCAATTATCTGCTAGGAATCCTTACTTCTGTTCTCCTGGCCTCAAAGAATTATGCATTCTTACTGCCTCAGCTGTTTCCTCTATGCCAAGAACTCCTTAAAAGAGGTCCTTGAGCTTACTTTCTTCATGAAAGCTTTTGAGTACAGTACAGTGTAATGACAAACGTAGGGAATCAGCATTTTCCTGGCTCTGCTGCTAACAAATTATGTGACTTTGGGCAAATTACATTTTTAGCATTAATTTCTCTACTTCTGAAATGAAGATATTCTGCCATTCTACAAAATTCTTGAGTTTTGAGGCTCATAATTAATAATATATTGCTTTATAGTGCTAAAGCCCTGCATAGAAATAAAGCATTGATAAGATCTCTCTACCTATCAATTCTCATTGAGGATCTTGGCTTTGTCCTGTTATTGTGCTACAGAATAGCCTTAGGATAGCTCTACTTGATTATGTCTAACTCTCACATTTCCAAAACCACACCTCCATTCCTAAACTTTATTTCTCAGCTTCCTTGTTTTTTCAGTGATGTCTTGTCATAATTTGCCAGGCTAGATCCTTATACTCTTGTTTGGTGATTTCTCTCTTTAACTACAATCTTTCTTTAGACCCTGTAATTTCTTTTTATATATCTTGGCTGCTTGTCTCTTCTGTATAACCAAATATAAATGCTAAAATACCATATATCGCCACATAGTTGTCACAGATTTTATGCCATTTTTGTGCAAAAAAGTGGGGCGTGACTATTAGGCAGAGCTTTTTATTTTAAAAAAATGTGCCAATATTACTTAAAAATCATTTATTGCCAAACTGTCTTTGGTGTAAGATTAGGATGCAGGGAATACTCGTGAATATATGATAAGGGGGTAGCGATGATTGTGCATTGCCATGTAGTTCTCTTGCAGTTTTTTCCCTTTTTATTTATTGGCTTCTATAAAGTTATATGGAAACACCTCTGCCTGGCTTCCAAGACAGTCTATGATTGTACTGTACCTTCTAAGCCAAGATTGTGTCTCACTGCTTCCTATCATTAGTGTCTGACATCTTTATAGTTCCCCATTTACTCTTGTTAATTTCCTCCCCAGTGTTTTCTTCTTTTTTTTTGTCCTTATACCCTGACTCCTTTCAGATTCTTCTGTATCTATTCAGTCCCTTTTACTATCATTCTTTGTGTTCAGCTTTCACCTGAAATTCCACCTGTGACCTCAGTGAAATCTTTCCTTAATTTTTCACTCCTTTCTTTAATATCTAGTTACAAAATAAGCACAGAACAATTAAGAGTTGAACAATGAAGCAATGTCTAAACATTCGTTAGCCTTACTGTGTCTAACTGGAGTCGAAGATCTGTAAAGATGAGTATAGTCTTAACAAACCTTCAGTGTAGACAGTTAATAAATACTTGCTGATTGATTCCTACAATTCCAATTAAGTCTACCAAAAATTGCAAATTCAGGTTAACTCTTTGAAGAGCTTATGAAATAGGAATGATGTGGTTGACTTTGTAACTCTAGTTAAAAACAATGAATTCATCCAAATGCTATATGAATGGGAATATGTCACTTTTTTGTAGTGATGATGTGATTATATTATTTTAGAAAATAATTTGTAATGTGAAAGATAAACTGAAGATAGGGGGCACTGAGACAAGAAATTGTCAAGGAGGCTCTTTAAAAAACATGTCTTGGGGCTGGGATTATAAGTCTGTGGTAGAGTGCTTGCCTAGCACATGTGAGGCACTGGGTTTGATCCTCAGCACCACATAAAAATAAGTAAATAATAAAGGTACTGTGTCCATCTACAACCAAAAAAAAAAAAAAAGCTTAAAAAAAGGTAACTGGTTAAAGATAAGGATTTAACAATATCAGACTTGAAAAGGGGGACGGAATGAGGCATTTTAAAATTCCTAGGACTCAGTGACCAATTAGAGTGAAAAAAACTGAGAATTTTTAATTCTTCATAGTTAATTGACAGCCAACCAAACTCTTCTTCCTTTTCCTTTTCTTTTTTCCCTAAAAAATAATATCTCTTTCTTTTCTTTTTTTAAATAATTTTTTAAAATTATAGATGAACACAGTACTTTTATTTTATTCATTTATTTATATGTAGTGCTGAGACTCAAACCCAGTGCCTCATGCATGCTAGGCAAGTGCTCTAGCACTGAGCCACCACTCCAGCCCCTCTTTATTTTCAAGACTGACATCTCTGTAGATTTTCTTTAATTTAACAAGTAGAATACTAAATAATTATCTTTTCTAGCCAAAGCATGAGTCTTTTCCTGTTTTATTTAGTGGCAGAATGATGAACAAAATAAGTATTCACCATATTTGGAATTCTTCCATCTTTTATATAGATTGGTCAAATTTATAATTTTTACTATTTAAGAAAATGTTTATTTACAAAGGTTCCTTGACTAGGAGCTTCAGTTTCTATAAATCATGTGGAAAGAAGAATTTCCATTTACAATAATACTTTATCATTCATCTTACTAGTTGTCTACAAGAGGGATATGTATTGCCTATGTCTGCAAATCTGTAATATGTATTGCAAATCTAAATAAAGTATTCCTAGTTTTGGCATGAGGAATAAGAGAGCCACACTATGTACTGCTATGATCTAAGCCAATTATAGCAGGATGAGTGATTAATTATGGAATCTAGCATAAGCCAGGTATTCTAGTGTTTGATTTATTGTACATAAAAATTTTAGTTTCTGTGACTTGGGTTAGAGATCTGGAGTGGCTCTGGACCTCTGGGTGTATACACTGATCTATACATTGGGACACAGACAACATAGGATATTTCTTTTTCTTCCTCCTTCCTTCCTTTTTTTTTCTTTCTGTTTTAATTCTTTTTTTTTTTTTTTTTTGGTACTTGGAATTGAACTCAGGAGTACTCGACCACCGAAACACACCCCAGCCCTATTTTGTGTTTTATGTAGAGACCAAGTCTCACTGAGTTGCTTAGCATCTCGCCATTGCTGAGGCTGGCTTTGAACTCATGATACTCCTGTCTCAGCCTCCCAAGGTGCTGGGATTACAGGCATGTGCTACTACACTCGGCTTCTACTTTAATTCTTTAAAAGTAACCCAAACTGGGCTCAGTGGCACACGCCTGTAATCCCAGTGATTTGAGAGGCTGAGGCAGGAGGATTGCAGGTTCGTGGTCAGCATCAGTAACTTAGCAAGACCGTCAGCAATTTAGGGAGAACCTGTCTCAAAATAAAAATAAAAAGGGCTGGGAATGAACTTAGTGGTAAAGTACCCCTGGGTTCTACCCCCAGTACCCCTTAAAAAAGTAATTTTGCTAATATATGAATTAATATTGACACTTCCAGTTTCTGTCAATAAGTTTAAAACAAACAAACAATAAAAAAAAACATTATGAGGAAAGTGTTGAAGTAATAGGTCTGGGACTTCCAATCAAACCCTTATTATTTTTTTTTTTGCAGTATGTTGCCATGAATTACATATATACTTAAGCCAAGTTAAGTAGATAAACAAGTTATTGTTATTTTAAATAATAGGGGTTAGGAATGTAGTTCAGTGGTAGCGAGCTTGCCTAGCAAAACAAACACAAAACAAAACAATCTTTTCAAAACTTTGTAACAAGAGGAAGAATAACCAGGCATGATTCCTTCACTCTACTGAAGTTGTCAGATGAGTTAGAAAGTGTTTGAGACTTGCCCTTTGAGTTTTGTCTTTTTTAGGAATGACAAGTAGCCTTCTAATATGAAACTTAGAAAATGTCAGAAAAAATAAAAAGTGTTTAACTTTTTCAGATACACAAATGATAAAGTTTTCTGAAGGAAATTGATACTGTGGAGCAGAGTTTGGCACATTTTTTTTTTCATAAACATTCAGATAGCAAATCTTTTCAGTTTTATAGGTTATCCAGTCTGTTGGAGCTAATCAGCTCTGCCTTTCTGTAGCCTAAAAGCAGACATAGGCAATGCATAAATGAATGGGTATCACAGTGTTCCAATGAAACCTGATACACAAAAACAGATATTGAGCTGAACATAATTTCCCTTCTGCAACAAAATCATTTGAATATGTATTTTTAGAAATGCTTCCATCATTGTGTGATTTTACCCATGTAAATGAACACAAGTTACAAGTTTTAAAGTTGTAATGAACAACTTTAAAAAGTTGATCCCCAGTTTTCCAGTCTGCTTAAAATTTTCCACATGAAGGATTTCAATTGGTTTTCAAATCATTAGTTTATTATATTCATGCTTCAGAATTTTGTGTTATTAGCTTATAAAATAATTGCTCATGTCAGAAAATATAAATTTTCTAGCATTTCAGCAAAAGTCTTTACACAGTTGGTGAATAGGATTAAAGATTAATATCATGGTTTAGTGAACAAAGCCACTAAGATTGTCTTTTATTTGGATTTGGGTATCATTGTACAATATTTTTTCCACCTGAGTCCACTAAAACCACTTATCAAAATACAGAACTTTGAACTTTGAGTCACTTTAATCATGGAATATTAAAGACCTTTAAAAATAATGAAATTTATTTAATTACTTGTTTTCACTGACAGTATCAATATTAATTTTTACTGAGGGTTGAAAGACATTAATAAATAAAATTAGTTATTAAAAAGTGTTTATTTCATTTATATATTATCCCTTTAATTTTTCTCTGGTATTTCACAATTTACATAGTCTATTGAATTTACATGTACATTATATAAATACTCATGTTTTGGGAATGCTTGTCTTTTTTTCTGAAGTTAGACTACTTATCCAAATACTGTTTTAGAAATTTTAGAGGAGTTTTAACCTTTGTACTACAAGTTCTCTGAATCTTTGTATAATTAGAAAAACAATATTTGTATAAACCTAACAGGTGACAGTTTGTTTAAATATGTCCAATCGGCTAGTCTGTGATATTTGTACATGTTCAAAACGTCACCATTTTCTCTGATGATAAATGTAATCATTCTTGTAAAGATATAGATATATGTGGTTCTCATATATCACTAAATATTTTATTTCATGTTTTAATTCTTTGTGCAGTTATTTCTCAATCTATCCTTTCATGTTATAGCTCTAATTTTAAAATGACTTTCCTCAATTATAAGGATGTATAAAAAAAGACTTTTTCTATGATTTTTGTTTAAAAATATTGAGATCACACTGTCTAAACAATTTTGTAACTGCTTTTCCCCCACTGCTTATAATGTTTCTGAGTGTATAATACCTTCCTTACTACCATGTTTCAGTCATACTTTTTCCAGGAAGGATTTCAAAAGATCAATATAGATGCATAAAATGTAATAATATAGAAAAAATACTTATTAAATGCTATTTAAATACCTTTTGATAGCTTGATTTATAATGGCTTTGTGATATTCCATCTTATAGATGTACAATAAATTATTTCATTATTTCCGATTATTAGATATTTAGATTTTTGTCAGTTTAATTATAGTAAATGAGTCTATGATAAATATACTAATACATGACCTGTGTTTACATCACTATTTCCTCAAAAAAATATAAATCTACATAAAATTATTAGGACAAAAATATAAAAATTCTTAATATATTAATGCTGAATTATTTTATAGAAAAAAATTTGTGTCGTTACTTGGGGAAAAAATTCTTAGTTTTATGGTACAATGTGAAAAGTGAGTCTCTAGATGTTTAGTTACTTAATAACACTGTTTGGATAATTTGTTTTTGATTTGCTAATACCATTTACTATGAGTAAATTTATATCCATGTTTTGGTTCAGTCCAGGAATATAATTAACAGTATTTATCACTAGATAACAATGTTTTACAGAAATGCTTAGAACTTCTGTTTACTTACATTATTCATACGGCAGTATGAAAGCAGACTATGTTTCTCTTGGCAGTCATAGAATTTGATTAGATTAGAGTAAATTCTTTTTTTTTCTATTTTTAAAAATTAATTTATTTAAATGCATTTCAAGTCATAGTATGTATATAGAGCTCAATGTTTCCATTTCTCTGGTTGCAAAAGATTAGAGTAAATAAATTCAAAGAGTAGTATTCTATCGTGTTTTACTGAAATCTTTGCAGAAAATATTTTTCCCATTATTTAGTATTATACTGTAGAAAAATTTACCAACTGTTGATTAACGTGGGTGATTTACTTCAACAAAAGAATAATTTTAGACCTGAGCGGAACATACCTACATGTTCTTAGTTTCAGGATTTGTCTTGAACCGTACTAATTTTTCTTTCTTTTGTTCTCTTTTCTTTTTCCTTTTTTTGCAGGGCTGGGCATGGAACCCAGGGCCTCCAGCATGCTAGACAAGCCCTCTGCCATTGAGCTATATTACCTACCCTATTATTATTATTATTATTAGCCTTTTTTTTTCAATTTTTTAATTTTGAGACAGGTTCTTCCTAGATTGCTTAGAGCCCCACTGGGTTGCTGAGGCGGGCCTCAAACTTGCAATCCTCCTGTCTCAGCCTCCCAAGTTGCTGAGTTTACAGTGCACCCTCACACCTGGCCCCAACTGATTGTAAACAGCAATTTATACTGTTACCTATGAATCATACCCCGTACAAGATTCACTGTAGCTTTTCCCCCTTGTTTATTTATAACAGCTTTCTCTGACAGTGAAAAACCTGGTTCTCATAACCTTTGTTTTCGAGAGGTGTTTTTTGCCAGGTATAGAATTCTAAGCTGACAGTAGAGGCGTACCTCAGAGAGATTGCAGGCTCCTTTCCAGACTACCACAATAAAGCAAGTCACAGTATTTTTGTATCCCAGTGTGTGTAAAAGTTATGTTTACATTATACTGTAGTCTGTTAAGTGCAAAATAGCATTCTGTCTTAAAAAACAATGTACATACCTTCATTAAATAATTTATTAGGGCTGCAGGTATAGCTCAGTGATAGAATCCTTGCCTCGCCTGTGAAGGACCCTGGATTTGATCTCCAGCACTGGGAAAAGAAAGGAAGGGAAGGAAAAGAAAGAAATATTTTATCACTAAAATAGGCCAATGATCCTCTGAGCCTTTAATGATCACTTTCAATATTTATGGCTACTGACTGATCAGCACAGTGGTTGCTGGAGGTTGGGGTGGCTGCAGCTATTTCTTTAAATAAGGTAACATTGAAGTTTGCCATCTCAATTGACTCTTGCACAAAAATTCTCTATAGCATGTGACACAGTTAGCATTTTACCTACAAGCAGAATTTCTTTAAAAATTGAAGTCAAGGGACTGGGATTGTAGCTCAGCGGTAGAGCGCTTGCCTCGCATGCGTGAGGCCCTGGGTTTGATCCTCAGCACCACATACAAAGCAATAAAATAAAGACATTATGTCCATCTACAGCTAAAAAAATATTAAAAAAAAAAATTGAAGTCAATCTTCTCAAACCCTGCCATTGCTTTATCAACCAAATTTATGCAATATTCTAAATCCTTCGTGTCATTGCAACAGTGTACACAGCATCTACCAGTAGTTTCCATTTTTTTATAACTTTTTTATATTAAATTTTTTTCTAATTATTTATACATGACAGCAGAATGCATTTCATTTCATTGTACAAAAATGGAGCACAACTTGTCATTTCTCTGGTTGTACATGATGTGGAGTCACACCATTTGTGCAGTCATATATGTACCTAGGGTAATGAGTCTGTCTCATTCTACCATCTTAACCTACCCTCATGCCTGCTCCCCTCTTAGTAGTTTCCATTTCAAGAAACTACTTTCTTTGCTAATCCATACAAAACAACTCCTCATCCATTAAAGTTTTATCATTAAATATAGCAATTTTGTCATATCTTCAGACTCCAATTATAATTCTAGTTATCTTGCTGTTTTCATGAAACTGCAGTCACTTCCATCACTGAATGTTGAGCCCTCAGAATCATCCGTGAAGATTGAAATAAACTTTTTCCAAGCACCTTTTAAACTTGATATTTTGACCTCTTCCAAAGAATCTTAGAAGCACCTAGAGTAGCAAGTCCTTTTGTGAAGTTTTCAGTGTGCTTTGCCCATATCCATCACTATTAATGCCAACTTTCGTCTTACAAAATGTATTTCTTAAATAATAAAGATTGTCATCTATCTTTTCAACCTATCTTGGCTTAATGCCAACTTTAGTCTTACAAAATGTATTTCTTAAACAATAAAGATTTATCAGGACACAGTGGTACACATCTTTAATTCCAGCTACTCAGGTGGCTGAGGCAAGAGGATCAATCACAAGTTCAAGGCCTGCTTGAGCAACTTAGTGAGATCCTGTCTCATAATAAAACAAAACAAAGCAAATTTAAAAACAAGGGCAAGGGATATAACTAAGAGGTAGAACTTCCCTGGGTTCAACCCTAGTGCCACTCAATACATACATACATATGTACTTAAAAGTCAGAATTATCCCTTGATCCATGGGCTGCAGAATGGATGTTGTTTTAAAGGCATGCAAATGTTAATCTCATTGTAATCTGTGTCAGAGCTCTTAGGTGACCAGGTGCATTGTCAATGAGCAGTAATATTTTGAAAAGAATCAGTTTTTCTGAGTGGTAGGTCTCAACAGTGGACTTAAAAATATTCATTAAGCTACATTGTAAATGTGCTATCATCCAGACTTTCTTTGGTGTTCTACTTATAGAACACAGGCAGAATAAATGTAGTAGAATTCCTAAGGTCCCTAGGATTCTCAGAGTGATGAGTGAGTACTGACTTCAGTATAAATTCACTAGTTGCATTAGCCCCTAACAAGATTGTCAGCCTGCCTCTGAAGCCATGCATTGACTTCTCTATAGCTATGAAAATCCTAGATGGCACTATAAGACTATTTTATGTACATGTAAAATCTGTTGTTTAATGTAGCCACCTTCATCTTTATTGATGATCTTAGATAGATCTTACTGCAATTGCTACGTTGGAATCTGATTTAGTTTTTATATTAGGAAGATGTTTTCTTTCCTTAAACCTCATGAGCCCACCTATGCTAACTTCAACCTTTTCTTATGTCTCTTAGCTTTCATAGAATTGAAAAGAGTTAGGTTCTTGCTCTGGATTAGGCTTTTGCTCAGGAAATATTGTGGCTGATTTGATCTTCTATTCAGACCATTAAAACTTTCTCCATATCGACAAGAACTTTTTCTTTTGTTCATAGCTTGGCTAGCTGTCTAGTCAAGAGGCCTTGCTTTCAACCTATCTTGGCTTTCCAAGTGCATTCCTTACTACACTGAATCAGTCCTGGCTTCTGATTTAAAGTGAGTGACATGTGACTCCTCCTTTCACTTGAACAGAGTAGAGTTATTAATGGGCCTAATTTCAATATTATATCTCGAAAAATAGGTGTGAGGTGAGGGAGAGATGGAGGATTAGCCATCAAAGGAGCAGTCAGAATATTTGCATTTATTATTTAAGTTTTCTATGTGGATGTGGTTCATGGTATACCAAAACAATTTCAATGACAATATCAAAGGTTGATCACACATTACCAAATGGAATAATGAAAAAGTTTGATGTGGTGAAAATTTCCCAAATTTAATACAAAGACACAAAAAGAAAGCATGAGCTATTGGAAAAATTGCACCAACAGACTTGTTTGATGCAAGATTGCCACAAATCTTCCATGAGTAAAAGAAAAAAAAAACAGTATCTGTGAGGCACAAATAAAACAAGATTTGCCTATACTATTCAATATTTTGCTCCACAGTCATCTTGTTTGTATTGTTTCTCCTAAGAAATGTGTTGTCATCCTTATCTTTGTTCCTTAATGTATACTGTCTTTTTCCCCCTCTGGCTACTTATAAAATATTCTCTTTGTTAGTGGTTCTTGAACAATTCATTTTTTATGTTCCATGATGTACTTTGTTTGATGCTTCTTGTTTGGGGGGATTTGTTGAACTTTTGGTCGTAGACATGTCCTTTTCATCAAATTTGGAATATTTTTACCCACTAATATTTCACATTATTTTTTATATCCTCATTTCTCTCATGTCGTTTGGGAACTGTAGTTACTTATGTACTCAGATACTTAGATTGTCCCATAGGTACTGATCTCTTTCTATATGTTATATTATTTTTCTCTGTTTGGTTTTGAATATTTTCTGCTATTGTGTCTTCAAATTCACTAATCTTTTCTGTCATTGTTCACCACTTGTTAATTCTTTCTGGTGTAATTTTCATTGCGTATTTAGTGTTCATGTCTAGGAGTTTGATTGGGACTTTCATTATTTTCATGTCTCCACTTTTGAACATATATAAAACATAATAACTATTTAATGTTCTTATCTACTAATTCCAATATCTGTTTGATTCCTTGGTCACCTTTTGTGGATTGATTAATCTCCTCATTATGGGTGCGTTTTCCTGCTTCTTTATTTGTCTGGTCATCATTCACATGCCAGACATTATGGATCTTATATTGCTCAATATTTTCAGATTCTAATAAATGTTTTTCGTCTTTGTTGTGGAATAAAGTTACTTGGAAATAGTTTAATACTTTTGGGTCTTAATTTTATGATTTGTTAAGCTAGTCTAGAGATATGCTCTGTCTCCTCAGAGTTATGCTGAGGAATTCTCTTCTGAATTTTCTGTTGAATGTTTCCTGAATTATTAGCTTTTCTACCTGGTAAGAACAAACACTATTGCTGTCTCATAGCCACTGAGTTATTTTCCTCATAGCCATGCACCCGTCAATACTCTGCTGAATACTCAAGGAAGTTCTGCAGATCTCCGGAATTCTCCTCATTCTCTATTCTCTTCTGCAAATTCTAGAGAACTTGATCTCTGTAGACTCTTAGCTCCATCTCCTCCACTCTGGGAGTTAGATGGGCTCTGCCTGGATTCCTCTTCTCTATGCTTCAACTTAGAAACTCTCAGAACAGTAGGCAGGGGCAATTGCAAGATTACCTTGTTTGTTTTTCATCTCACAGAGATCTCTATCCTTTCTTGCCTATTGTTCATGATCTTGAAAACCATTCATTTATTCTGTCTGATATTTTTGTTTGTTTTGAATTTTAGATAGGAGGATAAGTCTAATCCCTTTTATTAGATCTTCAATTTCCTATACGTGGAATGCTTTTCCCCAGATATCTGTGTGGTCAACTGCCTCAACTCTTTCTGTTTAGTAGTTTTTTATTGGGTTCTGGACATTATATATATTCTGTTATATCTCTGAATTTCATTGTCGTCTTAATTCATTTAGAAGACTGGTGAATTTTGTCTTAGCAGCCACTTTTATTACCTGTGGATCATCTTAATCCTTTTGAGGATTGTTTTTAAGCTTTGATAGGATATATTTGTAGTGGTTTTTATTCTAGGCTTACCTTAGCCCTTCTTCTTAAGACATTGCTTTTTTAGGTTCTCTACTGAATACTCCAGGGATAGTGGCCTACAAAGTCTGCATAATCTAGTTCCCTGTTACCTTTCTTTCTCCCTTCCCTCCACTTATTCCAACCCAACTACACTAAGCTGCTTGTTATTTCTGAAAGCAGCACATACTTAAATACTAGGTCTATTGTCCTGTTTTATTTGCACAGCAATGCTTTCCCTAGATGGCCATAATAGAGATGTGGCCAATTTCCTTTTTTTCTCTCAAGCCCTTTAGCTTCTCAATTACCATCCTATTTAAAATTTTTGCACCATCTTAACATCTTTCCTCTCCAGCATTGTCCTTACATTGCTCTGATTTTCCCTTTTTTCCGTAGTATTTGTCCCCTCCTTTACTTATTTATTTGTGAAGTTCATTGTTTAACGTGCTCTTTCCTCTCTAGAATTCCAGCACTGCAAGAGTGGGAATAGTTTTCTATTTTGTTTGCTATTGGTGCTCAACGTTTAATGTTTTATTATTTTATTGGATGTTTAATAAATCAAGCATTATATATAACTATTAGTATTTTTATACCTTCTCAAAAATATTCCTTAAGCATTAAAAATTATACTTAACAACTAAATTTTCTGCCTTCTTCAGTTGTGTTTGCCTATCATTGAGATACATCATACTTAAAAGATATGCATCTTATATTCCTAACAGCCTTGCACGCAGTCAAAACTTTCACATTCTTTTAGGTTCTCTACTGAATACTAATAATTGTAACAGAAGTTCAAAGTCTGCCTTTAACCAACCAAAACTTCTCTTCCACAGCATAGTTTTAACTATAATGTGCTTTTGTTGTTGTTGCCTGTAATGGTAAAATACTTGTAATACAGTATACAAGTCTCAATTTAATAGAATAGAATAGAATTTAATAGAATAGTTTAGTAGAAATAGCATGACTTGGGGGCTGAGTTTGTGGCTCAGTGGTAGAGCACTCACCTAGCATGGGTGAGGCACTAGGTTCGATCCTCAGCACCACATAAAAATAAATAAATACATTTAAAAGGAAAAGAAAAGAAATAGCATGACTTGGGGAAGAGTAGTAACATCTTGGGTGTCAGGATTCCAGTAAAGACTTTAATAACTAAAGCTTGAAGAGTAGGGATGGTTCACGTGGAAGTTCATGCACTTGCTCACAAGAACCAATTGTGTACTTCCCTTCCCATTCCACATTCAATGATGTGGCTTTGGTAGCTTTAGATTGTTCTTGGTGGGACTGTTACTACCAGGAAGTCAACAAGTACTATAAGTTAGTGTTTCCCACCACCCCAGCCAGTTGCTGAATCTTTATTAGCATACCACTGTATTTCGGCAGACACCAATCAGGAGGTCAGATGCCTTCGGAACTGGTGAAAGTTCAAATTCTGCCTCTTTTGAGTTTGACTTCTTTCACTGAAGACTTGTTTTCTTTGTGTAGTGGGATAGTTGTCCCAGTATACCTCCTAAATTTTACATATAATCCCATAATCTTGACACCATAGAGAAACTCACTTTCTCTGTTGCAGTTTGAAAAATACTGGAGAACATCTTCACTCAGATGCCCACCTCTGCACAGTTCAATTTAGGGGTGAGAGTAGGGTGCTGGGAGGGATTAAGGAGATCAGTGTAAATAAGATCAATGTAAATATGGATGTAAGAATTTTCACGTCTTTAAGTAGCTATGTGAATAGGAATCAGTTTCCAGGGAAAGAAACAGAGGACAATATGAAGCAGATGATTCTATGATATTTACAATATACTTGGTAAAACATAAAATTCAACTAATCAGAATCTTAGTTTTTAATAAGTCTTTAAATAAAACATGTATTTTTAATGTGGTAATTTTTAAAAAATATGGTTTTTATTTAGGGTTTGAACTACAGTTCCGATTAGGCCCAACTTTGCAGGGAAAAGCAGTTACTGTGTATACAAACTACCCATTTCCTGGAGAAACATTTAATAGAGAAAAATTTCATTCCCTGGATTGGGAAAATCCAACAGACAGAGAAGATGATTCTGATAAATACTGTAAACTTAATCTGCAACAGTCTGGATCATTTCAGTATTACTTCCTTCAAGGGTAAGTTAGGTGTTCTGTATGTGGGAAAAAAAGTTAATTCATTGTATAATTTGAAGTTATGTAATTTATTAAAAGTTCTCAACCACAGCAGTACAATTTTTACAGTGCTTTTTGAGATGCAAATAGAATATGGTTCTTCAATTTCTATGGGATTATCTAGTCTTTTCCTGCAACCTGAGTATAGAATACTGTTTATTTAAGTGCCCTGGCTATTTCTGATAGACTCTACTACATTTGTTTTTCATTAAAACAACATTACTGGATATTATGTATATTGTATGTGTTATAATTATACAGTAATTGTGTAATTTAGTATTAACTATGCAGTAATGGGGAATGGGGAAAAAGTTACTTTCTATTAAGTTTTGGTGCAACTTTGTAATTGTGCTTAAAAATAATATGTGCTAAAAATACTATATTTTTAAATGGGACAGTTCCTTCCAGTTATTCAGACTACTAGAAAAATTGCTTTTTCCCTCTCATTAAATTGAAAGTTTTTGTTTTGCTTTTTTCCTTAGAAATGAGAAAAGTGGTGGAGGTTACATAGTTGTGGACCCTATTTTACGTGTCGGAACTGATGATCACGTGTTACCCTTGGACTGTGTTACTCTCCAGACATTCTTAGCCAAGTGTTTAGGACCTTTGGATGAATGGGAAGACAGACTGAGGGTTGCAAAAGAATCAGGTGATGTCAGCTTGGTTTCTTTTCCTTTTCTTTTTTAAAATAAATGTAATTATCCTTAGAAATACAAATTTCAAAGGTTTTGTTCCTACTTTTAATTTCATCTCTTAATATATTTAGTAATACAAATAAAACCATATGAAAATTTTTATAGTTAAACCTCCCCCCTTATTTTGGTACCAAGGATTGAACTCAGGGGCACTCAAACACTGAGCCACATCCTCAGCCCTAGTTTGTATTTTATTTTGAGACAGTGTCTCACTGAGTTGCTTAGCACCTCACCCTTGCTGAGGCTGGCTTTGAACTCGTGATCCTCCTGTCTCAGCCTCCCAAGCTATTGGAATTACAGGCATGGACCACCACACCAGCTAGGTGACCCTTTTTAATCTACAAAAATGCCAACTTATGTGGTTCAACTTAAATGAAGAACCTCTATGGTAAAGTGAGATCATTGTTATTTCTAAGATTTTTGCTTTGAAATATAAAATTAGTAGTAAACTATTAAAATGTAGAGGAAATATATTATTATGGAATTTTAATTAATAAATACTGATTTTCCACATAGAAGGCATGTGTGCTGCCAAAGATACAAAGAATAAGATAAAACTTAAGTGTTATTTTACTTTTAAGTAAAATAAGAGTAACATTAATTTTCTGTTTTCAAATTGAATATAGGATGAAGAAAGGAATGAAAAGTTCACTGGCATAACTATGTACTATAAGTACAAGTACTATGAACCATTAAAATTAGAAGATAAATGTGTACTGATATATTTGTATATAAATATATCTATTCAACAAATGCAAAATGAACCCCTAATAATAACTAAGCACTGTATTGTGATTTTTTTTCCTAGTACATTATTTTATTACCCTGATCTTATAGATGAGGACACTGATATTCTGAAATATTTAAGTGGACTTGCTTAAAGTCTCTTACTGTACAGCTAGAATTTGAACCTAAGTTATTGACTCCTTTTCCAATAGCATGGTAGCCTTCCTATTTATACTTACTTACGAAAGTTTACATTGATATTTTTCTTAGTTTTAGGTTGATTTTGTTTGTTTTTTCTTATAGTGGTTTTTGTTGTCTTGCTTTTCAGGTTACAACATGATTCATTTCACCCCACTGCAGACTCTTGGACTATCTAGGTCATGCTACTCTCTTGCTGATCAGTTAGAATTAAATCCTGATTTTTCAAGACCTAATAAAAAGTATACATGGAATGATGTTGGACAGGTAGTGGAAAAACTGAAAAAAGAATGGAATATTCTTTGTATTACAGATGTTGTCTACAATCATACTGGTATGAGCTTCATTAATTTTGATGAGAATATTAAATTCTTGATATTTTGTATAACACAGTTTTTTTCAGTGATGGGAATTGAACTCAGGGCTTCAGGAATGTTAGGCAACCACTCTACTATCAAGCCACATCCTCCTTCCTTATGTAATGTACATTTTATAGACACACATGATGATTATATGTCTTTCAACTTAAAACATCATCGTATATAGTATCACTTTTTATTCTTTGCAAGAAGACATTGCTAGTTGAGGATATAGTCAATATATAATTTGCATTATAAAATAGAATGATTATAGAAAGTACCTAATAATCATATCTCAACATAGAGTATTAATACTTTCCAGACTAAAAAACATATTCTGTATAGCAAAATATCTGGTACTATAGCATGTATGAAAAAAACTAAATGATTTCTATTATTGGAGAGAAAATTATCAATAAACTCTCATAAGTTAAATCTTTTACATATTAAAAAAGCTTATTAGGTCATCTTCAGCACCAAAAAAAAAAAAAAAAAGAGTAACATAAGATTGTTTTTGTTTCCAAGATACCTTAGTTATATAGAGTTCTCTAAAATATATTCAATTTTGTCAACTGATGATTGTCAAGAAGATAATTATTCCCCTTACCTGTCATAGTAACTGAGTCTGGACTGATGATGGCTCTGGCCGTGTTTTCAGTTTAACCCGTTATACCTTACAAATATTAGCCTCCATGTGGGCCACAGTGTTGAAGAGTGTGGAAACCACTAATTTGCATATGTACAGAATAGGAATTCTGGGTGGTACAAAAATTGAAAA
Organism: Xerus rutilus; assembly: GCA_028644305.1. NCBI lineage: Eukaryota > Metazoa > Chordata > Mammalia > Rodentia > Sciuridae > Xerus > Xerus rutilus. The sequence continues at coordinate 72,901,202 of CM053400.1, read as the reverse complement.
GAAATCTGCTATTTCATGAGGTATTTTCTAAGTAATCATAGGAATTATGAAGATACTTAAAAACTTATTGATCTGTTTTAGCAATATAGATGATAATCTCCAATAGAAGCAGCAAAATTAGGTTAAAAAATAGATACTTTCTAACATTTGGTGTTTCTCTATGTGCCTGGAAACCAAGTTTCAAGGTCTACAGTGAACACATTATAATCCAACAACTAAGTATTTATCACTTACAAAATTTATAATATTGGTAATTACTTAGGCTTCTATAATATTATTCATGTCAAATTCATCAAATTGTGATGACATTGTATTAGTTACAAATTATAGAAGTTAGAATATGGCTTAGGTAGCTGTAATAGAGAGACAGAAAAAGTGACTTAAAATTGAGATTGTATTTATGTTTTACAAAAGATTAGGTAGGCATTCTAGAACTAGAGTACTAGCTCAGTGGTGCTGGGAAAGGAGGTTTTTTTCTCTTGTAGCTCTGCTGTCTCCAAAGCTTTGCTTCCAGCTTTTAATCACACGTGGCTGTTCCAATTCCTATGTCATATCCCACCCAGAGGAAATAGTAAAGGGAAACCATGCCTTCCAAGGGCATAATCTGGTATATGTGTTATTTTTGCTCATATTACATTATAAATTTTCCCCTTGTCACACCTAACTATAAAGGAGACTTGCAGTGCAGTCTTAGATTGATAGCCATATATATAACTGAAGGCATTCTATTACTAAGGAAGAAAGATTGAAAATTGAAGTACAGTAGCAGCCTCTGTCACAGACTGTATTTTTGAAGTCCTAGAAAGATTCTGTGCCATATAAAAGAAGTGCACTTCACCACATCCTTAACTTAGAAACTGTTGTGAATCACAATATCTTTTCTGTGAAACAGGATTGCATTTAAGAAGTTATTATCGGTGGGGGAGTGGTAAACTTTCAGAATGTCAGCCTAAGGCCTCACACATCCTTTAACTAGAAAATCCACTATAATTGGTGAAAATTATTTTTAAATGACCACTTAAGTCCCTAGAAATTGTCCTAAGAACATTTGGCATATGAATAAATGTGAAAATCTACTAAGGAAAATTGATTAAATCTTGGTAAAAACAGCAAGTCTGTGGCATCAGAAGCAAGACCTATTCTATTATCCTACACAGCACCTCTATTGTGGAGACTCTCCCAGGTGCTGTACTACTGGAAGTGTGGCCAAAATGGAGACTCCCTCTCCTACCAGTTCCTAATCTGGGATTATAATTTCATCCTTGGAGGGATAGGCTACTGTATTTCTCATTTCCTCCAACCCCAAGTTACCAAAGACCTATTTCAGGTGAATAGATCCCTTCCTTCACCTAGCTACCATTTGTGGGAGGACATCCTAACCCAGGTGTGACAGGCAAAAAATACTGGGAATTCAGTCACCTTCAAGCAGGTCTTGGTTCAGATGCCACAGACAATTGCTGCTCTTTTGTTAGATAAATGCTGTCCATATGCTAAATATTCACAGGACAATTTTCAAAGACCTTAGATGATCGTGTTTTATAATTCTCACCAGTTAAATTATGTTGCTGGGGATAGTACTTACTGAATTCCATATCACACTACTCCAGAAGTCCATGGAGTAGATTTCTTTTTCATGTAGAATTAGAAAACTACTTTAACTTCCTAATGTTTAGAATTCTTTCATTCACCACTTGATTTTGTATCAAAATATTGAGAAAAGAAACAGAGTTTCAGGATCTTACCCTTAAAAAAATAATTTAAAAAAAAATAAATAAATAAAGGTCTTGTCTTCCAAAAAAAAAAAAGCAAAAAAAAAAAAAAAAAAAAATTGGGGTAGAGTCAGACACGAAAGTGGTGAGCCCCCCATCTGAGGCAGGAAGATTGCTTGAGCCTACTGATTCAGGACCAGTTAGGGCAACATATCAATACTCCATATCAAAAGAAAAAAAATCAGGGTAGCCTTGGCATTTATCTTTAACATGCATATCTGCGTGTGCATGCATAGTGTTGGGAATCAAACCCGAGGGCCTTGCTCATGAGCACTCTGCCACTAGGCTACATCCCCTGCCCAGTAAGTGAAAGTCCTAATTTTATATAAATATGATTATATTTTATCTTTTTAACTTGAATTTCAGTGAATATGATGATAAATCTAGGGGGCAGTATCTTTGTGCAAATTTGGAGAACTATCAGTGGAACTGTTTTTTTGTTTTTTATTTTTTTTTGCATTACTAGGGCCTTGTGCATTCTAGGAAAGTAATCTACCACTGAGCTACATCCCCAGCCCTTTTTATTTTATTTTGAACAGGGCCTCCCTAAGTTGCTCATGCTGGCCTCTAACCTGGTGATCCTCCTGTCTTAGCCTCTCACATAGCTAAGATTACAGATGTGTACCACCATGCCAGGCTTTAATTTCACTTTTATTATATGATCTCTGCTCCTTATGTATCCTGTCTTCATCTAAGTGATTATGTATTGTGGATATAAATAAATAATAACTAAATTGCTTACTAAGTAAGTGACAGAAACTAAAAATGATACTGATTATAAAACTCTGTAAGAGTGCTCAGCTAAGTAATAAGACACCAACATGGTCATCTCAGCAGCACATCAAAGTGGTCAGAATTGCAGATCCTGAAGAGAGACTGATGTTAATTCCTAGCTGTATAACTGGCCGAGTTACTCAACCCTTGTTCCTTAGTTCCTCATGTGTGAGAGGAACATAATATTGTGTTATGTATTGTGTGAGAGGAAACGAGGAATAACAAAGTGCATTTAACTGCTTAGAACAATTCTGGGTGTGGAATAGGTATTCCTTTGCATTTTTCTAACCACTCATATTCCTCAGTGCAAATTCGGGGCATTAGTCTATTGTAAACATAAAACAAATTGTTTATAACTTTTGTGTATTTAAAAAATTAAATTAGCAATTTCTCAGTCTCATAAAAACAACATTTATTACCCTTTTGGATTAGCTGTGCAAAGAGGTTACCTATGAAAGACTACTTTTCTTCCTTTAGGATTTTCTAAGCAATATTTAAGTTAAAAAAAAATGTATGAGGGGCTGGGATTGTGGCTCAGTGGTAAAGCGCTTGCCTTGCATGCGTGAGGCACTGGGTTCGATCCTCAGCACCACGTACAAATAAATAAAGATATTGTGTCTATCTACAACTAAAAAAAATTTTAAAAAAATGTATGAGAAGATACCAAAGCCAAAGAAGCTTTTTTTCATATGACAGAATGAGTGTAAAATATTGATGTCTAATATAGAAGGAAATGGGTGGTAATGTTGATAATTTGTCTTTAAACTTAATATAGACACCATCTTCAATTTAATTACAAAATATTCAATTTAATTGCAAGATATGAGTTTGTTCATTTGTTTTTTTAAGCTGCTAATAGTAAGTGGATCCATGAACATCCAGAATCTGCATATAATCTTGTGAATTCTCCACACTTAAAACCTGCCTGGGTCTTAGACAGAGCATTCTGGCATTTTTCCTGTGATGTTGCAGAAGGGAAATACAAAGAAAAAGGAATACCTATTTTGATTGAAAATGATCAACACATGAATGTAAGTATTTATACAGTAATACTGTACTAAGTCAAATTTAAAAAATTTCTTAAAAACAAATATATGGTTAAAATTATTTACAATCAGTATTTTAATATGTTAAATGGTATTTGGTGAAATATTTAAAAAATATTTTTTAACTGTTGAAATTTTTCAGTGCATTCGAAAAATAATTTGGGAGGATATTTTTCCAAAGATCCAGCTCTGGGAATTTTTCCAAGTAGATGTTCACAAAGCAGTTGAAGAATTTAGACGACTTCTCACACAAGGTAAAGAAGCACAGTAGATTGTTCCTATCAATTTTAAGAAATTTAATATTACTTTTAAAAGGATAACTCTTTTTTCTTGGTTAATTGTCATTATTAAATCTGTTATTATTATATAATATTTGTGTTATTTTTGATATTTGAAAACTGATTCTGGAAGCTGAAATATCTAAAGGGCATGCCATAATAATATATACCAATTATCTCCTTTGGTGAGTCTCTTATTGTTGGTTCCTTTAGAGAATGTTCAGAATATAGTCAAACACAGCATGTATTTGTTAAAAATATGAATGGGAATTAGGTAGAGCAGTTCACTTCAACTGAGAAAGTCTTGAACAAGGCTTTGAAACTTAGAAATGTGACTCTTCTGTTGTCTAAGGTAAGAATCTTAACTATAGAAGAGGGACTTCCAGCTGATGGTGCCCACCCCAAACACCCTCTTACAGCTAGTGAGGCTGAAGCTAGATACTAGCTAATAACAAAAGGTAAAGAAATAAATCTTCAGTTAAAGATGTAACTAATCAAGTTAATTGGCATGCCCTCAACAAAATAAGATAGGAAAAACCATACTCAAAGAGAACTTGAGGTTTTTAGGAGACAAATTAGAAAGGATTATAAAGAAAGTATCTGCAATTAGTCTAGGACAGCCCAGCAGTGAGGATGTTTGGGGCAGGGGCTCTTAAAATAGGAAATTTTCTTCCTTGTCCAGAGACCAAAACTAGAATAGGACCCCAAAATACTGCCTTTGAAGTAGAAGTGAGTTTGGCTTTACATTCAAGAACTCAATTGGATTCAGGCATCAAATTTTACAGTTATGTATTACCTTAGTGCTCAAACTTTTAGTCCTAATTTTGCTTCATATTTCATTTCATCAAAAAGCCTCTATCTTCCATCCCCTTTAGTATTTATAAGTGGCATCATTTATATGCAATAAAGTGCTCATTATAAAGGGAAAAACCCAAACAGTTCAAAATATAATAAAATACAATGTATAACTTCCCCTCCTACAAAACCTACTTCTTAGCGGGAATTACCAAGTAGTAGTTTCTTGTGTTTTCTTTCAGATTATTTCTGAAAGAAATTTGGATTTTATATGTGAGTTTCCACAATTCTCTCTATATAAACTATATATGTTAGTTTTATGTTTATATCTGTTTTACATACATAAAACTAAAGCATAGACTAATATATTCTTTTAGTTGGCAGTATGGACTTATTACAGCTATTTCTCTTAACTCCCATATGACAACACACTGTTTTAAATTACTTTATTTAACTAGTTTTTTTCCCAATTTTTCATCATTCTCTCATTCAATGCATTTTTATTGAATCACCTACTGTGTGCTGGACACTTGGACATGAGAATTCAGTGGCAAACATAGCAAGAACTTTGTCCTAGAGGAACTTACATTCTTACAAGCAGTACTGTCAAAAAAATATCCTGTACATGTATGTTTATTTGCTATTTAAGTAGATCTACAGGATAAATTTTTACACACAAAATTACTAGATCAAAGGAAATGCAAATTTCAAATACAATAGATATCATCAAAGTGTTTTTTTCAAGTTATACCGACTTACATGTATCATAAAACTCTCACCAACATGAGATACCAATAATTAAAAAATTTTTTGTCAATCAGGCAAAATATATTTTGTCTTAGTTGATATTTCTTTTTACGTTAATCAAGTATCTTTTCACATGTTAATCAGCCACTTATATTTCTTGCATTAGTTGTGTATTAGTGTTTCTTCCCCATTTTTATTGGACTGCCTTTTTCAAATTGATCTATTATTATGGATGATTCCTTATTAAACAGGCATTAAATATATTCTTTTAGTATGCTATTGATCTTTTAACTGTTGTTTATGGTGCTATTTTTTTTTTCAATGTAGTTCATCTTTTTTTTATGGCTTCTGATTTCACATCATGTTTAGAAAAGACTTTTCATAAACATACTATTTCTTTCTAATAATAATATTCATATTTTCCAATTAAATATTCAATGTAGCCAAAATTTATCTGTATCACATGAAAAAAGTATTTAGCCTTTATTTATTTATTTAAATTTTTTTTTGGTTGCAGATAGACGCAATATCTTTATTTATTTTTATGTGGTGCTGAGGATCAAACACAGCGTCCCACGCATGTGAGGCAAGTGCTCCACCACTGAGCCACAATCCCAGCCCAGCCTTTTTTAAATGGTGTTAAATTGATAATCCATCATTTTACACTGCTTTGAAATACTACTATAATACTTCATAATATGTAGCCATATCCTAAATGTACATTAGTCTGTTATCTGTGTTTTCCATTGATCTGCCTTCAGTTCCACCAATACTGAAGACTATTGACACTACTGCTATAGATTTTTTTTTCTTTTTCAAGCATTTTTTTAGCAGTTTTACTCTGTCAGATGAACCTTAGAAACTAGATTTGAAGAATCTGTTTTATTTTATTGCTTATGTTTTTGTAAGCTATTTCAAAGTCTCTTTAGAATAAACCAGGGACAAATTAATTACTTAATGGAAAATCAAGCCTAGTAGAAGCAATCCTGCGTAATGCCTGACTTACTAGAAACAAGTTTCAGGAAAAGAATGGAAATCCACCTCAAAACCACTTTTTCCTTTTTAACTCTTATTATATAAATAGTATAGTTGTTAATAAAAATGGGAAATAATATAAAAAAACCAACCTATGTGTATCTCCTGCAGCCTGTGCAGGGAGGGAATTGTCAGTGGTGTGGGCTGACAATGGTGTGGGCTGGCTGGAAATAAAAAGCTAGAAAAGTAATATTAAGAGATAAACACAAAAGACACAGGAAAAAATATTTTTTGAAGTGGGGGCATTGACGAATGGAAGAGACCTGATGGGTCTGATCCTAACAAAGGAAAAAGCTCACTAATGCTTTATTTATAGTGAAACACACCAAAGGAATTTATTGTGAGGAAGGTTTCTTCAAAGGTAAACAAGAAGTGGGAGGCTGTGGGGAAGTTGGCTTGATTGGGGACTTATCATTTGTGCAGAGATTCTTCCTCCTCCAGGCAGCTGGTACACTGATAGGTAGCTATGTCTCTCCACCTCTGGGGAGTTCCTTTGAAACTACGGCTGTCTGAGCCAATAAATTCTGCCATATGACAGAATTCTCTATGAGCAGGATGTCTGCCAAAGCAACGGAGCAGTCTCAGATCAGTGAAATTGCACCTATCTCTGAAGGACCTACATCCACAAAAGCAGAGTTGGCTCAGATATGCCCACAATTCATTCGTGGCTTCCAACACAACGTGCTTCTCTCAGAGAATGCAAAGAAAGTCAAATTTTTAATAAGACTTACTTTAGAATTGGAAATAATTTTTGAGGAAACACAACTCCTGAGGTTAGAATTTGATAGCATTTGAGAAGAAAATGCTTACCACCAAAGTCCAAATGTCATAAAGTTTAATAAGTGGGGCTGAGGGTATAGTTCAGGAGTTGAGTACTTGCCTGGCACTGATAAAGCCTTGAATTTGATCCCCAGCAGCGTTAAAAAAAGGAAGAAGAAGAAGTGGATATTGACTGAGGGCAGAAAAGTGGGGCTTGAGTTGAACTGATAGGAATCCCTGTGTTTTTTTAAATAATGATATTTTTATCTCTGTGTCTATTTCCCCTCTCCCCTCGTATGTATTTGTTGGGGAGGAGATAAGCAGGAGGATGGAGAGGTAGGACGATGGTTAAGAAATTAATATATGTTTTATTTTCTATGAAATAATTGTAGATTTAAAATTGGAAATCAGAGACAGTTATAATCTCCTTGTGAATATTTGCATTTAAGCACTTTTTGTCTTTCAGGAAATAGGAGAGTAACAAAGTCAGATCCAAAAGAACATCTGAAGATTATTCAGGATCCTGAATACAGACGGCTTGGCTGCACTGTGGATATGAACATTGCACTAGCAACTTTCAAACCACATGAGTACGTTATGTATTTTCTCAGTGAATTAAATACTACTACTACTTATAAACCTTTATGGCTAGTATAGTTTTCAAAGTGCTTATTGAAATCCTTCATATAAAATGAAATAAAATAATGCAACTATAGTTCTACTTCAGCACATGACATATTCATGCTTCTTATATGTACCAGGTCATATTCTTATGCATATATGTAAAAATATTTTTTCAAAATTTGTTCTAATTAGTTATATATGACGACAGAATGCATTTGAATTCATTGTACACAAATGGAGCACAGTTTTTCATTTCTCTAGTTGTACATGATGAAGAGTAACACCATTTGTGCAATCATAAAAGTGCCTAGGATAATGATATTCGTCTCATTCTACCATCTTTTCTATCTCCATGCTCTCACCCCTCCCCCTTCTCCCCTCTGCCCAATTCAAAGTTCCTCCATTCTTCCCATGCCCCTCCCCCATTATGGATCTGCATCCACACATCAGAGAAAACATTTGGCCTTTAGGTTTTTGAGATTGGCTTATTTTGCTTAGCATGAGATTCTCTATCCATTTACCTGCAAATGCCACAATTTTATTCTCTTTTATTGCTGAGTAATATTCCATTGTGTATATATACCACAGTTTCCTTATCCATTTCTCTATTGAAGGGTATCTAAGTTGGTTCCACATTTTAGCAATTGTGAATTGAGCTGCTATAAATATTGATATGGGTGTGTCACTGTAGTATGCTGATTTTAAGTCCTTTGGGTATAGACCGAGGAGTAGGATAGCTGGGTCAAATGGTGGTTCTATTCCAAGTTTTCTAAGGAATCTCCATTCTGCTTTCCAGAGTGGTTACACTAATTTGCAGTCCCACCAGCAATGTATGAATGTACCTTTTCCCCTACACCCTCGCCAACACTTATTGTTGCTTGAATTCTTGATAATTGCCATTCTGACTGAAGTGAGACGAAATCTTAGTTTTTATTTGCATTTCTCTAATTATTAGAGATATTGAACATTTATTCATATATTTGTTGATTGATGTATATCTTCTTCTGAGAAGTGTCTGTTCAGTTCCTTAGCCCATTTATTCATTGGGTTATTTGTTTATATGGTGGTAAGTTTTTTGAGTTTTTTATATATCCTGGAGATTAGTGCTCTGTCTGATATGCACGTGGGAAAGATTTTCTCCTACTCTGTAGGCTTTCTCTTCACATTATTAATTGTTCCCTTTGCTGAGAAGAAGCTTTTTAGTTTGAATCCATCCCATTTATTGATTCTTGATTTTACTTCTTGTGCTTTAGGAGTCTTGTTAAGGAAGTCAGGTCCTAATATGACATGATGAAGATTCTTCTATTAGGCTCAGGGTCTCTGATAAACATGTTTACAGCTGGAAAAGTTCTTCAGTCATAATAAGATCATGATGATTAAGATTTCTTGTTTAAAAAAATTTAATGTAGGTTTTGTAAAAACTGTTAAATAAGTTTGTATTGCTCTATCTGCTCTAGTGATAGACCAGCTTCAATTGAAGAATGCTGTAACTGGTTCCGTAATAGAATTGACGAATTGAATTCAGAGAAGCATCAACTCATAAACTATCATCAGGAACAGGTTTTACCTATTTTACCTATATCTGTTATTTTCTTTAAACTATTTTTTATTGTCAATGATGATGTAATATAATTTAATGTTTTTCAGGCAGTTAATTGCCTTTTGGGAAATGTGTTTTATGAACGACTGGCTGGCCATGGTCCTAAACTAGGACCTGTCACTAGAAAATATCCTTTAGTTACCAGGTATTCCATTTCTATTTTCTTTTCATGGATCATTAAAAACTAAAAATTATTTTTAACTTTGAATTAACCTAAATGTTTTCTTTAAGGCACAACCTCAGTACATTTCATAAACTAAAGAAGTTTTGATTTGGAATTAGGCTTAATATTAATTATGTAAGGCAAATCTTTAGTTAGAAAAATTATCATCAGTATGAACCAATTTATATTATTATTTACATTAATGTTTATGGAGGACTGCTTATTTGGTGTCTTAGTCTGTTTTCTGTTTTGGTAATAAAATACAATTTTATTGGGTAATTTGTAAAGAAACAAAGTTTAGTTTTGCTCAAGGTTCTGGAGACTTGATAAGTCTAAGAGCATGACATAAGCATACTCAGCTTCTGGTAAGGGCCTCCAGCTGCCTTAACTCATGACAGAAAATAGAAGGGCAAATGAGCACATATGGAAGAGACAAAACAGGAGGGGCAGTCTCACTTTCTAACAACCCACTGTCATGGTAACTAATCCAGTCCCTTGAGAGCAGAAACTCGCACAAGAAGGAAGAAAGGCATTAATCCATTCTTGAGGGCTCCACCCCTATGATCTAAGTACCTAAAAGTAATTCCCATCTTCTGACACTGTCACATTAAAGAATTAAGATTCCAGCACATAGACTTTTGGAAGACACTCAAACCATAGCACTTAGTAATAAATACAGTGTTAATTGAATTGAGCAAGCATCTAGATCCTTATTTTCTCCTCCTCTTTTTTTTTGTGGCAGTGCTGGGGATTGATTCCAGGGGCTCAACAAGCCATCTACCATTGAGCTACACTCCAACCCGGATAGCTCTTTACTTTATAAGTAAAATGTAACATAAGTTGGGCAACAAGAAAGTAGTAAAAGCCTTTGCAAAGGAGCCCCAATATCTCAATTGTTTTCTTGTAATCTTAAGAGGAGATTTTAAAAATTACTTAAATTGTTAGCAGTATATAGTACAATGTTAACTCCATTCTTCAGATCCTATTAGATTTAATCAAAATGTTTATTGATCTTTCTTCTATATTGAAGTTTATTTTCTGTAAGTGGTGTCAAACTAATTTTATTCTACTGATAAGGAAAGTTTAATTTTTAATGTTGCTAAATCAGATTTTCTCCAAGCAGTTCCTCCGTAGGGATTTAATATTTAATTTTATCTCTGTAGGTATTTTACTTTCCCATTTGAAGATATGTCCTTATCTGCAGAAGAATCTATGATTCATCTCCCAAATAAAGCTTGTTTTTTCATGGCACATAATGGGTGGGTGATGGGGGATGATCCTCTTCGAAACTTTGCTGAACCAGGTACATCACTTTTGACTTCTCTATGGAAAAGGGAAAAAAGTTCATGGAAAGCTCAATATGATCTATTTTATTGATTTGTTTCCCCACTAGGCTAGTGGTTTTTAAACTGTTTCACCAGTTTGAAAGAGAAGAAAAGGAGGTAGAACTTTGAAACTAATGCTGTTAAAATTACATGGCCATAGAGATATTTTCAATCATTGGCCAGAAAGATATTAAGGTATTTGAAAGTCAGTTAAACCAGAAATTAATTTTTTTAGGTTCCCCATCACTTATTCTTAGCATCTTTTTTTTCAACAACCATTTTATTGCTAGGAAACGCTTTATCTGAAGCACCTTGATATATATTGTTTTCAACATTTTAGAATTAGGAGTTGATTATAGTGATCTTAAAATTAATTCAGAAATCTTATATGCTGTTACTTAAGAACATAACCTTGGGCTTAAGTATCTCTTCCCTCTCTTTTCTAGCCATTCTAAGTGAAAAAAATTAATAAATTCTGCTATATGCCATGAATTTAATATAACCTCTTGTCAAAATTGAGTAGCAAGTTGGAGATGGAGCCTTAAAATGTTTTTAGTAGAACTATAACTTTAAGAGTCTATGATAATACTGTTACTGTTTTTGCTTAGGAAAGAACTTGAATTTTTGAAATTGAGCTCAAATTTTTAGAAAAGACTATAAGGTGGAATTTTTGCCCAATAGATATGAGATATAAAACTTTTCTCCATATCATTTTAGATAGGATTTTAACCAGTATATCATTTATGGTAGAAATAATGGAATTTTAGAATGGCACGTTTCTTTGAAGTAATTGTTTTTATTCTATTTCTTAAACCATTGAAAGCAAGCTTTTTTCTTAACAGGTTCAAATGTTTATTTAAGGAGAGAACTGATTTGCTGGGGAGACAGTGTTAAATTACGCTATGGAAATAAACCAGAGGACTGCCCTTATCTCTGGGCACACATGAAAAAATATACTGAAATAATTGCGACTTATTTCCAGGGAGTGCGTCTTGATAACTGCCACTCAACACCTCTTCACGTAGCTGAGGTATAGAAAAACAATTCATCCACATTAAGCAAAGATATTCAAGATTTCTTTCTAGCTTTCCTTAAGTAGACTATACAGGTATCTGTTTCACTCAGCTAGTTGAACATCAGCATTGATTTGGCACTGAATTATACTTTCATATAATTTGACTAATTCTAACAATCTTTGAAGGCAGTTGTTAAGGAATACTGGGCTATAGAATGTTTAACAAGTTAATTTTTAAATTTTAATTTAGGAAGATTGTATTTGTCATTAACTCCATTTTTATCAATTATTTATGAAAATATAAATGTAAATATAATGATGGTCTATTCCTCTTTTGGGCTTTTTTAAAGCAACTTTTGAAAAATACCAATATTTATAATATTATCTTCTACCTAATACAACTTTGTAAATAAACCCTTATATTTTGATCTTGCTCATAAGATCCTTGATAGCTTCTTAGCAACATTGCTTTTGAAATACGTGCTTATCTGAAAAATACCTATTTCTATAATTTTAAAGCAGTATGTTTCAAGTCCTGTGATGAAAAATTGATTTTATTTGGAGGGATTTAGTAAACATTAAGTAACCATTAATTAAGAATATTGGCTGACAGAACATTGTTTACCTCCCAAAATGGCAGCTTTTTTTCTTTATATTGTGCCTTTAGCAATAGCAAAAAATACACACACACACACATACACACACAAACACACACATGTACTTACAACATTATGACACAACAGAATGTTAAAACTAACTTAATTCACTTAATTTTAAATTACAAAATCCTCGAAGTTTGTACTTGTTAGTTGATAGTATTTCAGGTATTTTGTTAACCTCTTGTAAAGATTATGTCAAAAAATTTTTGGAACCAATCTAATTTTTTATTATAAGCTAGTATTTTCTGATTCTAGATAGCACCAATGTAGAACATGAATTGCAGAGGTGGAAATTATAAGGTGTTAGAGTTTAATCTATTTGTCCTATCCCAGATCTGGAATGCATATAAAAACTTAAATATAGTATACAACATACAATATGTAATATGATTGATCATATAATAATATAAATTTGATTAATATATATAAGCTTTAGATTATGATTTCCCACCTTTTTAAATGTACCTTTGTCATTTTCACTGAAATATTTTCAGAATTGAAAATGGGACTTAGTGCGTTAAGAGTTTGTTATCTGCAGGCTTCAATTTGGCCAGCCAGACCTAATTTTTACAATAGCTAAAGAATTCACCAGCAAGGAATTTATTACTACTTACTTAGGTAACCATCTGGAAATTAACAGTCTGATTAGTTATTAAAAACAAACCAGAAGCAGGGAGAAATACTGGCAAAATTGCAGTGATACAGCTTACATTTTTTAAAAGCACTGACATTTTTCTTCTTTTTTTTTTCTCCCTTGTGTCCCTTTCTCTACAAAATCTAAACATCTTTTTAACTGCTTTACTCTGTATATTCTGATATTCCCTGTGTTTGTTGGTCTGTTTGATATTTTCTCACATGTTTACAATAAAATTCATTTGGAAATTCTTTCTGAATTTCCATTTTGTCTTGCCATACATATCTTGTGTTAAATCCACACCTAGTCTTGTCTCTTCCCTTCCTACCCATCTTGCTTTTCTCTCTTTTACATGTATGACTGTGCTTTTTTCAGTACATGTTGGATGCTGCTAGGAAATTACAGCCCAATTTATATGTAGTAGCCGAACTGTTCACGGGAAGTGAAGAACTGGACAATATCTTTGTTACTAGACTGGGCATTAGTTCCTTAATAAGAGGTAGGCTTGTTGAAGTGTCTTTCCCATCTAAAACTTTAGTTTTTGTTTAAGTGCACTAAAAGACATTTAGTAACTTCATATGCAATTCTTAATAATTTTTAATACAAATTAATATTCTTTTGGATAGTCTATGTGAGTTTCTGATCTAACTCAATCTGTTTTTATCAGTAAAAATTTCTACTTTGGGGGACTGGGGTTGTTGCTCAGTGGTAGAGCACTTGCCCAGCATGTGTGAGGCACTGCACTGGGTTCAATTCTCAGCACTACATATAAATAAATGAATAAAATAAAGGTTCATCAACGTCTAAAAATATATTTTTAAAAAAATTTCTAGTTTGGGGTAAAAGATCTCATTTCAAATATAAAGGTTGGCAAAATGAACTAATGGCTCACAAACAAAACCATTTTTTATTGTTGAAAATAGACAAATCTGTTTTTCATTTTTTTACCTGGGTATATGATATATAATCTTTAGGTTTTTTTCTATAGATTTTTGTATAGCCAACATCTTAATAAACGCCTGATGTTTCCTTTTTTCTATCTGAGCCATCTCTCCCCCTAAGTTATAAAAAGACTTCTTTGGTCACTTAAATAGTAGACATTTGATTGATTGCTTAAAGAAGTTTTATTTTTGATAATATCAATGTGTTATTTATTTTAAAAATCAGTTGTGAAAGTTAACCTTTTCTTGGACATAAGTCATGGAGATTGTTAAAATGTTCTATAATGCTCTGCAGAGGCAATGAGTGCATATAATAGTCATGAAGAGGGCAGGTTAGTTTACCGATATGGAGGAGAACCTGTCGGATCTTTTGTTCAGCCCTGTTTGAGGCCCTTAATGCCAGCTATTGCACATGCCCTGTTTATGGATATTACCCATGATAACGAGTGTCCTATTGTGGTAAGCATCATTCCATTTCTTGCATTTACTTATTTGCTAGATGTTTTGATGTTTAGTTATCTGATACTTTGTAGCATGAATGTCCACATACTTCAAAATAGTATCTTAGATTTAGAAGCAATTATATCATATGGTTTTTTAAATGTTCTGTTGTTTTAGAAAAAATTAATGTACCTTATAGAATGTATTTATGTAATTATCTTTTATTTCATTATGATACAGAATAGTACTTCTCCTTTAAAAGAAAATATATTTTACTTTGTTATTGTTTCCTAGCATAGATCAGCCTATGATGCTCTTCCAAGTACCACAATTGTTTCTATGGCATGTTGTGCTAGTGGAAGTACACGAGGCTATGATGAACTAGTGCCTCATCAGGTTTGTTTTTGTGTTGTTTTTTAAAGTTTACACGATTAGCATTTTTATCAAAAAACTCTCATTATAATTAAAATGTACACATAGCTGAATTTTACCTTTCTGCAGATATCAGTGGTTTCTGAAGAACGGTTTTACACTAAGTGGAATCCTGGAGCATCACCATCAAATACTGGTGATGTCAATTTCCAAAGTGGAATTATTGGAGCCAGGCGTGCTATCAATAAACTTCATCAAGAGCTTGGAGCCAAGGGTTTTATTCAGGCAAGAAACTAAGTTTCCTAAATGTCTTTGAAGTTTACAAGGGAAGACTTTTCAGTTTGCGCACTCATTTCCAATTTGAATGCTAATATAGTTGCTCTTTTCACTTCTCAGGTGTATGTGGATCAGGTCGATGAAGACATAGTGGCAGTAACCAGACATTCACCCAGTATCCATCAGTCCGTTGTGGCTGTATCTAGAACTGCTTTCAGGAATCCGAAAACTTCATTTTACAGCAAGGAAGTGCCTCAAATGTGTATCCCTGGTAATGTAATCTAAAAATTCTTATTGTAATTATATCATTATATTAAATTATACTATAATGCCAGATTACATCATCATTATATGCCCTACATAACAAATGCAAGTGTGAATGTAATTAAAAAGAAGAATTAGAAATTTTGAATAACTATATTTTTACTGCATAGAACAAAATCTGGACAGAAATATATTCAAATGTTAACATCTTTTGAATTGTAAAATATTTTGTTTACATTTTAATACATTCCCTTTTCCCTTAATATGTATATAATGAACATGTACCTGGATGACAGACTGCACAGGATGTGCAGACCTCTATCATTGTACCTTTTCCCTTAATATGTATATAATGAACATTACACCCTGGATGACATAAATATTTCTCTTTGTATATGTGATATACATTTATATATGTGTGTATAAGTATGTATTATATTTGCACACATACACATATATAGACAAAAATGGAAAATAGTCTAACATAATTCTTAAGACTCCTCATAATCCATTCTCATCTACCATACTAGCCCTGCATTACTCCACTGTTTCAGCCAAATAGATGTTTTCACTAATTCCCAAGAAGTCTTACTTCTATTTGTATGTGATTTATATCCTTCAAGGACTAAAGTTCCACCTCTTTGGAAAACCTGTACATACTCAGTGATTTCTCTCTCTAAACATATAGTAATTATATTCTATATTTCTCCTTCAATACTTAATTATAAACTATATCCATGAGATATGTCATTATTGCTAGACTTTTTTCTAGATATGTGTATTTTATTTTCTTATTATTACAGATAGTATATGGTAGCAGAGCATGATTCTGTGCAAGCAGCAACAGTACAACTTTGTTGATTGAAGATTCTCATAAAAATAATCATATTCTATAGGTATTTATTGCTAGTTGCTAAATATGCATAATTCTAATCTCTATTATCAACCTGAATAGTTTGTGTTAAATATTTGTTACTTTCTTTAACTGTTAAATTTATATTCAGTAATCTCATCTGATCTTTGCTAGTGTTCATAGATTTTTTTTTTTTTTTAGTTGTAGATGGACACAATGTCTTTATTTTATTGCTTTGTATGTGGTGCTGAGGATCGAACCCAGGGCCTCATGCATGCAAGGCAAGCGCTCTACCGCTGAGCTACAATCCCAGCCCCTGTTCATAGATTTTTATATTTACTTTCTATTTTTTGATGCTGGGGATTGAACCCAGGGCCTCACACATGCTTAGCACACGCTCTACCACGGAGCTGTGCTCCCAGCCCCGCCCACTCATAGTTACTTTTACAGACCTCCATCACTGTACAGTATTATCTCAGGTTTTGTTTTGGTCAGTGATGATTCTTAAAACATTTCCATCTGTTAGTCTACAAATTGTGATTTTAACTGTATTTCATATTTTGTATTCATTTCTTAATAAATTTTTTATATATTTGTAGGTAAAATTGAGGAAGTAGTTCTTGAAGCTAGAACTATTGAGAGAAATACAAAACCTTATAGGAAGGATGAGAATTCAATCAATGGGATGCCAGATATCACAGTAGAAATTAGAGAACATATTCAGGTATTTGGGATACTACTCTTTCTACTACATTGAATATTTTAAGGTCATGAGAATTATTTGTTGAATGAATTTTCATAACTTTTTTCAAGCTTAATGAAAGTAAAATTGTTAAACAAGCTGGAGTTGCCACAAAAGGGCCCAATGAATATATTCAAGAAATAGAATTTGAAAACTTGTCTCCGGGAAGTGTTATTATATTCAGGTATGTTAGGGTTTAAATTGTTGACTTATATTTAAAACAGTTTGTATATCCTGTTAACTTTGAATAAATCACTCCTAAAAATCAACCATTTTTTATTAATATTATTCAGAGTTAGTCTTGATCCACATGCACAAGTTGCTGTTGGAATTCTTCGAAATCATCTGACACAGTTCAGCCCTCACTTTAAATCTGGGAGCCTTGTTGTTGACAACGCAGATCCTATATTAAAAATCCCTTTTGCTTCGTAAGTATGCCTTATTTTATGGAGATTGAACACTTTAATAACTGGTGAGTTGCTGCTATCTTGATTTAAACAGTTTTAAGGGTCCTCTCTGTCCTTACTACTCAAAGTGTGATCCAGGGACCAGCAGTGTCAGCATCAGCTGTTGTTATCCTATTATGTTACCATTCGTGTGGGTATTCACATGTGTGCTTTCTTATGCTTGTGCAGTCTTTCTCTTCAGGTATAGGTACATACATGCCTACATCTGCAGACACACACACAATTTTATTCAACTGAGACTAAGTTCTATACATCACACCCCTTACTACATCACTTTTTAAAAATGTCAACATTTATTCTGTTATATGGCTATACCATAATTTATTCAGTCATTTTCCATTTTGGATATCTAGAATGCTTCTAATTATTTCCTAGTATTTATGTCTTGGTACATTCTTCTTGGAATAAATCCTTAGTTATTCAATTTCTATGTGTTCCACATAGTATTGAATAATATGAGTTTTGAAGTTTAGACCTAGGTTCAATTGTAGCTTCATTATAGTCAATATGATTTTGTACAAGTTATTAAGAACTTTCTTCAGCTCATTTCCTCATCCATGAAAAAGGGCTTATAATAAATAGTACCTACCTCTTAGGTCTTATGGATTAAATTGGCAAATACAAACCACTTTTACTAGAAGGCCTGGCACATAGAGGGCTTGGCGTTTGCTGTCATTCTTACTAGGATAAGTTTCCAGAAATTAAATTTTGGGGTTAGACTGTTGTACGATTGTGTCTTTTAGTCTCCTCCAGGAAGATTATATTAATGAGAGAGTATTCAGCTCAGTGTAAGAGTGGTCCATCCTTACCAATACTGAAGATATATTCTTATAATGCAGTTATTACAGAGCTGAAGTATAGAACCAGACTGGGTTAGAATTATGTTTTTTGGATTCTTATTAGCTATAGGAAATAAGACCTTGTGCTTCTTAATGGAGAGTTGTGAGAATTATTTATGTAAAACATAGTGTTTAACACACACTAAGTGATCATAAATGTTAGTTATTACTAATTGAATTAGTAAATATGAAATATAAAATACTTTAACATCTCAGAATATTAATTAAATTGATTTTTTTCCATTTGTATTTATCTGATGAAATGTCATTTTATGTATTAGCCCACTTTCATTTGGTGTTAAATTTTTTGTTGTTTTATAAGAGCATTTATCATTGAAGACAATAACTCTTAATTCAAACCATTCTTAGCAAAGTAGTTGCTAAAAAAATTTTGCAATGATATAGCTGTATGTTTCTGTGGAATCCTTATAAAATACACATTCCCCCTTGAACCTACTCTGATTATCTCAGGGCAAGGACAAGAAATCTGCCTTCTAAACAGCTTTTCAGGTTATTCTTATGGAAAGTTATTCCATATGAATATGGAAGGTTATTTCCAGGTTATTCACTGGCTAATGTTGAAAGATAAGGCCCTAACATAAAGTTTGTACTGAGGCTGCAAATGGTGAGTCTTGATTCGTGAAATACAGCTGTGAGGAGGGAGGCTGGGGTCAGGGACAAAGCACAGCTCACAATTCTCTAAGCCAAGACAGAACAAAAAGAGAAAGAAGGAATAAAAATGGTTGAATGAGATGGACATCACTACCCTAGGTGCATGTATGAAGACACAAATGGTGTGACTCTATCTTGTTTGCAACCAGAGAGATAGAAAATTGAGCTCTATATATGCACTATGACTCAAAATGCATTTAAATTAATTAATTTTTTAAAAAAGAAGTACATTCAAGAGGATATATGTTCACATAAAATGGCAGTTATGTAAAATGAAGTCACCTGAGCAACTGGAAGTACAAGAAAGTACAACTTCAGTTATATTCACTTACAGTCAGTTACACAGTCTCAGTGCTAATTGAATGAAGGGAAATCAAGGCTATAACAGTTAGACTTTCCTCTGATTATCATCAAGAAGCATCTTTTTTCTGAGAAGATCCTGGCTTCGTGAATAATGAAGCTGAGGGGCAGTGCAGCCTCAGAAGAAAGAAGGTGCCAGGAGAGAAATACAAAGGCAGAGACTGTGTTGTTTCTTACATGGTTGACTTTGACTTTTGATTATTCCTTTACTAGTTCTTTGATAGGTATTTTGAGTTTTAAGATTAACAGCATAGAAAGTTCTTGATGTCACACTTATCAGGGAAAAAAACTAAGTCTAACTGGAAGGACTAAAAAATAGATTTACAATATAAAAGACATAAAAACCAAAAGATCTTTGATCATTCTTTCTTTCTTCCCCCTAATACTAGAGATTGAATCCAGGAGTGCTTTACCACTGAGCCACATCCCCAGGCCTTTTTATTTTTTTTTATTTTGAGACAAGGTCTCACTAAGTTGCTTAGGGCCTCGCTAAATTTCTGAGGCTGACCTTGAATTTGAGATCTTCTTACCTTGGCCTCCTGAGCCACTGAGATTACAGGTGTACACCACCACAACTGTCTCCATCATGCTTTTAACCAATAAAATTTGATACTTTAATCATGTCATGGGATTTGGTGTAATATTAGTTGTAATTTAATTTCTAGCATCTTGTGCTCCTTCATCACTGTTTATAGCATGTATATGACTATATCAGTACTGAGTTCCTAAAATGTATATTGCTAAGACACTTTATAATGCAGGTTTTATTCTTTTGCTCTTATTGACAGCAAGTAAAATTCAGTATATTTAATCAGTTACCCTTGTTTTTCAATTCTTAGTATTGCCTCTAAGTTAACTTTGGCTGAGCTAAATCAGATACTTTACCGATGTGAGTCAGAAGAACAGGAAGATGGCGGAGGTTGCTATGACATACCAAACTGGTCATCCCTTAAATATGCAGGTCTTCAAGGTAAGCAAGTAGAAGGATAGACAAGCTTATCATTTTTCTTTTACAGTCATATGCTGTCTTCTTTAGAGAGTATGGGCTGAGAGTGAAACTGCCTGGGTTCAAACTATGACTGCTTCATACTCAATTGACCTTTGGCGAGTAACATAATCTCTCTGTACCCCAGTTTCTGCCTCAGTAAGATGTGAATAATATTAACTAATGCAGCAGCTTCTGTGAGGAGTAGATAAGATCATTAAGTAAAACAGTAAAACCAGGGTGAAGCACAATGTATTCACTCAGTAAATACTACCTAGAATTACTGGTTCTGTGTCATTCATTCAGATCATTTATAACTCTTAAATATACTTGGATCTTAATTAATATTTCTTGACTTGGTTGACTATGTTAAAAAAGCAGAATATGTTTGTTTAGGCTCAAAAAGAAATTGGGTTATAAATATAACACATTCTTCTTCCTTCTTCATCTTATTGACTAATTGGATTTATTGTTGTTGTTGCATGTTTCCTCCTATAAAGAGAACTTACAGGGCTAGGGACATGGCTCAGTGGTAGAGTACTTGCCTAACATGCTAAAGGCTCTGAGTTTGATTCCCAGCAACTAAAGAGAGGGGTGGGGCATGAACTTATAATAGTATATTATGTAGAGTATTTATAAGATGGGTTATAGAAACTAAATTTTCAACTATGAGTTTAATCCATCTGGTTGAGAATGTTTTCCTAGATTTTTGTATAAGAAATTTGGTTTATCAAACCCATATTTCTGGTTCATATAGTTTTCTATTATCATTTGACTATTTCTTTGTCCATGTAACCCTTCTTTAAGGACCAGTTTCATTCTCACATCTATAAAACCTTTCCTTTTTTTTTTTTTTTTTTTTTAACCTTCATTGCAGTACCAGGAATTGAACCCAGGAGTGCTCTACCACTGAGCTACATCCCTTGCCCTTTTTATTTTTTATTTTGAGACAGTTGCACTAAGTTGCCCAGGCTAGCCTTCAACTTGGAATCCTCCAAATTTCTGGGATTACAGGTGTGCACTATCATGCCTGGCTGAACCTTTACAAATTATTGCTTTTTGCAGTACTTTCTTTGTTCTACAGTCACCAGTTACCTTTGTTTACTATACTTTTAGTAATATATTACCTTATTTTGGTAATTATAATTTTGTGAATGCTTATCATTGTATTTAAGAACGAGGCTTTAAAATTAGACCTAGGTTCCACTGACTAGCTGCATAACCTTAGAGTAGTTAAACTCTCTATGGTTCAGTTTTCTCATTGCAAAATGGAGCTAATAATATTATCTACCACAGGGGATTGTGGATAGAATTAAGGGACTTAATACATTTAAAACACTTTAGACAATACCTAGTTCATAGCAAGCACTCAGAAATTGTTAACTGTAAAATTCTACTAAATAGATTATACATTGAGAAAGAAGAATGTAGGTTTTCACCTTTTTTGTGGTTCTTGTCTTCAGCTTTTATTCCTCCTACAAAACCAGGCATATAAGGTCTAGTAAATTTTTCTGAGACTTGTATTTATTGGCAAAACATTCTCATTTCCAACACTAAATATTTTGTTCTGAGAGTAGTAAGCAAATGTATGGTAGCTGTTTTAAGCAGTTATCCCACTCCATTTTCTCTCTAAGCTATTGAACTCCTTCTACTTGAATAAAAAGACCACACTTTTATGAGCAACTTTTCTGGCTTTTGTCTTTCATAAAGTTAAGTCTGGTTTTTTACTAATTCTCTTTACACTTCTTATGGAGTGATTCTGCAAATCTTTTAAAAACATAATTGCCTTTATCTGATTTATTTTTTTACTTTATCCCAATCTCTTTTCCCTATAGTAGTTTAATAATTTCAGCAACCCACAGACCATTTCTAGAGGCTGTTAATAGCAGTCTCAAATTAAACCAAATTTAACCGTTGACCTTTCTCTCCCTATAAAAATGTACACTCCCTTCTTCTGGTAATGCTATGAATCCTGTTATGTTATAATCTAAGAATCCATTTTTGGATCTGTTCCTTTCATCTGTAATAATCAGTAATGATGATTTGTGGGTTCTTTCCCATAGTGTCTTTGGTATACCATATACTTTTTATTTCCAAAGTTACTATCCTAGGGTAGGTAGGACTACACCTTTCTACCAACCAACTAACCAATTTCCCAACCTGTTGTTCCTCTCTTTACACATAGTTCTGTCCCTTTGGTCGCTGTTGGATTTGTTTCCTGAAACACTGTTTTCATCATGTATTCCATTATTCAACAGTGGTAGCAACATTTACTGAGCAATATTAACTTCCATAAAAGTTTTAGGATATATGTGGAATGTTATTTTATACTTTCTTGCTTTCCAGATTTTTGTATTTTAAGCTTTATTTCCCAAAGATTATAAGCCCCATGAAGGGAAAACTTTATCTTAAATTTATTTATTTCTCAAAATATACCATACACAAAATATGTCATTAAATTCTAACTAAGTTTAGTTGACATCACTGAAACCAAAATAGCATTTTTAATAAGGAGGGAATGATTATTTTTTAATTTTTACGTTATTAGTTCTTTAAATTTAGTTATACATGATAGTGTATTTTGATATAATTATGTAGGCAGGGAATATATCTTATTCTAATTAGGACCTCATTCTTGTGGATGTACACCATGGTAGGATTCATTGAGGTCTATTCATATATTTACATAGGAAAATTATGTAAGATTAATTCCACTACCTTTTCTTTTCCTGTCCTTCTTCCCTTCCCTCCATTCCTCTTAGTCTAATTTCTTCTCCACCCCACCTTATTATGGGTTAGCTTCCACATATTAGTGAAAACATTTGACTTTTGGTTTTTGAGGATTGGCTTATTTCACTTAGCATGATCGTCTCCAGATCCATCATTTACTGGCAAATGTCATAAAGTCATTCTTCTTAATGGCTGAGTAATACTCCATTGTGTATATAAATCACATTTTTAAAAATCCATTCATATTTTGAAGGGAACTGAGATTTCATTTCATTCCAGTTAGAATAGCAATTATTAAGAATACAAGTAACAATGAATGTTGGTGAGGATGTGGGGAAAAAGATACACTTACACATTGTTGGTGGGACTGCACATTGGAGCAACCAGCCTAGAATGCAGTATGGATATTCTCTAGAAAACTAAGAATGGAACCACCATTTGACCCAGCTCTCCCACTCGTTAGCATATATACAAAGAATTTAAAGTCAATATACTACAGTGATGCAGGCACATCATTGTTTATAGCAGCGTAATTCACGATAGCTAAGCTATGATTATCTTATTGAATGATAAAAGAAATGCAGTTGTCCTTTCATTGAAATAAAAGAATCTGCTATGTACACACATAAATTCTAATGCATATAATTGAGAATTTTGCCTAATAATTAATAATTTTGCCTAATTGAGAATTTGCCTAATACCTCACTTTGATAATTTGCTTACTTCCAAACACCTTCTCAGAGTCCCTCTAAAGGAAGCTTTATTCTTATTATCACCATAGGTATTCTTGCTCTCTCTGAAACCAGTTCTGTGATTTTCTCAAATCTTGCCTGAATAATAATGAATGTACCACTTTTTAACATGGAAAGATACAGGATTATCAATTTTCTTCTTCTTGATGCCCTAAGGCCAGTTGACTTTGAATATTATAACATTAAAAAAAAGTAGACCAGTACCAGAAGTTATAACTTTTGGGAAGCTTTGTATGACTTGTGGCAGTAGTCTCCCTCAACATGCCTTTGCATTCTGGTTCCCTTCCATACCACCACACTTTCCTCCTACTCTGCTGAGTGCCATTGTGGGCTAAGCAGCCATTGTGTCTGCCTCTACGTTCACCTCAAATCATTAGGGACTAGCTATAACTTAACTATGGGATTCATTTTGACCCCACCAGTAATGCAGCATGACATATCTGAATTTTCAGGGTTAATGTCCGTATTGGCAGAAATAAGACCAAAGAATGACTTGGGGCATCCTTTTTGTGAAAATTTGAGATCTGGAGATTGGATGATTGATTACGTCAGTGGCCGGCTTATTTCACGATCAGGAACTATTGCTGAAGTAAGTGTTAACTTATGTAAGAAGTCTGTGTTCTAGTCCAAAATAATCAAAGGCACAATAAGAATTATAATATTATGTATATATATAATATTTACATGTTTTCCTCCCTTCATGTTTTCAGTTTTAATACATGGAAATCTGATTAATGAATTACTGGATAGTACAGTTAAATGTTATGATTTATCTCTTAAAATACACCTAGCCTATGAATACTCCAAATTAACTTTTTCATGGATTTTTACAACAGGTTGGTAAATGGTTGCAGGCTATGTTCTTCTACTTGAAGCAGATCCCACGATACCTTATCCCTTGTTACTTTGATGCTATATTAATTGGTGCATATACTACTCTTCTGGATACAGCATGGAAGCAGATGTCAAGGTATATCCAACAAAGCTTAAGTACATAGGTGTGTTTGCATAGAAACTATACAGTGTCACTTTACACGCGCTCTTAAAAGACCAAAGCATGAATTTTGGAGACTCAGAGCTGGAAAAGTTTTTAAGAGGATAGTAAATTTACTAGCATCCTTTGGTCTGAAACATATAAAAACAAACCTATGTAAAATCTGTTCTATAAAGCCAATAAAATGTGTTTTGGGAAAATTAACTTGTTTTATATTATTCGTTTCTATTTATTCATTTATTTGTTAAAATTAATCAATATAATATGAATATGCATACATAGTTCTTTCTCTAATTTTTCAATTAAAAGGAAAAATATTCACTATTATGAATGAAATTTGCCTTTTATGATGAAATTTTCTAAAATGAAACCACAAATGGAAATGTACTATGAGGGCCACCAAGTTAATTTGGGCATCTTTCAGATTTTCAGGAAGAAAAAGAACTTCAGTTCTGCCATTTGTGTTATGAGGCCTGGTCTTAAAGCTAGCTAAAATAATGGGTACCATGAAAGCAGCTTTAAAGTCTAATCAAATTGAATACCTTTTTTCTACTATGTTACTATTTTTATACATTTGTGTAGAGAAATCATTTGAAGGGGAAAAAACAGAATAAAACTGCTAAAAAGTTTTATACTTTTACAAATTTATATTTTAAACCCTATCACTTTTATTACAGCTTTGTTCAGAATGGTTCAACCTTTGTGAAACACCTTTCATTGGGTTCAGTCCAGATGTGTGGAGTAGGAAAATTCCCTTCTCTGCCACTTCTTTCACCTTCACTTCTGGATGTACCATATAGGTTGAATGAGATCACAAAAGAAAAGCAGCAGTGTTGTGCTTCTCTAGCTGCAGGTAAGGAATTTTGTAGATAGTTAAAATGTGTAAATCAATAGTATTCGAAAGGAAAACTTACGAGAAAAAGCCTTTTTTTTAAATTCATGAGATTATCCAAGACTGTATGTTACTGCTTGGTAAAATTTCATAGATACTCATAAAATACTAACAATATTATTATTTAGTTGTAACTATGTACCAGGCATTTATGTATGTTTTTATTGTGTCTGGTTAATCCTTCTCTTCTGCATGTGTCTATTTTTTCCAATTCATGGCATTATTTTAAATAATGTGTAAAATCATTATTTAAAATACATGTTTTAAATCATTATTTTACTACCCATTTTCCTATATCTCTTCCCATTTTTTAAAAATAAACTTAACTTTGCAGTTATCTAAAGATCATTTAAAGGTGTCATAAGTTACAACATACAAAGTTTATAATAATAATAATAACTATTATTATTATGCATCCAGATGCTGTTGATTGGACACAAAATACTTCTAGCCATGTTTATTGGCATCCCTTCCTGCAAGTGGATTAAAAATTTGAATCAAATAACAAATATGAATAAGCAAAATAGGTTAAAGAACAGGCTTTCCTTTTTAATAAATTTCCATCGTATTTCAGAAAATACTTGAGGTCACTGAAGTTAAGAATTCTTGAAACTAACTTGAAATATGTGAAATTGTAGGAAGTATTGTATATCTACATGGCTCCCTCTGGTAATTTTAAATTTCTTTAAATTTACTTCTGCTCAGATCAGATGAAAAGGCTTCATGGTACCCGGTCACTACAATAAAAATTATCTTTTCATTAAGAATGATCATAAAAAATTATAAAACTCAGCTGGGCGCTGTGGCACAAGCCTGTAATCCCAGCACTTAGGGAGGCTGAGACAGGAGAATCACGAGTTCAAAGCCAGCCTCAGCAACGGCGAGGCACTAAGCAACTCAATGAGACCCTGTCTCTACATAAAATACAAAATAGGGCTGGGGATGTGGCTCAGTGGTCGAGTGCCCCTGAGTTCAATCTCCAGTACAAAAAAAAAGAAAAATTATAAAACTCTGTTTTAGGAGTGGAGATGTAGCTCAGTGGTAGAGTACTTACAGTGGTAGTGTGTGTGTGAGGCCCTAGGATCAATCCCCATCACCACAAAAATAAAAAACAAAAATAAAAGAATTTTAAAAGGGAGTGAAATAAAAACTCTGGTTTAATTCTATAATTGTTTCAGATTTTCACATTCCCTAATGTATCTGTGCAAATGCTCATGAAACTGAACTGAGCCATTGTGGGGGAAAAAATGCTAATATGAACAATTTTAGGTTTTAGCCTACTTCATAGACGCTTATTACATCAAATAGTAATCTCATTCTTTCGATTGTATACTGCTGCTGTTAAATACTCCTATAATATATGCATTTATTTATAAATCATATACCAGTATATGTTATGATACCTGATACAATTACATACCAAGTATAATATAATAAATAAACAGAAATTCTTGTATTCTTGCATGGAATGTTTTACCTAGTGCTTACTGGCAAAAATAGAATAAATGCGGATGTGCAGGTAGGTTTCTTGGAGGTTCATTTAAAAATGACTGGGAATTCATTTCTTTGGTGACAGTATTGCAAAACATGTTGTAATTACAAACTTTTATAATAATTGACAAAGAAGAAATTATTCCAAAGGCATATGATTCATAAGTTGTGTATTCTCAGAGATCAAAAGGTAAATATGGGTGTGGGAGGAGGAAAGAATAGAAATTCATTGGATTAGACAAAGGGGAATGAAGGGAAGTGGGGGTGGAAATAAGAAAAACAGAATGAATCATACAGTAACTTTCCTATGTATATTATGAATACATGACCAGTGTAACTCCACATCATATACAACCACAAGAATGGGAAGTTATGTTCCATGTATGTATAATATGTCAAAATACACTCTAGTGTCATGTATTTCTAAAAAGAATAAATTTAAAAAATTAATATAAACATTTCCACATTTCAGTGATACAGATTTTATAGCTTTTACATTTTAACAAAGACTATATATATTTTAGGATGTACAAATTTAAACTCAGCTTTGAATCTATCCAGGTTGCATAAAAATGTAAAATGGGATAAAGTATAGGAATTTTGTATGACACAGAGTGCTACATATATGTTAACTGCTCTCATTGTCATCAGCATCAAAGGTATTAACCATCAATCATATATATCAACGGTTATTAAAAATACACAGTGTGTTTAGGGAAACTGTACCATCATTTTGGAGATAACAGGAAAAATGTCTAATGTTGCCTTTAGTTCCAATATTTCTTTTCTTCCTTTTCCTCGTCTTTTTCCTCATTCTTCTCCTCCTCCTCCTCTTTGTCTCTTCTTCCTCCCCCCTCCTTTTCTTCTTCTTCTTCCTTTTTTTGTCCCCTTTGGCACTATGGCTTGAACCTAAGGGTGCTTAACCACTGAGGCACATCTCCAGCCCTTTTTAATTTTTATTTTGAAACAAGGTCTCACTAATTTGCTTAGGGCCTCACTAAGTTGCTGAAGCTGGCTTTGAACTTGTGATCCTTCTGCCTCTGCCTCCTGAGTTGCTAGGATTATAGGCATGTGCCACTGCACCTGGCTGCTTCACTTTTTTTTGACTATTTTTTTTAAGTATAAATATGGATAACAATCATGTTTCTTCAAATGTTTTATAAGAAACCAAGTGAGCTGGGGATATAAATCAGTGGTAGAGCACTTGCCTAAGATGCTAGGGTCTTGTCTTTAGTCTCCAGCACCACAGGGAAAAAAACAAAGAAATGCAATTCAGTCTAAAAGTAAAATTTTAGATTTTTTTCCATCACATATCCTATTTTTATCTTATGCATAAAAGTTTTAATTATCAGGAATGTTCATTATTTAGCATACAAAATCCTTGTTTTCTTTTTTTGTTTGTTTTTTGTTTTTTCTTCTTTGTCCTTCCCTTTTAATCCCTTCTTTATTTTTCCCTTCTCTTCCCTTTCCCTTTCCTTTTTTGGTATAAGGGCATATTTAATTTTTCTACCACTATCTTGGCTACTTTAAAAATATGTGTATTTTTGCTGTGAGCTCTCTCTTAGGCTATTTGGAACTGTCACATTGAAGTTGGCCATTGAATCAGGCCAATTCCTTGGGATGATTTATGGCTATTTTGAGAATCTTTGAAAGGCCTATTTACAAAAACTTCTGGGAGATGTTGATTCTGTATATGTGCCTTCTGGGTGAACAATTGTTGTCCTGTTTACAAGTGTCAGCTGAGCACTATCTATGTAAAAGTTGCCTTCTGGGGCAGCATACCTCTGCTGATGACTTTTTTTTTTAAATTAGTTTATGTAGTTGGATTTCAAGTCATAGTACATATATAGAGCTCAGTTTTTCCAATTCTCTGGTTGCAAACCAGATAAAGTCACACCATTTGAGTCTTCATACATGCACCAAAGGTAGTGATGACGATCTCAACCAACCATCTTTACTGTACCCATTCCCCTTTCCCTCCCCTCCTCCCTGCAAAAATTTTTTATGAAAGCATAACACCTTTTAAAATTTTATTTATTTATTTTTACTTTTACTTTTTTGGAGGGTGGATACTGAAGGTTGAAACCAGGAGCATTTTACACTAAGCTA
The DNA here is from genome assembly GCA_028644305.1 of Xerus rutilus. Lineage (NCBI taxonomy): Eukaryota > Metazoa > Chordata > Mammalia > Rodentia > Sciuridae > Xerus > Xerus rutilus. Next base: position 72,871,799 of record CM053400.1, on the reverse strand, counting down.
CATCCCAGCCCTCTTTTATTTTTTATTTTGAGACAGGATCTCACTAAGTTACTTAGGGCTTTGCTAAGTTGTTGAGTCTGGGCTCAAACTTGGGAACTTCATGCTTTAACCTCCCAGATTGCTGGGATTACAGGCTTGTGCCACCACACCCAGCTAAAATTTATTTATTTTTAATTGACAGACATTGTATTTATTTATTATCTACAAAGTACAACACTATTAAGTTATGTTAAATTAATAGAAAATTTGGTAATATGTTTGACTCCAGAATAATAGAATAATAAACATATTTAATTGGTTATCATTCAGGTAATCATTTCATATTTAAATTTATTTATTGTCCTTAAAGGTAGGGTAGAATCTTTTAACGCATGTAATTAGTATCATATCATGTTACTTTATATGTTAAATATTTGATTTCTTGCTTTTAATTTGTCACAAGTTTTTTTATATCCTACTTTACTACTTATGATGAAATTGAATAAAACATCAGGATCTAGATAAATGAGCATATTTCAATATTATCCTTTAAGTTATTTGCTTAGTTTCTAAGGCGCGTTTATCTCCCTCTGTTTTATCTGTGGATGTGGGAGGTCTGTGTCCAGAGCTCACAGGGAGCGCTCTGTGAGCTGCCTGCCATGTCAGCAGTGAGGAAGTGCTCTACCTCCTGGCTCTGTGTGTGCAAACACAGAACCTGGAGGTGGTCAGACCGGGTTTTGTTTGCATCAGGCCATTTCTCAGCCTAGCTATTGGCCTACAAAGCAACTCTCTGCTGCCATGGGACAAGTCTGTGTCTTGTTGGCCAGCCAGTACCTGGTGCCCAAAAATCTCCATTTGCCATCCACTGTGGTCATCATCACACCACTTTTACTATACGATGGAGCAAATGGATGTGAATGCATCAGCACATTCCTGAAGGAAACCAATAAGTTTAAAAGATCATAGAGGATTTGTTTTTATAGCTCTCAAGCCAGTCCCCCGCCCCCCGCCCCCTGCAAAAAATATGTGCTAACAGCCATAGTGTTTGCACACTCAGGGGAAGAGAAAAAGAACAAATTACCTTCCCTATAAAGGGAAAGTATCTGCTGTGTTGTAAAAGCAATTAAGAAAGCAATCAGGCCTCTTTGGAAGCTGACGCTTTTTGAAATAGAAAATTTCCAAACACAAAATGGTACTGATGGCAAGATTCATTTCTTCTTTCACCCTTGTGCATATTTGATGTGGCGTTTTTCCAGGGGAAGGCCTGAGGCACACTCGGAGGCTAAAGCTTGCCAAAGAATAATTTAATATATCCCGCCTCTCCCCTCGCCCCCTGCTCCTCCAGACCTTGAAAAGAAAAGGATGCAGTGGGTTTTTCATCCATTACCAGCTACAGAAGATGAACATTTGTTATTTGAGGAAGCTGTGTCTTACCCCTTTTTAAATCAACTAAAGTAGAACACCATGCAGAGCAGGTGCCAGTAGAGACAAATTCATCTCTCAGCACTGAATGTTTTGCATGAAATAACCCAGAGAGTGCTGCCCTGACTCTAAGAAAAAATGTCATACTTTTTCTAATAAAGTGATAACATCTAAAAGGTATTTATTTCCCTTGGTATCTTCAGGGGACTAGTTGGTTTTTATCTGTTTAAAGATATCTTCAAATCAATTGTCTAGCACTTGTTCTTGGGGCAGAGGATGTTGTAGCTCAGTGGTAAATTGCTATCCTAGCATACAGGAATCCCTGGGAACTATCCCCAAAACCTAAAAAAAAAAAAAATCTAACACTGGTTTTTAATCTCCTTTGGGTCTTTAAAAATCTAGTAAATCAGATGTGGTGGTGCACGCCCTATCCCCAGCATCTGGAGCTGAAACTGGAAAATGCCTAGGCAACATAGAAAGAACCCATCTCCAACAAACAAACAAGAAAAGAACCTGATAAGAATATAGAATCACTCTGGAGATAGTGACACATACTATTGACTCAGGAGGTTGAGGCAGGAGGATCATGAGTTCAAAGCCAGCCTCAGCAACCAAGGCAAGGCCCTAAGGAACTTAGCAAAACCCTGTCTCAAAATTCAGAAAAAAGACTGGTAATGTGTCTCAGTGGTTAAGTGCCCTGGATTCAATCCCCAGTACCAAAAAAAGAATATACAATTTCATTCCACAAAAGTTGACATAATAGACATGCATTTTGCAGATAATTTTAAAGGGTTTGCAGACACATTGTAACTCACTCTGCTACCCCAGATTTAGAGTAACTATTGTGTGAAAACAGAATTCGTGGATTTGCATTTATTTTTATGATTGACATATATGATTTTTATGATTGACGTATATGAACATTTTATATATATACATATATATTGACATATATTTGTCTTTTCTGTTAGGCTTACCTCATTTTTCTTCTGGTCTTTTCCGCTGCTGGGGAAGGGATACTTTTATTGCACTTAAAGGTTTACTGCTGGTTACTGGACGGTATTTAGAAGCCAGGTAAGGGATCATCTAAAAAGTTGCAATGTAGGTTTATGTCTTATTGTTTTCTATATATTCTTCAAACTTTTCTTCTTATCCATCTAACCTCAACATTTAAGAGGTATGTTTTCCATAGATTTTTCAATGGTATTTTTATGTATGTTCGTTGAATAATATAATAAAATTTTAAAGAAGGAAAAATCTGTGAATATACTGAGTTCTAGTCTTTCATATTACAGGTTAGGTTATGTTCAGAATTTGCAAGTTTATTTTAATAAAACAAAATTTTTGACCATTTTATGTCTTCCATAATGAAGATATTGCTGGCTTTTTTGAGTCTTATAGAAAGACATTATATCAGGTTTTCTTCTGTTTGTTGCAACCTTGGAAGCTCCAGTTTCCAGATTTAAAATGATGTTTTCTTATGTCACAATAATATAAATGAATTTATTGGAGGTTGAAAAGAAAGTTCTGCAGCAGTGCCATTCAGAATTTTCTACAAACCAGTATTGACACCATAATCTGAGAACTTGTTAGAAATGCCAATTCTTTGTGCCTGTGGCAGACTCCCTGAATCTAAACCTGGGAATGGAGAGGGCAAGATTGGTAGGAAAAACTATATTTACATCATCTAGCCATAACCAGCTGGAAGTCTGGTTAAGAAATGGGAAATGGGAAAACTGTTTTGGCTATCTATGCCACAGGTGGTTTTCCTTCCTCCCTTTGTAAGGTATTCATGGATCAGAGCTCTTTTTATTCAGTTTTCATATGTATGACATTTTTCTGGATGGTCAAGATTGCTAGCACTCACTCTCACCTTTTATCAATTGGGAATGTCACTGTGCATACTGACTCTTATATTTTAGAAAATAAAAATTTCCTATTGTACTATTACTAGACAGACATTAAACTGAAACATAGAATTAACAAAATTTCTTAATATTTTAATTAAAAAACATTAAAGCCTAGACACTTTTAAATGACTTTTTCCAAGGTCATACAGATGGCAGAGCTAGGATTTAGACCTCAGCCATCTTATTTCTTAATTTCATGATCTTTTGAGAACGCAACCCCATCTTACAAATGAGATACACCAAATCTTACATCTCTTTTGGTGTATGATAATAAAATAGCATTTAAAAATTTTAAATACCAATTTTAACAATTGAGTGGTTTTTCAAAGTCAACTTCTAGCCATTTGTTTTCTTGTATAATTGCTATGTTTTTGGTATATTATAAAATAAAAGTTTATACCTAATAATTACTTGGATTTTGAAGTACAATGGATTTCAAAAGTAGAATCTAGAGCTATGAGGAACCTTAAAAATCACCCAGCCCACTCCCTGACGTCACAGATGAAAAAACTGTACCAAAGAGGGAAAGTCACATGTTGTTAGAGAAAAGGCCAGGGCTGCAAACAAGATCTCTTACTTTTAATTCAGTGCTTATTTATCATTTTGTGACTGCTTTCTAAAAATATATACATAAGGAAATAAGGACAGGTGCGAAAATATTTACACTACACAGTCACCAAAAGTGACCATATCTGTCTTCAATTTTTAAGAGTACGTTTTCATTTCAAATGATTCACTTAATTCTTTTTGTTTTAGGAATATTATTTTAGCATTTGCTGGTACCCTGAGGCATGGTCTCATTCCTAATCTCCTTGGTGAAGGAATTTATGCCAGATACAATTGCCGGGATGCTGTGTGGTGGTGGCTGCAGTGTATTCAGGATTACTGTAAAATGGTTCCAAATGGTCTAGACATTCTCAAGTGCCCAGTTTCCAGAATGTATCCAACAGATGATTCTGCTCCTTTGCCTGCTGGCACACTGGTAAAGATAATTTCTTAAAACATTTTTTCTTGAAATATGACTTCTTTCCTAATACAAAGTAAATACAATGAAGAATCTGTCTTAAAAATTATTCAATTATTAATATTTATTTAGCACCTGCTCTTCCTATGAGGAATTGCAAAGATAAAACTGCTCCTTGCCTAAAGAGCTTGCAACATGGTAGAGGAGATGATGTGTCCATAAACATGGTCATTGCAAAGATGCAGAAGTGGTACTATGCAGTGTCACACAAGGGAGAGAGAAGTAGTAGGTGGGACTCAGGGAGGAGGATTTATAAAGTAGCTAAAATCTCACCTAAATATACCCTTAAAAGGTGAGTAGGATTTTAGGAGAGTTTGCAGGGGAGTGGGGCAGTTATGGGACAACTTGAAAGGTAAAAGGAATAGTGAAGCATATTAAATTGAAGCACAGTTTAGGACATACTGCTCAGCCTAGTTTCACTTTCTGTGTGGGACACCTGTTGCGTAGTGAGAGAAGATGGAGGGTGAACCAGGTGTAGAGGGCTTTGGCAACCAATCCAGGTAGTTCAGAGTTCATCTTATGATCAATGTAGAACAGATAAAGATTTTTGAGTGTTTTCTCCAACAAAGAATTTACAATAATACTACATTTTTGTCACTTCTCATCTGCTTTTGTTATCATGTGTTCAGTATATGAATTCAGGGGTAGCATATGTTTGTGTCACTATGATGTTTATATATATTATGAAGTACTCAAAAAACATTTGTCAAAAAAATAATTCTTTATCTGTCTTCTTTTGTCCTACATGGATTAATGTTATCAAGTAGGTATTTATTTTATACCTATTTATTTCTCACAATTTGTTAAAAATTGCACAGTGTTCTTATGTGCTTCATAAATTTTACAATTACAAGAAGAATTTTTATCGTTTTTTTTGGTACTGGAGATTGAACTCAGGGGCACTCGACCACTAAGCCACATCCCCAGCCCTATTTTGTGTTTTATGTAGAGACAGGGTCTCACTGAGTTGCTTAGCGCCTCGCCATTTCTGAGGCTGGCTTTGAACTCGCGATTCTCCTGTCTCAGCCTCCCTAAGTGCTGGGATTATAGGCTTGAGTCACCGCACCTGGCTGAATTTTTATTCTTGATAGATTTGGATTTATTCATAGATTTTTTAAAAAATAAAGTATAATCAAATATGCAAAGACTCTAAATTTCATTTTTAGTTAACATGCTTTACCTTATTTTTAAAAATACAATTACATATCTGCCTATATGTCATACTAAGTATCACACTTCTTATTAATGTGGACAAAGAAAATTATCTATGGACTCTATATTCACAGGGGATATTTTCTGAAGTCATCATTGATTCCCATGTTTGATAGTACCACTTTTGTGCATAAATTTTCACCATTACCTGTGTGTGCAGATGAGTAAGAACAGCAACACCGATTTAAAACGTAGGTGCTAGATGACAAGCTAAACTCATTTATTGTTTATTGTTCTAATAGAAACTACCATAGCTCCTCATTTTCACCTATCTGCAAAATTACAAATTATTTTATGTCACAAGCCTGAATAGTTAAAACTACTAATGTTAAATATTCATATGACAGATTGTATTATTTGGTGTAATGGGAGCTGCTGCTTTCCCCTGGCCCTACCTCAATCCCTATTTCTCCCTCCAAAGTATGTGTTTTCACATTACTTCAGTTGTGGGATGTAGGAGAAGATAAGTATGTAATTTCTGGCAGAAATCACATCCATGCTGTCTCAAACAGGATCAGCCATTGTTTGAAGTAATACAGGAAGCTATGCAAAGACACATGCAGGGCATACAGTTCCGAGAAAGGAATGCTGGACCACAGATAGATCGAAACATGAAGGACGAAGGTACGTAACTTTAACTCCATGGTTAATATTTACTGATGCAGAGAAATTAAACCTTGTAATCATTCACTCACTTTGCAGTATGTGTGTGCAAAACCTTAGGATATAACAATGAGAGAGATAAACCTGTTTTTGATCTCACCAAGTTTTTAGTTTCTAGAAGAAATATAAAATTTTTATATCATTCATCAGCCATTATTAGTGGTAATATTGATGGTTATAATTTATAATGATAACATTAATATTAATTGCCATGGACTGAGTCATTATGTGGTAGGCATTGTACTAACTACTTAACCTATGTTATTTCCATATAATTCTCCAACAGCATTTGAACAAGTTATTTTGTTTCCATTTTTACTAAATGAGAAAACTGAAGAGTAGCCTCCCCAGAGTCACACATCTACTAAGTAGCAAACTAGGGTTTCCTCTGTGGTCTCCCATAAAATACTTTTTATAAAAAGGGTACATGTGTATCAATTTAAAATTGACGGACATTTTTAACTTTTCAAGAGTTCATCACATTTCTCATTTTATGGTACATTATCATTACCAACCAATGCAAGGCTAATTGTTTCATTTTTCCTCTATTTCTCTTAGAGAATCATTCTGATGCATTTGTTGTATATTTATTTTTTACAAAACATGTATTATTTGCATGTCAGTTTTAATCTTCTATTAGTGCATTATAGTTATACATAATATTAGGGTTCATTTTGAGATAATCACACAATCATGGGATATAATTTGCTCCACTTCAGTCCCTAGTACTTCTTCTTTTCCTCCCTTATTCCCCCCTGGCCCCTGCCATGTTCCCTTTCCTCTACTGTACTGGTCTTTTATTTATTTATATATTTTTAATTGGTGTTTTATAGATGCACATAAAGGTGAAATTCACTGTGGTATATTCATCTATATACATAGAATAATTTGGTCGATTTCATTCTACTGTTCCTCCCTTTTCCTGTCCTGCCTCCCTCCTCCTCTATTCTACTGATCTCCCTTCTGTTTTCATGGGATCCGTACCCCTTTCTTTTTTCCTTGTTTTGGTCTGGCTTCTGCATGAGATAAAATATACCCTTGACTTTCTGGATCTGTCTTATTTCACTTAGCATGTTGTTCTCCAGTGCCATCCATTTAACAGCAGATGCCATGCATGTCAATTTTTTAACTTTATAGTTTAGAAAAAAATTAGAGATTCATAAAAGTTTGCAAAAAGTGATACATATAGGACCATGAACCCTTCACCCAGTTTCCCTCAGCTTCTTCCAATGGAGATGTCTTATATAACTGAAGTATAGTATCAAAATCAGAAAATTGACATGATACTGTTAACTAGCCTATAGACCTTATTCAGTTTTCACTAGTATTTTACATTGTTTCATGTATGTGTGTTTACACATACATGCTCACATTTGCATGTGTGTGTGCATGTAGCTCTGTGAAACTTAACACTGTGTATAACTTCATGTAACCACCACCACAATCAAGATACAGAACTAGTCCATCACCACAAAGATCTTTATATATGCCCTTATAGTCACACCTACCTGCTTTGCTGCCACCCCTGATCTCTAACAACTGCTAATCAGTTCTCTCTATATATGGTTTTATTATGTTAAGAATGTTATATAAATTGAATCATACTGCATGTAACCTTTTGAGTGGTTTTATTCACTAAGCATGATGCCCTTGAGATCCATCCCAGCTGTTGCATGCATTGGTGTTTATTCCTTTTTGTTGCTGAATGATATTCCCTCTTATGGATGTCAGAATTTATTTAACAATTCATCCACTGAAGGACATTTGGGTAGTTTCATTTTTTGACTAATACAAATAATATAAATATACCACATGTAGATTTTTGCATGGCACACAGGTTTCATTTCTCAGGGAAGCCCAAGGATGTGAATCAGTTATATGATGAGTACACATTTTATTTTACAAGAACCTGCTCAATGATGTTCTAGAATGGTTGTACCATTTTACATTCCTCTCCAGCAAACTGTAGAAGACCATTTATCCACACTAGATCACCATTTGTTGTTATCAGTTTTTTTTTAAAAAAAAAGAAATTCTAATGGTTGTGTAGACTGCTATATATTATTTGCATTTCCCTAATGTTAAACATCTTTTCATTTACTTATTTGCCATTCATCTTCCCTAATTGTGTGGTTTGCTTGTTTTCTAATTCGAGTGCTGGTTTTTTGACTAAGCATTTTAAAAATATTATTTTTAAAATTTGGTCATAAAATTTCCCAGTTTAGCCATTTTTAAGTGTACAATTCAGTGGCTTTAACTCCATTCATATTGTTGTGCAGCCATCATCCCTACCCATATCCAGAACTTTTTCATCATCTCAAACAGAAACTACCCAGTAAATAATAACTACTCATTAGCCTTTTTCCCAGCTCTTAAAAATTGCTATTCTACTTTCTGTCTCTATGAATTTAACTATTTGAATATATTTGTCCAGGGCTATTGCTGTAACAAAATACCTAAGGCAGACTACTTTATAAAGAAAAAGATTTGTTTAGCTCAAAGGTTTGGAGGCTGAAAGTCTAAGTTCAGGCATCCCTATTGGTTTGGCCTCTGGTGAGGAACCTCTTGGTTACATCAAACCATGCCAGATGACCTCATAGTGGAAGAGATTATGTGTGGAGGAGATCCCATGAATAGAAAGAAAGCCATAGATTTAGGAATCAGGAAAATGTTTATATAACAACTTGTTCTTTGGAAACTAACCTACTCTAAAAGGCCATCATTGATGGTAATATCTCCAGTAACCCAACCACCTTTCTTAGGCCACACCTCTTAAAACCACCGTATTAGGGACCAAGCTTCCAACACATCTAAATCATAGCATCTATGTACCTCATATAATTGAAATAATAAAATATGTGCCCTTTGTTTCTGGCTTATTTCATTTAGCATAATTTTTTATGGTTCAGTCATGTTGTATGTATGTCAGAATTTCATTCCTCATTTTTTTACGTCTTTGTGATAAAATTCTAAAATTAAATTTTCCATCCAACATTTTTAAAAACTACAACCAAAATAAGCTGAAAAAACCCTCTTAACACTTACAGAGATTCTCTTCAAGATTCTTTCCATGATTTTCATTAGAGAATCTCAATGGGATAGAGGGTCTTCATAGGCAAAACAGAAATTAAGAGCTTCCTCTGGCTGTTCCCCTTGTTGGTAAGTGTTCTCCCCACACCCCTGGCTTCTTCTTTTTTAAAATATATATATATATATTTAGTTGTTGATGGACCTTTATTTTATTTATTTATATGTGGTGCCGAGAATTTAACCCAGTGCCTCACCCATGCTAAGCAAGCGCTCTACCACTGAGCCACAACCCCAGCTTCTTAATGAAGCGGGCCTATATCCTCAAACCTGAAAGGATGCCAATCATTCTGCAGGCATCTATGTTCTCATCACACCTCTATGTGACTAGTCTTCAGCTGGGTTCTAGGAATGCCAAACATTTTTGAGTTGCAAGTCTGTGCTAAGTATATAGGACAATGACTGACAGGAAAAAAATTGTTTTTCAATTATAAACTCAATCCATATGGTATATTGATATATTTCAAAAAGATAGTGCTTTTGTTTATTTATCAGTAGAAGTCAGAAATCAACTCCCTTCTCCCCTCGTCACCAAAACAAAAAACAAAAAACCAGCAAATAGCAAACAAATTTCCTTCAAAGTCATAATCACATGTAGAGTGCACCCTAGCAAAGACAGCTGCTACCTACTTTCGTGAGTTTCATCAAATACTGGATCTAGTCAAGGGTGAAGAGAAAAAGCAATTTGCAAAAAGGAGTGTATTATTAAATGAGTCATATACTATATTCCTTCCTAAGAGCACCAAGTGAGAAAAACATTTTCTAAACTACATCTAGGAGGTGGAATGTGGAATCAATCTGTCCTCCTCACTTAAAGCTGTCCACTGGTTATTGAATTTTAAAAAAAAAAAAACACAACTAAAAACTGAACTCCACATACATTCCCCTTACCCCAACAAAAGAAGAGGAAGAAACAAAAATAAATAAATAAAGATGTCCCAGATTACTCTCCTGGTTGGAACCAGGGAATGGCTTCAACTAATTGGTCTGTTACAAAGTCATCACAAGCATGTTTTGCTTTTTGTTTTGTGGGGTTTTGGGGCGGGAGGGGGCAGGGATTACTGGGGATTGAACTCAGGGGAACTCGACCACTGAGCCACATTCCCAGCCCTATTTTGTATTTTATTTAGATACAGAGTCTCACTGAGTTGCTTAGCAGCTCACTTTTGCTGAGGCTGGCTTTGAACTTGTGATCCTCTTGCCTCAGCCTCCTGAGCCACTGGGATTACAGGCATGCACCACTGTACCTGGCATGTTTTGCTTTTGAACAACAAAATAGGGATTTTTTTTCTCTTTTTTAAACAACAAATAAAAATTAGTACTGATCACTTTTCTGACAATACACACTCAAAATTAATTAGTATTAGGGGAGGGGGCTTACCTGTGGGCCTTGTCTCACACAAGTGCATGTGGGTAGGTGCAGGGCATTTGTCATTAATGCAGAAACAAATTTTAACTTTAGTTTGATTTAAACATTGCTTTTAGTATGATGCTTACACCATCTGTGCAGAAAGGGCTCTGGAGAGATGTCATTGCAGCATACACCTGCGGCTCTTCTTCAGTTCTGGAGGCTCCAGGGCAGCCAATTTTGCTTCATCAAACACCTTCTTTAGGCCGTTTTGTGTGACTGCAGAACAGACCACATACTTGACAGCCTTCAGATCACTGGCTAGCTTTTCAGCAGTCTCTGGAGAGAGAGGCTTCTGTTGGTTCTTAGCAAGTTTCTCAAAAGTAGAAAGGTCATCTTTGAGATCCACTGGGGTCCTGACAAGCAATAAAGGAGTATTTGGACAGTGGTGAGATATCTCAGGGACCCACTTTGCTTTTACATTTACAGTAGTGGAGAGACCACTGAAAACCAGACTAGAAATACATATGTTCATGGATAACTCAGCAGTTGTAATCTGTCATAATCCTCTTGCCTTACATTATCAAAAAGTCAGTATATGTCTTCCTGACAGTCATAACCATGACTGCATAGTTGTGGAACAGTTGGCACATATTTGGACGGAAATTTGTTTGTTGTATAGGATATCATGAGGCATGTTTTACCAACAGCACCATTGCTCACAACAACACAATCATCTGCATTGCAGAAATAGTTTTGTATTCACTTTAAATATTTCAGATTTGATGTTGACCTCAGCTGCTGCACTGGGCCATTGGCAGCACTGTGCAGGGTCTCCTTGACTGCCAGACAGAGGCATACACCTGACTGTTTCTATGATTTTTGACTACTTTAGATATTTCATACAAACGAAATCATACAGTATTTGTCCTTTTATGACTTATTTCACTTAGGAAGTCAAGGTTAGTTTATCCACATTACAGCATATGACAGAATTTCTTTCTTTTTCAAGGCTGTATATTTCATTGTGCATTTATATGCACTCATGTGTATGCATGTGTGTGTATGTACCCCCATTTTCTTTATTCTTCTTTCAGTAGGCCTTTGGATAACTTACTCCTTGGCTTTGTGAATAATACTGCAATAAAATGGATATGCACATAACTCTTCAAGATCTTGCTTTTATTTCTTTGGATATATACCCCAAAGTGGAGTTGGTAGATAATACAGTAATTCTATTTCTAATTTTTTGAAGAGCCTAATGTTTTGCACAGTGACTCTACTATTTACATTCCCAGCAACAGTGCACAGATGTTCTAATTTCTCTGCATCCTCTGCAACACTAATTTTCTTTTTTTTTTTTTAATAATGGCCATCCTAATGGATGATTTGCATCTCCCTGAGGATTAGTGACGTTGAACATTGTTTCATGTACTTCTTATTCATATGTATATCTTCTTTGTACAAATATCTAGTTAAGTCCTTTGCCCATTTTTTTGTATTGGGTTGTTTGGGGATTTTGTTGTTACGTTGTAGGGTTCTTTGTATATTCTGGATATTATACTCTTATCAGATATGATTTGTAAATAGTTCTTCCATGATGTAAGTTGTCTTTTCAACTTGAAATTGTTCTTTGATACACAAAAGTTTCTAATATTGTTGAAACCCAACTTAATCTATTTTATTTTTTGTTGCCTGTGCTTTTGATGTGCATGATGAGGTTCTAGGTTCATTTCCTAGTACCCACCCCTCCACACACAAAGTTATTGTATGCTAAATCCATTTTTTATCTTTTCCACTTAGCATTGTTTCTGAAATCTCTTCATTCCATTATTTATAGCCAGTCTTTAACCTGTGTCATAGAATTCCACATAATGTGCGTCTATACATTTCATATATTCATTGATTGATACCTACTATTGTCTCCAACTCTGAGCTACCACAGACAATATTTTGATGAACCTAGAGGTATCTTTACAGATATATGTGATCATTTCCCTAGCAGAGATTGTATATGTGAGCTATTAATACCATATTCTTATGTCATTTAACTAAATACTAACAAATTTATTGCCATAATTACTGGAAGGAATTCCAATCTGTGTTCCCACTAACCATCAAAGTGGCTTTTGATGTGCCCGTAGGCCTGCCAGCACATCATCCACTAATATCATGGATATCAAGCAGTGTGTAATTCTAATTGCTGTTCTATTACCAATGAATTTAAATACTTATTTGATGTTTATTTGTCCTTTTTGGAAAGTTTTCTTTTCTATGAATCATTAATTTGCTTTTATTCTTCTTTCTATTGACATCTCTTTGTTTCCCTTGTTGATTTATAAAGTTCTTTGCATATTCTAGATATTGTGCATTGTCAGTTTTAGATATTACACATCTCTTCCCAGCTTGCCACCCAACCTGATTTTATCTATGGTGTTCATCACTGTATTTTGTTTCAGAAATCCTACCCCACTGCATGTCACAAAGAAAAGCTCTTACATTATCTTTTACTAACTTTATGGATAGTAAGTGCTATAAGTCTGTAGCAACAACAACAAAAAAATGGGTATTAGTTTGCTGAGATGGCCATGCACAGTACCACAAACCGGGTGGCTTAAATGACAAAAATGTATTGTCTCACAATTCAGAAGCTAGAAATCTAAAATCAGGGTGTTAGCAAGGTTGGCTTCTCCTAAGGGCCGTGAGAAAAAAATATGTTCCAGGCCTCTCTCTTTATTTAGAGATGGACTCTTCATGTTCACAAGGTACTCTTCCTATATTTCACATCATCTTCCCTTTGGGTATGTCTGTGTCCAAATTCCCTCTTATAAGAATACCAGTCAGATTAGGATCCACCCTACTGACCATTTTAACTTGATTACCTTTGTGAAGTTCAATTTCCAAATAAAAGTCACATTCAGATACACTGGAGGTCAGTATTACAATCTTTAAATTTGGGAGGAAGGACTGATTCAAACAAAAACAAAATTGTTTAGTTTTGAGAGGCATTTATATACTACTGATGGCATTCCTTTTTTAAAACAATTTACAGTCAGGTGTGGTAATGCATGCCTATAATCCCAGTGGCTCGGGAGGCTGAGGTAGGAGGATCACAAGTCCAAAGCCAGCCTCAGTAATTTAGTGAGGCCCTAAGCAACTTAGCGAGACCCTTTCTCAAAAAAAAAAAAAAAAAAAAACACATAAAAGGGGCTGGTTAACAATCTCTGGTACCAAGAAAAAGAAAGAAAAAAATTTACAAATATATTTATTGAGATATAAAATATTTATGTTTTCATGAATTTAGTCCACTCCTGGGTATCTAGCCTAGGAAATAATCTGAAACACACAGAAAAGTCATATTACATGATGATATTGATTATACCATCATGTACAATTATATAAAAGGAAGAAACAGCCCTTACAATTAGCAGAAAATATTTACATTGACCAGAATGAAAAAATTACAAAATTTATACCTATGATGATATAGTACATGAATGTCAAATCTAATAATTAAAAAAGTTGGATATAAACCATTTATGAAAACATTACTGTGTAAAAACATTTGAAGGAAATATATGTCTTTTGATTTTAAAATATGATTATGGACTCTTTTTGCTCTTTTAATATAATATTAATATATTAATATTAATATAATGGCACCATTTTTAACATAAAGTAATGAACCTTTTATTCCAAGTAACTCATTGAACTCATTGGCAAATATTGTATGTTCAAAATTACTTTTTAGACATTAATTTAAAATCAATAATTTATTATTTCTAGCAGTAACATCCAAATACTAACCCTATGAACCCAAGTTATCTGCAATCACTGATACTTTTTTTATCATTCACTAAGTCAATAGAAATATATTTTATATTTAAAGAACATTTTTGTGATATCTTTGAATTGATTTAGTTTTTCATAAATATGAAACATTCAACTTACAGATAGTAGTGCAAATTTTACCTCAAAGCTAGTACTGAAATTAAGCAGATATTAACATTTGCTTATATTTTCTTTAGATCTTTCTGTTTTACTTTGAAAAGAAATAAACCATATTAGGTATATTCAAAGCTACATCTCTCTTTTTCTTCCCTTCCTCTCTAAAATTAATGACTATCCTATAATCAGGGTTGACTATTTCCATGTATATTTTGATAAAGCTTTAGACTTTTATGTGTTTGACTATGTGCAAATTACATGTGATATATGTTGTGTAGTTGTATATTCCGTGTTGTATAAATATTTGGTATATTTTTAAATCATACACAAATATGTTAGACATAGCCATATAGATCATATAGACATGCATAGCTGTATATATTAGTATTATCTATGTTTTAAGCTTTTACAGAAAAGGTTTCTTATTATACATCTCCTTTTATGACTTATTTACTAATCATTTTATCTTGGGTATTGATTTTTATTCACATTAATCTAGTTCTTTGATTTTATATGATGTAGGGAGTTTCCCCATGTGTAGACATCACTTAACCATTCCTCTACTGAGTGGTTTATTTTTTTGCTAATAAAGGCAGTGTTACATGAATGTTCTTATAAGCATCCTCATGTACACATAAGTAAGGATATCCCCAGAGTATATTTAGAAAGAAATTTCACATCTCTAACTTTTAAGGTGTTACCAAGTTGATTTTCAGAATAGCTATCTTGGTTTATTGTAGTTCTATAAAATGTATAAATATTTCAAATAAAATATTAATATTCAGCAGGGCGTGGTGGCTCACGCCTGTAATCCCAGCACTTTGGGAGCCTGAGACAGGAGAATCATGAGTTCAAAGCCAGCCTCAGCAACGGCAAGGTGCTAAGCAACTCAGTGAGACCCTGTCTACATAAAACACAAAATAGGGCTGGGGATGTGGCTCAGTGGTGGAGTGCCCCTGAGTTCAATCCCTGGTACCAAAAAAATAATTAATTTTCATTTGCTATATATAATATGTACCTATTATAGAACATTTGTTTTATAAATGGTTTGGGTTTTTTAGGTTTTAATATAACCGCAGGCGTTGATGAAAAAACAGGATTTGTTTATGGAGGAAATCGCTTGAATTGTGGCACATGGATGGATAAAATGGGAGAAAGCGAAAGAGCTAGAAACAGAGGAATCCCAGCCACTCCAAGGTAGTGTTTATTTTATAGTGCTTGTATAATTATGCCCTTTTAATTTGCCATTCTCTTTTTTAAAAACACATATTTGTAGAATCTTTTACTCTACTAATGATGTATTTTTCATACTAAATCAATAAAAATCTGCCTTTCTGTTTTCCTCTATTCTACTTCCTCTTTTACTCATCCTTTCCTTCCACTCATTATGCAAATATGTTGCTTTTGATATATGTTATATAGCAAAGCTATCTGTTCTCTTTTGGAAATTCTCAGGGTTTCAGTCTCTACAAGTAATTCAAAGTCAAGTTTTATGATCCATTATCCCAATGGTTAACATTTCAATATGTGTATCTTTTGTAAACATGAAAAAAAGAAAAACATTTTTCTTCTTAATTTTTAAAACTTTTATCCTAGAATTTGTTATTTAAGAGTTTTTCTTTTTGATTGCAGAACTTATTGGCAAATAGTTTCTTGTACTTTATTAAGCTGAGAAGCTGTTTTCTTCAAAATTTTACCTTCAGTCAGAATTATCCAAAAAGTAATTGTTAAGTAGTTACTACTGGACTGAGGGGTGTAGCTCCTTGGTAGGGCACTTGCCTAACTTGTGTGAGGCTTGGTTTCAATTCTCAGCAAAATATATATGATGTAATACACATTCCTTATAAAGTCAGGATTTCTTAGTAGATAGTTGTTTTTATAATGCAATGGTTAGACTATTCATCAAAATTGTTTATTGAATATCTTCTTAAAAGAGTGCCTAAACAGATCCCACTAGGAGAATAAAATTTATTTTTAATTTCAGAGATGGGTCTGCTGTGGAAATTGTGGGCTTGTGTAAATCTGCCGTTCGCTGGTTGCTAGAATTATCCAAAAAAAATATTTTCCCTTATCATGAAGTTAGAATAAAAAGACATGGTAAGCTGTTCCTTTTATTTACAAAGAACCTTCTAATTCCATCTGTATTCTTAACTATGTACTCATTATTTGATGCAGTTAGCTAATATTACAAAGCCCTAAATTTCAAGAAGAAAGAAAAATCATTAATTTACTCTATGGAAATTGTAGCATTGTAGTTACTAACCATATTTTTGATAGCAGCTTTAAGATAAGAGAAACAACATAGTTACTGCCTTATTGTGCTTTTCTTTTATCTTGGTGTGACTGAACAAGTTCTGTTTTCATGAACAATTTTGAAATCTTTACATCTTTTTTGAGAAAATTCTGTCCAATTGAAATATTATTTGAGCCACATAAATAATTTAAAATTTTCTAATATTCACATTTGAAAAAAGTAAAAAGAAACAGATGAGGTTAATTATAATGTTTTATTTAAGACAATGTATGTGAAATATTGTTCAATATGTAGTCAATATAAAATTATTCCTGAGCTATTTTATATTCTTTTGGGAAGTACTAAATTTTTGAAATCCATGAATATTTTGCATTTATATCACATTGCAGTTCATACTAGCTACATTTTCAAAAAGTAGCCAATTTATTTCCTTCTAGTACATAAAAGTAAGTACACTAAATATGACTTTTTGGCTCTTATTAGACATTTGAATTGCTTTAAATGTCTGAAACTGCCACATCTTTCATCATTTTTCAGGGACGGTTGTAACAGTCTCTTATGAGGAATGGAACAGAAAAATACAAGACAACTTTGAAAAACTATTTCATGTTTCAGAAGATCCTTCTGATTCTAATGAGAAGCATCCAAATCTAGTTCACAAACGTGGTATATACAAAGATAGTTATGGAGCTTCGAGTCCTTGGTGTGACTACCAGCTCAGGCCTAATTTTACCATAGCAATGGTCGTGGTAAGTGAATTGTTTGTTACTGACAGAGTTGTAATAGGATTTACTTAATTTTTGTATTACTGTTTTCATTGAACTGCTGAAAAGGATATTGTTTACTAGCCAATTTTATATAGTCTTTTCTAATTAAAAAGGTATGCTTATCACCTTTAACATTTAACATTCAGTATCAAAAACTAGAAAATAATGGAAGATGACCAACAAAGTGCTTCCCAATGTATTTTTCACATCCTGAATATGCTTAGGAAATGATACTTATTCAAGACACTGTGCTAAGTGTATTTTGCTGTTTATGCCAAATCTAGCTGTTTCAATAAGCCCCTCGACCCCACCTTGTTGCCCTGAAAGCTAAAGATGTCTACATTTCCAACCATCTGTGCCACAACTAGTACCTCAGCATGTTAGTTGGGAAGCTCTGAACTAGTGAATTACCATGAATAGCTTGAATTCACATGTTCTTTTCTTGTTGTATCGCTCTTATTAGTTCTGTATAGCCAAGGATTCTAGAGTCTCTCTTTTAAAAATTCTGCTTAGTTTAAATGATGAGGGCAGTAATATAGGGGTTTGTGTTTACCCATGCCTGCTTAGCTGTTTCCACCTTGTCAAAACGATTGTTAAACATGATATTATAAATTACGGTAGAATGAAAAACACGAAGGCACACAGGACAGCTTTGGTTCAATGAGCATTTGATTTCATTTAATCATTAACATTAACTCTAGGTCAACCATCAAAATTAATGCAAATTCTTCTCTCCTCCTTCTCCATATCACAAGTAACTTTACACTGTTCTGCATATTATTATAGTCCCAAAAGCAGAAAGTGGTTTCAGATATACTCTTAAAGGAAACTTTTGTAAATATTCTAAAGAATCAATTAGATGAGTTCAAGTGAGTTCTATATTCATAATAACTGTAGATCTTGTACATTCTTGCAATATACCCATGCTGTTTCCTAACTTCTAAGGCCTAGAACAGTGCTTCCAAGTTAGCCTCATGGGTTTAGATCTGGTTAGGCATATGCTCTCAAATTCTGCCCACATGGCATTTTTAAATAATATTCATTCTTTTTCAAGTTGATGATTTGTATGTGTGTGGAAACTAAATCTTCTGTGATCTGAAAAAGTTGTATATTTGTTTTTGATATTCATTAGGCCCCTGAGCTCTTTACTACAGAAAAGGCATGGAAAGCATTGGAGATTGCAGAAAAAAAATTACTTGGTCCCCTTGGCATGAAAACTTTAGATCCAGAGTAAGTTGGCATATAAGTATTAAGAATGTTGTTGATATTATATTTAATCCAAATATATTAACATCAGCCATTATGTTTTTCTTACCAATAACATCTCCAAAATTTCATTCAGACTGTTTTTGAAAGCATCATCTGTACCTTCATTAAGCATCAGTACTAAAATGCCTCTGTCTTATTCTATATTCAGTAATCAATAGTTTTAGTTCATAAAACTAATATGAATATTTTCTTTCTTTTTTTATGGTAGAAACTTCTTTTTTTTTTCATTGTACACAGATGGAGGATTTCATTTCTCTTGTTGTAAGTGATATAGAATCACAACATACATGCAGTCATACATAAAGCTAGGGCTATGATGTTCATCATATTCCACCACATTTACTGTCCCCATGCCCCCTCCCCCCTTACACCCTTGTGAACTGAGTTCCTCTATTGTTCCCATGTCCTTCCCCCTATTATGGATCAGCTTCCACTTATCAACAAGTACATTCAGCATTTGGTTTTCTGAGATTGGCTTACTTTACTTAGCATAATATTCTCCAACTCCATCCATTTAACTGCAAATGCCATAATTTTATTCTTTTATTGCTGAGTAATCCATTGTGTATATATATCACAATTTCTTTATCCATTCATCTGTTTTTAAGTCCTTTGGTATAGACCAAGGAGTGGGATAGCTGGGTCAAATGGTGGTTCCATTCCAAGTTTTCTAAGGAATCTCCATACTGCTTTCCAGATTGGTTGTACGAATTTGCAGTTCCACCAGCAATGTATGAGCGTGCCTTTTTCCCCACAACCTCGCCAACACTTGCTGTTTGTATTCTTGATAATTGCTCTTCTGACTGGCATAAGATGAAATCTTAGGGTAGTTTTGATTTGCATTTCTTTGATTGCTAGAGATGTTGAACATTTTTTCATATGTCTGTTGATCAATTGTATATCTTCTGTGAAGTTTCTGTTCAGCTCCTTGCCCCATTTATTGATTGGGTTATTTGTTTTTTTGGTGTTAAGTTTTTTGAGTTTATATATCCTAGAGATTAGTGCTCTATCAGATGTGCGTGTGGCAAAATTTGTTCCCAGAATTTCGGCTCTCTGTTCACTTCATTGATTGTTTCTTTTGCTGAGAAGAAGCTTTTTAGTTTGAATCCGTCCCATTTATTGATTCTTGATTTTACTTCTTGTGCTATAGGAGTCTTGTTAAGGAAGTAAGGTCCTAATCTGACATGATGAAGATTTGGGCCTATTTTTGATTCTATTAGGCGTTGGGTCTCTGGTCTGATTCCAAGGTCCTTGATCCACTTTGAGTTGAATTTTGTGCATGGTGAGAGATAGGGGTTTAGTTTCATTTTGCTGCATATACATTTCCAGTTTTCCCAGCACCATTTGTTGAAGAGGCTATTTTCTCTCCAGTGTACGTGTTTGGCTCCTTTGTCTAGTATAAGGTAACAGTATTTAAGTGGGTTCGTCTCTGTGTCTTCTATTCTATACCATTGGTCTACATGTCTATTTTGGTGCAAGTACCATGCCGTTTTTGTTACTATAGTTTTGTAGTATAATTTAAGATCTAGTATTGTGATGCCTCCTGCTTCACTGTTCTTGCTAAGGATTGCTTTGGCTATTCTGGGTCTCATATTCTTCCAAATGAATTTCATGTTTGCATTTTCTATTTTTATAACGAATAACATTGAGATTTTAATTGGAATTGCATTGAATCTGTATAGCGCTTTGGGTAGTATGGCCATTTTGACAATATTGATTCTGCCTATCCAGGAGCATGGGAGATTTTCCCATCTTCTAAGGACTTCTTCAGTTTCTTTCTTTGGTGTCTTGTAGTTTGCATTGTAGAGGTCTTTCACTTCTTTTGTTAAATTGATTCCCAACTCTTTTTTTTGAGGCTATTATTCATATATTAGAGACCTTTTGAAATACTTGACTTTAAACCAATGTTTAGTGTCAGGTTAACTCCGGGAAGCCAAGAAACCTGAATATTTAATATTTTTTATATTAGTGAGTATTTGTTAATCATTCTTAAACATATTGTTAAAGTCCTCTTCACTCAGAATATTCTAGTTTAAGGTTAAATTATGTTTTAATGCTAAGCTTATTCTATAAATTGGAAGACAAAATGATTATTTCTCTTATCTTGCTATTGAAATGTTTCTAATGCTTTCTATATGACACCTGAGCTGCTTTTATTTAACTTAAGTTCCAATCATTTTGCAGTGATATGGTTTACTGTGGAACATATGACAATGCCTTAGACAATGACAACTACAATCTTGCTAGAGGTTTCAACTATCATCAAGGACCTGTAAGAATTTCATTTCCCTTCTCTAAGTTTTCAGTTTGAATTATTTTTCAAGTAATTTTAAATATTCACATTTCTTTTTCTTTCATTTACTTTTCAATCATCTTTTTTTAGGAGTGGCTATGGCCTGTTGGGTATTTTCTTCGAGCAAAGTTATATTTTTCCAGATTGATGGGTCCGGAGTTTAGTGCCAAGACTATGTTTTTGGTTAAAAATGTTCTTTCCCGACATTATGTTCATCTTGAGAGGTAAGTTATCATGGGCATGTTATTTCTATAACTGGTATGTAGTCAGTTCATTAGACATTAGGTAAGTTAGGTTTCCTTAGGATTCATTTCTATGTGCTCTAGGTATCTCAATGAAACTTGTAACCTTTACTCTTTAAAATGACAGTCCATCGTGGAATTTTTACCTTCCCTCCATTACTTTAGTTTGTTAAGTTATTTAAAGCTGAGGATTTGATATTGTATGATTTGTACACATGGAATAGTCTTTTATTTTCAAAATTTAGCTCATATTTTTAGAATGTGATTAGCAAAGAATAAATACAAAAATATTTAGACCAGGCCTTTTGAACTAATTGATTTAAACATATATATATAAAGAAACAATTTTCAGAAATGTTCTAATTATAGTTAAAATATCAGAATTGGCCTTTTGATTGTTATTTCAAAAACCATTTCTCACCTCCTCTGTCCTAATTATTAGACGATTAACAGTGTCAGAATTACATGTTTTTCTAAAATGATACAAATTCCATCAAGTCTATCTTAATTTCTTAATTTCTAGATTATGCCTTCATTTTATTGCTCAGGCTAATTATGCATAATGGGCATAAATTGTATTTCCTCTCTTACAAGAACATAAAGGACTTCCATCTATCACTGCAAACATTGCATCAAAATTGGTTTTCATTAGGTTGAACATAGTCACAGAAAGTCCAACTCTGTCATTGTCCTGTACTGTTTCTGGGTTTTTTGCATTTATTTTCTCTTTGTTCCCTTTTGTCTGTTAAAAATAAGACTATCTGGCATGCATGGAGTCATTCTACTTTTTTACCTGTGATCTCATCATTTCAGACCTGTTATGAGACCTTGTTCTAGTAATGAAATTATCTTCTCTTGGTATTCCACTTTATCTTTCTATTTAAGCTACAAAGATACCTGTCAGCCCATTCTCAGACAAAATCCCTTCATATAGTTACTAACTCAAACTCGGTCCTGTCTCTCTTATCAGCACATGTCTCCTTCAGGAGTAACCTCTTCTTCTTTCTCTGTTTTGACCATCCACTTAGTCATTACTGCTTTCATGTGGCTTTTGCTCTAACCACTCTGGCAAAGCCACTCAAAAAGATCTCTCCTGGTGTCCACACTCCATGACTTCCTTTCAGTTCTCTTCTTTGACCTGGCTATTGTATTTGACAGCATTGCTTTCCTTTTTTCATGAAAAACTTTATGGTATCAATAGTATTAGGTTTCACTTATTTATATGGTAGTACTAACTGTAATAACAACAAATGATATTTATTGAGCACTTAACCATGTTCTAGGCATTATTCTAAATGCATGTATGTAAAATGACTTATTTAATTCAAACAACTATATAAAATTGCTAGTTATCATCATCATCATCATCACCACCTGATATCACCATATTACTGTTGTTATCTACTTTTCCACTTACTATATAACCATGGAGAAGTTACTTACTTCTCTAAACCTTGGTTTTTTCATCCTTATAATGAATGAGATTGTTTTGAGGATGGTTTTGAGGTAGGATTGTTTTGAGAACTAATATATTAATACATGTTACATAGATAAGATAATAACTCAGACATGAGCTATCATTAATTATCTCTATTTTATAAACAAAGTTAGAAGTGAAGTAACTTGTGCAAAGTTTAGCTTTTACTAAGATCCAGGTAGTCAGGTCCTCCGGGCTGTGCTCTTAACTACACTATTAACTCTTTTTGCTTTTTCTCTGGCTTTTATTTCCGGCACCTAAATATGCTTGTTCTCTAAAATTCTGAGGATTTTTGTTTGTTTGTTTTTCATTAGTGTTTTTAATTTTGTAGTACTGAGGACAGAACCCAGGGTCATAACACATGTCTGGCAAGCACTCTACCAGTGAACTACATACCCAGCCCTTTTAAAAAAAATTTTTTTTGAGACACAGTCGTGCAACTTGCCCAGGCAGGACTTGAACTTGTGATTCTCCTGCCTTAGCCTCCTGAGTAGCTGGGGTTACAGGTGTGTACCAGCAAGCCTGATTGCCTCTTGTCTTTTCTAATACAGGTGTTTAGTGCTGTACATTTCCCCTTAAGTATTAGATTACCATATACCACAATTTCTGATATATTCTATATTTTTATTAAGTTGAAGTACTTTCTTTTTTTAAAATTTTTTATTTGTTCCTTTTAGTTATACATAACAGCATAGTGTTTTTTGACATATTATACATACATGGAGTATAACTTCCCATTCTTGTAGTTGTGCATGATGTGAAGTTGCACTGGTTAGTGTATTTATATATGAACATAGGAAAGTAATGTCTGATTCCTTCTACTGTCTTTCCTATTCTCATCTCCCTTCCTTCCCCTTTATTTCCCTTTGTCTAATCCAATGACTTTCTATTCCCCTACTCTTTATTGTGTGTTAGCATTATCAGAGAACATTTGGCCTTTAGTTTTTTGAGGATTGGCTTATTTCATGTAGCATGATAGTCTCCAGTTCAATCCATTTGGCTGGCAAATTCCATGATTTCATTCTTCTTTATGACTAATATTCCATTATGTATATGTACCACATTTATTTTCTTTATCCATTCATTTGTTAAAGAACACCTAGGTTGGTTTCATAACTTAGCTATTGTGAGTTAAGCTGCTTGAAACACTGAGGTGGCTATGTCACTGTAGTATGCTGATTTTGAGTCTTTTGGGTATATACAGAGGAATGGGATAGCTGGGTCAAATGGTAGTTTCATTCCAAGTTTAGTTGAAGTACTTTCTATTTTCTCCTTTGATTTCATCTTTCACTCATGAATTACTTAGAAAGGCATTATTTATTCTTCAAATGTTCAAGAATTATCCAGAGTTATTTCTGTTATTGTTTTCAAAATTAATTCCATTGTAGTCAAAGAATGTACTCTGTATGACTCAAATCTTTATAAACTTATTAGTTAGTTATCCTATGGTTCAGAATGTTCTACCTAGGTAACTCAGATGTTTTCAGTTGCAAAGAATATATATTCTGCTATCCTTAGGTGGAGTGTTCTAGAAATGTCAGTTTGTTCAAGTTGGTTGATGGTGATGTTCAAATTCCTTATGGGTTTTCTGTCTACTTGTTCTGTGAATTACTGACTAAGGAATATTGCAATCTCCTGCTATATTTGTTTCTCTATGCTGTTGTATAAGTTTTTGTTCCATGTATTATGAAACACTATTATTAAGTGTATAAACATTTAGGATTGTTATGTTCTCTTATGAAATCACCTTCCTTATCAGTGATATTTCTCTGCTCCAAGATCTACTTTGTCTAATATTAATGTAGCACTCCAGATTTCTTTGTTACCAACATATATTTTTCCATCCTTATGTTTTCAAACTATCTGTGCCTGCTCTGGCTCTGACATCCCTTGAAGGGATGCCCTGAGATATAAATGCCTTTCCCATATGGTCTTACACTTCATACTTGGCAACCTGTACATGTGAGTGCCTTCCTTATGCCATTTGAGCTCAGATTGCTCACTCTGGACCACCCTTAGACCTTTTGTACCTCCTTTTTGTCTCTTGAGCTCTGACATCCTGCTCTGAAGTACTTGCGATCTATCTTAGTCAGCTTTTTCACTGCTGTGACCAAAAAGACCTGGCAAGAACAACATAGAGGAGGAAAAGTTTATTTGGGGGCTCACTGTTTCAGAGGTCTTAGTCCATAGACAGCTGGCTCTATTCCTTAGGGCTCAGCTCCATTCCTTAGGGCTTGAGGTAGGCTGAACATCATGGTGGAAGGGTGTGATGGAGGAAAACAGTTCCAAGACATCAGTCACAACAGGAAGCAGAGAAAGAGCTCTACTCTTCAGAGACAAAATGTATACCCCAAAGGCATGCCCCCAATGACCCACCTCCTCCAGCCACACCCTACCTGCCTATAGTTCTCACTTAATCCCTATCAGGATTATTTTAGTAGTTTTATAACCTTGTTTTGTTCCATAATATCAGTAGGATTTTGTTATGGCTAGGGCTGCATAACAAAGCACCACAAACTGAGTGACTTCACAGAAGCTGTTAAACAACAGGATATTGTCTCAAGTTCTACAGGTCATTAATCTGAAATCAAGGCATAGGTAGGAACATGCTCTCTCTGAAGGCATTAGAGCTGTGACAGCAAACCTTCAATCTTCACTGGACATTCCTTTTGTGTGCATGTCTGTGTCCAAATTTCTCCTGTTATAAAGATGCCAGTCCTATTGGATTAGGGCCTGCATTACCTCAGTATAACCTCATCTTAACTAATCATATCTGCAGTGACCCTATTTCCAAATAGGTACAAATTCTAAGATATTGGGGGTTAGCACTTCAACATATGAATGTGGAGAATATAGTTCAACCACTTACAGGTACCCAAGTACTTCAGAGATTTGGCATTTTGCTCTGAAGTTACTTTAATACTTGGAGACATTTAAATATTTTTTTCTATATTTTACATTTCTATTTGATAGATTTTTCTAAGGAATATAATACTAGGCTGGGGTTATAGCTCAGTGGTAGAGCACTTGCCTAGCACATGTGAGGCACTGGATTTGATCCTCAGCACCACATAAAAATAAAGATAAATAAAATAAAGGTATATGTCCATGAACAAATACCTTTATTAAGAAAATAAATATGATACCTAGCTGGTGTTATTAGTTACAAAAATCTCATATCTATCTAATGGAATTATTTTCCCATTTTTATTATGAAATATATTATATGTACAGAAGAATATGTGTAACACAGTTATGAGTTACAAAGCAAAATAATATATTCTCATAACCCAATTTAAGAAAGAAACATTACAGATTTCTGTATTTTCATTTATTTGAAATTTGCTTCATATTTAAGGGTGTATTTTGAAATTAAGAATACATCAGATACAGAAATAGTGCTCTGTTCTGCTAGTGAGACCTAGAACAAGTTTTTTAACCTTTTATAAATACCTCAGTTCTGTGTAAGTGGGAATACTTATAGCTCCTGTATCATAGGGTTACTGTGAGCATTAAATGAGATAATGTATATAAATTACTAAACATTATAACAAGTACATAATATGTAAATTTATTATTTAGTAAAATGAAAAATTGTCATTTTTTTCCCAATTACAATTTTTAGTGTTTATTATTTTATTTATTTTTACAGTTGTATCAGGATCACACATGAGTACTTGCCTAGCATGTATGAGGCTTTGGAGTCGATTCCTTAGCACCACACACAAAAAAAATCACACATGCTATGTATATAATTACAACTTGAGTCTTATAACTTATTCTAAAAGAATAAAGTTATGCTCGAAAGAATATTTCTATGTTGCCTGGAATGGTGAGGGTTTTTTCCTATATTTCTAACACATAAAAGGATTTCTTTGTATTTGAAAGTCGTAAATTCAAAGGATAGGATAGGAAAGAAGAATTTTAATCTAAATTCTTTGTATGGACATCTTTAGGATATTCTGCTTTTTTTGTTACAAATGATTGTTTCTGTACTAGAAGGCAAAAAACATGAGGTGTTACCTATATTTTTAAAATATGTTATATCTCATAAAATATTCTTTTTTTTTCCAGATCCCCTTGGAAAGGACTTCCAGAACTCACCAATGAGAATGGCCAGTATTGTCCTTTCAGCTGTGAGACGCAAGCCTGGTCAATTGCTACTATTCTTGAAACACTTTATGATTTATAGTTGGTTCAAATATGTTTAATAAATATGCAACTTCATTATACAATACAAGATCATAATGCAAATGCCTGTGTACACAAATTCAAGTTGTTTTAAAAACCTTTCATATAATATTGATGCCCAATTAGGTAAAATTATAAAAGCATTGATTTTTCTTTTTCTTTTTTTAATGTACAAAAATAGCTTTCCATTTGAATAAGAGAAAAATTATGATTACCAACAGAATTTTCTTTTGAGTTTATTAAATATTCTTCAAGCATAGAAATTTAGAGTTAGAAAAAGAAAACTTATGTAATCTTAAATTTGTACAAAATTCAAAATGGAAAGACAGAAAAGTATCTTTAAATTGTGGTATACATTCAGGCTCAATACATACAGAATAGGTTCATTAGTGTTCTCACCATTTACTATAGCCTCCTTTTTTTTTTTATTTTTTAATACTAGGGATTGAATTCAGGGACACTCGACCACTGAGCCACATCCCTAGCCCTATTTGTTGTATTTTTATTTTAGAGACAGAGTCTCCCGGAGTTGCTTAATGCCTCGCTTTTGCTGAGGCTGCCTTTGAACTTGCAATCCTCCTGCCTCAGCCTCTTGAGCTGCTGGGATTACAGGTGTCCACCACTGCACCCGGCCTACTATAGCCTTCTTAATACTTTATTCAATGCATATTTGAGAAGTACTTCCTAAATGTAGAATGATCAGCATTGCCACCCACAATATATATTCATGAATGGAGCATAGATGTTCAAAATGTGATTTTATTTTTTCACTGATATATCAATATGTTTTCAAATATTATGAATGCCAATAGTTCATTAAAGACAACTGATTTGTGCTAATGATGCATAGAGTATTTAGGGAAATAGCAGAGCATTAAGAAATTTATTTCATAAAAACAGTTTTGTAAAATTAGCCTTGAGTTCCAATTTCCTGTTATGAGATGGCTTAAATTTTCAAAATGGAAATTATTGGACATATTTATGAGAATTTTCAAGAAGAAAAGAATGTTATGTTAATTTTCTAAAACTTGACAACTCTCTTTAGTTTCCATGCAAAAGTCAATTGAAAGAGCATAATGGATACTGGTTTTTCTGTTAATGAAAACCTACATTGACAAGTTCAGTATTGAGAACAATCTTTTTTTTTTTTCTTTTTCTTTTTTTATGGTACTGGGGATCAAA
Organism: Xerus rutilus; assembly: GCA_028644305.1. Classification (NCBI taxonomy): domain Eukaryota; kingdom Metazoa; phylum Chordata; class Mammalia; order Rodentia; family Sciuridae; genus Xerus; species Xerus rutilus. The sequence goes on along the minus strand of CM053400.1, from coordinate 72,843,531 downwards.
CCCAGGACCATGTGCATGCCAGGCAAGCACTCTACTACTGAGCCACACACCCAGGCTGAGAACAATCTTAATAAAACTATAGATACAAATTCAGTAGCTATATTGAGTGTAATAAAATGATTTGAAACATGTTTTATATTAAGATACCTTAAACTTGAAAATGGCATAAAAGGAACAAGGGTTTTTAACATTTTATATGAGTTGACATTTTTGAATAGTACTTATTTCCTCAATGGCATTTTTTACTGTTTTTGTCTCGAGAGAGTAAATGAAATTATATCATTATAGGTTCATTTGGAAGGAAGTAGTTGTAAAAGTCCTTTCGTTACTATTTAATATTATTTAGGGATATGTATATGTTTATATATTAAATAATGATACAGTAGAACTTTTCTCAGAGATCATATACCTTACAACCTTAACTAAGACTGAGAAAAGAAAAGAAAAACATGCAAGCTACAACTTCTAAGTGCCAGAAATGTATGAATGCATCAAATGTCACATGCCCATGCTTAAAGGCTCATGCAGTTTATTGTTAGATTACCTACCCACCCTTCTTCAAAGCTGACCCTGCTTTAGAAATAGTTTTCACTAGCTTAGTTTTCTGGTTACCTAACCTAGAGCAGATTAAGTCCTACAAATTCAAGGAAGCTTGTCATAGTAATCTGACCACAAACAAGAATTTCCATATTTTCCTTTCTTCTTCAATTCCTCCCTTACTCAATATAGAACCTCCTCTAAACTTTGGAGGTAAAAAGAATGACCTTAGCCAGGCCTAGAAGCCCATACTTGTAATCCCAGAAACTCAAGAGTCTGAGGCAGGAGGATCACAAGTTAAAGGTCAGCCTGGACAACTTAGCAAGACCTTGTCTCGAAATAAAAAATGAAAAAGACTAGAGATATAGCTTAATGATAGAGCACCAGTGGGTTCAATCCCCAATACTGGAAAAATAAGAATGACCTTTCTTGAGGAAACCATTAGTTCATCCAAGGTTTATGTAGCTATGTTGCTCTACCCTAACATTACAGGAGATAAGAAAGGTAACAGGAAACCAGCCTATTTAACCAAAGCAAGAACTAACACCTGACAGTTAAATGTGACTGACAAAATAAGTAAAAAGTTGATGATTTTTAAAAAAATGGCCATGCTAGTTTATCTACTGTAGGAGAAATATATACCTTGGTAAATCTTTCAGATATTGCATTTTTAATGAGGAGTGTTAATGAAAGAACACTGTCCTATTCTGCATGGTCTACTTTAAAGTTTAAAAAGACATGTTGTGGGCTGGGGATGTAGCTTACTAGTAGAGCCCTTGTCTGGAATGTTCAAGGCCCTGGGTTTGGTCCCCAGCATCACACACACACACACAAACAAACAAACAACAACAAAACAAGAAGAAGAAGGCATGTTATGCATTATTCCATCCATGGTAGTTAAAGTAACTGTTTTAGACTTTAGAAAGATAAATGCCATTTGACTGAAGAACATTTAGGTAGAATGCTTCTAAATGGATTAGGTGTTATATTACATTTTGACAATGGTCTATGCCTTTTGTTTTTCATTAATCCAAATCAATATTACTCTACAAAATGAGAAGTAAACTTGACAGTTTTACCAGTGTGCTGTGATATTTTAATAACTTTTCAAAGTTAATTAAGGAAACATGAGACTTGTCATATGTATGAATATTGTAACATGAATTATAATCCATTCTGATATAAGTCTTAAGCTGCTCTATCTAATGGGCAAATGTCATTTATATCTCTGTGTGCCAAGAAAATAAAATGTTTTCTAAAGGACTATGTTTTGCTTTCATTACGTCATTCACCAATTAACTTGATATTAATTAAGTACTTGCTTATTGGGGTGCTTACCTTTTTGATAGGATGTGTGGGGACAGAAAAGAATTTTAAGATATTTGGTAATTTATTTAATTAGTCATACCAAAATTTGGAGCAAAATAAACTCTTGATGTATAAATAGATTTATTAGCAACTATGTACTCCCCTGGTATGTCTTGAATACCATGAATTTTTTATTTGCCTTTCAAGTTACTAAATGCAAATACTACAGGCCAAATAGACATACATACATATATGCCTACTGAAGTAACCAAAAAAGATTTATCACTTTTAATTATTTTACTGAATAATATATATGTGTGTGTGTATGCATGTGTAGATACACACACACACATACACATCTAACCACATCTAATAACCTATGTTAATCTATTTAGTTTTTGCCTTAATTAATATTGCTTCATTTTTTTTTCTGCAGATATGTACCTTTATCTTCAGATAAAAGATTTTTTTTTAATATTTTTTCAGTTGTTGATGGACCTTAATTTATTTATATGTGGTGCTGAGAATTGAACCCAGTGTCTCACGCATGCTAGGCAAGTGCTCTACCACCAAGCCACAATCTCAGCCCCCAGATAAAAGATCTTAACCTAAAAATCTAAACCTGTAACTATCAAGTGGTTTTAGGTTAACTTATCAAACTTGCTAAATTTACTTATTTAAACCCTCAATGTGTCAATATAATGAACTCAAGGAATTTGCTTAGTTGTTTTATGTTTTGTTTTTTCTATTTGTATGGGCCTTGAATTATAAAGCAAATGACTGAAACCTTGTCATTTTGGCTGCGACTTTTTTCCTAATATATTTTTTTCCTAATATTTTTGGTTTTGTTATTTTTGGCTAGAGAGATTTTTTTGTTTGTTTGTTTAACTCACAAATGCTTTTAAGTTTTCTTCAATCAAATCCTTTAATTTTTATTTGTCTGATCTCTCCCTTTAAATTTTAATCAGACTCACACAATTTAATACACTTTTTCTTCTATTTTCTTTTGGGCTTATGGGGTTTTTTTAACAGTTCTATCTGATATAAGGTAAAAATTACTTAGGTTTTTTCCAAATTGTTACACTTAGAACTGAAGTTGAATATGTTTTATGGTGATGCCTTTTTCAGTCATTGAATTGTTCTTTAATAGTAAGACCTACATCTAGGGATTATTGTTGAAGTTATCTGCCTACACATTCGCTTAACTACTGTAGTTTTTGCTTTGATATGTATTAGAGTTTTTTCTTACCACCTTACTTTCTCACCAATTCCCTACTCTTCATTTTTCAGAATTTTCTTATATATTCCCAACTTTGTGTTCTTCTGAAGTATTTTTCAAATCCAAAAACTATTAGCCTTTTCACTGTTAAATACATTTGATAAGAACATAATTACAATATTTAATTTTATGTAAGAACATAGAATGTCTGGGTGTTTGCTGGTTTGGCTTGGTTTTTTGTTTGCTTTTGCTTGCTGCAATTCTTCATTCTTCTGTTTTGGTTTTTCTGATCTATTTTGGTTCAGCTGATAACCTATTAGAATAAGAAATTCAAATATGAGGCTAAGAAGGTATGTGTGAAAGTATGTATGAAATATATATATGTTATATATCTATGTTTGGAACTAGGGAAAGGTTTAATGTGAGTAATATGAATATACTTTTATTAAATTTAGTGATGAATGTATAAATTATATAGGAATATATAATACATATGCAGATACACCATGGATAATTGAATGTATGACAAAACACGTAACATTCGTATTACAATATATGCTTTTATGTAAAATTAAGTTTAGGTATAGGATAAATTATAGAAATATATAATAATATATATGCAGATATACCATTGATTATTGAACATAGAACTCAAAATACACATGAATATTCATATGATTGTATATGCTGATATGTTTAATTAGATTTAGGTATGAGGCAAGGTTTAATACTAAAGTTTGGATTGGGTTAGGATAGAAGGTTAAGGAATGAATATATCAGGAAACATGAATATTCATAGGAATGTATGCTTAAAAATATCAAATCTGATAGAAACATGTTTTGAAATAGGGAAGGGTTTTATGTGAGGTTTATGAATACACTTCTTTTAAAATCTGGAGATGCATGGATAAATTATATATGAATATATAATTATATATGCAAATATAACATTGATAATTGAATGTATAATTGAAATAAAATATTCATGTCACTATATATGCTTTTATGTGAAATTAGGTTGAGGCATATGGGTAAAGTTAATATTAGTATTAAATGTTGGGTTACAACTCATGAATACCTATTTTAAAAATTTGGGGATGAAAGGATAAATTATATATGAAAATATAATAGCATGCAAATATTCCATTGATAATAGTATATAGAGGTGAAAATACATATAAATATTTTATTACTCTATATACTTTTATGTAAAATTAGGTTTAGAGGAAGGGGTAAGGATAGGGTTAGTATTAAATTTTGGGTGGAGTTAGGTTTAGGGTTAGAGAGTGAATATGTATATGGGGAAACTTGAATATTCATAAGAAAGTATGCGTAAAAATATGTATGAAAGTGTGTATAAATATGTTTTGAAAAAGGGAAAGCTTTAATATGATTCATATAAGTAACTTTTTAAATTTGCAGATGAAAGTAAAAATTATATATATGAATATATAATACTATATATGCAATAATACCATTGATAATTATATGTATAATTGAAAATACACATAAATATTAAAATATGTGTTTTAGGTAAAATCAGGTTTAGATATAAGGTTAAGGATAGGGATAGTATTCAATTTTGTTTTGGTTTAAGGTTAGAGATAGGGAACAAATATGTATATAGGAAAACTTGAATATTCATAAGAATGTACACATGAAAATATAAATATATAGGTTCTGAAAGAGAAAATGGTTTGATGTGGTTTGTATAAATACTCTATTGTGTGGATACAAGAATAAATTAAATATATGAATATATAATAATATATGCAATTATACCATTGATAATTGAACATATAAGTAGAAAAATAAAATATCAAGTTATTATCTGTGTTTTTAGGTAAAATTAGGTTTAGTATGGGGTAAGTATAGAGTTAGTATTAAATTGTGGGTTGGTTTAGGGTTTGGGTTAGGGAATAAATATGTATATCAAGAAACAAATATTCATAAGAATGCACATTAAAATGTATATAAATTTATAGTTTCTGAAAAAACTGTTTAATGTGATTCATATAAATATCCACTTTTAATGTACAAATGCATGGATAAATTTATATACATGAATATATGATATCTATGCAAGTATACTATTGTTAATAGAATGTATAAGTGGAAATACACATTGATATCAAATTACTCTATGTGATTTTAGGTAAAATTAAGTTTAGGTATAGGGTTAAGAATAGGTAAGTATTAAATTTTGGTACAGTAAGGGTGACGGTTAGGGAATGAATATGTATATTGGGAAACATGAATATTCATAAGAATATAAACATGAAAATATGAAAATGTATATAAATACATGGGCTCTGAAAAAGGGAATGCATTAATGTGATACATATAAATAACCTTATTTTAATTTGCAGATGCATGGGTAATTATATATGTGAATATATGACAACATATACAAATATACCATTGATTATGGTATATATAAGTGGAAATACATGTAAATATTGAATTACTATATATGCTTTCCTGTAAAATTCGGTTTATGTGTAGGGGTAAGGATAGGGTTAGTATTAAGTTCAGGGTAGAGCTAGTTTTAGGGTGAGGGAACAAATATATCAGGAAATGAATATTCATAAGAATGTAGACAAGAAAATATTTATGAAAGACCATATAAATACATAAGTTTTGATAAAGGGAACAGTTTAATGTGATTCATATAAATACTCATTTTCTAATTTGTGGATGTGTGGATAAATTACACATAAATATATAATAAAATATATGCAAATATACCAGTGATAATTGTATATATAAGTGAAAATACACATAAATATCAAATTACTATATGTTTTTTCCTGTAAAATTCAGTTTACATATAGGGGTAAGTATAGGGTTAGTATTAAATTTGAGGTCAAGTTAGGATGAGGCTTAGTGAATTAAAATGTATATAGGGAAACTTGAATATTCATAAGAATGTACACATGAAAGTATATATAAATACAAAAGTTCTAAAAAGGAAATGGTTTAATGTAATTCTTATTAATACCCCTTTTTCAGATTGCTGATGCATGGATATATTATATATATGAGTATGTAATAATATACATGCAAATACACTATTGATAGTTGTATATATAAGGAAATGCACATAAATATCAAATTCCTATATGTGATTTCCTGTAAAATTTGGTATAGGTATAGGCATAAAGATAGGGTAAGTATTAAATTTAGGTCTGGGTAAGGGTTAGGGCTAGGAAACAAAAATGTATATAGAAAAAAATGAACATTCATAAGAATGTACACTTTAAAACAAGTATCAAAATGTGTATAATTACATAGGTTCTTAAGAAAGATTTTAATGTGATTCAGATAAATATCCTTTTTAAATTTGTGAATGCATGTATAAATTATATATCTGAATATAATAAAATATATGCAAATATACCATTGATAATTTTATATAAAAGTGGAAATACACATGAATATCAAATTATTGTATGTGATTTCCTGTAAAATAAGGTTTAGCTATGGGGATAAGGATAGTGTTAGTATTAAATTTGGAGTCATGTTAGGGTTAGGTTAAGGGAATGAAAATGTATATCAAATACTTGAATATTCATGAGAATGTACATGTGAAAATATGTATGAAAATGTATAAAACCACATGGGTTCTGAAAAAGGGAATGGTTTAATGTGATTTGTATAAATACTTTTTTTAATTTGCAGGTGCATGAGTAAATTACATATATGATTATATACTGATATATATGCAAATATACCATTGATGATTGTTTAAGTGCAAACACATGATTACTTTTTCTGTTTCTATAAGGAATGACATAGGGATTTTAATTGGAATTGCATTGAATCTGTATAGCGGTTTGGGTAGTATGACCATTTTTTAAAATAATGTTATTGTATTTTTTATACCTTTATCTTATTTGTTTATATTATGTGGTGCTGAGGATCAAACCCAGTCCTCACACATGCTAAGCAAGCACTCTACCACTGCGCTACAGCCCCAGCCCCAGTATGGCCATTTTGACAATATTAATTCTGCCCATCCAAGAGCATGGGAGATCCTTCTATCTTCTAAAGTCTTCTTCAATGTCTTTCTTTAGTGTTCTGTAGTTTTCATTGTAGAGGTCTTTCACCTCTTTTGTTAAATTGATTCTCAAGCATTTTTTTTTTTTTGAGGCTATTGTGAATGGGGTAGTTCTCCTAATTTCTCCTTCAGAGGATTCATCACTGATGTATAGACATGCATTTGATTTATGGTATTTATACAATGTAAAATTGTATAAATTTTACAATTATGTAAAAATTATACATAATTGAGTTCTTTTCCTATTCATATCCTTTTAATTTCTTTCATCTAATTGCTCTGGCTAGATTTTTAAGGACTATCTTGAATAGAAGTGGTGAAAGAAGGCATCCCTGTCTTGTTCCAGTTTTTAGAGGGAGTGCTTCCAATTTTTCTCCATTTAGAATAGTGTTGACCTTGGGTTTAGCATAGATAGCTTTTACAATGGTGAGGTATGTTCCTACTATCCCTGGTTTTTCTAGTGTTTTGAACATAAAAGGATGCTGTTTTTATCAAATGCTTTCTCTGCATCAATTCATATATAATTTTTAAGTCTATTGATGTGATGAATTATGTTTACTGATTTCCATATGTTGAACCAACTTTGCATCCATGGAATGAATCCTACATGATCATGGTGCACTTTTTAAAAATGTTTTTGTATGCAATTTGCCAGAATTTTATTAAGAATTTTTTGCATTTATATTCATCTGGGATATTGGTCTGAAATTTTCTTTCTTTGATATGTTTCTGCCTGGTTTTGGTATCAGGATGATACTAGCCTCATAGAGTGGGTTTGGAAGGGTTTCCTCCTTTTCTATTTCATAGAATAATTTGAGGAATATTGGTATTGATTCTTCTCTATAGGTCTTCTAGAACTCGGTTGTGAATCTATCTGGTCCTAGGCTTTTCTTGGTTGGTAGGCTTTTGATGGTGTCTTCTATTTCCTTACTTGAAATTGATCTATTTAAATTATATATGGCCTCTTTATTTAGTTTGTGTTGATCATATGCCTCTACAAATTTGTCGGTATCTTGGAGGTTTTCTATTTTACTGGAGTATAAATTTTCAAAATAGTTTCTGATTATCTTCTGTATTTCAATAGTGTCTGTCATGATATTACCTTTTTGATCATGAATTTTAGTAATTTGAGTTTTCTCTCTCCTTTTCATTAGGGTGGCTAAGGATTTGTCCGTTTTATTTATTTTTTTCATAGAACCAGCTTTTTGTTTTGTCAATTTTTTGAATTTTTTTTATTTCAATTTCATTTATTTCAGCCATGATTTTAATTATTTCTTGTCTTCTACTACTTTTAATGTTGGTTTTTTCTTCTTTCTCTAGTGCTTTGAGATGTAATGTCAGGTCATTTATTTGTTGACTTTTTATTCTTTTAATGAATGAGCTTAATGCAATGAACTTTCCTCTTAGCACTGCTTCCATAGTGTCCCAGAGATTTTTATATGTTGTATCAGAGTTCTCATTTACCTCTTAGAATTTTTTTTTATCTCCTCCCTGATATCTTCTGTTATCCATGTGTCATTCAATAGCATATTATTTAGTCTCCAGGTGTTGGAGTATGTTCTATTTTTTATTTTCTCATTTATTTCTAATTTCATTCCATTATGGTCAGATAGAATCAGAGTAGTATCTCTATTTTTTTGTATTTTCTAAGACTTGCTTTGTGGCATAACATATGGTTATTTGGGGGAAGGATCCATGCGCTGCTGAGAAAAAAGTGTATTTGCATCTTGAAGGATGGAATATTCTATATATGTCTGTTGTCTAAATTATTCATTGTTTTTTTGAGTTCTGTGGTTTTTGTTTAGTTTTTGTTTATAAGATCTATCCAGTGGTGAGAGGGGAGTGTTAAAATCACCTAGTATTATTGTGTTGTGGTCTTTTTGATTCTTGTAGTTGAGAAGGGTTTGTTTGATATACATAAATGTCCCATTGTTTGGGGCATAGATATTTACTATTTTTAAGTCTTATTGATGTATGATTCCCTTAAGTAGTATGAAGTGTCCTTCTCTATCCCTTTTCACTAACTTTAGTTTGAAGTCCACTTTATCTGATATGAGGATGGAAACCCCTTCTTCTTTACGTGGTCTGTGTGAATGATACATTTTTTCCCACCCTTGCACCTTCAGTCTATGGATGCCTTCCTGTGAGATGAGTTTCTTGAAGGCAGCATATTGTTGGGTCTTTTTTTTTTTAACCCAATCTGTTGGTCTATGTTTTATGATTATTTATATAAGTGCAAATACACATGAATATCCAATTACTACATGTTCTTTCTTATAAAATTCCATTTACATGTAGGCATAAAGATAAGATTAATATTTGATTTTCGGTCTCATTAGGATTAAAGTTAGGGAACAAACACATATATCAGAAAACCTGAATATTTATAAGAATGTTCACATGAAAATATGTATGAAAATGGTGAGATCAAGGACCTGGGAATCAGACCAGAGACCTAACACCTAATAGAAGAAAAAATAGGCCCAAATCTTCATCATGTCAGATTAGGACCTTACTTCCTTAACAAGACTCCTATAGCACAAGAAGTAAAATCAAGAATCAATAAATGGGATGGACTCAAACTAAAAAGCTTCTTCTCAGCAAAAGAAGCAATCAATGAAATGAACAGAGAGCCAACATTCTGGGAACAAATCTTTGCCACATGCACATCTGATAAAGCACTAATCTCCAGGATATATAAACTCAAAAAACTTAACACCAAAAAAACAAACAACCCAATCAATAAATGGGGCAAGGAACTGAACAGAAACTTCACAGAAGAAGATATACAATTGATCAAAAGACATATGAAAAAATGCTCAACATCTCTAGCAATTAGATAAATGCAAATCAAAACTACTCTAAGATTTCATCTCACGCCAGTCAGAATGGCAACCATCAAGAATACAAACAACAATAAGTGTTGACAAGGTTGTAGGGGAAAAGGCACGCTCATACATTGCTGGTGGAACTGCAAATTCGAACAACCAATCTGGAAAGCAGTATGGATATTCCTTAGAAAACTTGGAATGGAACCACCATTTGACCCAGCTATCCCACTCCTTGGTCTATACCCAGAAGACTTAAAAACAGCATACTACAGTGACACAGCCACTTCAATGTTTATAGCAACTCAATTCACAATAGCTAAACTGTGGAACCAAACTAGATGCCCTTCAACAGATGAATGGATAAAGAAACTGTGGTATATATACACAATGGAATATTACTCAGCAATAAGAGAGAATAAAATTATGGCATTTGCAGGTAAATGGATGGAGTTGGAGAATATCATGCTAAGTGAAGTAAGTCAATCTCAGAAAACCAAATGCCAAATGTACTCGTTAATAACTGGATGCTGATCCATAATGTGGGGGAGGATGCGGGAAGAATGGAGGAACTTAGGTCACGCGTAGGAGGGGGGAGGGGGTAGGGGGACAGTAAAGATGGTGGAATATGATGGACATCATAGCCCTAGCTTTATATATGACTGCATGTATGTTGTGATTCTACCTCACAACCAGAGAAATGAAAAGTTGTGCTCCATCTGTGTACAATGAATCAAAATGCACTCTATCATGTAAACCTAAATAGAGTAAATAAATAAATTTTTAAAAAAGAAAAGAAAATATGTATGAAAATGTATATAAATACATAGATTCTAAAAAGGGAATGTTTTAATGTGATTCTTATAAGTACTCACTTTTTAACTTCCTTTTCATCAGGACTGGACTATCCTTCCTCCACATCCCTCTGTGTAATCAGCAAAATGCTTTATCCATGGGGGCTCAGCCAAAGCATTCATTGAGCTTAGTTTACTTAGAATGTAAGATGAACAGATAAAATATATATATGAATATATAATAAAATGCATGCAAATATACCATTTATAATTGTACATATAAGTGGAAATACACATGATTATCAAGTTACAAATAAAACATTCTCTCAGCCTTCATATAGCTCTCAATTTTGTAACCAGCAAGGCACAAAAAGCTGGCTCATGGAAGAAGTAGTCAGTGCTACATCTGAAAACATCAATGGCTGTGTTGATACACCTGGTTATTTTCAATAGCTAGATGACTTATCTCAGGTAATGATTTCTGACCTCTCAGATTGTTACCAGTACATGGGTTCCAGGTTGGCTCAGAAAAGTCCACACTGCCAAGGTCAGAAGATGAAGCTGATAACATCAGTACTTACTGACAGTGTTCTGTCCAGCTGGAAGAAGAAAGCAAGTTAAGTGAGATTTTTCAGTTTATCTTTGCCAAATTATCATGGTGTTCCTTCCTTAATTTAGTATTGTCTCTTCACATGAAAGCAAATTTAACACTGGTGATACTTGAATTGCAGTTCTTGTTCTTTTTTCTCAAATTTGACATCAAATAGGGGGGATGAGATTAAAACAGCTTTGTGTTTGCAGTAGAATGCTAGGAGGCAATGTGGGGATAAATCTTGGCTTTCTGATATTCAAGTGGTTGATGAGCAATGAGTTTTTGTGCTCTTAGAAACAGAATAAACTAACACCCCTAATTTGTTTCTCTTTTTACCATTCCATACATATAATACATAACATTTCTACTTATCTAGAAAACTTACATTCCAAGTAAACTAAGCTCAATGAATGCATTGGCTGAATCCCTGTGGATAAAGCATTTTGCTGATTATACTGGGGAACATGGAGGAAGGATATTCTAGTCCTGATGGAAAGGAAGTTAAAATGTCTGCACCAGATTCAGCCAGGGTTTTCAATAGGTCAGAACATCAATAATAAACACAAATACACCCAACCTGGTGAAGGGAGATGGCAATATACAGCAGAATCCACATTGGATTCTCAACCTATTGAAGATTTAGGACAAAAGAAATCTAGAAATTCTCTAAATGTCCCACAGCTGAGGTTCACAAATACTTAGCATAGGTTGCCCCCATGATTTCCATTCATAGATCGTATTTAGATAGTAGCAAAATCAAGAGAAGCCTCACAGAGAGGAGTGGATAAGCCTGAAAAATATGAGTTTGTGCAGTGATTCTCCTATAAGGTCAAGATCCTGCTCAGAAAGTGAAGCCAGAAGAATTCATTGCATTAGGAGGATTAACTATCCTGTAGTTCAAGAACGTTACTGCATTTAAAAGCTACTAATGACTTTGGGAGGCAATACATTTCCAAGTGATTCAATTGTGTCCCTATACTAAGTGGCAAAGACTTCCCCTGACCTCACAGAAACCTGAGGCCCTTCCTGCACTTAAACAGGAAGAATGGTTGTGACTCCAGGGCCAAGAATGGGAATACATCTTAGGTTAGGAGATAGAGGAAGAGGGCGAGTTTGTACTATGGCCAGATAGTACTGAAGAAAAGGACCTGAGTCTTCTGAAACAGCAAGTGAGCTGGCTCAGTAAGATTATGTCTTCAAAAAAGGAGTACAGCAAAACTTTAGACCCAATATATACTAAATATATAGTCTATGATCTACAACCATTCTCTACCAAATTTATCCTGAATTTTCCTGGACCAACTTTTCTAATGAAAACCAGGAATATTTTTTAGAGCCTTAGATAAATCTTACCACAAGTATCATTATACAGACTAATGGAAACATAATATGGGTTGAGAAAGGCCATAGATTTTTTTAGCAATGCCCATAAAATACTCATGGTCCCTGAATTGTTTGATATTTGAATGAAGTTACTGAAAACAAAAAGAGAATTACATTAACAGGTCTTCCCAAAATGCATGGCCTTTACATGGTTATATATATGAATTCTTTAATCACATTGATCATAGAGCTTGTGTGTGCTAGAATGAAATACAAAGCTAACAAATACTAAATGTAGTCTTAATGACTTTAAGAAATAAAAGCAAAGCAAACAGACATAGAGGAGGATGTAAAGTGGTAGAGATGTCAAACTTGACTTGGGTTTAATGAAACACTGAAAACTGCCCAATGATAGAAAAGAAGTCAACATAAAAATGGAATGTGATGATGATGATAATATTGAAAGAGAACAGAAAAAATTTAAATACCAGGCTGGGGCTGTAGCTTAGTGATAGAGCACTTGTCTAGCATGTGTGAGGCACTGGGTTCCATCCTCACCACATAAAATTAAATAAAATAAACTATCATGTCTATATATGATAAAAAAATATTTTTAAAAAATTTAAATACCCAATGATGTACTTTCTTCTTTTAAAATATTTTTTTAGTTATACATGGACACAGTGTCTTTGTTTTTGTTTTACTTATTTTTATGTGGTGCTGAGTATCAAACCCAGTGCCTCACATGTGCAAGGCAAGCACTCTGCCACTGTACACATGATGTACTTTCTTAGTGTTCTACAGTGGTCTTTGTACTAAGCAGATTTAGAAATCGTGGATGTTTATTCACATAAAAATATCATGACAGTTTTACATTGGCAAAGTTTCACTTGAGGAAAAGCCTTAATATCCACTTTGATCTTGAGGAAATGAAGAGATAACTTCTGGGTAGTGTTGAAGAAAATATAACTTTTTGGGAAACTATTTTCTGCATTGATGAATTTCCACATGCTCAAGAATGAACAGTAAGAAGTAGAGTTATTGTGGGGTGGTGCAGAAGAGAGTATGAGGTATTGGCATGAGGGTGAACAACTGTTGACTGCCTTATGAGTAGAAATTCCTCATTTGTGGTAACCTTCTGAAGAGATCAGGGAGCCAGTGGATCAGCCTGGAAGGCGGGGCCTCCCCACATTCCATGACATCTCCAAACTTCTAATTCTGTTAGACCGTTACCTGGCACACTTGGCCCTAACTCCTCAGTCTTGTCTGGGTCTGAGCTACCGGCAGAGCCTTCAGACATCTGGAGCCTTATTTTGGGAGTTAAGGAATCTGAATTGTGGGGTGGTGTTTGGCATCTTCTCAACAGTAAGTTAATGATCACAGCTACTGTCATCCCTTAGTCTCGATGAATCCTACTTGATTTGTT
>CM053400.1:72788684-72829344 GCA_028644305.1 Xerus rutilus | reverse complement strand
TGTTGGCAAACATAACAGAAAAAAAACAAATTATCAGAAGCTGTACACACTATTCACTGAAAACATTTGTTGAGGCAAATAGAAAAAAATTGTTACAATCATAATTTTTCTAACTTTGCACAAAATTATAAGCAGATTACATTCTTCATATTAAACATCTTTATATGCACTTTCAATGAACAGTATATATATATATATAAAGGCTGCGACTATCTGAAACTGAGACTGGAAGTAGCGGGGTGCCAGCTTCCAACCAGTTTTTGGCAGCTCTCTACACCTTGATTTGTTTTTAACACATAACATATTTGTATTTCTTCTCTGCAGTCCCTGGCTGTATGTATATGGCCTCAAAATCATCATGGCTGCATCTCTCAGCCCTTCACCTGATGTAGGAACAGGAATAAACCTCGAAGAAATCATCCAGGGATTGCGCCATCAACTAGCAGAAAGCAAAAGGCAGTTGCGAGACCTCAATGGAAAACTTCTAACATCTGAAGCTACAGCCTTCTCCTTAGCCAATCAGCTGCAGAAATATGGTAAGTTTTACCATATATAGTTTAATATAGGCTCACAGTCATCAAATGAATGATCTTCTGTTCTCTCTCTTAGATATAAGATGCCCTCCAAAATGGATTCTTCTCTTTCAAGTAAATTCCATACTTAGCATATTTTTATAAGTCTAGGAGTTGGTGTATTACCTTCAATATAATGGCAATGGAAAAATGAGGCAAGAAGCGTTCAGCAACTTCTAGTTTATAGTGAAGTGTAGGGTGGGGATAGGGTTAAAATCCCAGCTTCAGATTTCTACTGAAAACATGGAATTTCCTTTTTTTGTCTCTCTAGAATAGCTTACACTATTTCTACTAGATCCTCTCTGTATCATATCAGATCTTATAGACATCAAAAACCATGTTGGTCTAGGTATCTGGGACTAATGGTCTTCTATTCAGCTTGATCTTTTTTTGAGTTCTGAAGGACAGCTCTTTCTGGCTATGCTGAGAACAGTGTGACTGTGCATAGTATCTTCTTTAAAGATGTAAAGAGGGGCTGGGATTGTAGCTCAGTGGTAGAGCGCTTGCCTCGCATGCGTGAGGCCCTGGGTTCGATCCTCAGCACCACATACAGAGCAATAAAATAAAGACATTGTGTCCATCTACAACTAAGAAAAAAAAATTTAAAAAAAAAAAAAAAAAAAAAAAAGATGTAAAGAGCAGCCTGTTGCTAATGGAAACCATAGTATCCAGAAGTGATACCATCAAGACCAGGGATTCTGCTGGTGAGGGGAAATCCTTGAATCGTGGGACACAGGCTCTTATGAATCCAGGAGATTCTTCTCCCTACAGTGCTATAGAAAATGTTTCTGAGATATCTGAGAATCTATAGCACCTTATAAGTCTGTTCCTGAGCTGGTAAGCCTCGGGGGTTGAGGATGTTTTTCTGTGTGAGCTCATTCCAGGAAACAAGATTTTAGGGCTCTGGCAGGTGTAAAAAGATGTGAGGCATGTTTGGATAGTATACATTCTTTATTTGGAGGGAGCAACAGCCCTCAGCCAGCCCCCAGCTTTCAGGTACAGCCCCATTTCACACCCTGAGTCCTTCTATAGGCCTTTTAAAATATACAGGTCAAACAACAAAGGCACACTGCCAACAGTTCACATAAATGAGCACATGCCCAAAGCAAATGTTTCTGACCTTGGGTACATAGGTGATTCAGGATGTTTATGACCTTAACTACACTAAAAGAAAGACTAGAAAAAGCCTAAATACGAGCCTTTTTCTGCTTGCCCAATAGATGGTCAGCAGGTACAGAATGACTTCTAGAATTTTAATTATGTGATATGAGGCCAAAATGAGAATGAGGGTTGGTGGAGGAGATCTTCAGCCTGGCAAGGGAGCCCATGGCCTGCTCTTTAAGGTGGGCTGTTGGAACTCAAAGAATCCTGGAAATGGTTGTGTTCTGATCATCATGATTAGAAGGAATCTTGCCACCTCTGAGCCCAAATTTGCCTTTTTTACATACATTTTACAAATATTAATTATTTATTTTTTCTTTTAATAAAAAATGATTACAGAGAAAATTAAAAATTGAAGCCTGTTAACAAAGTCAATAGATGAGATTTGGGAAAGGGCAAAATGTATTTTATTAACAAAATTCTTTTAAATCACAATATAATTGTAGGAAAGTAATTAGAAGTTGAAGAAGAAAGATACCCCCTAAGACCCTGTTGAAGTAACAGTGTGTAGGTTTATGGGCACTGGGCCATTTTCCTGGGCTCTAATCCAGATATCTTGTCTTCTCTGTCCTCAGGTTCCTACTCAATTTATGTGGTTTTTAGTAGTACCTACTATGGGTTTTAATGTACATGTGAGTAAATCTCATAAAGATTTTACCTCAATAAATAATTGCCTGGCACAGAGTAAATACTGGAAGTTTATTGTTCTGTTAAATTTCATTTAATACAAATGTTATTACTGTTGGATAAATATATTTCAGGTCTTTAAGGTCTTAAACATTATTCTTTACACAAGTGCATCCAGATACATTTTTTAAAAAATCTTTGGGATGCTTATTTAGTCTTGAAATTCTAAGCACATGGGAACTTTCATCCCTGTAGTACTAGGATCCTTCCTGAGAATGCAGGGAATCAGTATTCAAGCAAGGCTAAGGGTTTGACTTAAGAGGCTGTAGCTTTGCTAATTATAGTGGGCTAGGATTCAGAGTCAGATGTGAACCTGATTGCCAAATACAGTTGAATTACCCTCCCATGATACATCCTGCATCTTTGAACTTACCTTTTCTCATCTTAAATTAAGGAGTAATCAAATACCATGTATTTGGGGAGATTTCAAGATGTGCAGGCTCTGTGTAGACTCTAGGACTGAAGTTCCTATTGTCTTTGGGTGGACCTGCCTCCTCCTCTGAAGGCAGTTCTCACAGCAGTATGTCCAGCTGTCCACTGAGGCAGGTTCATTTGTCTTTTGTCAGAGTGTGGCAAGCACAAAGATGTCATCGAGTCTGTGCTGGGGGAGAAGTTGCAGCACAAAGAGAGGAAGCTGCCAGAGAGGCTGACGCTAGTTCAGAAGCTAAGGTAAGGGGATTGTACACACAGCAAGTAGGTGGGGAAAGTGTGAAACTCTGAAGTGGAGCAACTCAGCTGGGGGAGTTAAGATCTACCTTTAAGAAGAAGGGTGGAAAGTCACATAGAAGGCACATTCACAAAGAGTTATAAAACAATTTGGAACCACATTGTTTTAGTCAGGTTTTTTGCTGCTATATCTAAAGGGACCTAACCAGAACAACTGTAAGGAAGAAAGGTTTATTTGAGGGCTCACAGTTTTAGAGGTCTTAGTCAATAGAAGGCTCTTGACTCTCTTGACTCTATTCTTTGGAGCTCAAGATGACGCTGAACATCATGGCAGGAGAGTGTGGCAGAGGAAAGCAGCTCATATGATGATGATCAAGAAGCAGAGAGAGAGACTCCACTCACCTGATACAAATATATACCCCAAAGCCATACTCCAATTCCCATCTCCTCCAGCCATACCCTACCACTTCAGGGATTAATTCACTGATTAGGCTAAGGCTATAATCCAATCATTTCTTCTCCAAACCTTCTTGCATTGTCTCACATGTGCGCTTTCAGAGGACACCACATCTAAACCATAACACACATAATTTGGTAAATGATGGACTAAAATTGTTCAAAAAAGCCCACCTCATTTGTAGTTTTAGAGCCAGTCAATTCCTTTTCCTTTCATTGTTCTTGTTAACCCCAGCTGGGTGAATCAGGACACATTTATGTGTGTGGTTTACATATCCAGGCAAAATGCACTGTCTATGTCTATAGAAATGGACATATAGAAGTGTCCCTGGCCAAATAAGGAATTGAAGGAGCATCTTTATTAAGGAAATTCAGGAAGATGCTTGACTTTGAATAGGGAAGAGTAGATAAAGTAATATCTAGGAATCTTATAAAGCACTTTCTGACACAGAGGAGGCCTTTGTTTGGCCTTATTTTTTTTTCTTTTTAAATTGGCTTAGATAATTCTGCTTAGATGGTTCCATGGGCATGTTCTCACCAAAATCTCTTCCAAAGGCCATATTAATCTATTGTGTAATTCTTCCAGCTTAAATTTCTTTCTATTCCACCTCAGAGAATCCAGTCACCAAATTCAAGAGCAATCCCTGGAGATTTCATACTTAAGAAAAAAGTTACAACAGGGAAGAGAGATGTCATTTTTAATCAATGATTTCCTGAAAGACCTCATCACTCAAGAAGCCTCTGACTGCCACAAGAAATACCACCTGTATGAGCTATTGGCTGAAGGGCATAGGCTGGTGGAGTGTCTTATCTGCAAGCTCAGCCCAGGTAATGTGGCCAAAGGCCCTAATTACACTGAGCTGCTACAAGGTCCCTGGATCAAGGGACACTCCCCTCCCAAAGTGACCTTTTGAACACGTCTTCTGCTTTCCATGTCAAACTTAGAGCATGGAAACATCAGGGCTGCCTGCATGGGAACACAAAAGTGAGTACACAAATGAAAGTATAGCAGTGCAACTTTATTCTTTCCTCCTGATAGAATGTGGCTCCGGATGAGGAGGCAGCATCGATCTAATGTTAATGAAGAGGACAAGGATGTGACAGGAACCCCAATGTTAGACCAA
This sequence comes from Xerus rutilus, assembly GCA_028644305.1. Lineage (NCBI taxonomy): Eukaryota > Metazoa > Chordata > Mammalia > Rodentia > Sciuridae > Xerus > Xerus rutilus. The sequence goes on along the minus strand of CM053400.1, from coordinate 72,824,678 downwards.
AATCATTCTGGAGTAGGAGTGAGAGCACCCCATTCCCCAGCCTGAATTCTTTCCTTACTAACTGTAACCTCTTTAATCTCTCCCAAATTTCTGTCTCCAGATCTCTATTAAAAAAAAAAACTAGTAGTTGTTGGAGCCATCATGTGTGGGAAAGAAAAGTTCATAAATGCACTTTAGAAAAAGATATAGAACTTTCTAAAGTTCATAAATGCACTTTAGAAAAAGATATAGAACTTTCTAAAGTTCATAAATGCACTTTGGAAAAAGATAAAGAGTCTGATAAACAAACTCTTTGGAGTTTGTTTTACACCTTTATAGTACCATCTGATGATAGGGATGTTGCTTTATACTTGCTACAACTTCCATAGAGGGAACTTCTCCTTATAATAGCCCAGGCTGAGTTTTTATGTTTGCTATGCCTGGTAAGGAGTCATAAATTATTATTAAATAAACACAATAGTTTACATTGAGATTTACTCTGATTTGTACATTGTGTGGACTTTGAAAAATGTGTAATGGCATGTATCTTTCATGAGCAGTGCCACATAGATAATTTCCCTAAAATTCCACTATCATCCACCTATTCATCCCTCCCTCACTGAGAACCTCAAAGCATCATGTCTTTGTGTATCATCAGCTCTGTACCTTGTAAAACTTTTCTCTTCATATGTGGCTCATCTTTTAACTTCCTTAATAGTGTCTGTTATAGAGCAGAGGAAGATTCTTAATGAAGAGCAACTTCTCAGCTCTTTCTCTCATGGATTATGCCTTGATGTTGTGCTTAAGAAATCATGTCTAAACTCAAGTTCTCCTAGATTGAATATTTTTCTTCATCATATTTGGGAGGCTTACTAAATATTTTATTTTGTATATTTTATGACTGTGATCTCTTTCTATTTAGTTTTTGTAAAAAGCGTAAAGTCTGTGTTCAATTCATTTTCAAGGAATGTGAATGTCCACTTGTTCTAGCACAAGTTGATAAAAAATCTCTTTCTCCTGTGCACGGCCTTAAATTTCTGATAGGATAACTCTAAAATGTCTGCTTGGTCTCTCTCATAAAATAATGTTTACTTCCATGTTTATTCCCAGTACACTTTAAATTATCTCTTAAATGTCACACTTGGTCAGTTGGGTGACATGAATGGAAGTATATACAAATTTCAATGAGGTTCTCTTCTCAGTTTACCTCCCTAGTGAGCCAACTATGGTTATATTTTTATTTAAAGAAAGTTAATTTGTCTTTAAATGGCTCAAATTGCAAATAAATGAATCAGGTAGTGACATCAGCCTAAGATGATTTGACTTCACAGGACCTCAGTACCCAGGAGAGGAAAGGTCTCAAGGCAAAACCACCATGTTTGTGGTTAGGATTCCTGGTTTAATAGCAGTAGTGAGCATACCTGGAGTCTTCTGGGCCTGCTGGCCAGTGTGACATTGATCACTTTAATTCCATGAAGGGCATTGTTTATGAGTAGTAAGAAATTAAAGATGTACATCCCAAACCCTTAAGGAAAAATATTTAACATGACAAGCTGGATGTAATATCTAAAGATATGGATTTCTAAAAAGACTTTTTGATAATTTTATCTACACACCTGTTACCCCAAATGCCTGTACATATCTTTGACATTATCGACATTAGCTCATATTTTAGCAGAAGTTTCCACATACTTATCCTTCCACTAGCTGGCTCTGTTTTTTGCCTTTTCTATATAACTTTCCTTTTTATCTTCTAAATCTGATTTGTTACCTACCAGTAGAAATGGAGCATTCTCATATTCTTTTCCTCTTAAAATCTCCTGCTTAAAGCCAGCTGTGGCTGCCAAGGATTCCATTTCTGCAATAGAGAAACCCTCCCCAGTACAGAAGTAGTCGTCTCCAATTGCAGCTTGGCCCTCCTGTCCAGCTGCTCTGAGTTGTGGATGTGCACTTCCTTCTCAACCAGCACACCTTCTTCCTGTAGTTGTCTTCTTTGGTAGGTTCAAAGTCCTCCACAAATTCATCATACATAAACTTTAGAGTCCCAACAGACTTGCTTACACCACCACTGCCTACCATGATGACTTTCTGTAAGGCCAAGGAATTCTGATCTTTGGGATGATGTGCAGCCATCTAGTGTTATGGAATTTTCACCATAGGATTCAGGATGATCAGCACAGGCTAGCTGTCTGCCAACCAATAGGTTCCAGAAGCCTCAGCTGTGGGTGCTCTTCCCTTATTGTCTGGGAGGCTCCTTTCTGGAGGAGTTGGAAGAGGCTGCAGGGTGTGGGCAAATGAGAGAGGAGGAGGAGTACCAGGGCTCTGCTATGAGGAGATCCACCCTCCTCCTGGCAGTTTCCAGGCTACATTATGTGTATACTGTAGCTATAGATGTCACTGATTAAATCTACTTTATTGTTTTTGCTTTTTATACTTCAATGTCTCAATTTCTCCTGATCATTCAGCTTAAATCTAAAACCAATTCTTTCAGATTTATTCTTCTTTTATTACTTGAGCCCTGTTGATGTATGGTGAGTTGTGGAAGGACAGGACTCCTTCCACAGTTCTGCAATTTATTCTCAGGTTTTAGTCAGCCTTGGGTTGTGATGTTCCCCACTACTCTTGTGTTCCTGCTACCTCTACAATCTGGTTAGACCTATGTACAACATCATGAATTGCAGTGGACCCTTGGGAATATGGTTGGTGCAATCGAAGTTCCTTTCAATGGAGTCCTCATGAGCTGCATCCAGAGAAATACTTTATGCACATCCCAAGGTCCCATATTGATATTTATGGTTCCATGTTCAGAACCTCTACTGTGTTTGTAATGAGTGATGTGGAACAACTCAATGCCTAACTAGACATTTCTGAATTTGATTTCAGAGAATTGTGAAGATAAGGACAATGGAAAAGAGCAGGAATCACTGGCTCCCAGGTAACCATTGAATATTAAGGGCCTAGGAGAGGATAGGTAAAATATGAGGAGGGTCCCCCAATGAGCAAACCAAGAGATCCAAAGTAGCAATACATTTCACATACAAAGGCAAACAAAAACTGCTGGTATAACTACATTCCTAACAAATAAAGAAATCTCTTAACAAGGTGTCCATTGTCCTTTTGCTGCTCGTCTGTATCCAAGTAGAATTAATCAGCCTCACTAAAGTGTTCTTAACTCACAGAATCTGTGTATGGATCAATTGAGGATGAGGTGTATATGTTCTATTTATGGTTGAACTTAATTTGTTGGCAAGCATTTTATAGCCATAACATTGGATTGTATACACACACACACACACACACACACACACACACACACACACATGTAGTCTTGGATTGCATTAGATGTCTTGAATTCTACAATGTCTAATGTCTTGAAGCATTAACTATCTGATGTATGTAAAAGTCAACACATATAGAAAAGTTTCAATTTCTATTATGTTCTCTGTGTGCTGTGGGTTATGGTTTTATCATACAGGGAGAGTTGAGATACCTTCCTCCTCAGCTAATTGTCCAGCCAGTGTAATAAACCTCTCCTCCTATCTCAGGCCAGGAAGGCAGCTATACTCTGCCCTCATCCTAGAATTATAATTTTCTTTCAATGGAGTACTCCTGCCCTTCTGTGATCACTCCTATAGGCCTCTATCAGGAACACCTGGGACACATCCCTCCAATCCTTCTTGATTAATCATACTGTTTATCCCACTAGGCTGAGCACAGAGGAAGAAGAGGAAGTGAAAGAAACCCTGCAGGACTCATTGAATGAGGGCCATAAGACTTCCTGCAGTCACTGTGAATTGCCTGACATCTACCAACCTCCCTGCTCTAGTGCTGACCTGTTGGCTGAGCATGAAGTCTCCTCTTCTCTGGATGCAGCTCGTGAGTACTCCATTAAAAAGAGAACTGCAAGCCAGGCGTGGTGGCGCACACCTGTAATCCCAGCACTTTGGGAGGCTGAGACAGGAGAATCACAAGTTCAAAGCCAGCCTCAGCAATGGCAAGGCGCTAAGCAACTCAGTGAGACCCTGTCTCTAAATAAAACAAAAATAGGGCTGGGGATGTGGCTCAGTGGTCGAGTACCCCAGAGTTTAATCCCTGGTACCAAAAAAATAAAAGAGAGAAAGAAAACTGCACTCTAGCAGTCATATTTCTGGGTGTTCAATGAGAAATTCAAGGTGGTGAACACAGGACTAACTAGAGTGGGGAAGTTGCAGAGATTGTACCAGACTCACAGGCACTACTGATGCATGTGTGTAGCAGGGGTCTGCATGAGTCCTGTCTTCTAAACTGGGCCAGCTGATCTGTCTTACAAAGTTCCTGCTAATTTTTACCCTGAGCACTGAGTGTACTTTGAGTGTTAGTGACTGTTCAAATAGGTTTGTACTCTTGACTATGTCATTGGAGATACCATTTTCATGATCTCTCATCAATGTGTCTGGAATTATTCCTGAAGGCATGACTTGTATCCTGGCTGCCTCTGCATCCTTTAATAAAAAGTATCCTATTCTCTTCTTAGGACAAAATATCTTTTCACTTGGACAGTGTATAGATTCCATCCATGAGTTTATTCTCACTATCTAATCTCCAATCTATGAAGAAACACCAGCATATCTGATGGAGTCAGTCCTGAGGTTTGAAGAAATTGTTCTAGAAGCAGTATTCGAGCTATTCCTGATCACTGAGATTAAAAAATAGTTTTAACCGGGAGAAGGTTGTATTATTATTTGATCAAATAGGACAATATGCTCAGGAAGCCTTTCCATTTCTCAAGACATAGCTGAGACTTCTTCGAGTGTTCTGCCCAGGGTATGTGTTCCCCACACCAATGAAAACTTATCATACACTGTTTAAACTGGCAAAGGATTTGTAGTGGGGAATAAGTAAGGTGTTTTTTGGTTTTGTTTTTTTGTATGATTGATGGATTGATTTATATTGGTTCTTTTAGTTATAAATGATAGTAGAATCCATTTTGAGATAATTTTAAAACCACCAAATATATCTGGTTCTAATTCAGTCTCCAGTACCTATCCTTCCCTTCCCCTACTTCCTGCTCCTTTCTTTCTATTTATCTTTCTGTCATTTACCCATAGTCTTTTTTAAAAACTTACTGTGAATATACACAATGGTGAGATTCACTGTTATATTCATATATGAACATAGAAAATTTATGTCAGATTCATTCCACTGATTTCCTTTTCTCATTCTCCCTCCCTTCCCTTCTTTCCTCTTTGTGTACTCCACTAGTGTTCTATTCTTTTTTATCCACACCCACTTATTGTGAGTTAGCTTCTACATATCAGAGAAAAAAGTTGAACTTTGATCTTGGGAATTTACTTATTTTCTTATCATGATATTCTCCAGGTACACCCCTTTACCATCAAATGTCATAAAGTTATTCTTCCCTATGGCTGAGTAATACTTCATTGTGTATATATGCCACATTTTCTTTATCCATTCATCTGTGTATTGGCACCTATGTTGGTTCCATAGCTTAGCTATTGTTACTTGTGCTGCTATAAGCATTGACGTGGCTGCATCAATATGACATGTTGATTTTAACTCCTCTGTATATATATGGAGGAGTGGCATAACTACGTCAAAAGGTGGTTCCAATCCTAGCTTTCTGAGGAATCTCCATACTGCTTTCCAAAATGGTTGCACCAGTTTGCAGTGTGACCAACAATGTATGAGTGTACCCTTTTCTCCACATTCTCACCAACATTTAGAGTAGTTTGTATTCTTGACAATTGTATTCTGACTGGAGTGAGATGAAATCTCAGTGTAGTTTTAATTTGTATTTGTCTAATTGCTAGGGATGTTGAACATACATTGTATGTTCATATATTTGTTGACCATTTGTATTTCTTTTATTTAAGAAGTGTCTGTTTAGTTCCTTTGCCCATTTATTGATTAGGTTATTTGTTATTTTTGGTGTTGAGCTTTTAAAGTTCTTTGTATATCCTGAAAATTAATGACATATTGGAGGAGTAGGTGGCAAACAATTTTTCCCTTTCTGGAGACTCTCTCTTCATGCTGTTGAAACATCAGCTTTGCTGTGAACAAGCTTTTAAGTTTGATACCATCCCATTTATTGATTTTAATATATATATTAATTATAGATGGACACAATACCTTCTTATCTATCTATCTATCTATCTATCTATCTATCTATCTATCTATCTATTTTTGTGTGGAGCTACAACCCTAGTCCCCAAACATTGATTTTTTATTTTACTTCTTGAAATTTAGGAATCTTGTTAAGGAAGTCAGTTTTTGAGCCAACATGTGAGAGTATTGGGCCAACATATTCTTCTCATATGTGCAGGTTTTATGGTCTAATTCCTAGGTCTCTGAGTTGAGTTTTGTGCAGGGTGAGAGATGGGTGTTAAGTTTTGTTTTCCTATGCATGGATTTCCAGTTTACCCAGCACTGTTGGTTAAAAAGTCCTTTTTCTCCAATTGTCTGAATATATTTGCAGAATCTGAAGACAATCAGAAGCAAGAGGAAGAGGAAGCACAGATGGATGCCAGGTGAATCTGAATGCAAGAGTGACATCTTGAGATCTCAGGTCCAGAGAAAAGCAGAAAGTGCTGACTATATTTTATTTATTCTGCTAACCAGAAAGTGGTTCTGTTCTTCTATTTTCTTATTGGTTCTTGTATGGCTTTCTACATTTTGTTACTTTTTAGGGGGGCGTACTGGGTGTTGAACAAAGGGGTGATTAACCACTAAGCCTCACCCCCAGAACTTTTTTTATTTTGATACAAGATCTCACTAAATTGCTGAAGTTCTTGCTAAGTTGCCGAGGCTGGCCTTGAACTTGTGATCCTCCTGTCTCAGCCTCCTGAGTTGCTGGAATTAAAGAAGTGTGCCACCATGCCTGGCTCCATTATTTTTTTTAAGTTTAGTAACCCACAGACAGACTTTCCCAAGGTGAACTAAATAGCTGTTCTTACTCTCGGAGAGAACCACTATACTCTCTTGTGGTAACTGGGAAGAGGTGCACATCCCTTTTCTTGCAAAGTTGGCTTGAATTGTTTCACTTTAATGACATAGCAAGAAATGTGATGAGAATTGTGAAAATTCAAGTTAAATAACAATATTGAAAGAACAAGGCCTGGAATGCCTGTTATCATATGAAGTGAATAACACCTCAGGAAACATAATTTACTAGAACCTTGCATGAAAGTGGAACAAAATGCACTTAGGGATGTCACTGTATCATGTCATGCTTGGACCATAGAAGGAAAGCTGAGACTCCTTCCTCACCAGTGTGCTACCTAGCCAGTACACTGAGCACCTGCTACCCTCTCCCCTCTCCATACCCCTTCTTAAACTCCCATGAAATTCATATACCACCTTAGTTAGAGGGGATTGTATTGATCCTCCTTCTTGAAGGGGATAACCACTCTTCCTTTTGTAGCTTCTCATTGAGCATTCCAGTCATGACCTACTGAGCAGCTGTGAAGTTCAATCTTTCATTATTTAACATTCTGTTCTCCTTATATCCCTGGGCTCAGCATGGATATACAAGAGGATGAGGAAATGGATGAGGTGCTACTGGACTCATTGGATGAGATGTATTTGGTTCATTCCAATTGCCATGATTTCTCTGACTCCCACCAGTCTCCCAAGAGTCCAGCCTCTCTTTCTGAAGAGCATGTGGTTTACTCTACTCTGGATGTGGCCAGTGAGTATACTCCTTACAAGGAGAATAATTTTTCCAATGTTTTCACAGGAATTCTCCCTATTCTTTAAGCTCAGCCCTCTATTTAGATAGAGGAATCTCCCTGCAGGCAGGTCCTATAGTTACTCATTGGTTTGAGTTAAACACTGGGATCAAGTTTGAAATAGAAAAATCAGGTGAGTCACACAGCTTGCACTTTTCCTGTTTCTAGTCACACTTCTCCCACCTTGGCACTCACTGACCAATGCAGGATGCGAACTAATGCAGGCTGGGATGAAGTGAGCGAAGGTGCCCTGAGAAACTCTGACATTTTTGTCACATGCAGATGCCCCATCTCTTGTCCAACAGACTGTTGTATGGTGGGACATCTTATCCCTCCTCCAAATGCCTTGCTAAATGTTCTTTGAGCATTTGTGGCTGTCTGTGGAGGAAGATAATATTGCCTACATTTTTATAAGTGTTTCCATGATTGCTTGTCTGTTTTACAGTCCCAAACTCTTATCATCCATGTATGGTATTTTCCTTGGCAGAGCTCAGCCCAAGTAAGGGGCCTCAGGTTCTTGTTAATCCAAGCTGCTCCAAAATAGCTGGTTTTCAGTCACAGAACACTCTACACCTGCATAAGTACACCTGGTTTATCCTCTCACATGAATTTTGGGCCATGTCAAGTTCAAGGTGGCTTTGATGAGAAGATAAGGAAAAACACACAGGGGTGCTGAGGGCCAGGGTTAAACCAGAGAAGGAGGCAGAATGTTGGAGTAAAAAGATCTCAGGTGGAAGAGTGAGTTTCTAAGCACTATCCTTAGTACTTTCTTCACCAAATGAGGACAATTAATTGATTTATTTTTAATGAATTTCTATTTCTTCACCTATAAAATGTTGACAAAGGTCTTGCATGGTTGCCTTCATGATAAAGGTGGAAATAATTCATAAGACATTTCAAAAAAGGATTAGGTCCTTTTTGGAATGGATGGGGAACTTGATATAAAGGAAGATGGTGTTGGGAAAGTTGGCTTACACTGAAATATTTTCCACCAAAGAATTTTCCCAGATAACACACAGCAGAGACTTAATTGTCAGTCCACAATAGTGCCAAGATTTGTATAGGGGCTGAAGCCAGGATTTTCCCTACTTTTTTTATGAAGGAAATGGTGCTATGTGACAGCTGTGATGGGACACAATGTCTGTGTCTGGGCACCAGATTTGTAGCATGTAGGAGGACACACTTGGAGAAGTGGAAAGGAAATCCGGACACATTCTCTGTGACCTATGGAACCAAAGTCATTTTCATCATTTCCCCATTTTAGACAGAACATGTCAAGGTGATTCACCAGGTCAAAGATGGTCTTTGTGGGAGGATTACAAAAAGAAATGAGGTAGTTTCTTAAAGACAAAATATGAGACTATTCAACAGTTTTCATAGTGTACCCAAAAAAAATGCATAAATATTTATGTCATTGATAGGCCAGGGTGGCACAGAACCCCTTCATGTCTGACAGGACATTTTTGAATTTGCAGATCATCATGAAAATGATGAAGAGAAAACACCAATTTATGAAATAAATGAGCAACACAGGTAAAATATACAGGGAGTCCTTGAAAGAATAAAAAGAAATGTAACCACTTTATGGTGCAAAGTTAAAATACTGATTTACCAGTTTTACTCACCCAACTAACCTTGCCATCAGTCCTTGGCAAGGTTGTGTATTCCTCTTCTGGTACTTGTTAACTGAGAACAAGTTAGTCTCAGGGAATTTCCTGTACTCCCAGCTTCCATCAATCCTTCTTGTATGGTTAAAAAGACAGGTAAGATTCTAACTTTTTACATAAGTCATCTTCATTGGCTGGGAACTCAAAACAACACACACACACACACACACATCTATGTCTCTATGTATCTTTTTTTTTTTTCACAGTGTTCTGGGAAAAAGATTTAAAAAGTAGCTCTGGGAGTTTACAGGTCCCCAAGAGTTATACTAGTTAGGGGAAAAGAAACTTAGCCTCAATTGTGAAAAATATACAAGGATTCTGTTTGAAGGTTTCAAAGGGATATTGTTATAAAAATTGTGTCCTTGCCCTAATAATCTATCATTCATTGAGTTCTAATCACAAATTTCCTCTTGTATCCTACTTTAGGGATTTCAATTTTCTATTAGAAATACAAGCAAGAGACTTGGCCAATTTAAAGCTGAAGATGCAGGGAGGGAGAGATGCTTCTCGTGACATCAAAAGGCATCTTGAGGATCTCCTTACCCAGCCTGATCTTGACTGCCACCAGGGGCAGGGCCTTGAAGAACATCTAGCTGAGGGGTGCAGGCTGGCAGAACACCTTGTTGAAAAGCTGAGTCCAGGTAAGGTGCCAACAGGACCTGCTCACATGAAGCTGCTCCAATGTGCCCAGCTCATGTGGGAGTCCACTAAACAAGCAATATTTATACCTGCCCTCCTGGTATTGACATTTTATTTGGAGTCTTGAAAGACAAGGATTGCATCAGTGGGAGCACAGTAGGTAAGTGCACTGGATAGAGGCCATGGTGTTCCAACTCTCATCATTCTCCCTGATGGAATGTGGCATTGAGACAGTAGGTAGCATTCTCTCCAGCATCCTTGCAGGAAGTAGAGTGTGACAGGTAGAAGTTTGTGAGATTGAAAAGAGCCCAGGCTAAGATTCAAAACTTTCCATATATCCACATGCTGATTTCATTGTGGGGAAATTGGTGATTTATCCTTTCTGGATTTCTGTTTCCTCATTTTATATAAACATTGAAAATATTCATTGCATAGTAGCTGTAGCATTCATTTAAGGAATGTTCATGCTTGTAATTTCAGTAGGATAAAGTCACTCCCCAGGGGTTGGTTTAAGGACTTTGTATAGTAAGAATCTGGAGTTGGGATGTAGTAGGGTACACTGAAATGCTTAGCAGGTAACATGGAGAGCATTTTCCCTGGTTAAGTGACAGAAACAGGCTGAAAGGATCCTGTGAACTCCTCATATGTATAAAGAGCCACAGGACTGTGTTCTCTTTCCTCTTTGTAAAGAGTGGGTGTTCTGTAAAAGTCAGGTGGCAGGAAAATTACTGATCTTGGAAAGCAGCCCTGTGGCAGGTGGTAGGTACAGCTGGAGCAGCTTCATCTTTCAAAGATGTCTCCAGTTTCTGTTATCTAGGGAACAAATGACATTTTTCTCTTTGCCAAATTAAATAAATAGTATTCTACTGAGGAGATCCATTAGATATAGGTCACTTTGTTTCTTGGATAAAAATCACCCTGGCAGGTCATTTCTTTAAAGAAAAACATGAAAACTTTTTGAATTCATTCATCAATAACTTATTTCTCTATGCTAAGATAAGCCACTTCATTCCTAATGGAAAAGGTAGAACTGCCTTGTTCCTGAATGAGCTTTTTATAAATTTGATTTTAGGAGATCAAGAGGAGCAGCATAAGAAAGAGAAAGAATCACCAGAATCACTGGCCACAAGGTAGCTATGGATTATCAGGAGAGGGTAATGATCAGCCTAAAAGAAGCACACAAACAGGCCAAGATAGGCACATTCATGATGCAAGAGTAGAGAAAATCTGCTGGTGTCACTGCTTTCCTTTGCTCAACCAGTCTGCATTGCCCCTTTTCTGTGAGACATTTGGGGCGGGCGGGTACCAGGGATTGAACTCAGGGGTACTCGACCACTGAGCCACACCCTCAGCCCTATTTTGTGTTTTATGTAGAGACAGGGTCTCACTGAGTTGCTTAGCACCTCGTCTTTGCTGAGGCTGGCTTTAAACTCGCGATTCTCCTGTCTCATCCTCCCAAAGTACTGGGATTACAGGTGTGCGCCACTGTGCCCGGCTTCTGTGAAACATTTGTATCATCTGTCTCATTAAAACTGAACTGAATAGGAGCAGGAATGTCCAGCATTTTAGGAGTTGACTGGTTCTCTTCTTTGTAGTTGAGAACTAGAGTGGGAGGCAGGTGTTTCCTGCTGGGGTCACCTTTGCCTTTTAGCAAGCACTTAATAGCAAGCTAAGGCCTGCTTGAAACAGATTCTTATCTTGTTCCAACATTGTAGTCATAAGTCCTCTGGGTGTCTATAAACACCTAAGGAGCAGGTTGTCACTTGGCCACTATATGCAACACATAACAAAAAAGGAAAAAGTCACAGTTCACACCAAAATGAACCAGAATCACAAGCGGATGGTGTTTGGGAGCTATTCTCACAGAATTCTCTCAAAGTCATCATAGGCTATCATTATGCCATTCCCACACTGTAAATGTCTTCTATCCCACCTTAGGAATTACTATTCCCTGATGCAAGTGCAGGCACGAGGGCTGACTCATTTACGCCAGCAGTTGAAGGAAGGGAGTGATGCTGCCTTCTCCCTCGTTCATCATCTGACCAACCTCCTCAGCCATGAAGCCTCAGACAACCACCAGCACCAGGGCCTCCAAGAGCAACTTTCAGAGAGCTGCAGGCTTGCAGAGAGGCTTCTCTACAGGCTCACCCATGGTGAGGTGGCACAGGCCTTGATCACACTGAAATGCTCAAAAGTCCTTGGTTCACAGGACACTCCACATCTCTACCAGTAACATTTCACCACCTGTTTTGGATTTTACATCTCAATTGAGGCTGTTGCAAGATGAGCACAAAGAAGAAATGTACTGTATTGGAGGTCACAATATTCCTACTGTTTTTGTGCTCCCTGATGGTGTGTGGCCTCTGGAGCAAGAGGCAACACCTACCAATGCTCTAGGACAGGAGGCAGATTTTAAAGTACAGAGAGCCTGGACTAGGAATGACAGTCCCCCAAGTTCCTCCTGAGCATTGGCTTTTATACATAAGAGGCATGTGGCTCACCTATACCTTCCTGAATTTTTGCTTCATCATCTATAAAATAAATCAAATAGGGTGTTACTTTTAGCTGTAACTATTTAATGAAGCATTATTCATAAACTCACTTTAAGGAATATAATCCACAAGTATTTGGTTGTGGTTGAGTTAAAAGAGTAGAATCTAAAAACAATGAGAAAAATCAGGTGGTAGAAATTTTGGTTCATGCTAGAAAAGATTCCAAAGAGAAACTGGCCCTGGTACATTGCAGAAGCCAATTTGGAGATCAGTTCAAAACTCAAAATATGGAAAGAAATGAGGAACAGGGAATAGGTTCTATTTGAGGATTGTGAGGGAGTGGAGAACCACTAAGCCTGGAAATGAGCTTTGTAGAAGGGAGAGAGATGTAACCAGAGAAATCCAGAAGAACCTGGGCAAGTATCCAGTGGTCAAGAGACCAAAATAGATTATGATTCTACCCATTTCACTCAGAGCATGCCATAATCCAACCAACTAGTGACATTGTGCATGAAGGTTCAACATATCAACCCAGACCATCTCCTTAGGTCAACATATGAGATCATTCAATACAATCCTGCATGTGCATCCTAAATTCATGCATATATAATGTCCCCATGTTCAGGTAGGCCACTGTGTTGAAATGTGTAAAATATAGCTATTTAATGACTTCTGTACATTTCTGAATTTGTTTGCAGAATATGATGATGATGAGAATGATGAAGAAGAACAAGAGTCACTGGATTCCAGGTAACAATGAATGATCAGGGATAATAAGCAAATGTAATGTAATTGGGTTTGAGTATTCTGAAATACACACCATGAGGTCAAAATTAGTTGCATATTCCATAATCAAAGGTAACAAAAGCTTCTGATTGCCATGATGCTGTTGTTCACTCAACCAAAGATGACATTGCCCTTTTAGCCAGGTAATTGATTTTCTTTATGGTAGTTGTAAAGTGAGTCTGTCCAAGGAGACCTAAAGAGTCTTGGGGACTTCTTTCTCATTAAAAAGTAACCTGTTTATTTGTAAAGACTAAAATAAAAATGAGATGACCAACCTCTTTCTGGACTATTGCCAATGTCATCAATATGTATGTCATAGCAAGAACAGCACATAGGAAAAAAACAGACATCACAATATTCATAAAAAAAATGTAGAAGTTACAGGATCTCTGGCACTCTACAATGCTGAGGCTGATTCCTGGGCAGTTGAGTATAAAATTCAACTTTGCTTTATGCACAAGGTTGACCACTGCTATGCTTTTCAGTGTGAGCTCCCTCTTGTGATTGTACCTTATAGGTGGAATTAAGCCTCCTTTCTCATCAGCTTGTAATCTGCCCAATGCACTGGGTACTAGTGGCTCTTTTTCTTCTTTTTTCACCCCCATTGGAATGGCACCCAACTATGGACATGGGTAAAGAATGGTTTTCTTCCTTCCTTTTTGAAGAGAGGAGTCCATGTTGTTCTGACCATGACCAGCTGGGATCCTATGATTCTAATCCATCTTGATTTCATCTGTTGTTTTTCCTGATCTCACCAGTCTTGACAGTGAAGTGCAGGAGAAGAAAGCGAAGGAAATCCTGCCAGATGAACAGTTTTATATACCCTTTGGCCATCTGGATTCTTCCAACTCACGAGAAGGTCTCAGAAGTACTGTTCTCCCATTAGATGAGCCTAGAGTCAGCCCTGTTGGAAGAAGTGAGTACCCTTATTATAATACAGGTATATCCAACTGGTCTCCCAAGTAATCTCTAAATTCTTAGCAGTCAAACCTGATAGATGTGCCTTCAGGTCCAAGAGACTCTTTTGTTTTAGAAAACATTCAGAGAACTGGAAATAACCCACTTTGCTTTCTTCCTGCACCTGTCTAGATCTCTTTGAGCCTGGTCCTCACTGTATAAGCCATAGATTTGCAGGTAAGGTGGATTTAGGAGGGAGGGGAACATGAGCACCCCACAGCCACCACTACAGCCTGTCTGTCAGCCTGTTTGCACAGCAGGGGTCTATCAACATCTGTCTTTAAAGGGTTTTCTCATCTCTTCTGTAGTGTTCTGGTGAATTGCATTTATTGACCCTGCCCTTCACTCTTCTCAGGACAGCCACATGTGCTAGCAAATCATTTGCCCAATTATTTGGAGGTCTTATGATTCCTGGGTCCCAACTCAGATTATCTGCCTCCTCTGAGCTGGTTTTCCTCCAATTAAACAATCTAGCTCACTTTCCTCATACATCACTGGGCAACACCAATGGTTTTTCCCATCTGAGTTCATGGTCCCAACTATGCATCTAGTCTCAGAGTTCTATTCTCATGTAAAATGTCAACAACCAGTATACACAATGAGGCCCTTACCCAGTATATGAACCAACAGAACAGTTCTCCTCTCCACAAATTCCAGAAACATCTGTCTGTTGAGCAAGGACCTCATGGAATGACAGCTTCATGAAATACGTAGAGAAAAAAAAATTAATTATCCTGTCTACTAATTCAAGATAGTGTTGAAATTTTTCTAAGAGAGAAACCTATGGAATTCTGAGGATTCTTTCTTCAGTAAATCAACTTGGAGGAAGAGCAAAACTCTCATGTATTTCACTATATTTGAATGTATTATTGTGAAATTAGCCATGATAAATTTTGTCCCCCAGTCCTTTGTTTGGTACCATTTTGTAATGTGACCATCATATTTCCTGATCCCAGTTCTGCTCAGGTACAATGATGTGAAATTTTTTCTCAGATTTACGGCAATTAACCAGGCTATAATGAAATCTGTGTTTACTTGCATCTGTTGTGCACAATGACCAGTGAATATCAAGTGAGTTCTCTATACATTGTAGTCCATTAAATCCTCCACAGACCTTTCCATGTAGCTGGTATTATCTCTTTATTGGAGCTGAGACTCAGTGAGATCATTAAACCTGCCCATGAATCCCAACTGTTGTGTGGTGGGAACATGGGCCCAATGTCTGCCTGATTCCAAAGTTAAGGTGGGCCTACTGTTCTGAATCCTGACCTGTTAAGGACTAACAACCTTTATTCATTATTTTTTTTTGCAAAGAATTTTTGAGATAATTTCAAACTTTAGCATTAACTTTACCTGTCAGATACAAAGAGATCTTACGGTCCATGACACAGATGTTAAAACATTAAAGCATGAGTGCAGTTTGTCCATGAGCAAAGTTGGCACCTCATCAAATGCTTTCAGGAAGAACCGCAGATTTGTGGAGGTCTCTATGGAAAATCAATCCTGTGCTGGAGGAGCTTTGACTCAACACTTGCACCCAAGTTTCCGCTCTACCTCAGGGTCCCAGTGAGGCATTGAATTTGACTGTCTTGGAACCATTCAAAAAATTGGGTGCTGTTGAGCTGGAGATTAGCTCAGTTGGTAGAGTGCTTGCTTCATATGCACAAGGCCCTGGGTTCAATTCCCAGTACACACACACACACACACACACACACACACACACACACACATACACACACACAAAGGATGCTATGTCTCAGAAACACCCACAGAAAGAACTGGGTTCTATAAGGAGGATTACAAATGTGAAGATATATCTCAGAAGATGTGGATGACATGACAATTCCTTGCCTGGATATTGATAAATAAGCCACGAAATTATATATTTGCCATTATTTTTTTAAAATATTTTTTCAGTTGTAGATGGACACAATATCTTTATTTTATTTTTATGTGGTGCTGAGGATCGAACCCAGTGCCTCACACATGCAAGGCAAGCGCTCTACCACTGAGCCACAGTCCCAGCCCTTATTTGCCATTATTGATGGGGTGAGAAGAATGAAAAGACCATTTAATTGTACAAGAATCCACTCTACATATGTTCACTGATACTAACATGTAAAATTGTGTACAAGCCTGTAATCCCAGCACTTAGGGAGGCTGAGACAGGAGAATCGCGAGTTCAAAGCCAGCCTCAGCAACAGCGAGGCACCGAGCAACTCAGTGAGACTCTGTCTCTACATAAAACACAAAATAGGGCTGGGGATGTGGCTCAGTGGTCGAGTGCCCCTGAGTTCAATCCCCAGTACCAAAAAAAAAAAAGTGTGTACAGACCACAGCTGCAACCCAAGCAGTGCTGCCAGAGTCTGCTCAGTCCCTTCCTGTCCATGTATAAAAAGCTCCAGGAGAACAGCATAAATATTACCCAAGCTCTCACTTGAACTTTTATTGAGGATTTTCCCCTTGCTCAATTAGTAGGATGTTGCTGGGTGTGGTGGCTCACGCCTGTAATCCCAGCACTTTGGGAGGCTGAGACAGGAGAATCAGGAGTTCAAAGCCAGCCTCAGTAACCACAAGGCACTAAACAACTCAGTGAGACCCTGTCTCTACATAAAACACAAAATGTGTTTTACTGAGTGTGGCTCAGTAGTTAAGTACCTCTGAGTTCAATCCCCAGTACCAAAAAAAAAAAAAATATTAACATGTCAATACTTCAGGAGTTTGGCACATCTTGTGTGTTTCTTGGGAAAGCAGAGTATCTGCTAAGGTTGGTCTTGTTAAATATTTGCAGAAAGGAATAGAGGCAAAAAGCAAGAAACAGAAAATGTGACACAAACTTCACCTTTATTTAAAATATCCATGGTAGAGGACCTGAGTGGGGAACACTAGCTTTGTAGTCCTGCATGGGAGGACACAGAGAGTGATTCCACAGGGAATAGACGCCACCTGCCTGAGACAAAGCTGCCTACTCCATCATTTGAGTAGGCCATATTTTAAAGGGAATGTCCCTATGGGAGGACAAACTCCTCAGGGCCTTGGTTGATTTGGGCACTTTTATTAGTAGGTTATGATGGCGGGCCAGAAATTTGGATAGAATTGAAGTCAGCATTGATGATTGAGAAATCATAGATGACTTGGATCCAGCTTCAAATATTTAAAGGAACTGTAAAAGAGGAGAACAGATTTGTTTTGTGGCATCATGGATATATATGAGGAAAACATGTGAAAGAAGAGTTTAGGACATCACAGCTTGGCCATATACAAGGAGGTTTCCTGGCCTTGAGAGTTGTTGAATGATAGTATGACTGGTTGTGAATAACTTGCTTCAAAAGACATTTGAGAAGAAACGCCATGATGTGCCAAGAGTCCTTGAAGAAATGCTTGTGTCAGTGGCCTGTTTCAATCCTTGCAACACTAAGATCCTTTTATCTGAGCTTGTCAAGTTATTGAAACAGTAGATACATTACTTCGAGATGTTTACCCTTAGCCCAATAGTATTTATCTCAAAACCTTACAAAGCATCCTCAGTGACTATGTTGTTCAGCTTTTTATTGCTGTTACCCAAATTTCTGAAAAGGAAAACTTAGAGAGCAGCAAATGTTTAATTTAACTCATAGTTTCAAGGGTTCAGACCATAGTGACACATGACCCAACTCCATTGCTCTGGGTCCAAAGTGAAGCATAATACCCTGGCAGAAGGATGTGGTAGAATGCTGTTCACCTTATGGCAACTGAAAAGCAGAGAGAAAGAGGGAGGGACCAAAGGGAAGATGGACCCTCTAGAGCAACCACCCCCCACTGTGACCACTTCTTCCAGCCATGCCTACTTGCCTACAGTTATGTCCCAGTTAGTGCATTCAAAATAGGATGGACTGTTTAGGTCACACCTCTCATAATCCAATCATTTTATTCCCCAGCAATTTACATTAACATAGGATATTTTGGGAAATACCTCATATCCAAAACATAGCTGTGACTGATGATTATTGATGTGTAAACTGTGACTTGAAAGAAAAAGGAAGGCATACCGAGCTGAGAGCATCACTTTGTAGAAAAAACCTGGATGCTAAAAGATATTTTTGTCTTTTCTGGAGTCCCAAAATGTTCATTGTGATTCCAGGGGAGGATGCATAAGGGAGGAAAGAGAAGTGATGATGAGTAAGCCAGAGAGGCTGGTTACTAGAACCACAAAGGCAAGGTGAGGAGGTAGGATTACTTAGCAGTTGAAAAAGTTATCACAAGCAGAATAAAAGCATGATAAGAAGAAGACTTCAAATGAGAAAACTAATGGGGCTGGGAAGGTGGGACATGCCTATCAACCCAGCTAATTGGTAGGCTGAGGAAGGAAGATGGCCTGAGCCTATGCGTTGGAGGCCAATCTGGGCAACAGAGTGAGATTCTATCTAAAAAAAAATGTCTGTTGTGAATTGATGTTTGGGGGACCTCACAATTAGGGAAGGCAGTGAGGAGAGCTGATGAATCTAGGTACCAGTGATGAGAGTTGGATGTGCTGTGGTTTCAGGAAGATGAAGATCAAGTTTATGGAAGATAATTTAAGAAAAGTGTGAATGGGAAAGGAAAGAGGAGAGGAAAGTTTTGGTCACACAGCAATGTGCAGCAGGACTTGCTGTCCCGGTCCCTTCCTGAACCTTGAAGGATTGGCATGAGGCTGCTGGAAGCCTTTACTTAGCTCATGTTGCAAAGACATCTGTTCTTTCTGTCTGGAAATATAATCATATTTTTTAGGGAGAACTGAGCAGACCCTTCCAAACAGATGCTGATAATAGAAGGATTGTGGGATTTTACACCTGTTAAATCTCTAAAGAACTATACATTGAGAATCTGTAGCACATCTGACCCCTGTAGTTACAATAAGGGACAGGCCTCTCTGCTACCTTGCTTACAGCAGGTAACACCCTCCAGATGGCAATAGATTCACATGTGTAGGAGACCTGGTCACACAAGTGTGGTACAGGGAGAGCCGCAAGGCTGAGCAGGAGGGAACACCCTGCTCTCTCTGGTCTTGGAACACCAAGACTTGTCCCCAGCCCCTTACTAACTGATGTTCCTGGAGACTTCTCTCCCCCTGTCCCAGGCTCTTTGCCAACTGATATGTCCCGCCGGACTTCTCTTTTTCTGACCTTGGCCTCTTGCCACCTAGCCCCGGCCTCTAGCCAACCGATATCGGCCCTGGCTTCTTGTCAGCCAGCCCCGGCTTCTTGCCAACTGAGATGACCTTTTAGGTAATTGGCTAAAAATCAATTAGGTAATCCTCTGGTTGGACACCCTTATGTCTATAAGCTCATGTATTCCAATAAACCTTTGAGCTGTATCATGAACACTGTCTCCTGGTGCCTGATTCCAGGGTTGGTTGGCACCATCGCACTTACCTCCTATTGGACCACCCTGTTCCAGAATTCTCAACACACATGTATAAGTATGGGTGGCCCATAGACAACAGGGAATTCACAAGCTTTCCATGAAAAGTTCTCCTAACTTGGAATGTATTATAGTCACATAACTCCCATTTGATATCCCAAAACCTGGAGGTTCTATTTCTTTGATCCTTGTGAATAGAGATCAATAAACTTCTTTTTCTTTCCATGCCCTGAAGCCTCTATAGCATGTTCTCTGTAGGGATGTCAAATAAGATTAAAAATATACTCATTTACTCTTCAAACCCCTCTGTACACAAGAGGATGACTTCAGGAACATTTTTGTCTCAGCACTTGCCACCTAAGCATCTCCAGACATACACAGGAAAGTTGATATCTCCTTTAGATACCTGATGTCTGTCTCTGCCTGGGTAACTAGATGGTTTCACTAATGGACAGGGACATCTGCAATGGATGTTCTGAAAGTGCTTAGAAAAGGGAGAATAAGGATTGGTGTTGAACCCTCTTCCTTTTTCAGTTCCCACCCAGGTGGCTCATCCCCAAGGAAATTTGAGTGCAGACGTGAGCCCCAACATGCCAGAGGTGCAAGCATCACATGCACATGTGGAGTTAAGAGCCCAAAGGAGAACTTGTCTGGGCATGCAACGGGGTCCACACTTTGACTATGGTGACAGCAAAGTCAGGCTGGTCCTTTCCTACACCAACTATATCTTTGCTGCCAATACTGATTCTGCAAAACAAT
The DNA here is from genome assembly GCA_028644305.1 of Xerus rutilus. Lineage (NCBI taxonomy): Eukaryota > Metazoa > Chordata > Mammalia > Rodentia > Sciuridae > Xerus > Xerus rutilus. The sequence continues at coordinate 72,804,293 of CM053400.1, read as the reverse complement.
GGATGCTCTTCCAAGGTAGGGAAGGAAAGGGGAATAGGAATCCAAGTGTTGGTTGTCAGGTGGGTGGAGGAGACAATGGACCTCTCCATGTTCTCTAAGGGTCAGATTGAAATCTGAGATTATCTAATATGATGAGGTGAATAGGATTGGGTTTAATATCACACCTGCTCTCAGGTTCTGAACTCTCCTTGGCTGGGTGGATTTCATAAATGTTTTTTTGTTTTTTTTTTTTTTTTTTTTAGAAAAAAATCTTTTAATTAAAAAGAATTAAATTGAAGGACTTACAGTAATAATTGTAAAGACAAAGAAATCAAAATAGGGTAGCATTAGCAGCAAAACAACAAACTGCTCAAAAGTTATCCTAAACATAAATGTACAAAATTAATTCAAAATGTTATGTATATAAACTCTAAAATTATAAAACTTCTAAAATAAAACATAAGAGATAATATTTATGACCTTGAGTTAGGCCTTGGAACACTTTTTTTTTTTTTTTTTTATTTAAATGCATTTCAAGTCATAGTACATAACCAGATCTCTGTTTTTCCGATTTCATAAATGTTTATAGCTCAATTTCATTATCTCAAGGACCTGATAAACAATATCTGCTTTTACATATATGTAGTATAATTAATTAAAATAAATTCACAGAGACAATTCAGTAAATAAAATTGTCTAAAAAAAGCATTGACTGTGTAATGTCAAGTCCTTAGGTCTTTCTGAAAACAAAATGATTTCTAGGAATTTTTTTTATCTGATATAGAGCAATTTTTCAGTAACAGTATAAATCCTGGGCCCACAACTCTGTGTCCTGACATATGCAGCTCATTTTTCTCCTTTCCCCCTCTCTTTGAAATAAAGTGCAACCTTCATACAGAAAGTGTACACATTGGTCTCCCAGATGATTCTGCACTGAGCCCATCCTTTCTAGCCATCTCTTACCATGGTGATGTCCTCAGTGTCCTTCTCACAAGGATCCACTTTGCTCAGATGTGAAGAGTGAGCTTTCAGCACTCAAGCCTACTTCATCTGGGTGATGTTCACCTTACTTTCTGTCACTCTCAGTATTACCTCTGGGAGGCTCTTGTGTTCACATCAGATGGTGCCCTCATCTGAGAGATGAGGAGACCCTTGTTGCAGGAGGAGGCAAGGGTCATGTCAGATAAGGAGCACCTGCCTCACACAAGGATAGCTCCCATGAAAGTGCTCAGTAAGCATCATGGGTGCACTGCTCCTGACACACACGTGATAACATATAGTGGTTAACATCTTTTCTTCCCATTAGCCTTCTACTTCTCCATAGTTTCCCACAATCTCTGCCAAGACTCACCCATGGCTCAGTTTTCTCTCTCCTGTACGACTTCCACAAATGCTGAGCATAAAATCAGCTCCAGTCAAGATGTTGTGAGTAAGGATAGTTTGAAACCTCTGTTTAATCTCACACAACTTCACACTGATTTCTTGCTGCTAATAGGGCATCTGCTTTTCATGATATCTTTCTCTTCTCATATTTCTAAAATTTTTCTATGTTCAAATGACCAGAATAATAATTACACAATGTCTTTCCCATATTCCTATGTGACAATATGTTTGTTAGGACAAATATGAGTGCTCCACTATGTAGGCATCATGTATTATGCCTACATGGTTGTATCATATATAATAGGTATATATGAAATATATCATTCTTATGTAAGTTTTGTGAAATTCATAGGTTTAGTCTTCTTTTAATTAATAGTGGTCTCCTCCTACTTTGATTTTGCTTGATTATTTTCTCCTTCCTGCCCATAGTGCAAATTACATCCAGTGTGATTTCCTTGTCTTTGCCTTATAAACCTGGGAGCTATTGGTTTTTAACAATCCTATTTTAGTTGAATATTTTAAAAAAATGGGAGCACCTTTGTCTCCTGGTAAGCTTATCATCACTGGATATATAAAAAGCAAAATAAAAATAAAAATTTCTAAGTCTTTCTAGACTTTATCACATTCCTGGACTTCCTTGTCCAAGATTGCTTTCTCAGCTTGATGAACTTCTTGCATGGAAGAGTTAATTACATTAAAGTTATAGATAATGGATCCTGTTGTCTATGGTTTTATTTTCAGAGCTGAATTTGGATGCTGAGAAGAACCCTCCCAAGCTGGAGTGTGATGTTCTTGGAGTTTCTGCTGCTAAAAATCATGAGTCTCAAGTACCTGGCCTCATTGATGACACACCTGTCCTGAAACAGCAGATTATCAAAAGAAAAGTGTGGTTTAGCAAATGGCAAATAGCATGCAGATTCCCTGGCCTTCAAGTTTCAGGTACAGTGGTGATTACATCTGTGGCTCTAGGATGCACTTACTCTTTTTAACTCTCTCTTTTTAATTGTAACTCCTCATGTGACTTCTCTTCATCATTTTTCCTAACAGCTGATGAATCTTCTTTCTGGTCTTACATCAATCTTCCTTGAGTTGCCACCCTGACAGGACTTTTAATCTGTACCTCTTTTTTGCACTTGGGTCTCTGCTTTATGTCCTAACATACTCAGTAACAGCCACAGGGAAGTTCAGTCAGATTGAGGTCCTATTCCTATGAAGAGCATCTTCTAAACACATACTACCCTCCCTGAAATCACACACATCTTAGGCATTTTTTTACCTTCTTTCCCAGCTTCCTTGACTCAACTGCCTCTTCTGGGACCATGGCCTTCATAAGTCACTGAAACATGGCTCCTTCTCTTGGGCCTGCCTTGAGAAACAAGACTGAGTCAACCCTGGATTGTTCTCTTGGACATGCAAATGAAAAGTGTTAAAATTGATGAGAAAGATCCCTGATTACAAACACTAAATTGCAAACTGGGCTCTAAGTGGGAGATTCATACTGGCCTAGAGGCACATTTTACTTTAGTACCACATGTGCAGTACTGTGCCAATGTACATAGGTTTTCTAGGACTCAGTGTCTAGAGATCATGGACTCATTTAAGCTGATATTAACTAGAGGACTTTAGATGGCACTGTAAATGGATATCAGTCTAAAAACAGACCCAGAGTAGTGCTTCAAACAGCTCATTTCCTGAGCTCCTTAGGCTCTGTGTTCTCTCTTTTTATTCCTGTTTCCACTTCTACATGTCCAGTTAAGAGTCTAAAATACAACTTTATTGAATCTTGAAGTCTAAGAATATCAGAGAGCATTTTTATTAACTAACTTAACAAAAGTTAGTCTAGGGACCAGCTCTATCAAAAGCTAATATTATTGACAAGAACACTCGTCACTTCAGATGGGTCCACATGACAAGATAGTGATTTATGTACAATTTTCAGCTAAAGAGTTTCACCTTATAGTGTGAAGGGGGAAAGAGCCAATCATGAGGGGGAGATGGGGGTATGATAGGAGTCAGAGGTCCAGTCACTATATCTAAATGATGCAGCCATACAATAGGTACCTGGGGAGGTATTACTTAAGATAAATGTGAAAGCACACCTGAGATTTCTATGCAAATGGTCTGGGATATAATTTGGGTATCAGCATTTTCAAAAGCTCTCAGATAATTTTAACAATGAGAAGGAGAATGGGGTGTGCTATGATCTCAGATTACCAACATGGAAATGCTCCAAACATAAGTTTTACTAGAGAGAAAAGGCTGAGCATCCATCAGTCATTGACAAAAAGTCAATTTGTCTCTCAAGACTCTTTTTATATCATAGAAAAAAACCTCAAAGGAAAACATGCAGATTCATGGCTTAGACCTGTAGCCTCTCTGTTGAAGCATGTTGCAAGCACAACTTGTTTTGAATACAAGATAAAATAAGCAGTAATAGCTGCATTGAAATTCAGTGCACAAAAAACAATATCCCCTGCCATTACAGTTAATCAAATTGAGTATTTCCTTTTTGATTTTTAAAAAAATAAACCCTGCAGTTTACATCCTACCACATGAACTTACAGCCTTTTAATGGGATCAGCACCACAGCTGGGAATTTTACATTAGGTCCATTACTTTCATTAGGTAAAATCCCCCAATAAATCTTTTCAGTCTCACTCCCTTGAGGGCTATACAATGGTAAATCACAATGGAAACTTAGAAAATGATTGTGATTTAAACTTTCATATGTCATTCTTATCATTAGTATGCACTACTATAAAGAAATCTTTCCCAAAGGAGCACTTGAGGAAGGAAAAAGATGAAAGAAGGAGAGTACAGTAATACCCAATGTTACCCTTCCACCTGAGAGAGGTGTTGAACCATCCAGAGAAAACATCCTCAAAATAATTCACCTTCTTACCAGGTGTAGTCACCTGCAAGGACTGTGGTTAAACTCACTGTTCTCCCTTGCCACTTTGAATGACTCCTTGTACTCCTCACTCCTGATCAGCTTTGGAAGAACAGCTCATGTTTCCCATGGATTCTTCCTGTCTAGCCAAGGAGACCCAACAGTCTATAGTGCCTGGGGAGGCTTCTGGATTGCAGCTTTCCTCTTCCTCAATATTGATGGAAAAAGCCTGTGCCCTGTGCTTTGGATCCAGGCCCCTTAAGACAGGTCATGTGGCTTTACTTAAAGCTCACGCCCCTGTAGCATCATTTTTTTCTCATTAGTGAAATGTGGTAGTGGCCTTGGATGTTGTCTGTGGTTCCTGCTGGCTTGTCCTTCTATGGTTGTTCCCATATCCACCCCATTGCCATTAGAGCCAGGGACACAGAGTTCTAAGAGCTTAAGTTACTCCTCTTCCTCCTGCATTAGTCTATTTCTGAACATGCTACTGGTGCTAAAAGCCTCCCTCCCTGGGAGGTGGAAAATCCCTCAGTTTGGTCAAAATAAAGAGGAACAGGAGAACGTGGTTTGTATCACTGCTGATAGCGGGGCAGTGCACATACGCAATGTGCTGCAGCCCATGCTAAAGCGCAAGCTCAGGAGGGTTTCATATACCTTGTAGATATCATATTTCCACCAGCCAGCCTATGGCCAAGCCCTCTAGTTCATCTTTCCACAGAAGTTTAGAGGGCCCTGACTGTTATTGCCCCTGAGGCATATCTCCTGTCAGTTGGACCTGACCAAGACTCTCATTTGATTTCTCTCTCCTCTCAGAGGCCAAGTACTATGGAAACTAAGAAAAAAAATATTGCTGATTTGAACAAAGCTGCGTTACCAAATGTAGTTTTCCACTTGACGAAAAAGACAAGACAGCAAAGCAAGTTAAAGGCCAAAATGAACACTGGAGGGATCCTTTATGAGCACTGGATTTCACAGATATATGCGGCTTTATTTTTCTCCAAATGTCCAGTTTCACTGTTATCACATTCTGTCAGCCACCAATTTTGACAAATGCCTAAGAATTCCAAAGCCTCAATCTCCATATTCTATTGAGCAATCTTAATTCTGGTTGTCTGCAATCTTAACATGCATATAACCAAAGTCATGAGCAAGTGGAATGAGACCACAAGTCAAGATGGAAACTCTGCCTCCAGACAGGCACAGACATTATTAGTGATTCAGTGTTTTTTCTCAATGTTTAACTTGAATTCAAGCACAAGGAAATTATCAGACAACTGCAAAATGTAGACCACTGAAAAAGACAAATGACATATCTTCTTCAGTCAATGTCATCAGAAATAAGATAACAAAAAGAGAAAGCATTTTGGGTTAAAAATCTTTTAAAACATATATATGTGTATGTTTGTGTGTGTGTGTATATATATATATATATATATATACATACATACATATACCCATATACATATATTTATATATGTGTATATATAAAGTACATATGTACATACACATATATTTATATAAAGTATATATGTATATACACATATATTTATATATTTATACGTATATAAACATGTGTATATATAAAGTATATATGTATACACACATATATTTATATATTTATACGTATATAAACATATATAAATATATTTATAGATACATAAATATAAATATGTGTATATAATATATATGTATATACACATATATAAATATATTTATAGATACATAAATATAAATATATATGTGTATATACATATATACTTTATATATACACATATATAAATATATGTATATGGGTATATGTATGTATGTATATATACATGTACACACACACACACACACACACACACACACACACACATATACTTTTGAAATGGAAAGACCTCTTTATCTTTTTGTTGTCAGAGTTTTTGGTGATTTTGACTCATTTATTGAAGACAGATCAGTTGTTTTGCTCCATGGCCTACATTCTGCAGTTATAACAATCTCCTTAGAATGAAATTCAGTCTGAACTTTTAGCTGAGAACACTGTGCAGTTAATTCTGTGTGCTTCCCACCACATCCAACCCACAGGCAGTGTCCTGTGTGCCCATCACTTGATGCTAGAACTGGTAATTTGGTAATGGAGGCATCCACTGGGTCAGTCTATGGAGTGGATACATTGTTTTCTCTGTCATTGTAAAGCAATTTGGAGACTGGTAGTTGGACAATGTACAAATACTCTCTTTGGCAATGATCTTTCTCTAAAAATTTTACCATTATTTAAGATCCCTACCTATAAAAATTATTATATTCCTGTTTGAACCCTGGAAATATTTTAATTCATTTCTTCCTACATTATTTTGTTGGCTGGCCTTGTTTAAAAAAATGCACTTCTCTCTCTGAACTTCAACTTTCTTTCACAGTTAATGTTAACCTGAATAATTAAAATATTTTTGTTTATCACTATGGATGCGTGCATTTCTTAATTTCATTGTTATAAACTTTTAGTGCTGTGGCCATTTTTGTGGTTAAGGATATAAACATACTTAATTTCATATTTATGTTCTGAACTCTCCCATATCATTTAGGCTGTATTTACTATTTGTAGTGGATTGCATTTATTAGAGATTTTTCCTCCATGTTTGTGTATGTGTTATTTGGTATTTAAGAAAGGTTGGATAGCTCATGTTTCACATTATCCTAACAATATTTTGATATCTTTAGTCTCCTTTACTTGAAAAATATCTAATATTTGTTTTCTATGTTTTAATAATATCATTCATATCATTTTATGTTTTTATAATATCATTCAATTTCAGCTGTAATGGCCAGTCTGATGTTATTCACTTATTTCATGTCTATCCATAGAACCTGTCCCTTGTGTTGTTATTTCAACCCAATCATCTATATCCCAGTTAAATTTATTTCTCCCACCTTGTCTACAATTGGTTTTGCTTTAGATAAAAACTGAATATGTAAGCTCATCAGATATTTAAAAGTGAATGTTGTCAGTCATCACTTTTTAACTGGAATTATCCTTAATATATTCTCATGATGGAATCACGATGCTCTGAGTTCTGCATAATTCTCTTGGTATAGTGCCTTAATACATGAATATCTCAGATGATTTTCCTTTAGTATTTAGAAAATATTGGCTTAGTTTTGGGGATGGGAATGTTTGGATATGTTTGGATATGGAGTTTCTTACTTTTTTCTTCTGGGATCTGAAATTTCTATGAGCTGCAATGAAGCACTCTATAAAATTCAATATCCCCTCATGATTATAACAAAAAACCCCCCTCAATCAGTTAAGTATTGTGGGAACATACTTCAACATAACACGGTCTATATATGACAAACCCATTGTCAAAATTATGCTACTGAATTGGAGGAAAGTTGAAAGGACTTTCTCTAAGAGCTCTAACAAAACAAAGTTGTCCACTTTTACCACTCCTGTTCAATATAGCACTGGAAAACAGAATAGGCCAAAGAAAGGAATAGTGGACATGCAAATTGTAAAAGAGGAAATCAAATGATGTCTCTTTGTGGATCATATAGTATATGTAGAAAAAGACCTGAAGACATCAGCAAGTAGCTCTTGAACCTGATAAACACACTTTGTAAATTTGCAGAATACAAAATTAACATACAAAACAGCATTCTTTTATACACAAATAACAGGCTAACTGAAAAAGACATTTAAAAAGCAATACCATTCACAATATCCCCCCAAGAGTGCTTGGGAATAAATTTTACCAAGGAGATTGAAAATACCTAATAATTAAAATCATGGAACCCTAATGAAAGAAAGTATAAAGAGCACACACACACACACGTTTGCAAGATATCTCATGCTCATGGATTGGATGCATCGATATATTATGTCAATGCAGACTCAATGAAATATATAGTAGCAAATAGAGGACATTGATCACAGAACTAGAAAACAATCAAAAAATTTATAGGAAGCCACAAAAGACCCAGAATTTCATAAGGACCCTGAGGAGGTGGTGGAAGGAACAAAGAAGAAAGCATCAAAATACATAATTTCAAAACACACTACAAAGCTGTAATAATAAAGATAGCATGGTAGTACCATAAAATCAGACACATATGCCTATTAAAAATTGGGAGGGGCTGGGGCTGTAGCTCAGTGGTAGAGCGCTTGCCTAGCATGTGTGAGGCCCTGGGTTCAATCCTCAGCACCACATATAAATGAATAAAATAAAGATCCAACAACTAAAAAAAAAATTTTTTTAAAAATTGGGAATTTAATGGAGAATTATATTTTCATTTTGAATTTAAAAATGAGATATTAATTCATGTATCTTTAGCCACATGAATTGTTGATAATTCCAAGAATATACCTTGGAGAAAGGACTATGCCCTTAATCAATGGTACTGGGAAACAGATATATGTATGCAAAATAATTAATCTCTGCCTACCACCATATTAAAAAAATCAACTGAAGAACTCAAGATGTAGCTGAATGGTAAAATTCTTACCCAACATGTGTGCCGTCCTACTTCTATTCCCAGCACTGAAAAAGAAATCAACTAAAACTGTACCAAGGTATAAAAAGTAAGAATGCAGAGTATGAAATTACTGAAAGAAAAAAAATGGAAACAGTTCAGGACACTGGGACACTTTTGGAAAACCCCCAAAACACAGTCAACAAAAGCAAAAACAAACCAATGATATTATATCGAACTAAAAAGCTTTTGTACAGCAGAGGAAACATCAAAGTAAACATTGAACAGATATAGAGATGTTTTTGAACTATTCATTTATATATGCTGAACATATAAAGAATTCAAACTCTCATCAGAAAAACAACTACTCTGATTTAAAATGGGTAAAAGATCTGACATTACACAAAAGTACCTATACTAATGGTCACAAATATATGCCAAAATGTTGAGTATCACTAATAATAATAATCAGGGAAATGTTGAGTATCACTAATAATAATAATCACTAATAATAATAATGTCAAAATGTTGTGTATCACTAATAATAATAATCAGGGAAATGCAAATCAAAATTACAAGGAGGTATAATTCTTACTCCAGTTAGAATGGGTATTATCAAAAAGACAAAAAAAAAAGAATGTTGGTGAGGATGTAGAGAAAAGGCAACTTTATACAGTGCTGATGGGAATGTAAATAAGTATAGTCATTATGGAGAATAGTATAGAATACACTTAAAACCTGAAAAAAACACTACCATATGATCCAGCTATCCCACTACTTTGTATGTGTGAAGTCATTATATCAAAAAGAGATACCAACAGACCCATATTTATTGGAGTAGTTACAGTAGTCAAAATATGCAATCAAGTTATGTGCCCATCTATCAATAAATGGATTCTGCAAATGTGGTGTATATATACAAGAGAATAATATTCAACCAAAAGAAGAATGAAATAGTGTCATTTGCAGCAACAACCATGGGACAGGACAATATTTTGTTAAGTAAGTGAAGAACAAGAAAGACAAATACTGGTTATTCTCACTCATTCGTGTAAGTTAAAAAAAATCAATCATCTAGAAGTAGAGAGTAGATACAGATCATAGCAGCTAGGAAGGGTAGAGAGGATAGAGAGTGGGCAATGAGCACCAGAACACAGGAGGAGGGGACATGGTTCTAATGTTACCTAGCGTGTTGAAGAGGCTATAGCCTAGAGTAAGCACTTATACATTTCAAAATAGCTAGACACGTGTTGCAGGTGTCCAAAACATAGAAATGCTAATTTATCCTTTATATTTCTTTTATGTCTCACTTATTTTATTCTCTATCTTAAAGAATGCTCTATGTATATTTGAGAAAGGGTGCATAGTCATTAATGGCACTACTTAGTTTTCTGTGATTGTCAATTTAGCTAACTTTATTGGGTCACTGACTTTGTTCCAGAGGATAGTTAACTTATTGTCTGATCACTCTGGGTTTATGCAGGCTTGCTTTATGCTCCATTAGGGTGGATCCAGGGAAAACCCACAGTCTTTCCCAAGGCCTTTTAATTCAGCAGGACTCAACCACATATCCATCTTCCCTATGGGATTTATCAGGGTTTGGTTTTAAGCTTTGGGAGGGCTAGTCTAGAATAGGTCTTATTCTAAAGCCTAGAACCAATATCAGTACCAGGATTGAACCTGTGGAAGAGAATTTGCATGCTTTAGAATTAACAAACAGGGGCTGGAGTCCTGGCTCAATGGCAGAGCACTTGCCTCGCACATGTGAGTCACTGGGTTCGATTCTCAGCACCACATAAAAATAAATAAAATATGTGTCCATCTATAACTAAAAAAAAATTTTAAAAAAAGAATTAACAAACAAACAAAATCCTTGAATTTGGGTCTTTGTATCACACTGCAGGATTCACTAAAAGACAGATTCACAGGATTCTAAAGACTTATTATCTTTTGTATAAAACAAGTTAATATGCAGAAAGGAAACAGACTGTGGAGAAAAGTCTCAGTATCAGCAGGAAAACAGCTTCTACATTCTCATGATTCATCTTGGGTGTTCTATTGGGAGAGAATGGTAGAAGCTTGCTTCATGGGACAGTACAGAGCCTGGGATAATGCCAACAAGTCCCAGATTTAGAGCATAGCAGCTGCGGTTGCTGGATGGCCGAGCTTCTTGAAGCCGGAGATACCAGTGGTGCATTTTCATGGCTACCACAGATCTCCTGATTTCAGCATCTCTGAGAAACACAACCTGATGAGCTTGAGAAGCTCTTTCCCATCACCACAAAAAAAAAAAAAAAAAAAAAAAAATGGCTTTGAGTCTCTACAGGGAAGGCCTGGAGGAAGATTTACAGCATATACCTATGACAGTAATGCAGGGCTCATTGTTCCTCAAAGAAATCAAATCTCCCCTCAGACAAGGAGCTCCAAGCCTAAGGACCAGATGAGAGGTCACAAATTCCCACTGTGGTGACTCAGTGAGGTCTCTGTCTCAGAACTAGAGTTTTTCTAATGATTACATAAATTGATTTCTTAGTGAGCTTCCCATCTATTTCATTCCTAGGGATCCCATAATGATTAATCACCATCATATATCCTTGCCTCTTAAAGTAATTACTCCCACTGTATATGTTTAAGTGCTACTGCCTGTCCTCTCCTCCTTCAGGATCCTTCAGGGAAGGCAAGTCCATAGGAGTATCACTCCTCATTACCTCCAGCCTATAGAGGGCAGGTACCACAGGACTTTTGCATGGATGCCACTATTCCCCTCACCTGTGCATTTTTTAATACCATAGTGAAGAAAATGTACTGGCTGGGGGACTGGGGTTATGGCGCAGTGGTAGCGTGCTCGCCTAGCACGCGTGAGGCACTGGGTTCGATCCTCAGCACCACATAAAAATAAAATAAAGATATTCTGTCCACCTACAACTAAAAAATAAATATTTTTAAAAAATGTACTGGCTGGGAAGAGGCAGGAGGGGCTGCTCCAAGGAAAAGAAAATGGTCTCTATCTGGATCCATGTTGTTGTTACACAAATATATAGACATGTAAAAATCTTTGAGGTTAACACACAATGTGTATGTATTTTATTCTATGCAAATTAAATTGAATAAAGTAATGCCATCATAAAAATCTTCTAAAAATGCAAAACAAAACAAAATTAAACAAGAAAATTTGGCAATCAGGGAAACCACATTTTCAGCTAGTTGTTTTGAGGAGGTAATGTGGCAAGACACAAGAGACGACAGTCTCAGCAAAGGTGAGGCACCAAGCAACTCAGTGAGACCCTGTCTCTACATAAAACACAAATTAGGGCTGGGGATGTGGCTCAGTGGTCGAGTGCCCCTGAGTTCAATCCCCAGTACCAAAAAAAAGAGAGAGACATAAGAAACAAGTGGGTACATGTGCAATAGAAAATAACATAAAAGGCAAGGGGAGAAGAAAGGGGGAGAAGGATAGGAGGAAAGAGGGAGAGCATTTAAAGCCATCAGAATCCAAAGTGAAATGAAAAGAAAAATGAGAAAGAAAATAACTAAATAATATGCTATGACCTCTGGTAAAAGCTTTCTCCAAGATACTGTATTGGCAAGTTATCAGATAATCCTAGTCATTAAAGATGTTTGCAGACATCCAGACTTATAGCAGCCCAGTGAAGTCAGCAAACAGGAAAGTTCTCCTGTACATTAAGTACTGAAGAGCAGCCTTCCTTGAACCCAGGATCAACAATCTCCAATTATTCACAAAGCCCAAGGCAGTAGAACAGCTGAGCTACTGAGGACATGCTACAGAAGCCCATAAAGTGAAAGGATAAAACTTTCAGAGACAGATGATTGAAAATCAGAGGACAGAGACAAATCCCAAAGAATCTGAACTTAGCAGAAGCTAGAGAAACCATCTAGTCCAATTCCTTCATTTTAATGATAAAAGCCAAAGTCGTGAGGTGTTTTGCTCAATGTTATAAATAATTCCTTATATGTATATATAGCAGTTCTGAGTTTATTGGGCACTTTGTAATATAAAAGTTATTTTAATGTTATTGTGAATTCAATCATTTTCCTGATTTCTTCCTCAGCTGGTTGGAGTCCATAGAAAAGCTATTGGTTTATTTGTTGATTTTGTATCCTACTACTTTGCTCAACTCATAATCTCTGGAAGTCTTCTGGTGGTGTTCATTTATTAGGAGGGGATCTTCTGATATAGCATCATGTCATCAGCACACAGAAATAATTTGACTTCTTTTTGCGGGGAGGGTGGTACTGGAGATTGAACTCAGGGGCACTCGACCACTGAGCCACATCCCCAGCCCTACTTTGTGTTTTATGTAGACAGGGTCTCACTGAGTTGCTTACCTCGCCATTGCTGAGGCTGGCTTTGAACTCCTGATTCTCCTGTCTCAGCCTCCCTAAGTGCTGGGATTACAGGCTTGCGCCACCGCGCCCAGCTAACAATTTGACTTCTTTTCCTATTTGTATCCCTTTGATTTCCTTTTCTTGCTTGATCACTCTGGCTAATATTTCCAGGACTATAATGAATATGCATATACAGAGTGCACAGTCTTGTTCGTGATTTTAGAGGTAACGTTTTTAGTTTTTCTCCATTCAGAATGTTGTTGGATTGGGTTTGTCATGAATGGTTTTTACGATATTAAATTGGTAAGATTCTTTAGTCCCTAGCTTCTCCAGTGTTTTTAACATGAATGGGTGCTGGATTTTATCCAAGGCTTTTTCTGTATCTGTTGAGATGATCATGTGATTCTTGTCTTTAATTCTGTTTAAGTAGTACAATACATTTCTTGCTTTGCTTATGTTGAGCCAATCTTGCATCCCTGGAAACTTGGGATCATGTATATACTTGATCATGGTATATTATCTTTTTGATGTGTTTTTGAATGTGTTTAGCTAATATTTTCTTAAGGGTTTTTCCATTTATCTTCATCAGGGTACTGCTCTGTTGTTATCTTTCCTTGATGCTTTTTTGTCTGGCTTTGATATCAGGGTTACAGTGGCTTCACAATATATTTGAGAGTTTCCTCTCTATTTCAGTTTGATGAAATAATTTGAGAAATACTGGTGTTGTTTCCTCTAAAGGATTGGTAATACTCAGAAAAGGATCCATCTGGTTCTGAGTTTTTGTTTTATGACTGATTTTTAATTGCTGTTTTAATTTCATTACTTGACATTAGTCTGTTTAGGTTTTCTATATCTTTCTGATTCAATTTGAGCTGCTCATGGATGTCTTCCATATTTTCCATTTTATTGAGTATATGTTTTTCAAAAGAAGTTCTTATAATTCTCAGCACTTCAGAAATGTATGTAGTGATATTGCATTTTCACCTCTGATTTTTTGATTAGTTCTTCTCGCTCTTTCAATTAGTTTGACTAAAAGTTTGTCAATATTATTTATATTTCAAAGCACTCACTCTTTGTTGCATTGATGTTGTGTATTGTGCTCTTAGTCTCAATTTCATTGATTTAGGCTCTGATCTTAATTATTTCCTGCCTTCTCCTAGTTTTGGAGTTAGTTTGTTCTTCTTTTTCTAAGGCTTTGAGGCAGAGCATGAGCTTAATAAGTTGGGATCTCCCTATTCTTTTAATATACACAGTCAGTATATAAATATTCCTCTTAGAATTGCTTGCATACCATCTCAGAGACTTTGATGATATGTTCTATCCTTGCTCTCATTTATTTCTAAAAATGTCCTCATTTCTTCTTTTATCCTTTCTTCATTGTAGAGAGTGTTGTTCAATATCCATATGTTTATGTGGTTTTTTATTATTTTTCTTGCTTTAGATTTCTAGATTTATTCCATTATGATCTGGTAGAATACATGAGATGGTACTAATATTTTTGTACTTGCTAAGATTTGCATTGTGGCCTAAGAATGTGATGTGATTTGGAAGAAGTTCAATATGCTGCTGATAAGAAGGTAAACTCAGCCGGTTTGGGATGAAATATTCTGTAGATCTATTTGATTTATTTAGGCAGAGATATCTTTACTGATTTGATGTTTTGATGGCCTATTGATGATAGGGTGTGTTGAAATCACCTAGTATTATTCTGTTGGGGTCTATCTAGGATTAAATGTCTTAGAATATTTTTTTGTAATTGAGTGCATCAAAATTTGAGGCACAAATGTTTACTATTGTTATACTTCTTATTGAACTTTTCCCTTTGCCAAAATGTAGTGGCCTCTTTTGTACCTTCTGAATAACATTTTTTATAATTTATTTAAATGCATTTCAAGTCATAGTACATAAACAGAGCTCAGTTTTTCCATTTCTCTGGTTGCAAATCAGATAGAGTCACACCATTTGTGTCTTTGTACATGCACCAAGGGTAGTGATGATGATCTCAATCAACCATCATTACTATACCCATTCCCCTTTCCTTCCTCCCACCTCCCCCCTGCCGCATCCAGAGTTCCTGCATTTCTCCTATGTTTCCCATTCCCACCCCCCTTATGTATCCTCATCCACTAATCAGAGAGAACATTCGGCATTTGGTTTTTTGGGATTGGCTTACTTCACTAAGCATAATGTTCTCAATTCCATCCATTTGCCTGCAAATGCCATAATTTTATTCTCTTTTATTGCTGAATAATATTCCATTGTGTATATGTACCACAATTTCTTTATCCATTCATCTATTGAAGGACATCTGGGTTGCTTCCACAGTTTTGCAATTGTGAATTGTGCTGCTATAAACATCGAAGTGGCTGCTTTACTGTAGTGTGCTGTTTTTAAGTCTTTAGGGTATAGGCCAAGGAGTGGGATAGCTGGGTCAAATGGTGGTTCCATTCCAAGTTTTTTAAGCAGTCTCCATACTGCTTTCCAGATTGGTTGCACCAGTTTGCAATCCCACCAGCAATGTTTAAGTGTACCTTTTTCTCCACATCCTCGCCAGCACT
>CM053400.1:72678726-72788184 GCA_028644305.1 Xerus rutilus | reverse complement strand
TAAGCAGGAACTGATTTATTGAGGAGAGATACAGGCTTATATAGAGGAGGGGGTAGGTGTCCTGTTACTGAGCTAAGAATGCGGAAGCGGGATGCACAGGGACACTTAGATAGGAAAGTATCCATTGTCCATGTCTTGTCCACGAACACGGAAGCAGAGGTCAGCCAATAAGGGTGAGGTGATGGCTCTCCCGGGGCAGTGTGGTCAGGCCTGAGCTGGTAGCTCGGCGCCATTTTGTGGCATGCCCTTGCATATGTCCCCCACAAAGGACTATATGAAATTTATTTAAAGCTTCCTAATTATTTCTCTGTGTTTGGCTAACAGAATACTAAAGCAGAGGCTTAGCAAAGTCAAGAAATCTGGTCTCCCAGCTTCCACAGAAGAGTTTTGCTGCACAGCTTCAAAGCCAATGCCATTAAAATAAATCCTTGATAGTGAGTTAAGCTGCTAAGCCATCCACACAGAACAGTTTCCTGAGGAAAATAATGCTCTAGAAGCTCTCAGAATGAAGGAAAGATTTTGGAGAGGTGAAAATGAGGAAGCCAAAAATAGTTATCTTCCTCCTTCATGCTCTAAATAGTAACCAGGTTTATTTCACTAAATGATCTGAGCTCATGTACTTTTTCTCAGATTTGAGTGCACAATCCAGTAAGGTTTCTCTCTGTCCCATGAATAGAGTAAAAATTTCCACTTGCATTCAAAGTTTTAGGGATCTGATTTAAACTATTTCAAATCTTTTTTCTCACAGCTCTTCTTTATCTACCTTATGTATTTTAGTCACATGTACTAAGTTCCTCAAATACTAAGATCATTCCTTGAACTTATCTCTCATAGTTCTCATTAGCTAGACTTTCCCCTCTGCATATCCAAATACTACCATTTCTTCAGTATCAGCTGAAAGCATTCTCCAGTCTCTTGGAGAAAATTCATAGCTTCACTCTTGTGAATTTTCTTGGGACCTTTATTTCTTTCTGCCACTAAGCAAAGTTGTTTTTTTTTTTTATTTCTTGTATTACAAAAATTAACATGTTTATCTCTCTTGCAAGAGGAAATGAGGGGGAACATACCATATGCATACTTACATGTGTATAGCCAAGGATACAGTAAGTTCTGAATAAATAACGAATGAAAGAATGAAAGGTAAATGAATGTATTAAAAAGTTCATATTCCTTAATGTACATGTGTGCAAACTTGTGTGGAGGTATCACATGCCAGGAAAGGCACTAGTGTGAAGGCCACTGTATTGCCCTGAGCTTGGATACTGTGTTTAACATTGTGTAGACTGGACACCAAGGGTATGTGCTCACTTTTCTCTGGCCCTGTGGTTTTGACTTATAGGAATGCCAGAAGAGTGACTTGCTGATCCCAGGATCATCTGGACTTTCATCCTGGAGGTAGGGTTGGGAGGCAGAACTAAGGTGCTTGGGCTCAAGCACTTTCCTTGCAAAGTTTTAGAAAATGCTTTTAAAAATCACCTTGTAGGCATGAAGTCCCTCCTAGCACTTTGCATACTGAATTTCCAGGCCAGTGTAGCAGCAGCTCACAGGCATAGCAGGATAGTTTGCATGAAGAATCAACTTCATGGATTGCTTTTCCATTCACCTAATCACAGTAACTAGGTCCAATTTTCTTCAAACACTGTGTGTGGTTGTTCATCTCTTTTGTGTTTTGACAGCATTCACAACTCCAACACTAGGTAAAACAAATTTGATCTGGTGGGACGACCTGGGGTTGGCTGAGAAACTACACTGAAAGTACTTGGTGCCCACATGTCAAGTGAAGCCTCAATAACAAACTGTAACAGCCATGGGGTAATGGATCACACCCAGGTCCTGGCCCTGCCAGCCCAACACTCTCTTCTCTTTATCTGCAACAGTTCCTTTCTCTCTCCTCTTTTATTTATCCCTGTACCTTCCTGGATTACCTGCATGATGCCAGAACACCTGGGCAATTCCGAGGCTGCTGGTGGAGGAGGAAGACTCCTCACAGTGTTCAGCTGGCTGCTTTGCAAGGCATGGCCTGGTCTAAGTACTTGGGCTATGCAAGAAGCAGGCTCTCCTGCTTTTTCTGTGAGAATGGCCATTGTGTAGCTTTATTATTCTTCACAGATGCACCCTGCAATGTCGGGGCACTCTGGCTACTGCTTGCAGAAGCAAACAGTGAGCAGAAATTCAGCCACACCTGTAGCAGATGCAGTATCAACAGGACATGGCTCAGCTGCAACTCAACTGAGGACGAAGAGCAGTGCATGTGAATTCTGCATCCATAACATGGTACATACTGGAACACACAGCACAGGAGCTTCTAGAAAGCCAGGTGGCTGTACTTCTGCCTTCACAATCTTCAACTCATCATGTTCTGTATTTGTTCCTTTTCAATGAATAAAAGTGTGCCCTGTTCAATATGTATATAAATAGCTTTTATTTGACACAGCTCTCAGTGGCACCTAGCTAAGGTTTTATAATGGTAAATTATTTAAAATTTAAATTATTTAAATTTTAATGCAAATTTAAACATGTATTACAGCATAAATGCAAAAATGTATTTTTTTCTTATTTTGCCTCCCACTTCTCTCCATCTATATAAATTCATCTCTCATACCAAATTAATGTATCTGTGTTAGTTACCTGTGTTATGTAACAAAGGAACATATACTTTTGTCACATCAGCTTTTGTAGGTCAGGGGTCTGGGCATGGCTTAGCTGCTAAGGTGTGCTAAGTTCTCACAAGACTGACATCCAGTTGTAGCTGGCCTGTTCTCATCTGGAAGTGCTGGTGGGCAAGGATCCACTTCCAGGTTCTTCAGATTGTTGGCAGAATCCACTTCCCTTGGGCTGTAGAACTTCCAGAAGCTTGCCTTTTCAAAGCCATCAAAGCCGAAAATCCCTGCTGCTTTTTCTTTCTCCCTTCTAGACAAGCATTCAAAGGACTTACCTGGTGAGGTCAGGCCCATCTTTGATGCCTTTTCAAAGCCATCAAAGCCGAAAATCCCGGCTGCTTTCTCTTTCCCCCTTCTAGACAAGCATTCAAAGGACTTACCTGGTGAGGTCAGGCCCATCTAGGATGGTCACCTTCTGATAAACTTGAACTCAGTCAAGTAGGGAATTGTCTTAGTGTATTTTTGCAGCTGTAACAAAATATCTAAGACTGGGAAATTTATTTTTAAAAATAAGTTAAATCATCCCAGTTCTGGAGTCTAAAAAGCCAAGGTCAAAGTACCAGCAAGTCAGCATCTGGTGACGGCAGCTCCTCATAGAAGGCCCAGGTGTCCTCACATGGCAGAAGAGAAAGGAGATCCAGGCAGCCCTTGGAGGTCTTTTTTTTTTTTTTTTGGTACTGGTGATTGAACTCAGGGATACTCGACCACTGAGCCACATCCCCAGCCCTATTTTGTGTTTTATGTAGAGACAGGGTCTCACTGAGTTGCTTAGTGCCTCCCCATTGCTGAGGCTGGCTTTGAACTCACGATTCTCCTGTCTCAGCCTCCCTCAGTGCTGGTATTACAGGCTTGAGCCACCACGCCCGGCTAGGTCTTTGATGAGAGCATTAATCCCATTTATCAAGGCAGGGTTTTCACTTCCCAAAGGCTCCACCTCTTGATACCACTGCAATGAGGGTTCGGTTTCATCAGGAATTTAGAGGGAACACAAATGTTCTCACCACAGAGGACTTTTATCATATCTGCAAGTTCCTTCACTTCTGTGCATACAGAACAGAATCCCAGGTGTGATGGCCCAGCACACTGACCATTCTGCCTAGGTGAGAAGCCAGTTCAGGACCCACACTCACAGAGGAAGAACACAAAGGCAAGGGTCTGCTTGTATCTGTGCCTTCTGCCTCTGCCTGTGGATTGGACTCAGGATTGACTTGGGCAAACATTGGCCATGCACTGGCGGGACCCTGCAGTCTCCTTGGCCTTCCACAGGATGGGGCAAGCATGCATTGCCCCAGGTGGGCCATGCATCTGGGATTCTGTTCTGTATGCACAGAAGTGAAGGGACTTGCAGATGTGATAAAAGTCCTCTGTGGTGAGAACATTGTGTCCCCTCTAAATTCCTGATGAAACTGAACCCCCATTGCGGGGGATATTGAAATGTATATCTCTGCCAGAAGACCTATGACCCTCTACCTGTGCAAGCAAGCCTGATGGGGGACCAACAAGAAGTGGTGGACCAACATCTTAGCCCTAAATTTTGGCCATGTCCCTTGGGGGCTTGCTCTTCTGTCCTCCAGCTCCTGGCAGGACAAAGTTCTATACTTTTCTGGTGATAGCACATGGGGCAGTGCCCTGTACCTAACACTTCCCTTCTTGGTCTCCCTTCTAGACCATCCACTGGGCCTTCCTGAGGTCGCCTCCCAAATAATGTGCCTGCCCTCTGGTTCGTGACTCAGCTCTGGGTCTGGGACCACCATAATGCTGTTGTTACCTGGACTAACAGTGTCTGAGGTGCACTTCAGCATGGGAGTGTGAGTTTCCTTGACCACCTCAACATAGGATCCCAGCCAGGCAAATATGTTCTCTCCTAGATCTGGAGGCCAAAAATCATTAGCAGGGTGGGAGGGAGAGTCTGTTCCAAGTCTCTCCTGCTTTCCAGAGCAGCTGCCCTGTCAGGTATTTCTTGGCTTGGATAAGATCACCTGGACCTTTGCCGTGGTCCTCATGTGGCATTGTCCCTGGCTCCTGTGCCTGTCCAAATCTCCCCTCTTAATAAGCACAAAGAAATGTCAACAATAATTTGAGAGAAAATAGAAAAAAAAAGATATGAGAAGCTGGAGAGAAACTTCTTTGGAGCTGAGAACTTAACAGGGATAGAAAGGGAGTCACCCATGGTTTTAATCCATTTTCTATTGCTAAAACAAAATTCCTGAGGTCAGGAATTTTTCAAAGAATAGAAAGGCATTTGACTCACAGTTCCGGAGGCTGAAAAGTCCCAGAGCATGGCACCAGCACCTGGTGAGGTCTTCCTCCTGTGTCATGATAGCACATGATGACACAGAACAAATGTGAGCCAGCTCAGGTCTCTTCTATCCCTGTTAAGTCACAGTGCCATCATGGGGGTCCCAATCTCATGACCTCATCTAACCCTAAGACCTCCCTCCCGAAGGCTCCACCTCCAAATATTATCAGCATTTACTGTTCCCAAGTTCAGCAAGGGCCAGAGGTGGGGCTTTTGGGAAGTGGTCAGATCATGAGGGATCTGACTTCATCCATTGGTAGTTGGATTAATCCATTGGAAGGCAGTGGAAACTGTAGGCAGTGAGGCATGCTTGGACCAAGAGGTCACTGGAGGCATGCCCTGGAAGGGTATTTCTTATCCCCACCCTGACCCTGCCTCCCTGCTATCATGAGTTAAGCAGCTTTCCTCCGCCATGCCTTTCCACCATGATGCTCTACATCACCTGAAACCCAAAGCAATGAAGTCAGCTAACCATGGACTGAAGCCTCTGAAACCATGAGCCCAAATAAATATTTTCTAATATAAGTGTTTTGTGTCATGTGTTGTGGTCACAGTGACAAAAAACTGGCTGACAAAAGGCTAGAGTTTCAGCATGACTTCAAAAGGGGAGAAGGTGACATTTAAAGGATGGAGCCATTGAGAACATTGCACACAAGAGCAGGTGGTTCCCACCTTTCCTGAGGAGGACATTTGGAGACAAGGACATTTAAACTAAGTATTATTAAGTACCAGGGCTAACAACTTTTCCATATTAGAGTCCATGGGTGACTCCCTTTCTATCCCAGTGCCAGATGCAAAGCATTTAAGAACATTGATTGAATTATTGATTGATTTGCATTTCCTTCATGAAATGAAATGTACCATGTAATGTTTTATGCGAGAGAGCACCTTCTCATTCCTTAAATACAATGTAAAACAAACTGACAACAGTTGGGGAGGGATTTTCTTACTGACATCTTACATCCAGTAGTTTTTTTTCTACTAAACATGGGCTACAACATCCAAAAGAATTATAGAATGCATAAAACCCAGAGGGATTTCCAGTACCAAAAAAGTGGAACATTTAAGAGCTATATAACCAGCTCAATTGTTTGTGAACATAATAATCAAGGATAAAAACATTCACTTTACAATCAAGAATTCACACATGGAGGGGAAAAACATATCAGAGTGTTGTGGCCTTTATCCCTTCAGCAGCTATATGAGATGAAAACCTAAAACTGAGCTCATCCCAGTTACAGAAGTCAGGAGGTGAGGATTGATCCTGCTTCCTATCTGTCCTTTGTGCTCTTTGCTCAGTCACACTGCACACTATAAATAAATGCCCTGCAGTCCCTCTGCAACCCTCCCCCCCAGCACTTGCATTCCTTCATTCTAAACTCAATTCAGCTTCCATCCAGGAAGAGCCAATATCCTCTTCATTAATTGCACGCTCAGAGATCACCAAAGGGTAGTCCAGGTTTTCAGCAGCTTTGGTTGCAGATTGAGTCCTTTGTAAAATGTATAGAAATAGGACATGTTACTACTATATGCTCAAAGCAAAAATTGTTAATGGAGTATAGCTTAGTAAGTAGGTTTTCCAAGTCTCTGTGGTCATACTTGTCCAATGGAGCCCACAGGCTGAGTGCTGCCATATGTGGACCTTTCTGGAGGGATCAGGCCTTGTAGACTTTGTAGCATCAAGCTGGAGTGTGTGTGAATGTGTGTGGGGGCGGGTGCTGATTGGCTACAGGGACAGTACTTGTTTTTCTCAATGTTCCATCTTTAGAACATCAAAGGAGGAGAGAGACTCTTTGGATAAGTGAAACAGAAGCATGGACAATAACCAGACCTAGTCACTGGAGAGATGTGTCCTGAGCACTCTCCATAGTTTCTTGCATTCTGCTAGGTTTAGCCTGAGCTCAGAGACCCCATGTACAGTCAAACGTGTGTGACTTGGAGCCAGCCAGTGCTGGCTGTCCTCATGCCAAGAAAGATGATGAAATGCATTTTCTGCTCAAATTTCATAAGTGTCTAGTTTGTAAACTCTAAAATTTGTGCAGGGGGTGGTGGCTGCCATTCTCCCTCCCAGTGGCTGGGGAAGAGTGACCAGGCTAAGGGAATGCTGCGGAGGTAGAGGGAATTAAAACCAAGTCTCAGTGGGGCGTGGTGGCACATACCTGTAATCCCAGCACTGAGGGAGGCTGAGACAGGAGAATTGCAAGTTCAAAGCCAGCCTCAGCAGCGGTGAGGTGCTAAGCAACTCAGTGAGACCCTGTCTCTACATAAAACAAAAAATAAGGCTGGGGTTGTGGCTCAGTGGTGGAGTACCCCTGAGTTCAATCCCCAGAACAAAACACACACACACACACACACACACACACACAATGTGGTAGAATGTTATGTCAGCTCCCCTTAAGACAGGGGAGCCTCCATGATACACCCTCGGTTAAAATTCCTTGCCAAATGAGTTTTGTTGCTTGACTAAATTGTACCTAAACAGGTAGTCTTACTTGCCCCAAATCTGAGCACTCTTGGCCCTTTGGAAGCAAGGAAAGCATAACTTTGTCAAAAACACTACAGGAACTTCTATTAAATCTGTATTAGGGGAATTGTGCTATGGAAGGCAGCCACCACAATAACCATATTTCTTTTCCTGTCTCACTCAGTGCTCGATCATGGTATGCTGTTTCCCCTTTCCAAAACTATTAGTTTGCCTTACCCTCATAATTGATAAAATGTGTTTAAACAGAAGACAAGCAGATGAGCAAAAGACTTATTGTTCACTTTGAATAAGTTGTATTTTCTGAAATATTTAGAGCAATATCAAGATGCACCAAGGCAAAGGATGTAGGGGTTTAAGAAATCCCTTATTTCATGTCCTGATTCCAAATATGACCAAAGAACCCTTCCTTTCAGTGTGGGTTTCTTCCTACACAGATATGTAAAACCTTACCAAGGGGTACAACTTTTCAATAAGCATTACTTGACAAGATCATGGAGATTATAGATCAGGTGATAAGCGTTGATGGAGCACCCAAAAATGTGCATCTCACAGCAGCAACAGGGTAAGAAGTTAGTTTTGGAAAATAAATAGCATTACCTCGTGGAGTTCACAGTCTATTACTTGAACTCATTTTAGATATAAAAGCAGAATTTAGTAGCTAGATAACAAAGAGAAGAAGGCCAGAGCATATCTCCCTTATCAAGAAATTGCAATAATCATTTCATTTCACTTTTTGAGAAAAACATTCTGTTTCCATTTCTTTTCTTTAGTGGAGAACCACTTAGAAAGGTTAGTACTTAGGGTTACTTGGCCCCTAGGTGTGTGGGGTAGTGATTTTATGGCTTGCTAGTTACTATCAACCTGGTACATTGGGTCTGTATTGCTTTGGAGCAGTGTTGAGTTGTTGGGCTACATCTAATACAGCATGGCAGATTTCAGTCAGCATCCTTGCAGCTCATCTTAAACTCAAAGGCAGATCACATTGAAATAAAGAAAATGATCCTAGAGCCAGTCTTTCTAGAAAATGTCTATTATGAATCAATCTGTTTAAACTGTTAGTTTAAAGGTGGTAGATCCAGCTACTCAGAAAATAACTTTCAAAAAACCATGATTTTTCACAGTTTGACATTTTGAATAAGAAAGGCCACTTAAGGTATTTCAAAGAGATTACTTTTTGTCATTGATGGAAAGCCCCTTTAAAAATGCAAGGGCAGAAAAAAGTAATTTATTTGTCATTTTCAGTATACATACCATAATAAAAGACTCCTCAGGTATTTAATTTGAGGAAGTTGATGATAAAATATCAACATAGTAGTGTCTGTGGGTAAATAATTAACCTGGGGTCATGTAAATATAAACAGAGTCACTTTAAAAATGATAAAAACCTGAAGTTCAGCCTTAGAATTGGAGTGCTCTTTAAAATCTACTAGACACAAGTCTTAAAGTTTGAAGTCATCTGTCTATGATGGACCCAATTAACATGACCTAAAACCCCAGTTGCATAGTACTCAGTATATGTAACCCACTGTCAGATGGTAAGAATTAATATAAGCTATGCTACAGAAGTAGATTAAAATACAGTTTTGTTGGATTTCTCTGCACATCCAGTATCAATTGCTGGGTTTCTTGTTGCCCATTATTGGATTATGGGAAACAATTAGTGAGAGATATCAGAGGAAGAACAAGAGAAGGTAGAAATTAAAACTTGCTTCTGTGTTGGCCTCTGCCAGGCACTGGGTTCTTTAGCCTTCAATGTAGGTGCCAAACACAAGCTGTGCTATTAAGAAGTGACTGACTGTAGTAGCCAATCCATCCGATGCTAGAACTAGGCCATGACCTTGAGCTTGTAATTTGAGGGTCGTGTTATGTAGTGACCACTTTAGGTTACTACCAATTTGAATGAGACTTTTTAATAATTGCATAGTCTATAAGATCTATTTCTTCAACCATTTTTTTTTTCTGACTCATGGAACTTCTTGAAGCCAAATAATATGTGACAAGGAGTACATTGTAACCATTTTTTCTCCCTTAGAAATACTATTTACCATCTTTCCTTGGTGAAGGTTAACTAATTGGGAAATTGGTTATTATTTGGTTTCTTAATGAAAATGTGCAACATGCAGCAATTTCCTGAGGCCAGTTTGACATGGACATTAAAGTCGTTCTCAGGCTTAAAGAAAGGAATACAAATATCCTCAATTTCTATGTTACTAATAAGTTTTCAAAGAGTGCAGGAATTATCTCAAGAGTATGGCTACAAATAGATTTAAATCAGGTCTTAAAAATAAGGTAGTTAACCCCTGCTGCATCTGTAAATTCTGCAGATGTTTTCCTGGTCACTTAGAACCATGAATGGTCCCACAGTCAGCTGATACATGAAGCTGGAGCCAGACCTACACTTTCAAAGAACCTGTGCCTGCTTGCTATGGCAGCTAAGGGAAAATAAGTAGTTTGAGGCAGTTTTTATATCAGAGTTTAAAGACAGGAACAGCATATCAAGTTACCTAGGAAATTTGTACAACCTATTCTCTTGTATCAGAATCTGATTGTAGTCACTGTTGGAATAATAAGCCCTAGCCTCTGCAAGTCTCAAATTTCTCTTCTGTAGTGATTTTTTGTAGTTCTCTTTAAGAAGAAATAAGTAATTAGAAGGAACTAAACATAGGAAATGAGGATTGGCTTTCATGAAAAATTGTTAAAAGGTCACGGTGAATTGACTAACTATAGTATAATAATGGGATACTACCTCATTCTTTGAAGGTTTTGTAGAAGCACAATTAAACATTCTAAAATGGCTTTATTGCACAAAAGCCATCTGGTGTGAAGAACTCTATATTTGTATGTCTAAAGGACCTGGAATAATTGTATTTTGTTGGCAACAGACACATTCTTTATTGTTTGCAGGTTCCTCATCAAATCAGTAATTATGCACAGTTTCTGTCATCAAGAAAATAACTTAAAGGAAAAAAAAAAACAAAAAGAAATATAAGGAAGATACAAAACAAGACAGAAAATCCTGCACGCTGCAGAAGGGATTGAAAAGGAGGTCCAGTAACTGAGCTGTTTGTATGTAGCGACCCTCCAATCAAATTCCAGACAAGAAACTTTAGAAGGTATGAAAACATCTGGACTTGCCATGTTTCTCCTAGAGAGCTATGAGAACCCAGCATCAGAAGATTCTACCTGATGTAGAAGAGCTGTTCCTTGCCAGCTGGATGGAATTACCCAACTTTCCATAAGCAGATGAGGATATGCATAGTCACCATCTATAAGAAGCTGGCAGTCACTAACTCACTGTTCTGTTCATGCTCTAAACCAATACACTGTGCCTTACTAGATAGTCTAGTACACATTATAATAACAAAAGTCAATACGGAAGTTATGTGAGATTAACACAGATGTCATATGGTACCTGCCTTCTTTTGTGTGGGAGCTGTACTATAATTTAGTCTTATATTGATTGCTCAGGGTGTCAGGTTTCTCTTCTTTTCCTTTTATTTTCCTTCACATGTCAACTTTCAGGAAGAATATTTTGAGTTTAAAAATAGAACTCCAAGCTATTTCAACCATCAAAATGTTTAATATTAATTCATATAACATAGTAATCATGACCATTGTTTTTCAAAATGAACTTCCCAGAGACAACAATACAAGACTATTGGTATGCCAACAGATTACACAAAAAGCACCACTTAATTCACATGTTTCACACACTGTCTTCATTCTCAGAGGCTTGGTTCTTTAACACTCAAAGGACATTCACACCTTAAATATTTTCTTAGCCAGGCCCAGTGGCACATGCCTATAATCCCCGCACTTAGGGAGACTGAGACAGGAGAATCGCGAGTTCAAAGCCAGCCTCAGCAATGGCAAGGCACTAAGCAACTCAGTGAGACCCTGTCTCTACATAAAAAACACAAAATAGGGCTGGGGATGTGGCTCGGTGCTCGAATGTCCCTGAGTTCAATTTCCAGCACATACACACACACACACACACACACACACACACACACACACAAATATATATATATATTCTTTATCACTAGGGAAGTGCTCAAAACCCATGTTTTATATTAGAATGCAGCACATCATGTTAAACTTGTGCAAAATTTGGTGTTTGTTGCTCTTTGAGTGCCTGTGGATCCATGATCAGTTGGCATTGCACACACTGCCACTCAGGGAGCCCTGCCCTGGAAATAGAGCACTGCTCACCTGGGAGGCTGCTGGAGACGATTTGTGCTCCAGCCAGATTCTTCTCTACTTAGTTGAGCTACAGTGAGGGTCATGAGTTGTGACATGTGTGATTACAATTTATAAATTCGTATACAGTTTAAACCAAGTATTCAAATAAAAACAGTGTGTGGTGGGGAAAGGACATTTATTTTTAAACAGTTCTGCTTATATGGCAGTCGTAAAGCAATTTTGTTTTATTTCATTTCATTGTCAACTTCAAGTTCATGCAGGAGAGGTTTCCAGTTTGTTTCAGCTTCAGATGGCAGAGAAAATATGGAAGATGGTCAGCATTCCCCGGTCAGTGGGACTTGGTGCCTACTGTCTGGATGTTTGCTGGTCCATGGTCCTGCTCCTTCCTTAAGTTCTGGATCCATAAGAGTCAAGTACCTGCTTCCATCTTTTTCATTTTTACTTTCATGACCATTGTTTCAGTCAGCTTTTTTGCTGCTGTGACTTAAAAACCTGACAAGAACAATTTTAGAGGTAGAAATATTTATTTTGGGGCTCACGGTT
Organism: Xerus rutilus; assembly: GCA_028644305.1. NCBI lineage: Eukaryota > Metazoa > Chordata > Mammalia > Rodentia > Sciuridae > Xerus > Xerus rutilus. Next base: position 72,775,994 of record CM053400.1, on the reverse strand, counting down.
TCAGAGATCTCGGTCTATGTGATGGACGCAGTCTAATTCTATTTTAAGTTTGGGAGCCATCTCATCCCGAGGTCATAAAAAAAGTTCATTTTTGTTCAGTTTGTTAGGAATTCTTGCCCATTCCTTGAACCCCTCAGCACCTGGCTTTTTGAGTAGATAGCTTTGACTGGGTAATCACTCTCCTTAAAATCTCAATGATGCCTTCTAAATTCCAAGGTTAAAGTGTGAGTTTACTCCCCACCTAGAAATGTTAAACTATAAGTTCATTAATTTGCTATCTGCTTTTATATGATGCTTGCCAAAACCCTACTTTTGTAACTCTTTGAGATATAAAAACTTCTCTACTTTGAGACCAGGCTACTGATCTCTGGCCCTGTTTGCAGAGAGAGACAGCCACTGTACAGCTAATGTGCACACAATATAAGCTTGCTTAATTTGATTTAAAATTGGAGTCGGTGGTCCTTTCTTTGTGTCCTGGGTTCAACACATGCACAGCCAGCTCCATTCCTTGGGGCTTAAAATGATGCAGAACATCATGGTAGAAGAGTGTGGCAGAGGGAAGCAGTTCCCATGGTGATCAGAAAGCAGAGACTCCACTCACAAGACACAAATATATACCCAAAAGCCACACCCTCAGGGACACTTCCTCTAGTCACACTCTAACTGCCTTCAGTGACCACTCAGTTAATCTCTCTCAGGGGATTAATTCAGTGATTGAATAAAGGCTTTTATACTCCAATAGTTTCTCCTCTAAACCTTCTTACATTGTTTACACATGAGTTTTCTGGGGACATCTCACATCCAAACCATAAAACCCATCCTATAACCCCACATTCACCCCACTTGAGATCCTCCTCAGGATTGGCAGAGTCCCTAACCCTACCCATCAGGCCTTCCCGCTCTACTCTTGACCATTTTTGTGGGCCTTGCAAACTCTGACCAAGGATGAGTAATCAGACACTTTTGCCTAGCTTTGTGTCTTTTGTATGCTTTTCAAACTAACACAAATTTCACCTCCCTGAGTGACACGTTCTATTGTCTGTGTTCTCTTGGGAAGACCCATTTTGTTTCTCTTTTCAGACCATTAACCATCTGAGAATGAGATTCCCAAACTTCTCCTTCCTCAAATCATTGCTTGCCATTCTCCTTCATATCATGAGGTTGGCCAATTGTCCAAGCCATAAAACCAGTCCCAAAACTCAAAACAACTTTATCATACTGGTTTATTTACTTTCCTGTTTATATTATATTTTTTCTCTGTTTGCTCTTGTCTTTTGAGTCTTCAACAGGAATGTAGGAAATGCCTGGATTACTCTCTAGTATCCTAGCTTTAGAGCTCACTTTCTCTAACACAGAACCACCCCACAATACACAAGTAGCCCTGAACAGAGCCCAGCAGAAAAGATGGCAAGGTCTTTCCCCTATGTCAGCATCAAATATGTGTGCTTGGTGAATACTCGTTTATTTATACTTAGGTAGAAATAAATATGCCTCATTTTTACTAACAGAATCTGGATAATTTAAGCAGAAAATCACAACATTTGGGAGACTACAGCTGCAAACAGACAATATACAAACAATACCAGGCCATATGTAAACCGAAACAAAGACTCCAGTCCACAAGCTTCTCCAGCAACCAGCCCAGAAGCTAGACCCCACCTCTGTAGCATGGACCCAGGATAGTTAGGATTTGGTCAGTGGTGGCCAGTTTCTATATTTTTTGCTCCTTCATCCAGCTCCAGACCAATCAGAGGAAGCTGAATACCTTACCAAATCACAAGGGATGTCCCACTTCTGGGCAGTGGCCACACCTTCCCCAGGCCACAGCCTCTGATCACGCACCCTATGCCTCCCCTTTATTTCCACTACAAAGCCTTCCCACTTCTCCATCTGTCTTTGGACTTGGGCAGACGAAGGTGCTGCTGGCTGACTCCCTAGTTGCAGCAAGCTCTGAATAAGCAGTCTTTGCTTGTTCTCATGAGGCTGGTCTTTATTATTCCCTCAATGCAAGGGGCAGGTCCCTAGTCTCTCAGGTCCTCTCCGTATCTTGTGACATGAGGATGGAGCAGCCATCCTCAACAGTGAGAGGAGGAAGCACTCTGTGCTCTGGAAAGGGGTTGGGCAGAAGGATATGCTGCCTGATAGGCCCACACTGGCCCCTCCTTCATGTACCCCATGTGATCAACTATCTCCCCTGAGGGAGTGTCTCCTGCCATTGGTGAGACATCAGCACAGATAGTGAAGCTGGTTTAGTTATGTTGAGGAATGGTTGGTTCCCTCCTAAACTTGTTTTGCAGGACAACATAACCTCTATGGCACTGTCACTCTGTGATCCAGCAAGGCTGGATCTGCAAGCAGCTTCAGATCACATGTGTCCCCAGACAGGCAAGCAAGGATAGCTCAACCCAGCATCCCCACATGCAGTGGGGTGGGCATCCAAGGGTGATTTGAGCATTTTGGAACCTCACACCTGTGTGTATTCATTCATGTGATTAGTGGATGCTCAAGGTGGAAAGCGAAGAGCCATAAATCAGCCATGGAAAATAAACTATTGGATAGTTTAAACTATTGCTGACTCAAGAGCTGGAAGCTGGTGCTAACATGCAGCAACTTGGCTCCCGTTGCTGTGGAAAGCAGGTGCTTTTACAAGTTGCAATACAGTTGTGCTTAATGCTCTGGCTTCTGAAAAGCTTATGCCAGTTGTAGATGCTATAACCATCATGTGAAGTGGCCAAGGCTACTTCAAGGAGACAGAGAAAATAACAGGATTCTCCCCTTCCTCCCCTCAGCAATCCAAGACATGACTCCTTCCTGCAGGATGGCAAAGGACTGTGATTTCAAGGCAGCACTAGAGGAAGTCTTCATGCCTTTAAAACTCTCTGCCTGTGGAAAAGCAGAACAGAAAATTCAAACTTGAGGCCTCCTTTAATGTACCACGGAGGTATATAAAATGAATCCTCCCTAAGTTATACTTTGAAGCATGCATTGAAAAAATAAAGGAATTTACTCATTGTCCAGGCCCTCCACGTAGTCAGGATGGGGTGAAATTAATTGAGGAAAGGATCCAATTCCTGATACAGATACCAACATGCCTCTTCTAGGCCATGTGTTTTAACGAAAGAACTGAGGACCAAAGGAAGGCAAAATCTACCTCAGTAGTAGCTTCCATTCCTTTGGATGTCTATGTGGTGTTTTTTGTGGATTTTCTTCTCCAAGAATGGTCTCTTCATCAAAATCTATATAATTTAAGCTGAGTGCAGTGGCATACGCCTGTAATCCCAGCACTTTGGGAGGCTAAGACAGGAGAATCACGAGTTCAAAGCCAGCCTCAGCAACAGCGAGGCTCTAAGCAACTCAGTGAGACACTGTCTCTGAATAAAATAAAAAATAGGGCCAGGGATGTGGCTCAGTGGTCAAGTACCCCTGAGTTCAATCTCTGATACCAAAAAAAAAAAGAAAAAAAAAACCTATATAATTTACTCAGAATGGAGGAGCTTTGTCAGAATAAGCAAAGAGGGTGCCAGATGCATACACACAGAATACAAGGTGATGGCCTTGACTGCTGCTACAGGTCCTACCACTCTCCACTCCAGTGGTCTGTGGCTCTGTCCTTCTTGCTGCTGATTCTTTGGATGGATCTGACCCTATGGCTTATAAAAATGAAAGTTCACCACAAAGGAAATTCAGCCCCATGGGAAAAGAGAGCACCAACCAAAGTGACCCTGAAAGCATGGAGAGCCATGGTCCATAAGCAGGGGCTTCCATGTGAGCAGGGTGATGTGTGCAAGGAAATGGGGAAATATTGACTTTTAATCTTAAGAACATGACGGGAGTGTAAGGAGGCAACAAATTAATTGAAGAACCTATTATCATGAAGTAAAAATATTCTGCATAAGAGAACTCAGCCTCCAAAGTCTATTCTAAAACTGTTTTCTGAAAAGATCAAGGTCAACATGTCAATAGGCTGATACTAACTCACAGTCACACTGCTAGTTCAATCGTTCTTAATCAGCTTATTGAGCATAGACACAGCCATCTTCTGTGTTACCTCTGAGACCATTGTTAGATGAGTGGCATGAAGGATCTGTTAAAACCATCCTCTTGAGGAGAAGGCCTTACCTCTATGCCCCTGACCACCCTCAGAGAAACAGAGGCCCATGCTGGGTGCTCCCTCCATTGCTGAGCTCCATCTGCCATATGGGTTTCCACTGGAGGTAGTGTGCCATGGATTGATTGGCATGAACTGTGAACAGAAAAACATGTTCTTCTAAGGTACAATTCTGGGAAAATTACAATCCACATAGCAAGTTCTTGCTAATTAAGTCATGTTTAATAATATTTGCACATTTTAGCATTACCAAATGGTCATATATAATGATAATTAGCTGCTTCCTAAAATAAAGCAAGTGTTTATACCACCTCCGACTAATCACTACAGCTTTCTCTACTTAATAGCAAGGAGGCCACTCAAGGTGCTGTTTCCTAGGGGGCAGCGTACAATCTCAGCTTAGACCCTGAGGGGCAGAGTGCAGCAGTGACTGGGAGGGCAGAGGTGCAGCTCCACTGCAGCCTGGCCCCATAGGGTAGGCTGTGACAAGGGCTGAACTCAGGAATGGCAGGCCACCAAGTGTGGGTGGTTCAGCAGTGCCTAAGCCTCAGGGATGGTAGGGTTCCATGGCTATTTGTCACCAGAGCAGGACACAGTCCAGCAGTATTTCCAGTCCCCAGGTGTCATGGCCTAGTAGCTGTGCTGGACATGAGAATGGGGCACTCTGCAAGCTCCTTTTCTTCTGGGAGCTCAGATGTGTAGATTCGAGGCAGTCTCCTCAGCTGAGCTTAGCAGCATGAGAAAACAGAAGTCCCAGTAAATGAGTATGGAGGATGTCTGAGGTTTGGGTAGGAGCTGCTTAAATCCTCTTGCTTGACTAGTCCACACAGGGAGAAGTCTCCTTGGTTCTGAGCTGCTCCTGGCTGGGGATGTGATGCCAGAGACCAAGTGTGTCCTGTGCTCTGTGTGGACATCCTAGATTCCCATGCTCTATAGGGCTTCTGCTGATCCTTGGGTGTGCTCTGGGGCTCTCCTCCACTTATCTACACCAAAATGCAGTTGCTTATTTTGAGGACTGTCTTTGTGGGAGGAAGGATGGTGAGGGCCTCTTGCTAGCATCTCTCCACCCTAGTAACATTTACTTTAAAATCAGAATAATAATACCCAATATCACCACTTTTAATCAAATTTTTATTGGAGATCCTCATGAGTAAAATATATTGAGAATAAAAGAAAATAGAAAAATAAAATACTAAAATATAGAAAATTTAAACTTGCATTATTTTTAAATGATGAGTATTTGTATTTTGAAAAAAAATGTAATCTCCAGAAAGATTATTGAAAATACCTATAAAAATTGGCAAAGATGCTGGATATAAGCTTAATGTACAAAAGTAAAATTAAAGTTTTCTATTCCAGTGGCAAATGATTAAAAATTGTAATTGAAGAGAATATTCCATTTACAATAGTATCCAGAGACTGAATTTACCTAAATAATCAAATAACAGATTTAAGACTTCTGTAGAAAAATTATAAAATTTTATTAGGGGATGTTCAAAAAAACATAAATACATAAAGGCATATACTACATTTATCAATATAAGAATTAGTCTAGGGGTTGGGGCTGTAGCGCTCAGTGGTAGAGTGCTTGCCTAGCATGCGTGAGGCACTGGGTTCGATCCTCAGCACCACATATAAATAAATGAATAAAATAAAGATCCACCAACAACTAAAAACATATTTAAAAAAATTTTTTAAAAACCAAAAGAATTAGTCTAGGTTGTTTTTTAATGTATTTTGAAGGCTAAAACACCATAAATATCTAAAGAGGAGTGTGTCTAATCTACCAATTAACTATTAAACTATCATCATTATAAATTAACCTATTATCATTATAAAGTGTATGAAAATGGTATGATATTGGTGCAGAGGGAGAAATTACATCAAGTACAAAACTACTTTGATGTAACAGCAACCTCTTATCACATTATTGATTAGACATTCCATTTTGCAAGGAAACAAAGAGGCTCATAAAACATCTCAGCATTCCAGAATCACAGTGTTTTTGAAGAATTTAAAAATGTTTGGCAAAATGAGAGAAGAAATTCATTGCAAAATTACACACTCAGGGTGGTGTGCATTCCTCATGACTCACCCACTCCCATACAAACATTAGGCTTTCTCAGTAACAGTGTAAGAGGTTGGTTGTGAGGACCAAACTAAAGGTAAGCAAGGCTTCTCGGCAGAGGAAGTTTTCCTAAAGCCATGCACCCTTACTCTGTCGGGAGATGCAGGGGCAACATTATTGGTCAAAGCTGCAACTCCCTCTTCAGTACTGAGTAAGTGGCAATTATTTTACTTGGGCAGACTTTTCATAAGGTCAATAGATGTCACAAAAGAAAGTGCAATAGAGCTGTCCATCTATTTATGGCGATTTAGTGTTGAGTATGTTCTATAACATTATTTCTATAAGCAGCTCTCTGATACTCCATTTAAAAAAAAAACACTGATTTCAACATATACTTATATTCTACCCAAGAAAAGCTCTACCACACAGGTTACTTCGTACTCATGAGCTGTTCTTATGATCATATTTTTTCTTTTTGCTCTGTAGCAAAAGGGAACACTCTCAACCAATGAAGCAAGAATCATTTATCAATAGAATAAAAACACAGGTCTATCAATACCGTAGAATAAGAATCCCAGAAACGGAACCATCCACATGAACAACTTTGATTCATGATAGAGATGGCATCACAGAGAAGAAGTAAAAGAGAATTACTCAACAAATGGAATGGAAGAATTGATATTCCAAAAATAGAAATACATATTTGTATTCCCACATTACTCTATATGCATTTTCAATTCTAGATAGATTAGCAATGTTAATATTTTTTTAAAAATTTAATGATTAGTGGAAAATATATGGGGATAGTTCTTAAAACTTGATCTTACAAAATATTTCCTATGAATACACACAAAAACACAAGAATACATGAGAAATGATTAGCAATTTGAGCACAAAATTAAAAATTTCTATATGTCAAAAGATGTTTTAAACTAAAAATATTTAAAAATTTAAGCATATATTTTCAACAAAACTGATACAGTTTCAATATAAATAGTATATTTTAAAATTAAACATGTACAGATAACCTACAAGTTAGTAAGATAAAAAATATAACTAATCTAGTTTAAAATGTCCAAAATATATAACCATAAATTTTATAGAGAAATGCAAATGACTATTAAAACAGAAAAGGAATTTAACATTATTAATAACAATAAAATACAGACCTCATGATGAAACTTCTGAAGGTTTCATTGCTAATAGCTAAGAGCCCCAAAAAAGCACCTGCACATCTCCAAGGAAACTAGACCAAGGGCATCTCTCATGTAACTAACACTTGTGGCAACAGATGCTACTTCCAGGAAGAGAGCTGGGTGTGATCTCCCACACTGACCTCTCATATGCAGCTGCACTCCCAGCGCATACACCAGGGACAGTCCCACATGAGGGTGGCCTGTGCCTAATGCTCATAGCAATGATGTTCAGAGCAGCAAAAGCTTGGAGACCTCCCAAAAGTGCATCAGCAGGAGAGGGAGCAAGGCAACCAGGTATATCCACAGGCTAACCTCAGCCAAAACCAGTGAGCAGTGAATTAGTTTAAGGCCCACCACTCTTTGATGGCTATTTTTTTGTGTCCAACTGACAAGGTTATAGTCCTCAGTTGTTTGGTCAAGCATCAGTCTAGATGTGGAAAAACACTTCTTAGATGTGATCAACATTGTCTTTGAGTAACAGAGGTTACCCTTCATTGTGTGGGAGGGCCTCATCTAATCCATTGATAGCCTTAAAATCAAGGACTGAGGTTCCTAAAGCAGAAGAGATTTTTCTCAAGAATGCAACATAGAAGCCTCATCTGAATTTCCAGCCTGCTGACTTATGAAATTGACTCGAAACTGCAACATCTACTTTTTTCTAAATTCCCAGGCTGCTGGACCAGTGCTATGGATTTTAGATCACCTGCTCCCATAATCTTATGGACCAACTCATCAAAACAAATCTCGATCCCACTCTTTCTCTCTCCTCTTATCTCTTTCCAGACTATGAAGAATATAGATTCATTCAACAAAATATTTTTGTTAAATTAAAGGATTACTAAAATGTTATGCATATAATATATATGCATTTACACACACATACAAACACACCCACATACATGTATAATATTAGGAATACTTATAGCTGCAGTAAAACTTGAACAAAAGAGAGAAAATAATGAGTGCTAGAGGCATAAGGAGACAGGGGAAGCACATACTTACAAGAAAGTTGTCACACTTGAATTTTCAGGGTAGGTTCATGAAAAATAACTAAAAACTTAATAAAAGCATACCAGTGTAGACAATGTAAGTGTGTTATCAATGTGAGTTATGGGCAATTGAACCTTTGGCATCTGAGATCTTTAAAAACATGAGAAAATTATTACATAAATCAAGGAATCAAGGATGTGCATGGATTTCCTGGTGGCAGTGGATGGAGGTGGGAGAGGAAAACAAAGGCCATGTGCTGAGGAGAGGCACCTTCCCACACCTGCACTCATTTATCCAGTGTCTGTCCAGCAGACTGGACTCTGGAATCTTGGCTGCCTCCAGAGTCACCTGGGAAGTTCTTGGTGCCTGAGTGTCACCCTCAGACATCCATGTCTATTGGCCTCAGAATGAGGTTAGGCAAGGATGAATCTGAAGGACCACCAAGGGTTTCTCAGGTGCAGGTCTGGAACTTCCTGTGACACAGGCTGCTCTCAAGCTGCTGGTGTCTGGGCCCTGATTTAAAGGAAGTTTCAAGCAAGTGAGGAGCACAACCAAATCTTCTTTGTAAAAAGAGTACAGGGCAGAGGATAGAGGATGGATGAGAAGAGGACAGGCAGGCAGTCACACGGCAGTTGGAGGTCCTTCTTGGTGGCTTTGGAGAAAGGTGAGATATTTGGAAGTAGATGTGCTGACTGTGGGGTGTGAAAGCCAAGTGGGGAAGATGCTCAAGGGTGTCTGGCAGGATTCAGGATTCTGAGCTGGTGATTAGGTAGGTTGTGGTAGACAGTTATGGTGAGCAGGCTGGAACTACTGGCCCTTTGATGTGCTAGCTTTGCAGGGCCTGGGAACTCTTTCCTGCAGAAAAATATTTGTGAATCATTGAATGGCTTGAGAGAAAGTTAAAGGCAATGGGTGATGATGGGCGCAGTGGCACATGCCTGGAATCCCAGCAGCTCAGGGGTTTGAGGCAGAAGAGTCCTGAGTTCACAGCCAGCCTCAGCAAAAGCAAGGCACAAAGCAACTCAGTGAAACTCTGTCTCTAAATAAAATACAAAATAGGGCTGGGGATGTGGCTCAGTGGTTGAGTGCCCCTGAGTTCAATCCCTGGTGCCCTCCCTAAAAGAATTAAGAAAAAAAAAAGGCAATCAGTGATCTGTGCATTTCCATCCACAGGGCTGTTTAGGAACCTCTGCTTCTCATTCTCTGGTTCTTTGTGCCATGTCTGTTGGTGGCAGAGCTTTTCTAGGAAGCAGAACTTTGCTGGATACTATGAGACCCACAGACTTTCCATGGGTTCTGTTCCATGGGGCCTCTTGCACTCTCCTCTGCTTTCAGGTTTCCAAAATGCTGGTGCAGTCCCATAAACATCTTCATGATTTTATTTCATTTGTTTTTAAACAAAAAGTGAGGATACATTAAATTGTCACTTAAAATCATTAGCAAATAACACTGTTCTTCCCCTTAGTTCACAGTGTCACAGTAAACCAACTAAGTTATTAAATAGCAGAGTAAAGTTAACATTAATAAACCTAATGATGATTAAAGATCAAATTTAAAATTTAATATTTTATTAATTTATGACATAGTTATTGGAAGCCTACCTCCCAATTATTACTTTAGTAAGAGGTCTTTTGGGGGATTATCACATTTTATTTGGAAAAAAATTGAAGAGCAAAGTTTTCTAAATCTACATTGCAGTTCAAATCACCTTAGTCCTCCTCCTTTTCTGGAGGCAGGGTGAAGCTGAAAGACTTCCTTTCATTCTTTTCTGCTTTCTTATTATGGACTTCCCATCTCCTCCTGGCTGATAACTTATTTGGGCTTCTTAGGATGGAGGAGAAATAAGCGAGGAGGTGGGAAATGGCCTTCATGAACTGCAGATTGACTGGACAGCACACCAACAGGTGCCTGGGTGAAGGGCTGCAAGTCCAGCCTGTCTGTCCAGGGGCCCAGCAGCCCCAGACACAAGTGTTTGTCCAATTAGGCTCAGAAATACATCGAGATTTTTGAAGGGAGTTGGGAGTAAAGGAAAAACATCTCTAGTTCTTGAAAATACATGAGGAGAAGATGTTTGCCAGCCCATGCCTGGGCTTCTGCTCTGTCAGGGTACTGGCTCTTAAACAGAACTCAGAGGCCAGTCAGAGGTCACCTGCCTCTTGCCTCCCTGTAACTGTGCTTTGGCAGCCTGTACCTTCAGAAAGCCTCAGTGTCAGTATCTGCAGATGCTCAGTCTACCAGCTGCATAAAGACTGGCACATCAGGAGATGTCAGGAGTAGTAGGATGGGAGACTTGGCCTGGCTCCAGCATAGGAGAGAGTGCACCAGATTGCAAGGGTGGCCCCATGGCAGCCTGGCAAAACTTGACTGTCCTGACCTCTGAAAGCAACGATAAGCCTGCATTACACTTGGGACCATGCTATGTACAATTTTTAAATATGTTTATAAGAAACTGGCTTCAAAGTTATCATAAGGCACTGCCCAAGGAGTTCATTCTGTGTGAGGCCAGCACCTTTCCAGAAGATAAGACAGAGATACCCAATGAGAACTGACCCCTCACACAGCATCCTCCTCACCCTCTCCTGCACAAAAGGTATGAAAGTTGTTATAGCTCTCAGCCCTAGGCTGGGGATGCGTGGGTACCCTGCTTTGATTCTGCATGTGAACATGAACCCTTGGCTGATGCATGCCTATAAGAATACATATCTGGAACATAGAGGGGCATTTATGATAATTAGAAATAATCAAGTCCAGACCAAGGAAAAAGGTCCAAGACAATGTTCAGTAATTTGTAGTTCAATTACTTTGGGACCTTAAGGTAGAATATCCAGGTGGTTCTTAAAGGACTCATAAACACTCAATTTAAAGGGGAAATATTAACATGGAGGTTTATGATCAAAGCATTGAAATTACATTAATTGTGTCTGCTCTGACTCTAAAAATAAAAATGAAATAATAATCTAGCCACCTAAGCTAGAAGGCTGCAAGCCATGTCTTGCTTGGGAAAGCAACATCTGCCATTGGCACAGATCAGGGACTGTGCTCCAGGGGACCTTCCTGGAAAGGCCCCCAAGGACTTTCAGGGGACCTACCTGCTAGCCCCAACTCTGCCTGTCAGGAGTGAGTGTGTGCATTTTTTTGCTACTAGATTTTGTTTCTTTGAGGCAGAGAGGACACATATCAAAGTGAGAGGTTGATGGAGGCAGCTTCTGAGGAAGAGATCTGCCTGTGAGCTGGAATGGGACTTTCCAAAGGTCTGGTTCTCTTGGGGCTGGCATGGAGCATGCAAAACAGCAGGTGATCTGAGGGTCTTTTGTGAGTGTTCATAGGACAGTGGGGGTGGATCATGATGAGGAACCAGGAGAAGTATGAGGCCCTCTTAGAGAACCAGAGTGCCCAGGCCTCTCCTTAGACACCTGCAGCTCCTGGAAGGGTCCAGGAGTACTAAAATGGTTCAGACATCTTCTGGGAATGAAGATAATACAAAAATTCACAGTTACTGCCCTGCCTACCCTAGGAAAATGCATTAAGATCATCCTGGAGCCGGGTGCGGTGGCTCAAGCCTGTAATCCCAGCACTTAGGGAGGCTGAGACAGGAGAATCGTGAGTTCAAAGCCAGCCTCAGCAATGGCAAGGCGCTAAGCAACTCAGTGAGACCCTGTCTCTACATAAAAACACAAAATAGGGCTGGGGATGTGGCTCAGTGGTCGAGTACCCCTGAGTTCAATCCCCAGTACCACAAAAAAAAAAAAAAAAGATCATCCTGGAGACTAAAAGGTTCAATACAAATGCAAGTCCCACAAAACACACGTGAGGGTTGATTAATTATTCCTGAATGGACAAAATCAAAGGATGTGTGGTGGTGCAGAGGAGAGAAAAATCACTTACCAGGAACTAGAGAGGATGAGTCATTGCCTCTCCTAAGATATTCACTGGCCATATCGGGTCGATTGGCTCGGTAGTTAAGAATACAGACCCTGGAACAGAAAGCCTACATTCTGGGAGCAAATTTTTGCCACACACACATCAGATAGAGCACTGATCTCCAGGAGATATAAAGAACTCAAAAAACTTAACACCAAAAAACAAACAGCCCAATCAAAAAATAAATGGGCTAAGGAGCTGAACAGACACTTCTCAGAAGGAGATATACAATTGATCAAAAGACATATGAAAAATGTTCAACATCTCTAGAAATTAGAGAAACGTAAATCAAAACTACTCTAAGATATGATCTCACACCAGTCAGAATGACAGTTATCAAGAATACAAACAACAATAAATATTGGTGAAGATGTGGGGGAAAAGGTACACTCATACATTGCTAGTGGGACAGCAAATTGGTACAACCAATCTGGAAAGCAGTATGGAGATTCCTTAGAACACTTCGAATGAAACCACCATTTGACCCAGCTATTCCACTCCTTGCTCTATACCCAAAGGACTTAAAATTAGCATACTATAGTGACACAGCCACATCAATGTTCAGAGCAGCTCAATTCACAGCTAAACTGTGGAACCAAACTAGATGCCCTTCAACAGATGAATGGATAAAGAAACTGTGTTATATATACACAATCATCCCCTTATTTATAAAAAGGAATCCGAAACTCAGCCCAGACAATGCCCTTGACAAATGGTCAAGCCAGCAATGGCTCCCAGGCTACCTTACCCCAGATGCAGGCTGGTCCCAAATATTAGTCAGTCATTCCTTAGCAGCGGGGGCACACTCTGAGAGATGCATTGTAAGGTGATTTTGTTGTTAGGTGAACATAATAAACTGTGCTAACCCAAACTAAGGTATTTACAACATCAGTCGGTAATATGATTTTGACATCATTGTCATACACAAAGTCCATCAGGTGTGGCATTTGATCATTCAGTAGGAGTGGCACCCCTCTGTGTTCACAATATTGCCCCCCAAAGGCAAGGCCCAAACAGTGTGTGCACACAAGAGGAGGAAATTGTGGGGTCACCTTGGAGGTCTACCCAGGATGTTCTGTGAATCCCTTAAGCTGTGTTCTCTTTTCCCTCACATGAGGTTTCCATCACTATAGGAATGGTTTCTGATGCCCCCACAAGCCCTTGCAATACCCACCTGGATTTACTTCAGATGTGTCTGATCACACTGACATTTCTGAGCTCCTGTTTTCTCACCTGAAAAATTAGAGGGTTGAATTAATTGGTCTTCGAAGCTCTTGATTTTTCTGAAATTCAACAATTGCCTGTTTTTTGAAGAGGGACACACAACAGCTTTGTTAAAGCTGTTCTTGTAGTTCTGAGGCCAGGGTCACTTCTCTGAGGGTTTGTGGCTGTGCTCTATGTAACTGGCTAGCTGAAATTCGCATTATTGTATAAATAAGACATTACCTCATTTGCTTGTAATGAATGTGTTTATAACTAGCCCTTCTATTGGGGATGTAGACAAACTAGTTCATCTCACAAGCACCACTCAACAGACTTTGCCAGTGCTTGGCACTTTGGTTCTGATCTGTCCTGTTGGGAAGAGAAAAGATGCAGTCTTCAGGGCAGATGTCACTTAAGGCTCCTAACTGCCATCTCCATATTTTCCCGGTTAATAAATTACATCTCATGTTTATTTCTATTTTCATTTTTGAAGACTTTCTTCAGTACTGAAAACAAAAAAAAAAATGATGTTAGTCGGGCACTGTGGTACATTCTTATAGTCCCAGAGGCTCAGGAGGCTGAGGCAGGAGGATTCTAAGTTCAAAGCCAGCCACACACCCTGTGTCTAGATAAACTACAAAATAGAGCTAGGGATGTGACTCAGTGGTGGAATGTCCCTGAATTCAGTCCCAGGTACCCAAAAATACAGGTGTTTGTCTATTGGGGAAATAAATCTTTCATATAAATAAATTCAAGTGAATATGATTTATACCAGTCAAGTCATCTCCTTCAAAGTAAAAAAAAGGAAAATTTTCTTTACCTGAGCAGTCTATCTACCATAATATTTTTATACACTTTATCATAATTCTTTAAAAATACTGGAAAAATAACTGGAAAATCCAAACCATAACCTGCCCCCAATCAATCATTAAACTTTTCTCTTCTTGAATGCTTGTGAATAGAATCATTTATCACTTTCTGAACAAATACTCAGGTGCATATGATTAAAAAATAACAAGCTTTGACCGTATAAAATGCCACTTTTCATAGAGAAATTACAAGACAGTGTCTGATCTCTTCATAAAAAATTTTTCTTCATTTTTTTTCAATTTGAAGTAAAAATTCCAGAATCGTTTTGTGAAAAACCTCTTTTTCAATCCAAGGCTCTACTTCTGAGATTTACACTTCATGGCTTTTTCCATTCACATATGGCTGAAAGCAGACTGGCTGCAGCATTTTAAATAAATATAAAGATATAATGAAGTTGTGTTAGGCAGAGGAGCGTGACATTGCTTCTGTCTTGTTGGAGTATTTCTTTCTGGGTTTCCTGAACTTGGAGTTTCTCTTTAAAATATCCCATTAATTCCTATTAGGGAGCTAATAATAAAAAAATTGCATGTAAGCTTTTATCAATCTGTATGAGTAAATGGTAACCATTCTCAGTTAAAAGCCCTCCTTTTAGCTCCACTTATGTGCAAACATCATGCACATCAGCAAATCATTGAGGAGATTAATGCACTCCAGCCTTCACAAAGACTCAGAGATGCATATTAGCATTATAGATTTTAATTTGAAATAATGTCAGTAGTTTTGGGCCCACATTGTAGTGCATGGGCTGCCATCTGCTTGTAATAATGGGTCTTACAATTCACGTAAATGTGCTTTGCTGCCTATTTTGCCAGCATAACACCTGGGACATTGATCCTAATGGTGGAGCAGTTGCAGGTATTTCATTCAACACCAACAGGACAGGTTGGGAGCTGTGGCTTCTGAGGACACAGTTGGAGTGACAGTAGAAACAAAGGTGCATTTCTCTGTCTCCCCACACCAGGGACAACTTTCCCCTTCCCAGAGTGGTTCCACCCTTTCTCAATATTTTAGTACAACTAGAAACACAATCAACCGAATTAGTGAGTATCAAGACCCAGCATAAAGCACCTAAGCTGACCCTACCTGTCTGTCCCCGAGCACCATCAGTCCAGTGACCAGAAGTGCTCTGTGGTCCAGCCAAACCTTTGATATTACTGCCTAATATGGTGGCCAGCAGACATTGCCAGTTATATTTAAAGTAATTAAAAGTAAGTGAAGGGGCAGGGGTTTGGCTCAGTGGTAGAGTGCTTGCCTCGCATACGTGAGGCACTGGGTTTGATCCTCAGCACCACATAAAAATACATAAATAAATAAAATAAGACTTAAAAAAAAAGTAAGTGAAACTAAGAAACAAACTTCTCATGACTCAAACAGATCTGAACAGCCAAAAGATGAAACAATTCCACATTTTCATTGAAGTATGAATGGAAAAACAAAATGTGGTATGTACGCACAGTAGAATACTATTTGGAATTAAAGAAACTCCAGTACAACGTGCAAATGGATGAATCTTGAGTATAGTATAAGTGAAATAATCTAGTCACAAAGGACAAATATTACATGATTCTCCTTATGTGAGGTATAGGAGCTTTCTCCATGCCTTCAGTGCCCCCTATGCTGATTGGCTACTTTGAATGCTTCCCCTCCCCTTTACCCTATGCTGATTGGCTACTTTGAATGTTTCCCCTCCCCTTTACCCCATGCTGATTGGCTGCCTTCAGTGCCTCTCCTTTTCTCATCCCATGCTGATTGACTGTGTGCCTGACATGGATCAATACCCTATTGGCTGTAACCTAACCTCAGGGCCATGATTGGTCGGAGGATCCTATATAAACTGTTGCACTAACTGAAATAAACGGGTTTGCCTCTTGCCCTGGCAGAGCAGTTTTACCTACCCCCAGTGTCTGGGTGAGTGGCTCTGCCATCGCCCACCCCATATACTTTTGTACTCTGGGACCTCAGACCTCGTCTCTCGGGACCTCATTCCTCAGTCCCCTCCTCCCGTGGGACTCCAACTCGTCATAGAGCAAACCCACGCGAGGCGCGGCATAAACGACAGTGAGGTACTCAGAATCATTGTTTAGTAGAAAGTTTTACAAGATGGGAAATTCTGGCAATGAATGTTGGTTATGGAGGCACAAAAATATCAGTGTGTTTAACGTCACAGATTTAAAAATGCTTACATAGCAAATTTTACATTATGAATATTTTACTCCAGTTTAAACCGTAGCCTCTTGTTTTCTTTATAGCTGCATGTGGCCATGGGCTACTACACTAGAGATCACAGATCCTCATCACAGGGAACTCTGCTGATGTTGCTTTAGCTGCAGGCTGTTAGGGCTCAGGCAAATTAAGCAAGCTGCTGAGCTATGGTGCAATTTGGTCTCAGCAAGAGGCTGGTGCCCTGCACCCTGCACACACCACAAGTATGGCTTTGAAAATGGACAACCCTCATATGATTGAGACATGACTTGGTTTTTGTACCTTTGACTTAAACGGCTTCTATGTTCTCTGCAATGCACTTTCCATTTTCAAAACGACTAACCATGAACACATATGGGGCTATCACAGTCAGGCACATTGTTCCACTCATTTTTCCAAGTGCATGTGTCTGAAAGTCAGAAGGGTGAAACTTGATATCAGTGTATATGTAAACTAGAGTAGTGTATGCCACTTTGCTAATAGAAGCTGCCTCTGCATTGCAAATTCACCAACAGAGAAACCAACCAATTTGTCATAGGGTGTGGATAAACAGAGATGGGCAGGGGATCATTAGGTCATCTTGATCTACACCATTCTGTTCCCTTAACTTGCAATGATGTGTGAATACTGTATAGCTATTAGGAATCACAATTCAATGTCAGTGTTTGAGAGTCGAAGTCTGTCTAACCCCAAATTTAAGGTACTACACTATAGTTTAAAGGTGTTGTTTATGATTCATTCATTTAGTTTTACTGATAATCCTTAAGAGTAGAGATGTATTTTTTTCTTTCCATCCATAGCATCTATCGTCTGGCACTTAATAGTTCTTAAAAATGCTTTCCAAATAAGTGACCAAATGCACCCACTGAGAGTTCCCCCGTCTCACTGCTCTGCTTTTGTGTGGTGTTGAGCCTTCAGACAGTGAGCAGATGAGACTGGCATCTTCTTCTCTCAAAAGTCCCTCATCATGAAGGAAAAAGTGCATCCTCACCCTACCAACTCCACGTTCACTTTCTTTGAGTTTTCAAAAGTAGCTTTCTTATTTTTCATATTAAATGCATTTTTAAAAATTATTCCCATCAGTCTAGAAAATTAATTTTTGGAATACATTTCCACTTAGTTCTTTGAATTTTACATATCTACATCATATATATATGTATATATATATAATGGATATGTAAAATTATATAGAGATATGTAATTATATATCTATGATGTAGTCATTGATATATGGACATAGACAGTTTTCTAATTACCCTCTCATGATCACATTCATCCATTAATGTTTACTAATTAGAAGATGGAAAGAAAATCTTTTCTTAAAAAAAAGTGCATTTGCTTTTACTTCATTTCCTACTACATTTAATAAAAGTAGTTCAACCAGCTTTTATTGATCATTCTTTTGATGATTCCAAGCTGCAGAATATGCAGAAAACCAGAATGCTTAGATATATAACACAACACTCCTTTCAAGGCAAATGTTCCTGTGTTGGAGACAAATGTGTCAACTGTGACTCAGTGAGCAGTAGAGCTTCTGAGGAAGAGAATGAGCCAGGAGAGTGGAGGCTTCCCGAGGACAAACAGTGCTCTTCCAGCATAGCAGGATTTGGGGGGCTGAGGGGTGGGGCTGGGCCCAACTCAGAAGTCATCAATGCATTCCATGCACAGAGGCTCTTACAGATAGACTTTTGAAGCTGTTGTTAGAAATGCAGCCTGTTTAGAAGACTGGCTGACACATGTAGGCTGGGGACAGGTGGGTGTAGTGTGTTCATCTGTATTCTGAGTACAGCAGGCAGAGAGATGCAGGTGAGCAGGCTGTCTGGCATTTTCATAGTTGTGCCAGGAAGTCCCCTGAGTCTGGCCCTTGGAGGAACAGCAGGAGCAGACATAGTGACTTGCCATCACCTGCATGCTGAAAGGCTTAGGAGATAAGGCCATAGCTAAAGGGGAGGATAAGGAAAACATGGGGACCAAGACTCAGAAGGAATCAGCAGGAGGCAGAGGGTAGATGGGTAGAGAGAATACAGCAGGCAGGGAGAGGTTTCAGGTATTCTAGGGACCAAGCTGAGGAGGCTGGAAGTCAGCAGGAGGTGGGTTAGGACACAATGGTTGACCCTTTTGCAAACCTATTGTTTATATTATAGATACTAATTGAACTCATAATTTTTGTATATTGTGACAAAATGGTAAATGTCCTATTAGGAGCTACTTGGTTTGAAGCTACATATTGTTTGTATTGGGATCTGTTAATATTGGTCTCCCCCTTATAGGAGAGGTATTGGAACCCTGCAAAGAATCTATAAGCCTATAGGATAAAGACTGTAATACCTTGGATGTGCAGGGCTAGAAGGAAATACATATGAACAACATGAGAAAACAAGGGAAGAAAGTGCCCCCAAACAAACCAAGATACTACATACAGCCGGGCACAGTGGCACAAGCCTGTAATCCCAGCACTTAGGGAGGCTGAGACAGGAGAATCACGAGTTCAAAGCCAGCCTCAGCAACAGCGAGATGCTAAGCAACTCAGTGAGACCCTGTCTCTACATAAAACACAAAATAAGGCTGGGGATGTGGCTCAGTGGTCGAGTGCCCCTGAGTTCAATCTCAACTACCCCCCCCCAAAAAAAAAAAGAAGAAGAAGGAAAAAAAAAGAATCCATGGACAGCACAGCAAAAGAAATATCAGAGATGGAGTTCAGGATGTATATAATTAAAATGTTCTGTGAATTAAAGGATGATAAAAGCAAACACAAGCAGCAAAAGATCATTTTGATAAAGAGCTACATAGGCAAATACAGGAAGCAAAAGAGTACTTCAATAAGGAGATAGAGATTCTGAAAAAGAATCAACCAGAAATTCTCGAAATGAAGGAAACAATAAACCAAATTAAAAACTCAATAGAAAGCATCATCAACAGATTAGATCACTTAAAGACAGAACTTCAGATAATGAAGACAAAATATTTAATCTTGAAAACAGAGTTGACCACACAGTGAGGATAGTAAGAAACCATGAGAAGAGCATGTAAGAATTATTGGATAACATGAAAAGACCAAACTTAAGAATTATTGGGATAGAGAAAGGCATAGAATTTCAAACCAAAGGAATGAAATATCTATTCAATGAAATAATATTAGAAAATTTTCTAAACATGATCAACAAATTTGATAATCAAATATAAGAGGCTTAACAGGACACTGGATGTACAAAATCACAACAGATGTACATCAAGGCACATTATAATAAAAATTCCTAGTATAAAGAAAAAGGAGAGAATCTTAACAGCCACAAGAGAAAGGAATCAGATGACATAGAGGGAGAAACCAATTAGGTTCTTTGCGGATTTCTCAACCTAGACCCTTAAAAGCTAGAAGAGATTGGAACAACATATACCAAGCTCTGAAAGACAATGGATGCCAACCAAGAGTCTTATATACAGCAAAATTAAGCTTCAGATTTGATGATGAAATAAAAACCTTCCAAGATAAACAAAAATTTAAAAATTTACAGCAAGAAAGCCTGAACTACAGAACATTCTTGGCAAAATATGCCATGAGGAGGAAATGAAAAACAACAATGAAAATCTGCAAAGGGAGGAACTACACTAAAGGAAAGGCCAATCAAGGAGAAACCTAGTCAAGTTAAAAACTAAAAAAAAACAAAATGTCTGGGAATACAAACCATGTCTCAATAATAACCTTGAATGTGAATGCCTAAACTCATCAGTTAAAAGACAGACTGGAAAACTGGATTTTTAAAAAGACCCAACAATATGCTGCATTCAAGAGACTCATCTCACAGGAAAAGACATCCACAGACTGAAGGTGAGTGGATGCGAAAAAATGTATCACTCACATGGACTACATAAACAAGCAGAGATTTCCATCCTCATACCAGATAGAGTGGGCTTCACACCAAAGTTAGTGAAAAGAGATAAAGAAGGTCATTTTATACTGCTTAAGGGAATCATACCTCAACAAGACATAACACACTAAAATATCTATGCCCCAAACAATGGGGAATCTATATATGTCAAACAGACCCTTCTTAACTTCAAGAATAAAATCACTCAGTACCACAACACAATAGTAAAGACAACACAAGAGTGTGTGATTTTAACACACTCCTCTCACCACTGGATAGATCTTCCAAACAAAAACTAAACAAAGAAACTACAGAACCCAGTAAAATGGTGAATAATCTAGACTTAACAGACATATACAGAATATTCCATCCTTCACCAAGTGAATACACTTTTCTCACCAGCACATGGACCCTTCACCAAAATAGATCATATACTATGCCACAAAGCTAGTCTTAGCAAATACAAAAAAATAGAGATACTACCCTGCATCCTATCTGATCATAATGGAATAAAATTAGAAATTAATGACAGATTAAAAAATAGAACCTACCCCAACACCTGGAGACTAAATAATATACTATTGAATGGCACATGTATAACAGAAGACATCAGGGAGGAGATAAAAAAATTCTTAGAGGTAAATGAGAACTCCAATACAACATGTTAAAATCTCTGGGACACCATGAAGGCAGTACTAAAAGGAAAGTTCATTGCATTAAGCTCATTCATTAAAAGAAGAAAAAGTCCACAGCACTTAGGGAGGCTGAGACAGGAGAATCGCGAGTTCAAAGCCAGCCTCAGCAATGGCGAGGCACTAAGCAACTCAGTGAGACCCTGTCTTTACATAAAAAAAAAAACAAAATAGGGATGAGGATGTGGCTCAGTGGTCGAGTGCCCCCGAGTTCAATCTCCACTTCCAAAAAAAAAAAGGAAAATCAACAAATAAATGACCTGACACTACATCTCAAAGCCCTAGAAAAAGAGGAACAAACCAACATCAAAAGAAGCATTAATTATTTATTACAGGAAATAATTAAAATCAGGGCTGAAATCAATGAAATTTAAAAAAAGGAAACAATTCAAAAAATTGACAAAACACAAAGCTGGTTCTTTGAAAAAAATAAATAAAATTGACAAACCCTCAGCCACCCTAATGAAAAGGAGAGAGAAAACCCAAATTACTAAAATTTGTGATGAAAAAGGAAATGTCACAACAGACTCTACTGGAATGTGGAGAATAATCAGAAACTATTTTGGAAATTTGTATGCCAGTAAAATAGAAAAACCCAAAGACACTGACAAATTTCTAGCAGCATATGACCTACTCAAACTGAACCAGGAGGACATTCATGACTTAAACAGATGAATTACAAGCAAGGAAATAAAAGACATAATCAAAAGCCTACCAATCAAGAAAAGCCCAGGACCAGATGGATTCTCAGCTAAGTTCTACAAGACCTACAAAGAAGAATTAATATCAATACTCCTCAAACTATTTCACAGAATAGAAAAGGAGGGAACCCTTCCAAACTCATTCTATGAGGCGAGTATAATAACCCTGATACCAAAGATACAGAGATACATCAAGGAAAAAAATTTAGACCAATATTCCTGATGAACATAGATGCAAAAATTCTCAATAAATTTCTGGCAAATTGCATACAAAAACATATCTTAAAAAAAGAGTGCACCATAATCAAGTGGGGTTCATTCCAGATGTGCAACTTTGGTTCAACATATGGAAATCAATTAATGTAATCCATCACATCAATAGACTTAAAGATAAGAATCATGATTTTATCAATTGATGCAGAGAAAGCATTTGACAAAATACAGCACCCTTTTTTGTTAAAAACACAAGAAAAACTAGGGATAGTAGGAACATATCTCAACTTTGTAAAAGCTATCTATGCTAAGCCCAAGTCCAACATCATCCTAAATGGAGAAAAATTGGAAGCATTCCCTCTAAAAATGGGAAAAAGACAGTGATGCCCTCTTTCACCACTGCTATTCAACATAGTCCCTGAAACACTAGCCAGAGCAATTAGACAGATGCAAGAAATTAAAGGCATACAAATAGGAAAAGAAGAACTCAAATTATCATTATTTGCTGATAATGAAAAATTCCACCAGAAAACTTCTAGAATTAATAAATGAATTTAGCAAAGTACCAGGATATAAAATCAATACCCATAAATCAAATGCATTTCTATACATTAGTGACAAATCCTCTGAAAAAGAAATTAGGAAAACTACTCCATTTACAATAGCATCAAAAAAAATGAAATACTTAGTAATCAATTTAACAAAAGAGATGAAAGACCTCTACAATGAAAACTACAGGACACTAAAGAAAGAAATTGTACAAGACCTTAGAAGATGGAAAACTCTCCCATGCTCTTGGATAGGCAGAATCAATATTGTCAAAATGGCCATACTACCCAAAGCGCTATACAGATTCAATGAGATTCCAATTAAAATCCCAATATCATTCCTTATGGAAATAGAAAAGGCAATCATGAAATTCATTTGGAAGAATAAGAGACCCAGAATAGCCAAAGCAGTCCTTCGCAATAAGAGTGAAGCAGGAGGCATCACAATACCAGACCTTAAACTATACTACAAAGGTATAGTAAAAAAAACAGCATGGAACTGGCACCAAACTAGACATGTAGACCAATGCTACAGAATAGAAGACACAGAGACAAACCCACTTATATACAGTTATCTTATACTAGGCAAACCTGCCAAACACGTACATTGGAGAAAAGATAGCCTCTTCAACAAATGGTGCTGGGAAAACTGGAAATCCATATGCAAGAAAATGAAACTAAACCCTTATCTCTCACCATGTACCAAATTCAACACAAAGTGGATAAAGGACCTAGGAATTAAACCAGAGACCCTACGCCTAATGGAAGAAAAAGTAGGCCCAAATGTTCATCATGTTGGATTAGGGTCTTACTTCCTTAATAAAACTCCTATAGTGCAAGAAGTAAAATCAAGAATCAATAAATGGGATGGATTCAAACTAAAAAGCTTCTTCCTTAGACTTTAGCATAAAAAATTAGACTTTAGCATAAAAAAATTGTTTATTCATTTCTTCTTAGTCCTTAATGTTACAGAGAACTATATATCATGCCATAAAGTGCATTTCATATTATAGTGGAGTGATATATGAGCCCAGGTGTGGACCACTGAGCCAATGGTTAATAATCTTGAAGTATCATAATCTAAGAGGCAACAATTTCAGAGAACCACAATAACTGGAAATAATTTAAATATATTTAATGTATGTGTATAAACCTATACATATAATTTTTTATCAAGTATGACATGATGATTCAAAAACATTGACAAGCAATATAGTTCACACATACAAAAAGAGGCTATTTTATTTTTGTCCCTTTTATATCCTATTTTAGACAAAATGATGAAACAGAAAATAACAGGAATGCACTAGTTATAAAAACTGGATATTTTATAAATAAAACAGATCCAATCATCTATCCTTTCTCTCAAATTCCAGACAATGAGGCTTATTGTACTCTCACAAAAACCCACAAAGTCAGAGAAAATGCATTAAATTTAAAAATTTATGAAGCAGGCATTTTTTAGACCATTGCAGAAAATACCCAAAAGTTTGAAACTGTTGTAAAATAAAAATTTATACAGATGAAATTAAGGAGTAAAAATCTATCAAATGTATTAAAACCATTTAAAGCCAATAAAATATAACTATACAATTTAAATTATATTATAATTTTATTTATAAACATATTTATAATAAAATTAAAATACATATATTTATATAATACTACCATATAATTTAAATTAAAATAAACATATTTATAATTAATATATGTAATATATAAAATGAATATATATAATAAATATATAAATATATAAACATATTTATAATAAAATTATATAAATACATATTATGTATATTTATATAATACTACAATATAATTTAAATTATATAGTTTAATTATATCTTATTTGGCTTTAGATGTTTTTAGTACATTTGATAGTTTTTTACCTCTTAGCTTCATCTGTATAAATTTTTATTTTACAATAGTTCCCAACTTTTGGGTACTTAAGTGCATTTTCTTTGTACAGCTTAATTGACTACCACATGTAAAAACTGACAATTAGTATTCAATTAAATACAGATTTGCAAGCTTTTCGGCCATTATATAAATATTTACAAGTTAAGTGAATTGCTCTGAAAAATAAAAGCTTACATACATATTATAAATACACAAATGGTCAAAGATGCACTATAAAATTGTATGGGTAAATATATTTATACCCAATAGATATTTTTCAGGCACTTGCATTCAGAAACATTTTATAAATAAGCACTTAGTGTCACTCCAAAATAAAGCTGATTTTCCCCTACTGCACTTATTTGTTGAGAACTATATCATACATTAGGGATAAATTTAAATGGATCACTTATGGGCAAAATCATCTGAAATCTTAAAATTACAATACTTCTTTTATGCACAACTTCCAAAACACAGAATTTAAAGACAATTCCAGTGAGGCACTACCATTCTAAAGGACTGAAACACTACCATTCTATATGACTAGCAAACACGATACAAGGACTAAAGGCAAAATACACACTTTGGTAATCCTATACAAAAGAGGTCCTGTCACAACTTTCTTTCCTAAAATAAACACAAGACCATAAATCAATACACCAAAACAACAAAAAGAAAAACTGAATTTTGCAACCCTATACAGATTGTAGGATTTGTTTTAGCCTGGGTCTCTGGCAACCTTGGATTCATATCAGGCAGGCCTGTCTCCTCAGAGTTCTCATCAGGCTTACCACCTGGCTGCAAAGGACAAGCTGATGTGCTATCTGCATCTTGAATGGATTTCTCCACATGACTCAGGGGAGTATGAGCTATGCTAAGAGGCACTGCTGCTGAAAGTGAAGCTGGTCTCTCTTCAGTCCCCCTGACATTGCTCATGGTGTACATGGCTGGGGCTGTAGTGTTACAGGGTAGGAATTGGAGGACTGTCTCTCTGATGCCTCTCTTGCGGATCCGGCTGGCTGCTTGTATGGCTTATTGGGCTGTGTGGCACTGCTGGAATGGTCACCACTGACACTGATGCTCATTATCACTTTTTCCTGGAGTGCACTAGGCACAATCACTGCAGTCTTGGCAGTTAAGTTGTTTTGTTCACATTGTTTTCCCTGAGGTATTGTAGAATCTTCTGATCAAAACCACTAAATTGAGAACAAACAGTAGGAGGAGTATCTTTTCTATTAAGTCCTTCAAAGGCAGAATTCTTGCAAAACTTTCCTGAATCTACACTGCCAACATTTATGCTGTTTCTCTCACTATGAGGGCTTGCAAGAAGTAACCCATCTACAGGCCAACTTACAGGGCTAATCTTGGTCCTTGGCATGTGCGTCTGCATACTTTGTTGCCCTATAAGACTGCAGAGGAAGTAGTTTATTGAGTTTACAAATATCGTTCATCTTTTGGGATGATGATTCAAATTCTTTGTTATCTGAAAAAGAAAGATATATATATTTTTTAACTTCATGGAGCTTCTTAAGGGAGTATGGTTAGTTATAAATAGGCACTCTCTCAAAACAAGTCTTACATATTTTTTCCAACATGATATTCTCAGTCATCTATGCAGAGGAATTAAAAATTCATACAGCATTAAAGGCATATTTTGAATTAAAGCATTAATTTAAAATTTATCTACATCAATACAATAAATAGCCACAAAGCACATCATAGGTTGGTTAAATAAAACAAAACAAAACAAACACTTCTTGAAGTAACTTGTTTTAACATACTACCCATGAATGAATATTTTCTGGGTTAAGATTCAATAGGCAGATACTGGTAACCTCAGAATAGTAACACTACTTTATACACCAATCAAAGGCATGTCCTGAATCCCAAGGACTTTACCTCCTCACTTAATCTGCTTTCCAGCTACATTCCGTCCATACTCAGGGCACACACCAGAGAGGACTTGGATGCTCTCCCAGCTGATCAACTAATATATGGCAACATCTATTGGTCAAATTAAGGTTGAAGAGTTGTCAAAATTGCCATTCTGCCACTGGTACTGGTGACTCCAGATTTACTTCCTTCTCTCTCCCCTTTAGTTCCCAGGTCAGTGTTTTCTCACCTAGAACCGGGAGCTCCTCACATCTGTCTTTGCTGCATATACCCCAGAAGCTCCCATTGCTGTAAAGGTGCAGCCCTCTGGCCACAATCCTCCTCCCCTTGTTGAGAAAATCAGACAACTGTTCGCCTTGACACTGGCCTGATGGCTTTGCCACTGCCCTGTCATAGCCCATAGTCCTCTTCCCTGTTGCCTGGTCCTTTTCCCACATGCTTGGGTGCTGGTTTGCAGACAGGTGCACATCAGCATCACTTGAAGGTCATCATCTCATCTGATCTCCTTCTTTACCCGGGGCTGCTGACCTCCCTTCCCTGGTTCCCATGCAGTGCTCTTGTGATTTGCTATCCTGGGCCTTTCTCCACATTTATAGAACACCCTATAAATGTGAGCTGAGCCATTGTGGTTGGATGGTAAGCACCAGAACATTTATAAAGTCCTGTAGAACGTCTAGCCTGATGAAGAGTGCAGGCTCTGTAGCCAGATTCCAGGGTGCTGGCTCAACTCCTGCTCAATCTGCCCTGGACAAGTCCATTGCACTAGCCCTCCATGCTTTCCTCTGTCAAGAAAGGCTTCTAGATGGAGCTCTGCTTTCATATGGTCTTAATGATCCAATGAGGAAAAGGCTTAGAATTACCTGATATGTAATAAAAACTTGAAAGTATTTAAAAATTATTTACTGTTATTACTATACCTAAATGGGAATCCAATTTAGGATTTAGAATCCAGTCTTACAAGGTAAGATTTAGGAATGAGACAGGACTAGGTTCAAGTCCTGAATGAACAATAATTTGGCTACATGACCCTTGGCATTATTAACCTTCCTCAGACTATTAGCTATGGCTTCAATGAGGCTAATGTTCATAGCACAGAACTACTAGTAAGATTACATTAGATACATGGAATCAGTGAGTCCAGTACTTGTTTTAGCAGGTAGGTAATTGACTCCTTTTGTTTTCAGACTTTCTCAGCCTACACTCATCGAAATTTAATTTTATATATCAAATTTAACATATGTGGCTATACTTTGAAAAACTGGAATTTAGCTCTTCTAAAGCAGTAACAAGTGGAAGCTTTTCAACCACTCTCATAGCAACCATTCACTGAAACAAAATTATAAGATTAAAAACAATGAATAAAAGGACTGCAGCCAAGACAATGGAAGATATGTGCTTAATGTGTTAATGTGTTTAATGTGTTAAAGGTAGGCCACAGGTAAAACTATGTCAAAAAAACTTTAGAAGTCTATTTGTTTGAGTTTTGGGAGTCCAGTTTATTTCTGCCTTGACTTTAATTGATGACAAGAAGTAAAAATGAAAACAAATTTCAGAAGAACAAAAAAAATTTATGAATTCCAAAATATCTCTTTACAAGAAAGAAACAAGGATATTCATTTAAATGACATTCATAAAACTTTCTCAATGGCTAGCAAAGTTAACTAATAAAACTTTGAAGTTTGAACTTCCCTCAACTTCATTCACCTTTGTTTTTAATCATGGCTTATTTGCAAAGCTTGAAAATATGCAAACACATGACCACTCATCAATGAGACACACATCACATTTTTCCAATGTATTTTGCTTGCGTTCCGATTCCTCAAATGATGTAGCTGATTCAAAATGTGCACTTGCACTATCTGCAGTGTGGATGTCCTATTGATGCAAGAGAACTTTTAAACTACAAAAGCAAAACACACCTCAAAATAAACAGTTCAAAGTCTGTTAACTTATTAACACAAACATCAGAGTTCTAATGCAATTCTATAATGGTTGAAACTCACTTCCTTTCAAGAAAAATATAGTCACTTCCTAGAATGTTCTGAGTCTCCTTCTTCTGGTGATATCACAGATTTTGAAGGACAGCTTTGATCAAACAGAGGTACAACAACACCTGTGCTACACGTAACATCTTATGGCTCTGGGGACCCATCGAAGCTCTTCTGTGAATATGTAATGAGGAATTCTACCAACAGTGTCTTATTTCCATATTCAACAAGGGTGGCATTAGTGACAGGAACACCTGTGGGCCTTCACCTCATGAGACATGGTACAAATATCATCCCCAAGTCTTTGGAAGTCATCTTGTTTTCCTCTTCATGATCTGCTACCCTGAAAAGAACAACACATAAATCTGTATGAGATTTGCCTATTAGAGGTCCTCAATGGTAGTTTACTATGAATTGAGAAGGGTAGAAGAAATATGGGCTACAGAAGTCTACAAAAAGTTTGGAAAGGGGCTGGGGCTATAGCTCAGTGGTACAGCGCTTGCCTAGCATGTATGAGGCACTGGGTTCGATCCTCAGCACCACATATAAAATAACAAATGAATAAAATAAAGATCCATCAACAACTAAAAAAATATTTAAAAAAAAGGTTTGGCAAGGGTCAAGCTTGGTGGGTCTAGGAAAAGAATACATTTGTTTGATTATAATATTTACCACACACTAAACTGAGTTTCAGAGTACTATATTACAATAAAATTCATGTAAGTAAAAGGAACTTCTAAAGTTTTACCACCAGAAAATAAAAAGTACCCCTAAAAATTGCTACATCTTTTTATATGGTATATACTCCCCCAGGTCCTTCTACTGGAAACTGAAATATTACGGTCAATTTCGCTCTCACTGTCCACAGTTTTCTTTTTAAAAAAATATTTTTAGTTGTAGATGGACACAATACCTTTATTTATTTATTTTTATGCAGTGCTGAGTATCAAACCCAGTGTCTCACATGTGCTAGGCAAGCATTCTACCACTGAGCCACACTCCCAGTCCCCCACAGCTAGTTTTCTAGCCTTGATGATTCTCATGAACACCTCTCTGTTCTATTGCCACTCTGGATGTTCTGGCCTTTCTTCAAGCACTCACTGCTTTTTATTTCTATGACTATTCAAGGAGATCTGAATTGTAGAAGGTCTCCCTCCAACCCATTTTTCATGTTGCGGTCAGAAAGATCTAACAGGCAAATCTGAGCATGTAAGATTTCTGACTCCTAGTTCTTCAGTGGGTACAGAAACAATATGGTCAACTCATCTGCCAGGTATATAAGATTTTCTTATCAGGCCTGCAGGTAGGGTCACTCAGTTCCTGCTACTACTTGCTATATTGTAGCCTAATAAAATTATATTTTCCAAATGCAAAATGCTTTCTGTTGTCTCCATGTCTGCTGCCTTCTGCCTAGTATGCTCTTCTGAATATTCTCTACCAAATCACCACTCAGTTCTTAAAATATGACTCAAGGGCTTCCATCCTCTGCTTTACCCCTACCCCCCAAACTTCCTCTGCATGCCTGTATGGTGAGCACAGCTACGAGAAAAAGGATGATGCTGTACTGTGGTTATATACAGGTCTGTACCCTAAGATGATGAGCCCACAAACAGCAGAAACCCTGTTTCCTTCCTGGTTTCCCCAGCCAGATGCTGGCACATTCAAGGCATCTGAGGGAACAATGTTGGCTGAATGAACATATAGTCAATGTCTCTCTTACCCAACACATAATAAAAACATCATAAAAATGAAACAATCATTTAAAAAACAATACACAATATAAATGTACTTAATACTACTGCACTGTATAATTAAAAATGGTTAAGATGGCATAAAAATTCTTATTGCTTCAGATGTACAATGAGGTAATGAAGAGTATTAATATTTGATGTAGGCAACTTTTTCAATAGGTCCTTAATTTTTCGAAGAATCTGATTATTTCCACATACATATTTGTGTACGTTTTGTCCTCAAGATTATTCTTTTTGGTTTATTGTTTTTTATTTACATGCTGTATCTCTTTTGCAAGGTCTATAAATTCCTTCTACAATCGAAATAAAATGGTTCTGGGAGCTAAAGAAATAAAATTACATTAAAAATATCTTACAGCAAGGTGCGGTGGTGCATGCCTGTAATCCTAGCACTTTGGGAGGCTGAGACATGAGAATCACGAGTTCAAAGGCAGCCTCAGCAACGACAAAGTGCTAAGCAACTCAGTGAGACCCTGTCTCTACATAAAACACAAAATAGGGCTGGGGATGTGGCTCAGTGGTTGAGTACCCCTGTTTTCAATCCCTGGTACCAAAATGATAATAATAATAATAATTAAAAGTAAATAAAAATATCTTCTACTTTTTCTGTTAAAGTCAACTATTAGTGAGAGTTCTCAAATGATTTAGCATCTCCCTTTATATTAACAAAATTTAAAGCTAATCTTTATTTATTTATTTTTGCAATACTGAGGATTGAACTTAGGACCTCAAGCATGCTAGGCAAGCACTCTACCACTGAGCTTCATCTCTAGCCCAAAAAACTTATGTTTGCTAGATAAAGCAACTCAAAATCTTCACCATAAATTATATTGATATTAAAAACAAGTTAACAGATAATTGGTTAAACTCTAAACTTGAAAGGAAAGTTTAAACATTAAGCTTCATAATGAGATTTTAAAACTCTCATCTATATCCTAAACACATTATATTCACATCTGCTCCCCAAATAGCATGATCTTCTGCTTTTTTATTGAAAAAACCTAGGATAATGCACTAAATAAATAAATTGAAGTAGAAAAGGCATGGATTTTACTGGTAAGAGGCAGAAATATCAAAGTGCTACAGGGCCCATGTTTTCATTAGGCCAGAATAAAGATCTGCACCAGATAATATGACCTACAAACAAATACTGTCAACATCTTACTCATCAAATTTTCGAACAGCCTGATTTTACCATGACTAGATCAAAAGAAAAAGTTCCTGTAACAAATGTCCACTGTCACAACGAATTTCAATTTTTCTACCAATCTTCAATAGAAAATTCAGTGCACTTTTGGCTCCCTGATGTCCTATATTATCTGTGGAAGGTTAGGGTGTTGCCCTGTGATCAGTTTCTATCTTCACCACTCTGGGATCTGAAGCAGTCATATAACCTCTTGGAGCTTTAGGTAAATGAGTAAAATGAAGTCTACTCTCTAACACTATTGTAAGAATTTCACACATGAAACTCTTGGACATCAACACATCCCTGGGCTAACATTGTAGATCCAGCAATTTATACTTCTTTCCGTCCTGCAACTCCACTTAAATACAGTAGGCCCATAAGGACTAGGAATATAGAGAAAACAAAAAAGCTATAATTCACAAGTAGAAAAGTAGATGAACAAGTCCTGATGCAGCAGTTCCAAGATAGCTGATCTCTTGTCACTCAACATGATTTTCAGAATACTAAAAGGACTTGGACAATCAGTACCAGGTCCTCTGATCTTGGGGTAGGGTGCAGGTAGGCCATCTGAGAAAGCTTAGATCTCTATAGAATCCTGTCTCCACTCTATGTTCTTGAGCAACCTCTTCCCTAAAATTCTGGAAAAATTTTCTCTGAGCAATGTGATACAGAGGCTCTCTGAATGGGGACAATGCCAAACATAAGGAACAGAGAGGTAACTGTGTAAAAATGGGGATTTGTTGGTAGTAGGCACACTGAATGCACAGATCCTGCAGTCATCTTACCCACTTTGGTGCCCACAGTATTGGAACCATATCTCAAGGCAAGGATAAAACCTTTTCAGTCAGGATCAAACCAGTCCAATAGCAGGAAAGAGACATGTAATAAGGCATATCCCACATGGTCCACCTAGACCACTTTATAGTAAAATTCAAAGTTTTGAAAAAGCCTTGATGTGTTCAAGAGCTTCCAAGGAGATTTCAAGTCCAAACTTTAACATAACTAGACACCATGAAAGACAAAAATCAAAATGGATAGAAAAAGAACAAATTGAAGATGTAAAATTGTGCTGTCAATATGCTGCCCACTAATCATATATGGTGAAAGAGTACTGCAAATGCAACTGATCTAAATTGAGATGTGCTCTGAAGGAAAAATAGATATCAGATTTCAAAGACTAAGAGCTCAAATATAAATAAATAAATAAATAAATACCTCATAATTTAAAAATAGTAATTAGATACTCAAAATGTTAAATAAAATATTAAAATTAACCACCTACTTCTACAGAGGTTTGGAGGCTAAGCAGAGAAAAAGAACCCTTTCAAAGAAAATCTATGAATATCCACAGGAAAATAGCATAATATAGTCATTTAAAAAAAGTTATCAAAGGAATAGAAAATCAGAATTCTTGAAAATTAAAACATGATATCAGGTATGAAGTAATTTATTTTAGTCAAGAAGATAAAGATGAGGAAATGTCTTAGAAAGTTATTGAAAAAAAAGAAGGAAAGATAAGGGAACTAGAGATCCAGTATGAAACAGGAGCTTCAACTAGAAAGTACAAAAACAGAGCGATGAAAATGGGCAATAAAATGAAGAAAAGTTCCAAGAACTCAAGCACTAACAACTGACAGAGCTCATGGAGTGGCCAGAATAGTGGATGGCAGTATATCCACATAAATATATATCATCGTAAAATCTTAGGATAATGGGGAAAAAGAATTCTATTAGCTTTTTTTTAAAACAATTTTTTTTAGTTGTTGATGGGCTTTTATTTTTATTTATTTATATGTGGTGCTAAGGATCGAACCCAATGCCTCACGCATGCTAGACAAGCGCTCTACCACTGAGCCACAACCCCAGCCCCTCTATTAGCTTTTATAAGGACAATACAATAGGCACATACAGAGTAGGGGGTGAAATAAGGAAGATTCATGCTTTGAAGAGAACAGAAAATCCGTGCTGTCAAAATTCAGAGGTAAAAGAATTTCCCACCTACAATACTAAAACTTCCACACTTTCTACGCTACTCCATTTCTATCAAGAGAGTGGAAAAGACATTTATGGATGAACAAGGTTTCAAATATTTAATCCTACTTTACCTTGTTTAAGGACAGACATAACCAAAACAGAATAACCCCAAAACAAGGAAAACAGAGGAGGTGTTCCATCCCAAACAGAGGAGAGGAGAGTGATCTCAGGATGACAAATAAAAACCAAATTAAAAAGGATCCGCAAGGGAGCAAAAGAACTCCACA
This sequence comes from Xerus rutilus, assembly GCA_028644305.1. Taxonomy (NCBI): domain Eukaryota; kingdom Metazoa; phylum Chordata; class Mammalia; order Rodentia; family Sciuridae; genus Xerus; species Xerus rutilus. The sequence goes on along the minus strand of CM053400.1, from coordinate 72,742,438 downwards.
GAATGACAGACTGAGGACTATCAGCACTATTCTCTTTGTCATTATCTCTTCATTTTCACCCAAGGATAGAATGCCAGCTGAGTGTGACCCAAATGTTTCTGTACTTGGCTCATGACAATGTGCTGATTAAGTTCCTATAACCCCTCTGGTAAGCTGCTGCCTAAAGCCTGCAAGGTCACTTACTTCACTTCACAGATGTGTGTGTATGTGTGTGTGTGCGTGCGTGTGTTTGGCCTACTCCTGCAAACTGCAGGTATAACAGTGAGCAAAGGAAACGACAATATAGGACAGGCTACTCCCTGATCATATTTCTGCTGGACTTCTAGTACCCAGCTTATAGGAAGTGTTATGCCTGATGCCCCAAATATAATGAACTTCATGGCCTTACCTACTGACCTCCCATAATAGCTGTTTTGAAACATCACTAAAGGCAAGGCTAGACTATGATCTCGATGCTGTTCTACTTACTGAATATTCCTAACAGTGTGAACACCAGCCTTCATTTATACTGCTACATTTATGCTTTTAAGCCAATATTCTAAAACTTACAGAAACAAAAACTTATTAAGTGTTATTTATTCCTTTATGTTTAGGAAAATGTTTATCCCTTTAACATGGTTAAGAGAGACTTCAAAAGCAGAGTTGGAACCCTGTGCTGTGGTGCACGCCTGTAATCCCAGCACTTTGAGAGGCTGAGACAGGAGAATCATGAGTTCAAAGCCAGCCTCAGCAATGGCGAGGCACTAAGCAACTCAGTGAGACCCTGTCTCTACATAAAACACAAAATAGGGCTGAGGATGTGGCTCAGTGGTTGAGTGCCCCAGAGTTCAATCCCCAGTACCAAAGGAAAAAAAAGAAAGAAAGTGGAGTTGGGAGGGTGTAACGTGGAAGAAATACATGGAAGTCTTGTAAAAGGGATTGTAATATTCTATTTTCTTAAGCAAAGTGATGGGAAATTAATTTGGTTTTATTATTATAGTTCTTTAAACTGTATGTATATTTTATATACATTTTATGATCTGCACATTAATGAGAAAAACATAAAGATGGGAGAATCAGTGGAGTGGAGTGGGGCACAAAAGAAAGGAAGAAAGGGGACTGAAGCGGAATGAGTCAGATTCCACGCATGTATGAAACTGTCAGGATGAACACAGCTACTATTTATAAATACAATGCTCAAATAAAAAAAGAAAGACAATGACATAGTCTACACCAATGAAAATATATCAAATATAAAACACATTTTTGCTCCTTTTATTTGATGGCAGTTTTGGAATAAAAAATTTACCTGTCAAAGGTATCATTTTAAGATGTGAGAAATATTATTTGGATGACATTCTGAAAGGTCTACCAAATGCCTTCCATTCTCCAAAGCTTGACACAGTTTTTTAGTTTTTGTTTGTTTCCAATATCACGATACATTCCCTTGAAAAGAAAAATGATGAAAAATTGTACTCTACCACAAAGGACTGAATGAAGTCACCTAAACATATTTGATGTATCTACTTCAATTTTTAGCAGTATTTTAGAAAATAAAACAAGTTAAAATCAAATAAAATTTTCCAAATAAAAGTGAATAAATTCAGTTGTTACAAACTGAGTATTGATTTTAAAGTCTCTATTTCATTAAAACAAACCCCACGGGCATTTATGTTTTCAGAATTTTAAGAGTTCACCACATACCTGTGAACACAAGGCTCTATTTTTAATCTCTGAGGCACATATTTTGAATATAAAAGGATTGCCATGTGGCTCCTTTTCTGCAACTTGTGTGAATTCTGCTCCAAATAAATGTATTTTTCTAAGAAGTTTCTGATGACCACAAATGATGACTAAGTTTTCCAAACATTCTTGATGACAAAAAAGGAGACACTACAAGAAAATAATAGTTTAAAACTAATTAACTCACCTTAAAACTATTCGCAACTAAGCAAACTATAGGCAGACCAATAACAAATATGAGTTAAAAAGCATTACCTGTGGTGTATGAAATACATTTAGCAGCAAAACAAAGTATAAATTATGGAAGATCAATGGTGGCACACTATTAAAAATATATTGGCAGAGCCAGGCGTGTTGGCATGTGTCTATAATTCCAGCTACTTAAGAGGCTGAAGCAGGAAGATCACAAGTTAGAGGCCAGCCCCACTAGCAAGGACCATTTCAAAATACAATGTAAAAAGGGCTGGAGATATTGCTCAGGGGTAGAGTGCTTGCCTGGCATGTGCAAGACCCTGCATTCGATTCCCACTACAAACAACAAATGTATATATATTTATACGTGTGTTTGTGTTTGTACACACACATCACCTAATAAGTAAAATCATAACAAAAAAAGCATATAGCAAAAAAATAAAAAGTCCAATGTGATTCCAGAATATCTTACCTCTTCACATTCAACACCTTGGAATACACTCACAATGCCTTCGCAATCTCTGCATTTTCTGGGGCATCTCAATATTCGGAACTTGTGAGGGATAGTTGCTTTTGATATCAATGGTTTCTGAGAAGCTCCAGAGGAACTGGGTCCTTATAACAGAAATGTTAGTATGTAAGAAGGGTAAAATGACAAAAAAAAAAAGGATTATAGCATATTGTACTTGAAATAATTTTTAGACTTTGAGATTATTCACATATTACAAAAAACTATTATTTTGAGTTTCTAACTTGGAAAAAAAGCATCCAATTTATAGATCTCTTTTATACAACACATACTTTTATTCTACATTTTATCCATAAGGAAAAATCACCATCAAATAAAATAATTTAAAAATTCTATGGCATAATGTTTTCAGAATCAGCAAATTTAAGCCAGGCACAATGGTGTATGCCTGTGATCCTAGCAACTCAGAAGCTAAGGCAGGAGAATCACAAGATTGAGGCCCACCTCAGCAACTTAATGAGACACTGTCTTGAAATGAAAAAACAAAAAACAAAAAAAAGAATGAGGATGGCGACTCAGTGATAGAGTGCTGTGGGTTCAATCTCCAGTACCAGGAAAAAAAGAAAAAAAAAAAGAATCAGCATATTTATACTTTTATTAATATGCCCTTCACAGAGGTTTGAGGTATGTTCATAGGTGGCATAGAAATGGTATGAATGCTTCAAAGAAAAACAGCTACATGCAGCTAGTATGTTAGAATTATTTACATTATGAGTAAGCTCTTCTTAATTCATTATAAAATTATAAGTGATATTAGCTAGTTATATTTTAATATTATATTGGTATCCCATTAATCTGGGAAATTATGCCAAACAGCTATCTGCAGGTATCAAATGTACAAGATTAATTTATATAAATCTAATCTAAATCATTAAGGTAACTGACTTTACTTTTATATCCTTCAACACCCACAACATTCCTCACTCTCAAGAAGTACACTTAATCTGCTCTTCCTGCTTGGTGTCTTATACTCTTTCATTAATTTCTCACACATTCTCATTCATGCTCCCTTTTAATAATAAGTCACTATATTGGGTTTATGAAAGAAGACCATACCTAGCCTGCTGTTTTAATACCATACTAGCACATTTTGGATCTACTAATTTTGTTGCTTATTCTTTTTTTTTTTTTTTTTTTGTGGTGCTGGGAATTGGAGCTATGACCTTGTGCATGCTAAGCAAGTACTCTACTACTATGCTATCATCCCTAACTCTGCTACTTTTTTTTCTATTTGTATTTTAGATAACTGATTAGTACACTGTCAACTAATACTTGAACATAACTATTGGGATATATTCAAGTTATTGTGTGATGCTTTTGTTTAGTAGTACACAGCAAAGTAATGATTCTGAAATAATATTCTTTCTAATATCATGAAGTACTACTACTTCAACTGCTTTAATGAATTTCCATTCAAGTGAATACAATACAATACCAGATTCTGAAGGAAAATGTGGCTATCTTTTATTTAAATTATTTGCACAAAACATGGTTCCACTGGATGGAGTTCGTGGAAGTTTTTAAAGAAAGTCTCCTATAAGAAAATTGTTGATACCATTACGTGACTATTCAATACAGAATATTAGAAATGGGAAATGACAATATTTTTGGAATTACACAAGTCATACTATTTTATTAGCTTCAATGCAAACATTTGCTTCCATTCTTGTACTCTAGATAACAGGAAATTCTGATATTTGTTCATTTCTGGGAATAAAAGGAATTTAACTAAATCTATCCAACTTTTCCAAATACATTTAAAACTCAGGATTATATATTCCTATGAGAACTTACTGCCAACTTCTGATAGAAAGTACTAGAGGTGGTAGGTTTCACAAAGATAGGTAGTACCTTATATTCATGTTCTATATCTAGCATCTGACAAAGTGGCCACCAAAATAGTAAAGATGTCATTAAATGTTTGTTAGGTTACAAATAAATGTATACAATACAACCTAAGGCCTTCTAAAATATACAAAAATCATTTGAAACCAATAATCCAAGACTAAAATTAAATTACTTTATAAGTCATACAGAAGATAGGAGCCAGCAACAGTAACCCAGGAATCTCTAGCCAAGAGCTGAAACCACAAGTTCAAACTATGTCAAAGGACACCGCTGTGTATATATGAAAGCATGTTTGGAAGCAGACTGACTAGCAGAGATTTACTCTGCTGAAATTATAAACAGGTCTACAACTGAGTAAAGAATTCACTATAACTCAAGGCCTTAATAGTCTTAGCTTCAGGTAGTAACACTTTTCATGAAAGATTGTAAGCAATACCTTCTTCTCAAAAGGGTCTTTCTTCTGAATATTCTTAAACGTGGGTGTCTAGCTTTTGCTTTGAATGTGTTCCCAATGACTGAAAAATCACTAGTTCACATGATCCATTTTAGAACTATTCAAAATTATGAAATAGTTCCTTATGTTAGTGAACAGAAATCTGCCTCTGTATGAATCCTCGTCTTTGCTCATATTTTTTTTGTTACAGGAACAAACAAGAACTCTAACTCAAATTCTCTTTCATTTCATTCCATGTCATGTCCTTAAGTTTCCTTTCTCAGTCTCATCCACTTGTCATGTGACAGAAATTCCAAATTTTGGCCTTCATCACATGACACCTGCATGATTCCAAATGGGTTAGGGCTTGCTCTAGATTGAGTCTTAATTTCTGGCACTACTTAGAATTATAAACATTAAGTTAAATATTTAGGTTTCAGAGTGTCCCTTGAATAGAGATGGTGGGAACTGAGAAAGTGGCAGCTGGTGGTCAATCTACAAACACCAGTGCTGCATGGCAAAAATTTTAACTTTAAATTTAAGGCGTTTATCTGAATGTATAAAACTGGGCAATATGTAAAATACTTGAAAAAATGGCCTTGGAATTGGATGAGGTCAAACCCTATAATATCCCCCAACAGTCTAGGAGGAAGCATTTAGAAAAATGTAGAAGCAAGAATGTCCTGGGTTTAAATGCCACCTTCTTCTGCTAGCTATACAACCTATGGCGAATTATCCTCTTAAATATGACTGAAGGGGAATTCAAAACATTTCCTCTCTGAGGATTTTGAGATTTTTACATCATAGTACCTTAAAGCACATTTGTAGAAAATACCAATGATCAATCATAGGCACAAGGACTGCCATAATGGAATTGTTTATTATAGCAATTACTGCCAAAATATTCAAAAGACAGATCAGGAGATTTAAGTTCACAGACTAGAATGCAGTAGTAAAAATAAAGGCAACTACTCTTCTTAACATGACATGCATGAATTAATTCACAAAATATTATGATTGAATTTGAATAACATCCAGAAGAGGGCAAAACTCCACTACATGTAGGTACTAAAAACATTTAAAATATCTGCAGCATGAATTTTAAAATAGTCAAGATAATGCTTTATTCTGGTGGGAGCTAAGGCAGTGTTATCAAAAAGGGGTGCCAAGGGGGCTTCTAATGTATTGATATTTTTAGTGAGGGTTTGTTTCATTCTTTTTGTTTAAATGTACATATATGTGTACATTCTCATCTCTATATCTGAGACAGTTCATTATAAAACTCAAGTAGTTATAAATACTTCCTGAATGATAATTTTAATATTTTCCTTGATTTTCACTGCTAGATTTAAATATTTATGTGCCTGGACTTATAGATTCTGAATCCAAAGATCTAGATTCACTACTTCCTCCAGTACTCTCAGAGTCACTAAACATCCCAAATGTCCATGACCTTATGCAAGAAGAACACTTTTGTGTGTGTGTGTGTGTGTGTGTGTGTGTGTGTGTGTGTGTCTGGTGTTGGGGATAGAACTCATGGCCTTGTGCATGTGAGGCAAGCACTCCACCAATTGAGCTATATCCCCAGCCCCATGAGAGAAGAATCTTTAAGAAAAAAATACTTAAAGTCAAAACTTAGCTAAGAGGGGAATTCATAAGGTAAAGTACTGACAGTACATAAAATGAGACAATTCCAATTTCTTAATTCCAATAACCAAGAATGGACTTTAAGGCAAGCATGGTGGTTATCACTGTGACTAGGTCTCATAGAGTTACACTATAAAGCCTGCTTTTCTAATTCCACAGCTCTAGTTCATTTAATGATCAAATGAGCCATTTGCTCCTTCATAAGCCTGTATTCTCTTCAGAGTGAAAAGCACCTGTTAGGTCTGCATTGTTGGAGTGTCTGTCCTCTTCAATTTTATTACAACTGTTAAGAAAGGTGCGCAACATCCTTGAAAGAGTGAGCAGGGCCACATCTACACATCTGGGAACTACCTGTTAATGGTATATTTACATTCCTAAGAAAAAGTAAATAAAGTTCAGCTCTAACAACAAATCTACTTTATGCTATAGTCAGAAAAATTTGTTGATTTAAAAAATGTAGAGGAATAAAATAAATATTACATGAGGAACAAACTATTACATGGTTCAGCTTCTTTAAGGAGATATGGATAAAACAACTTTTTCACAGCTGAAACATAGATAGGAATAGCAACAACAGAGTCAGTAATTCATGTTATGATTAAACTTTTCTAGTAACACCTCAGTGGAAAATGTAGGTTAAATTTTGTGGACATTCAAAATGTGTATGATTGTCATTTGTCATTCCCAAAGGAATTTTAAGTCTCACAGAACTGAGGTCTGTATCCAAATGGAAAGCTCTGCTCTCTGAGTTACATCTAATCACTGAGTGAACTTACCAAGAAACCACAAAAAATTTCAGAAATTTTTAAAGTTGATTCTATCAATGTTAGAAAAGATACCTCTTTATGCCAGACAGGAATCTAGTAAATGTGGTATTTCTAGAAATTTGTCTGTAGATTAATTCTTACCCATCAACTTTTTCTTCTTCAGTTGAATTTGTAGCCTGCATAAATTCACTGTACCCTTGGCCTGCATCATAAAATTTGGCATTATCACAGACACTGTAAATGTTTTGCAAGGGAGGCAACCTGAAGGTGCTGCATCTGAAAGAGTTTAACTGTTACCTAGAGTCACAGAGACAAGAGGCAGAAACAACTCATGATTTACAGAATGCTTTATAAATAAATGTACATTGATTTCAAAAAATACACCAATAAAAAGGGTATACAAGTGAAACGGCATTGAATACCACTGTACACATGCATGGTATATTGCCAGGTTTTATAAAAGATAAAGATGGTAAATGAGAAAGCAGTTTTAATGTAATATCTAGGAGCGATCGCTCCCACAAAACTCTTTTTAAATTGTCACGTTTAAAAAATACAACCCATGTCCATGATGATTCACAATTTGAGGATGCATAGCTCTGTACCTTGATGGTCTGACCATACTGCCTAAACTTACTTGCATGACCATGGTCAAGTTATTTATAACCAGTGATTTGAAAAAAATTAATGTTTGCATGAATCACTTGGGAGATCTTGTTCAAATGCAAAGTCTGGATGAAATCCAAGATTCTACATTCCTTATAGGCTACCAAAGTAATGGCAATGTGACTGGTTCAAAGACCTTACTTTTAGAGGAAAGGCTTTCTAGAATTTTATTTCTGCATCCATTAGAAAGGAGATAAAAACCAAATATTACTGTGAGTAAATTAACTAACTTCATGTACACAAACAGCTTCATGTATCAGTATGTAAATATTTAATCATAAATAGCATTAACTATACTTTGAGGTAAAGAGGATTTGTCAAAGATAAATGGTTAGCCTAAATGACTTACAAGGTAAGTTCAAATTCTAGGATTTTGTAATCCTATTGAATTATTTTATAATTCTATAATTTATAACATTAATCAATCAAAATTGGGTAAATGAATGAAATTCAATTTTAAATACCCAAAACATTTTCAAGGTTTCTGATTCAGATGTAGTAATCTCACTATCAGGAGGTCTACACTGAATTTGCTCAAAAACCCTGGGCAGAATGCACAAATCAGCTATCTATGAACTCTGAATAGAAAATTGTAGCAGATAGCATGTAGCAAATAAATGACAATTCAAGGTATATTTTCCTTGCCCCCACCCTAATCACATTTCCATCCTATGCTTGGCCTCTACTCAAAAATAGCTTGAAGCAAGGCGCGGTGGCTCAAGCCTGTAATCCCAGCACTCTGGGAGGCTGAGACAGGAGAATCGTGAGTTCAAAGCCAGCCTCAGCAACGGAGAGGCGCTAAGCAACTCAGTGAGACCCTGTCTCTACATAAAACACAAAATAGGGCTGGGGATGTGGCTCAGTGGTTGAGTGCCCCTGAGTTCAATCCCCGGTACCAAAAAAAAAAAAAAAAAAATGGCTTGAGTCCCAGAAGTGTAAACAGGGTATGGAAAGAACTCAAGAGAGATTCTCTCCAGTCCAAGGAATAAAAAAGGGCATGGAGTAGGAGATGTGACTGAAAGAGTAGGTGATAACCCTGGTTTCTTTGGTGTGTTTGTTTCCTCTCCTGTCCCAGTGCCCAAACAAGCACAAGTCCCTAAGAGGCAATCCTGTGGCAGCAGGCGATGGCAGTACAAGTAGAACAGGTATCGAAACTTTGGAGGGAATCCTTTATGACCAGATGAATTGTGTTCCAATGAGTGAGTGGATTTGAAATTTCTCTTGTTTTTCTTTACTCGCCCCTTATTTAATGACAGAGAATTGGTGCCCCTGGCTCCCTGGAGGACGGCAGAGTAGGCAGGTATATTTTACTTTCTCAGTCATTAGACTAGCAACAGAGGCACACAGGAACTGGACAGTGAATCTAACTAGATCAAATTTAAAGAAAATGGCAGTGTTTTCAACTAACGATATCAGAACAAGTGGACATCTATATTAACCATGTTTTTTTCTGTATTATATAATTTTTTGTATTATATGATATTTTGATGTCTTTAAAAAAAAAAAGAAAAAGAAGGCCAGTCAAGGAGAGACTGCCCCTTCTGGGGCTAGACAACTGTTCAAATAGCCAAGGGCTCAGCTGGGATCACATACTTCACATGCAAACCAGTGAGTCCCAAGTCTGTAGCACCAATCTACTTCCAATCTAACACATACCTCAAGCCAACTAAATACTCTGACACTGTATCATCCCAAGGCCAGGTACCAAGCAACTTAAGACCAGCCCTGTGTCCCAAAGCCCACCGGAATTATTCCAACTGACCAATTCTAAACTGTTACTTGCCCACTTTGCCCCCTGCTGAGCAAACTGCAATAAAGACGTTAACTCAGCTTACCTTTCACTCCTGCATCTGCCTGCCAAACCTGCTATGACAATTCCCGTTCTCTCAGAAAACGTAAGCAATAAATTCTTCTATCGATGGCATTGACTGTTGGGGACTAGGTTACCTTAAGTGACTCCATCTTAGCTAAGATATCCATTGCAGTTCCTTATGACCCTGTGTTGAACCCAGAGCTTTGTCAATTATAAATAATCATGCAAAATACCGAATTTGTCAGGTACAAATGATAATGGAAAGTATCGATTGTGCGCAGAAGGTACATATAAATAACCTCATATGCACTGTTTCGCTAACGGCTCCATTCAGCTTCTTGACCCCCACTTGCTTGCAGCTATGCCAACCAGGATGTGGTTTCTGCCTTTAAATACCCTGAAATGCTCAGCCTTGGTGCTGTTCCCTGCGGGGTCTTGTAGGGAACATTCCCGGCTGGCAAATAAAGACATCACTGGGACTGGCCGGCTAATCAAGACTCTCCAATTTGGACATCACTGGGACGTGATGTTTTCTGAGTGGTCTGCCCCACATTTGGAGGACCCAGCGAGATCTACTTTTGGTGCAGTTGAAGTGAGATTGCCCAGGGGAAGGCCTCTGAGAGATGTTCCTCAGCCCTGGGTCATCTCTCCACCTGCCCCTGCCAACCTAAAACTGCTGAGAATCACCTTTATTTCCCCAGGGAAGTCTGGTCTGTGTGCATCCACTTCAGGAGAGTCTCAGGGAACGCTGGATGCAGCATTCATTTCCCAGCTCCAGGGCTGGCAAGATGTCACTCAGTCCACTGGTCCAGGTCTGATCTTCTGTATGTGTTTTTGGTGCCTTGTCTGTTGTGTGTCTTGTTGTCTGTCTTTGTCTGGTTATTACAGGTCAAAGTCAGTCCACCTCCCGTCTGTCTTGTATGCCCCTTCAATGTTTTCTGTCCTGTTTTCAAGAAGTCCAGAAAAGGGCTGCAGATTACGGCACTTTCTGTCATGCTTTCTCCCTCAGAAAATTCTGTAAAATGGAATGGCCCACATTCAAGGTCAGATGGCCTCCAGAGGGGACCACCAACCTCCCCACCACCCACTGGGTCCAAAAAAACAATTTTGAGGCTGCCGATCACCCAGATCCAATACTAACCCCCCAAAAAATAGTTAAGAAGGTTTTTAATTGTGCTCATGCAAGCTTGCACTAAAATGTAAATGGCTGCCAAAGGACCAAAAAAAAAAGAAAAAACAAACAAACAAACAAAAAATGTCAAGAGCAAAAGGAAAAGGTAAAAACGCATTTTAAAGATTGCCTTCAGCTGGGCGCGGTGGCTCAAGCCTATAATCCCAGCACTTAGGGAGGCTGACACAGGAGAATCGTGAGCTCAAAGCCATGGCAAGGTGCTAAGCAACTCAGTGAGACCCTGTCTCTACATAGAACACAAAATAGGGCTGGGGATGTGGCTCGGTGGTTGAGTACCCCTGAGTTCCATCTCCAGTACGGAAAAAAAAAAAAAAAAAAAAAAAGATTGCCTTCTTTTAGGAAATTTTGCATTTGTCTCTCAGTCAGCCCCAGATAGTCACAGAAAACTCTTGAAAACTTAAAGGGTTTACAGAGTAACTTCCAACTATAAGAGGTGACCCAAAAGTTTTTAACCATGGCAGTCTAGCTGATAAATGTTTTTCAAAATGCCAGGTTAAGTTTTTGGTGGCCACTATCCAAGAGACCAGAAAAACTGTTTTAGAATGGGACCCTGAACTGAGGGGGTCCTCCCAAGGGGATCAATGGAAGCAGACTACCTTGCTGCCTCTTTGGGAGATTCCTTCAGGGAGAGATGGGACCCTGTCTGTAGACATTCCCTTAACTCTTTTCACCTCTGATGAGTGGGACCACATCAGGACAGAAACTAGGAAGGCTTGAAAACTTCTATTTCTGAGTTCTTAATTTTGACCTGGTGCTCCTAGGTTAATGTTTTTCTGATTAGACCTATTTTATCTAATTGTAAAGGTTTTTTAACACTCTGTTTCATTCAGAGGCCAATTTACAAGTGTTAGCTCTCAATCTAACAGGTTTTTAAAAATAAACCACAAGGCCTTTGTTTTGTGTAGGTACACTGGTGTATTGTCAGTCTACATATGTTCACTACCAAAATTGATATATGAACTCATCAAATGAAATTTAAAAAATGGATCCAAACACCTTTGGTTCATGTGATTTAAAGAGTTCAATTTAAGGGCTGGGGATGTGGCTCATTGGCAGAGTGCTTGCCTCGCACGTGTGAGGCACTGGGTTTGACCCTCAGCACCACATACAAAAGACATAAATAAAATAAAGGTTTAAAAAAAACTTTAAAAAAAAGAGTTCAATTTAAATTGGGTAAACAAATAGAAATAAAAATGTCTTTAAAAGTTACTAATTCACAAGCTTCTCTAGGTGGTCAGTTGTTAATAAAATGATGATGTCTATGAAATGTCTAAGATCCATTGCTTCTAGGATTTTTCTTCAACAGGAGAAAAATGAAGCTGTTCAATACAATTGTCTGATATCTTTTTTTTAATAACGGTGGAATATTTTTTAATATATTTATTTATTTATTTTTATGTGGTGCTAAGGATCGAACCCAGGGCCTTACGCATGTGTGGCAAGCATTCTACCACTGACCTACAATCCCAGCCCATGATATCTTGTTTTTTAACAATAAGTAAATTTGATCTGAAATGTATGAGATTGATCATAGATATATTTGTTAGAGACATCTGATTGGTTTACAAAGTTAAAATGCTAACTATTAAATAATATATCAACTCTTCTTAACTCTTTAAATTTCTTAAGATAATATACTTAAACATTATTGGTGTTTTCATAAACTGGTAAATTTAAAAAGGGTTTAAGATTACTCTGTGTCATCACTAAAAACAAGGATATTAAGATAATAAAGGGTCTAAAGGTTTAAAATACATTTCAATTAGACTACTATAAATAACAAAGTGTATTTCATCTTATTAAAATAAGATGGTGCTGGCGCTATAGCTCAGTGGTAGAGCGCTTGCCTAGCACATGTGAGGTAGTGGGTTCGATATTCAGCACCACATATAAGTAATAAAAGAATAAAATAAAGATCGATCAACAACTAAAAAAAATACTTATTAAAAAAGTAATGTGGGGCTGGGGTTGTGGCTCAGCAGTTGAGTGCTTGCCCAGTATGTGTGAGGCACTGGGTTCAAACCTCAGAATCACATAAAATAGATAAAGATATAGTGTTCATCTACAACTAAAAAAATTTTTTAAAAATAATGTAATTGTCTAATTTAGAGATTTCATAAGGGTTATTTCAGAATGTAAACAAAAAGAGAGATAAACAAATAAAAAATCAAAAGGTTCTGAATATTAAAATATATTTAGTAAAAAAAACATTTCTGGGTAAAAAAGTCTCTGTGGTAAAGTTGTAATACATCTAAGTAGACAACTAGAGGATGTAAGTGATAAAACGGTCTGTACAAGTGAACGACAAATTTGTGTGTAACTAAGCTGGTTATATATATGTAATACAAATAGTTAAAGCTATTCAAGGTTTTTCCCTAAGGTCAAATATTAATATACTGGGATAAACCCAAGTTTAATCTGTGAAAATGGCAAAAATTTCTTAAAACATGAATTCACTCCTACCATTGTCTTTGTTTTCTTCTCTAGAACAACTAGTCTTGGGAAAATGAAGGTTTGTACCACTCTGGTTAAATAGCAACTGTTATTTTATAGTATTCTACTACACTACAGAGTCTAGATTTTGCTTTAAAAGCTAAACTTGACTAATATAAAAAGATCAATGTAATTGTGGTACTGTTACTCTTCTTTACATATTAAATGTGTCCATATCTTTCAGGTATACAAGTCTTTAAAAGGTTTAAAGGAACGTTTTGTCAAGCTGGTGTTCTACAAACTCAAGTTGCCTATAATGGTAATTTCAGATGTATAAGAATGATAAATTTTATTGGAGATTTATTTATATCATTTCATGTTTTATAACCAAACCTAAACCTTATGTTACCTTTTACACTGGAATATAAAAATTTAAAAGACAATGAGAGCCTGATCTGTTTAAAGGTTAATATTATAGCTAACATTCCTGTAGATGCAGGAACTGTATACACATCTAAATGACCACAAAGCAGGCCAAACTTCAGTTCATTTAAAGTTGTATACAAAAGATTGATTTTTGTTTTAGAGATTATTGTGATCTCAAACAGGGAATCTGATATATGACTCAGATTAAGCCAACTACAGACAGATAGTAAATAAAGGAGGTAAAAATAACTATAAAGTTATAAACATTAAGTTAAAGCCCAGTACTCTTACTTTAAAACTGGTAAGATTGACTTGCTGGATGTTTAAGGCCAAGGCTTAAAGATGAAGGTTAAAATAAAGGGGCTAAGGAAACCAATATTTAGCTCTTGCCCTCTGAGTCAGCCTGAACCCTGAGAAAAGGGAAAAACTTTGCAACTCTGGGCCACATAACCTCTAGATCAGGGAGATTAATGAGACCACTAAAGAACAGAGAGCCAATCAGTGTATATGCTGCAAAAAGGGAGGGTCACTGGAAAGGAGAGACAACCCTGATGCTTCCAAGGAAGCCACATGATCAGCCAGACCTCTACCCATGCTAATGCAGATAATACTAGCAGAGCTAAGAGGCTGCTCATAAGTTCTCCAAGAGTGTCCACCAACAACACAGCTGACTCTTAACAATGGATAAAAACAAGGTCCATTTGACCATCTTGATCTGGAACACCTAGTGAAAACACTGAAAACCAAAACACAACCATTCCTGGGCATTAAAAAAAAATACTCATTTATAGCTTAAGATACACACTTGGGTTAGCCCCCCCAAAATAAGTAAGACTGGAGACAACAAAAGAGAGTTTCTTAGGCAAGAGTATCTGATAACTAACAAGAAAAATTGCCAGTCAAAAGTTTTTAGTCAGTTCAAGGCCTACAGATCTTCCTAACCTCCTACATAGGTAAGCTTAGTCAATGTTTACTAGTATGATTCTCTAGCCCTAAGTAAAGTAACTTCACTAAGTCTTGTGTATACATTCCTGATAATTCTGACAGTACTAATGATTTACATTCCCAAATAAAGGCCTTATGAGGCTTTGTTAGGCCTTTTTATGGGGATAACTTCTCAGTTCTTACACCTGCTGGTGAGGGATTATTGATTTCTATTATCTTCATGATATGCATTGACATGTTCCAGATGCTACAACATTTATTATGTATCCATCTCATTTCAGTATTTATGTCTCTTTGTTTCTCTCATAGAAACACCCACCCCCAGCTGAACTTACAACCTTTTCTTCCTGAATCAGACTTTCCTCATGGACCCCTTGACCCCATTTCTGAAAAGGGACTCCAAACTGCTTGCCCCACTGCACATCGCCCCCTCTCAGCTTGAAGTAGCAAGAGTGGTCATTGCCCTTTTCCTTACAACAGTAGGAGGTCCCTAAAACGAGAGGAAAAATGCAATTAATGTAAAAAGGTAACTGGGTCAAATCACAAAATGGAGGCTGGCTTGAGTCCAAAAATATGTTGTAAGATATGAGCTGCTAAAACAACATATTTCCTCAGTCAAACTCCCACTTCTAACCTTGGGTCCCCGTACAACTCTTCTAGCTCTATTAGACTCAGTCTTCCTGTTTCTAAATCTGACAAAACCTAATGTCACTCAGGACTGCTGGTTAATTTCCACATGGTTTCAAAGGACATTTGGTTTCCCTGTTTATCAGGAACAACTCCTTGCTTATCCTTACAGCTTTCTGGCACTTCAGAATGGAACAAGTTATGCGTGATTGTTCACATTATTCCCCAAGTGTACTAGATAGTGGAGAGGCTAGATGACAACATCTGGGACTCATACAATCAACTGTGTACTGATGATGATAAATCAATGATTTGATTAGTCCCATAAAACCAGTAGGAAATGTTGTGGACTAGGTTAGCATAAGTGACTCCATCATAGCTGAGACATCCATTTCAGTTTCTCATGACCCTGTGCTGAACCCAGAGCACTGTCAGTTATAAGTGATCCTCTGGAAGGTACCGAGTTTGTCAGGTAGAAATGATTGTGGAAAGTACCAATTGTGCGCAGAATGTATGCATTATCTTATAAGCACTGTTTTGCTAATGGCTCAATTCAGCTTCTGGACCCCTGCTTGGTAACAGCTATGCCAACCAGGATGTGGTTTTTGCTTTAAATAACCTCAAATGCTCAGCCCTGGTTCTATTCCCTGCAGGGTCTTGTAGGGAACAGTCCCGGCCAGCAAATAAAGACATTACGAGGACTGGCCGGCTAATTAAGACTCTCCAATTTGGACATCACTGGGACTTGGTGTGTTTTATGAGCACTTTTCCCCACAACACTGACCTCTCTGTGTACTCAATCACTTCCAGAAGTTGAAATTCACAGGTATAATTTTAATATACACTAAAAATCAAACCTCAATCTATACCTCTTATGAAAATCAAAAGGAAATAAGTAAAGAGACTAGGGAAAGGGAAGAAAGAAAAAAAAAAGCAACTGGTAGAAATGATATTGCCAAATTACTTTGCTATATTGTATGCATGTATGAATATGGAACCACAAATCCTACCATATGTACAGTTATAATCCTGCAATTTAAAAAATGGAAAAAAGCAACACAAAATGGATCATCCTATCTATATCTAAATGTCAAATTATACAATTTTGTCAGGCACCATGGTGCATGCCTGTAATCTTTGCAACTCAGGAGGCTCAGACAGAAGGAGCCTTGCAAGTTTGAGGCAAGCCTCTGTAACTTAGTGAGACCCTATTTCCAAATAATACGACTGGGGATGTAGCTCAGTGGTCAAGATCCCCTGGGTTTAATCCACAGTTCAAAAAAATACAAAATAAAACTTTTAGGAAAAAACTTTGTGATCTTGGGTTAGATGAAGTACCCTTATCCTTGGATATAACATCAAAAATATGACCCATAAAAGAAGAATATAATAAGCTAGATTACATCAAAATTACAACATTTACATTACTAAAAGTATAAAAAGAAGATGGGAATGGGAGAAACTACATGCAAGCTCAACAATAAGCAAACAAACAACTAAATAAAAAAATTGATGGTAGTCAAAATATAGATTACAAATAAGCCCTTCAACAATTTTTAATATCATGACTCATTCTGTAAACACAAATTGAAGCCACAATTAGATAACACTACCCATCTATTAGAATTGTTAAAATTGAAAAACAAGAAGTGACAAATATCAGGGACACAGAATAACTGGAATTCTCATGCACCACTCATTATAGCCACTTGGGAAAATAGTTAGGCAGCTTCTTATTAAGTTAAATATGCATTTAACATACCAGCCAGTAAACCACTCCTAGGTGATTTAAAATAATAAAAACATTCAATAAAACCTGTAAATAAAAATTCTTATAGCTCTATTCATAATTACCCCTAACTAGAACCAAGACAAATGTCCAATTCATAAATAGATAAACACTGTGGTATGGTCATATAATGGACTACTCAAAAATACAAAGAAATGAACTATTGATACATGAATAACATTGATGAATTTCAAAGGCACTAGGCTTTGTAACAGAAGCCTATTTTCAAATATTACCTATTATATGATTACATTTATATGACATTCTGGAAAAAATTAAAGTAATGAGATGGAGCACACAATAGTACTTGCCAAAGCTTAGGATAAGATGGAGAGATTCATCACAAAGTTGTAGCATGAAAGAACTTTTTTTTTTTTTGGTGGCACTGGGGATTGAACCCACCAGGGTCTTGCACATACCAGGCAGGCAGATATTCTGCCACTGAACTACATACTTTCTGAGCCCATTTATTTTGAGATAGGTTCTAAGTTGCTCAGACTGGCCTTGAGCTTGGAGATCCTTCTTCCTTGGCCTTCCAAGCAGCTGGTATGGCAGCTGTGTGCCACTGTACCGGCTGCCACAGGATATACATATGTATGTGTATGTGTGGGTGTGTGTTTCAAATGGGGGTTTGAACCCAGGGGCGCTTTACCACTGAGCTACAGCATTAGTCTTTTTGTCTTCAGACAGCATCTCATGAAGTTGCTTGGGACCTAGCTAAGTTGCCCAGGCTGGCCTGGAACTTGCTATCCTTCTGCCTCAGTCTCCTGAGTCATTGGGATTACAGGAACGCACTACAGTGCCCAGCAAAAGAGTACCTTTGTAGTGATGAAACTGTTCTGAATCTTTACTGTGGTGATGGTTACACAAATTGATGTATGTTAAAACTTATGAACTGTATGCCAAGATATGTGAGTACTTTATAAAGAACATTTTAAAGAGATAAGGAAAACAAATGCAAGCTGAATGCTTTGTCTTCAAATATATATGGGTTCAATTTTAATATTTAACTTACACAAATCTTGAAGAATAGATCTCTCTTCTGTCACAGAGCTGACAAAAGTTGCAGGGTCAAATCAAATTTATCAACCAAGGCAAAAAGACAGTGGTTTAGAGGCAATTTCAAATTCTCACAGTTCAGTTTTAACTAGGCAAATTGGGAATCTAGGGGACATGGAGGGAAGACAGATCAAAAATAAATCGAACTGCATTATTGCTGAAAACTGAAAGCCAATCTTCAAACATGTTCTATTGTTCTCAATTTAAATCTCATGAAAAGCAACTTATCAGGCATCCCTCTGCCTCCTTCACATAAGAATGACTGTGGCCTTCAAAACAGTAGAAATCACTTACAGCTTTAAGGGTGAGATCACAATGGAAAACAAGTGTCCTGAGTTGTGTTAAAATTTCTCTTTTGGTGTTTTATAGATCATTTCATCTTTCTTTAATATTTGCCACACAAACTTTGTAGAGTTTGTTGGCTGCTTCTACCTTCAGGGGATATCACAGAAAACAAATAATATTGATCTCCAGAATTTATGTTTTAACATAAATACTTATTGTAAAAAAGCTGAATTTAGATAACTGAAAAGTCTTTTATTCATGAAAATCTTGAAATAGTCTATATTTTATATAATATATCTATATTTTAAATGGGATACTTTTAAATGTAATTAATAGTAATCATTCTGGGGAATGACTCAAGTGTACTTGGCTTTAATGAATAGTCAAGCACAATTTACAATTACTATATTGTCTGTCTATAAAAAAAGGTTCACTTCTATTTAAAATAGCATTTTCTATTTTCATTTACTGTTTATCTCGGCATTTGTTGATCAAATAATACAAAATTTTAGTTTATACTTCCTAGTAGGTGCTGGAGTTAGCACACATACAATATACACATTTGCCTAAAAGGTGAACTTTCTGAAAAATCAAGTAAAAAATATTAAACTACTGCTTGAACACAATTCTTTCACAAATGAAACCCCAAATTCTTAAGTCTCTTAGCATAGTCATTCTCCAAGTGTGGATCTCCACCAGCATCGCCCAGGAACTTGTTAGATACGCTATTTGGGTCTCACCCTTGACCTACTCAATCCTCAACTCTGAGGTGGGCCCAGCAGGCTGCTTGAATAAAACTCCTACTTAATCCCGATACATATTACAAGCTTAAGAACAAATGCTTTGCAGATTATTGCTAATTCAACTTTCAAACAACAAAAATATATTACTTTCTGAAGCTCTTCCTCTTGCAACTTTCGCTTTTTCTCTAGTTGCTTGTTAGGATTTTTTGCTAATCCACCACATGAGCACCACTGCTCCTCCTCTGCAGGAAACACGGAAGATTTTGCTTCTTCATATTCATCTTGATGTTGCATGCATAACAGTTAGGCTTTTTGGAGAGCACTTTCTATTTTTAGCTATACAGGAGAGAGTATATTAAACATAGAATTTGCCAAAACCCTACTATACAAGTTTCTTTAGCATATTCAGGAAGAAAGGAAGCAATATTTTAGAAAACTAGAGTAAAGTAGATGGTTATATAATATAGATGATTTTTAGATGTTCTCACACAGGTACATGAAACTGCAGTATAAAACTAGCCATTTTATTTTGTTCCTGTTTCCAAAGTTCCTTTAGTTCTTTCCTTTGTTTTTCTATTTCATTTTTCCTCCCCAGTAGAGGCTGTCAAGGATATCTTAAAAAAAAAATACGAAAAAGAAAAAAGGTGTTTTTCTAAAGAAATGCTGCTGTAAAAACAATCGTGCATCATATAAGTAAATTTTACCTGTACAAATTTGTTGGCTTGGAGAGCTGCAATTGTTGCAACAAGTGATTACTGTTTATGTCACTGAGGAGAGCACTGGTAATTAGACACTGTAGTGGCATAAACTCCTCGAATTTAAAATTAAGAAGTACATTTTATAATAGAAATGGCACTAAAATTCCAGATGCACACATTATTTCTCAAAACGAGAATCTTAAGTTTAGATTTTTTTCCTCCCAGAAAAATGACTATCCATGAATAAGATTATGAGAAAAATACTAAAGAAATTGTAAGTATAAATTAGAAAATGAGCAGCCAACACAGTAATCAATATTTGGATAAAATTGTGAATTCATCATTAGCAGCCATATCAATTTTATTTGTCAATAAAAAGACTAGCAATGAAGTTCTCTCCTCTAGTCACTGAAATTTTCTGATTTACAAGGCACTATTTGGGAGCTCATCTGACTAGTCTCTTTTAATAGAATCCTAGAAATGCACAGAACACTTACCTGTAGTCCAATGTTACTTCTGGTTGATTCTGCCAACTTTACAATATTTCTGGTGCACTCCAATTCTGAAAAGATTAAAGAAGGTATCAGAAGACAACATTAACTTGTTTTCCCCTCCGTACTCTATTTGTAATTCTCCAATTGAAAAGGGATTAGAAGCCAGGAATGATGGCATATGCCTGTGATCCCAGCACTTCCAGAGGCTGAGGAAAGAGGATTGCCAAGTTCAAAGCCAGCCTCAGCAATTTAGCAAGGTCCTAAGCAACTTAGTGAGATCCTGTCTCAATGTAAACAATAAAAAGGAGCTGGGAATGTGCCTCTGAGTTCAATCCCTGGTGCCTCCAAAACATAAGAAAAGAAAAAAGTGATTACACATACTAGTGTGCATCTTAATAAAATGTAGTAATTCTTAATTTTAAGTGTTCATCAGAATCACCTGGGAAACTTTTTCAATACACACTTGACTGGACTTTACCTCTCTGACACATGGAACCTAGCCTTTGTACTGTCTCTTTTTAAGGCTACTAGAAATGAGAAGGACATCATTGCCCTAGCTTCATGTATGACTATATGTGTAGTGTGACTCTACATCATGTACAACCACAGAAATGAAAAGTTGTGCTCTATCTGTGTCTAGTGGTTGACCCACAGCAAACAAATATATCTACTGAAAGTCTATTTCAAGAAGAGAAAATGAATAATGGTTTTATTTATTACAATGAAACAACTAAATACTTTGTAATCTTAATACTTACAGTCTATAGAAAATGAATCATAAACAATTTAGTTCTTACACACCAAAGTTAATCAGATGCTCCAAAAGACAACTCATCCAAATTCAGCTTTTTTTCAACCCACGACACTATGTTCTTTGTATATTTGGACCATGATTTAGCATATGACAAGGCCAACTCCATAGAGTCAGTGACTTTTAACAGCACACTGTCTAATTCTATGGGACAAAAATTTCCTGAAAATAAAAACATCAGAGTCAGTCTTTGCTAAGTATGGTCTATAATAATTCTAAACAAAGCAGCGTTCAGACAAATTTGTAATCGTAAGGCATAATTTAAAAATAAAATGGTTTCAAATTACAATATGTTTTATCTTAATCTATATTTCTGTTATTCAAGATAGAAGGCTTATATTCTTAATCAGTCCCATATCATCAAATTATTGATCGACTCAACTGGGATTTCCTCTTAAGGTTTATACATAACACTTTCTATATCATTCTGCACTAAAAATGAGTATACTAGCTAGATAGACTAGTTGACTAATCAAGAAGACATTAAGTAATCCAAAACACTTAATGAAAGAAACTGCAAAATGTTTCACAAGTTATAAGTACATTGAGTATTGAGGATTATCTTTGTCTTTCGATGATTCCATTGAGTCCACACAAATGTTTTCAAAAGACTTTACAACATGGAAGAAAACAAATTTAAGATTAGTGCAGAAGACAACAAATCTCTGCTTCAGAAATTTCCCCCCAAATTTGTTACTTTTGCAGAATTCCTGCTAAAGGATTTCAAGGATTTAAAACCCTTGAAAGGGCCTGAGAAGTCTGTTTAAATGCCAGACACCTTTCTAAGAATTTATATGGCTTTTTACCAAGCAGTTCTTAAGATCCCAGGATGAACAATCTCATTGTTTACTAACAGCATTAGTTAACATGAATGAATCTATCCAAAAGTTTAAAATTCTGCATATCCCCAAAAATTAGGAAGTGAATGGAGCGATCTAAAGAAATTGCTATCTAAACAGAAGATATAGATTTGTCTTGTCCAGCCATCTTTGACCATTTTACTGTATTATAAGCACATCCTTGAAAGTTTCTTGGAGAGCTTAGCACAGAACTTTCTGTAAAGATGCAAATGTTTTATATATGTAATATCCTATATGGTAGCTAATAACTACATTGTAGGTACTTCCTTGTACATCTTTAAAGTACCTAACATGACTAAGAAGTAAAATTTTACTTTTATTCAATCATTAATTAAATTTAAAGAACAGGATATAACCAGTGGCTACCATATTAGCAGGGCTAGAAAACAACATCTATGAAAACTGTTAAATCTTAAACAAATTTGATCTACTTGGTTGAGCAATACAAGGCATGTAGGAATTTGATGCAAAAGGGATCAAAAAGACCTAGGTCTCAAGTCCAGCTCTATTATTTGCTCTATGACATGGGATGACACATTTAAACTCATCTAACTTTCATTTGCCCTTCCTGAAGAAGGAGATAAGAACACTATATTGATAAGGCTATTCTAAGAATTAAGGTGATGTAATGTTATTAGCACAGCAGAGGGTACATAGTAAGCACTATTAAAATGAATTGTGGCTAGTATTTTTAAAGTGTATTTTTCAAAAACCTTCAACAAACTAATTTTATCATTAGGATTATATCATCATGAGCTTTCTAATCCTAATCTCTAGGGAAAATTAAAACTTCAAAAAAGAAAAGACAAGGCACAATATTTTTGAAATAGGGAAAAGTATTTTCCTATTAAAAGGCAGGACAGCACACATCCACATTGGAGAAGCAGGAATAGGAAATAGGATTCATAGTTAAAATTTAAATTGTTCAGTCTTGCTACACACAGAAAATAAAAAGGGCTGCCCATCCTCCTGCCTCAGCCTCATGAGCTGCTGGGATTACAGGCATGTGCCAGCACGCCTAGCAGCCCTTTTTATTTTTTATTTTATTTTGAGACAGGGTCTCGCTAAATTGCTGAGGCTGGCTTTAAACTTGTGCGCCTCCTGCCTCAGCCTCCTGAATTGCTGGTTTTATAGGCATGCACCACCATACCAGCTTAAGTTTTCACATTAGTTTGATATAATACCTGGCACATTGGTTGAAATCCTTTTTGGATCTGATCAATCTTATTTTTTTGTTTTGGTACCATGGATTAAACCGAGGAGTATTTAACTACCCTGCCATATCTCCACCCTTTGTTTTAAATTTTATTAGGAAATAAATGAAATACTTAAGTTAAAAACATTAAAGGCTTCACTTCCACACAAACTTAACCTACCTTATTTTCGAGAGAAACAGGCAGTAGTAAAGATGCGTCATTGCCTACATTTTCCATAAGGAAGATTGTAAACCTATCCAAGGATGTTATTAAAAAAAAAGAAAAAGGTATATTACTATGCTTCTTTGTCAGAGGCTTCACAATCATGTCATCTAGGACAAACTGTTTTAAGTAAGAACCTGAGGGAAAAAACTCCTAGAAATCTATTGACATGAATCAGTAGCTTGCAAATGAATGCTGATTCTAAATAGCTATAAAGACACCACCCAGTGGGTTCCTATAGCAACACAGAATGTGGCTTTTTCAAAGTTGTGATAATATGTTACAACAGTTAATACTTTACTTTCTATACATGCTACATGCAGTATACTCAAACACACTAAGGCCCAGTACCTTTAAATGGCAGTCCTCTAATTACATATTCCCAAAAGTAAATGTCAAAGTTTTGACAGATGAATACATTTCTTGGAATATATCATTTTTGTTTTCTTCATTAACTTCTGTAAAATTCACAGCTGTGGGGAAACTGTGGTTACAATAAATGAGGAAGAAAATATTCATGCAAAATCATTTAATCCTTTAAAAATTCACTATTACTTCATTAAAATATTCAGAAACTGAAAAGGCTAAGATATAAAACTGATAGGATGATCAGTTATTCATTAAGAAAACCATAAAAACACCAGTATGCATGCAAGTAGTTGGCATCCTAAACTCCCTACTCTATGCTTTACATAATTTGACACATATTGAAAGTGACTTAATGAGAAATCAATGTGTCTTGGGGTCAGAGTCTGTTACACCAGACGCTCTTCATGAAGAGTGCTGTGCTATTTTCTCATGCTCACTGCTTTCTGGTGTTTCTAAAAACAGTGAAAGATGCTATGGCTCACTGAAATTAATAGGAAGCACATACTTACAATGAACCACCAATAAGTGTAATTTTACGTACATTTATATGTATAAAACCTATAACAATATATCATATTTTTTATAAATCCAGTGCTTTAGAGAATTTAAATTCCTATTTATTCATAGTTTTATGGCTCACCATAGGCTCTTTGGCCCTGAGATCTATGTTAATTGACATATAGCTGTATTTGTTTATAATAGAGACATTTTGCATTTTGTTAATGCAAATTATGAAACAACTAAAAGGGTTTTATTAACCTCTGTAGCACTCTTTTTTTAATAATATTTTTTAGTTATACATGGACACAGTGTCTTTAGTTTTGTTTTACTTATTTTTATGTGGTGCTGAGTATCTAACCCAGTGCCTCACACATGCGAGGCAAGCATTCTGCCACTGAGCCACAACCTCAGCCCCCAAAATCTGCAGGTGAATTGGCTTTTTTTCCTTTAAGTAAATAAATCATGCTATTCAGGCTGGTAATAAGGAGCAAATGGTTCCCTGCATCCTACCCTCTCTAGTGTCCTTACCAGTAAGATGCAGGCAGAGAAACCATGTGGAGAAGAAACCACCTTCTGATTTACTAATCATTTTAATCGTGGATGGGCACTTTGAAAAACAAATCAGCCCCATCACCAAACATTAAAGTTTGAAAAGTGTAGTGCATGGATGCAGTGGTCTACACCTGTAATCTCAGTGGCTTCAGAGGCTAAGGTGGGAGGATTCCGAGTTCAAAGCCAGCCTCAGAAACTGAGTGAAATCCTAACCACCTTAGGGAAACCCTGTCTCTAAATAAAATAAATAAATAAATAAATAAGCTCCAAGCTCCGGTCTCCATTTTGCAGATCACTGAATATTTTTCATTTACAATATCAATATTTTTTAGGAGCCTTCAATATTAGGAGAAGAAACAGGGAGGAAGGTTTTATTTAAAAACATGTAAACTTACTCTGAAGAGAACCATTTTTAAAGTTTTCTAGTCTCACAAATTCTTGCTGAAACAGTGAATTTCACAAGTATTTTCCCCTTTTAAGTTTCATCCAACACAAAACTAATAATCCCAAGTGTAAAGACAGTCATCCTGGCAAATAATATTCAAAAGATTACTTTACCTCAGAGATAAAACCATCTCCAAGGCAATTGAGAGACCACTCTCTTCATTTGCTTCCAGAATGTGCACACCAGCCACACGGGCACTCCTTCCCCAGGACATCCTCAGTGCACACAGTAGCCACTGACAGCACTTGAACTAGGCCACGATTTCCAAGCATGGAAATTTTACTATACAGACACAAATTTCCCTAAGTAGAGTTAAATGGCACTTGCAAACAATCTATTGAAAAACAAATTTGGTTACTAAGCACATTTTTAAAAGCCACAAGAGAAGCTACCCACTTCTCCCACTTGAAATTATCTACCACCTATACATCACTTCCCAAGTCCACATCTTCAACTCCAAACCTCTCCATAACCCCCAATATGTTCAACACGTCTTGTCAATTGACATCCATCCTCTCTAGATGACAATTAGCAACCTACCACTACCACATCCCAGTTTCTGCCTTAGATCAGACCTTCAATTCTTATCTTGCCCATTACTTCTAACAATCTCCTAATTGACCTAAATACTCCCTTCACTCTCCATTTTTAGATGTTGCAGCCCAGAATAACTTTACTGATTATCAGTGGCAAGTCAATTCAGTGGAAAGTCCCAATTCTTGACTCTTCTAGCACACACGTGATGTGAATGCTCACACGCACATATGTAAATAGGATAAACTTATTTTACAATTGTAGTTTCATTTTCAAATCTTCAAATAAGCCTTGTTCTTGTTCTGCACTTGGTTTCTTTTACAAACCGAAATCACTACAACTGAACATCTTCTAACACCACTTGTCCTCACATAAACAAAGACACTTGTACACTAATAAACTACCTCAAAATATCATGAACTCATTCATAAAGCTCAAACTTTAAACATCAGTTGTTTGGTTGAAGTTAGTAGTTTTACAGTGTTCACTGACAAAGTTTTCCTTTTTAACGGGAAGAAAGCTGTAGGTGGGACTTAGTGGAAGTATTTAAATATCCAAGTATACATAACTCTTCACTGATAGACCTCATACATCAGAGGAGATGGTTATACAGTCATTATGATTAGGTCTCACTGGACACTATTTGCCCAAAGCAAACCACTTTTAATATATCCTCCTTACCTTTCACTTGTGCAGTAAGCATTTCGGTAGCACTTTGAAGATGAACAGAATTGAGGTTTGGATGCTTATTCATTATAGATTTTAAAACACAAAGAAGCTCATCCAGATGTATATGAATGACTTCAATGAAACAGTATTTTGAAAAAGGCAAAAAAATGTTTGTTTCCAAAGAAAAGTTCTGGAACTGTAAGCTACAAGAGATGACATGAAACACATTTCAAGTAGAAATCATTCCACAAGTTTTGCCTACTACACATTCACTTCTATTTCTACTACTGCAATTATGGCACCTTCAGAAAATTCTTGGTCATTTTAATTCATTAAGTATTTCAAAGACTTTCACAATCTGGGCAATCTAGCACTACCTTTTTCAGTTTTCTCAGTCTACATATGTTCTCCAGATTTTCCTGGAAACAATCATATAAGGTATTTCCTGCCTTACAGTTTTTACTACTATATATTTAATATATGTGGTAGCAACATTAAAAGCTCTAAAAAGTTTGATATGTTTACATAACTACTATGTTTAAAAATACATGTTTGGTTTCCACATTAGAATTATTCATTCCATGAAGGAATTATCCGTTATTGGAAACAGTAACTCTCAGGCTGTATGTAAGGACCATCAGTTGACCTACATACTAAAAAACTGCAATATGAATTACATGTGATCAAATGCATAGATCTTTTAACATATGTTTCTGGTTTTTAGAAACATTTAATCAGTTGCTTATGATGAAAAATTGGGTGAACCATTTTAAAATTTCCAGATTTCTGCCTACTCTTCAAAAAGTAAGACTGGATTATGGCAGGCCTCCTATCTTTTTCAGCAGCTGGAGCAAAGCAGTGCTACCCTCTTAGATGTGCACTTTGCCCAGGACCCACTAAAGTTGAATCCTAGCCTCCTATGCTCATTTAAAACAACATCCTCCCCTTGCAGAGGGATGCAGAAAAGTTTTTATGAACCCCCCCCCCCAAATTAAGTGATCATATAATTTATCATAGAAACTAAAACACCTTTGTGAGGAAAAAGGAGGATGCTCTTTACAATCATGCTAGCATAATAGGCATATTCTGGATTATCATACCGGGCAAACCAGGATGTACTATCAACCCACTTTTAACACTCTGAAGTAATCTTCAGTGTAGGAGCACTCTCCAAAGCTTCAACCCCTCCCTTCCATCTTTCTCCATTCTATACTAATAGACTGTGCTCCTGAGGGAGAGCACCCCTTTGTTTGTAACCCTTGGACCTGATTGGTCCAAGAGTGTATTTAAGCTTTTGTACTTTCTGGAATAAACGGTGTTTTCTGCATCTCGTTCCGGTGTTTCTGCATCTCACTGGAGCAGAGCAGATTTTTTACCTACACCCCGGGGTCTGGAGACAGTGGCCTTGTGGATGTCCAGACAGACCCATATCGTCTTCCTCTCTGAAGACCCCTTTCCTTGTCTCTCTGGATGCCAACTCGACAAGCAGACCCAGGTGGTGAACCCCTTTAAGGCAATAAATGGCACCCCAGATGGGACGGGCTTCTCAACTCCTCGGTCAGTATGAATTCATGGCGATTCCCCCGTTTGTCTTGCTGGTGAAGGTAACACCAACCCTTTTTGTCATTGTCTTCTCTGTTTGTCTTTGTGTGATAGTTAAGTCAGGGAATATCTACTTCCTGGTTCCTCTGGCAGTCACAAAGGGTCTGATCAGCCCAGTGATTCTAACCCTAATTTTAAACATTTTCGTGTTCTTATCTCTCCTAGCTTTCGGGAGGCTTTCCCCTTTGTTTGGCTGTCCACCCACGTGGGCTACTCCCGTCTTCTCCCCAGCCTTCCTCTCCCTGCTCCTCAGAGAGTCCCCAGACTACCCCCTCATGAGCCCTCTGCCTCTCGGATTGGTGCTGCCCTGTGGCGCCCGTACTTCCACGCATTCCTTTTCCCAAAGCACAGGCCCCACCCCAGGAACGCACAGCCCCTCCCCTGCAGCGAGCTGCAGCACTTCCAAGCTCTGGCGCACAGAGCACTACTCTGAGTGACCCAGCTTTCCTGCCAGCCGCTGGACAAAAAAGTAAAACAAATCACTTTTGCTGAGGCTGCGCCCGCCAGCCACAGCACCTCAGTTCCAAGTGGCATTGATCCCGCGAGTCCCGTGGCTCCGCCCAGGTGCTGGCCCTGCACCGCTGCTCCGTGTGCCAGCTTTGGCAGCTCCGCCCATTTAAACTCTGTCAGTGGAGAACTGCTTACTGCTGCAAGACTTCCCAGGGAAAACTGAACAAAAGCACTGCCAAATAAGTGTCCCGTACAAAAATTTTCTTTGCACTTGCGGAGAAAAAAAAAATTCCCAAAAGCCCTGTGTCGGCACCTCCTCTAGCCAAGGCCATACCCCACTGCCTCCAGCCAGCTTCCTGATGCAGGCAGCCCAAAATCACTGCCTGCCCCACCTGCAACTCTCCCTGCAAACGTAGAGTGCAACTAATGGAGCTTTCACAAAGAATGCTTATTTTAAATCTGCCTCATATTCTCCTTTTTCTTCTTACAATCGGCAGACTTTTCCCACCTCCTCTTCCTTCTGGCCCCTCTGCCCATTTCTCTTCTCTGCGCCACTGCCTTCTCCTCCCTCCAGAAGGAAGCACTTTGTTACACGCAGAAGGTGTGCAGAGAATCACCCTCCAGGCCTGTGGGAGCCCCTGCCAAATGCTTTTCCACTGCGGCCAGCCGCAACTGGCTCCAGGACAGCTGGGAAAGCCTGCCAGTAAAGTTGGCTCAGAGGCACTTAATTCCTCTCTCTCCTCCCTGCCTCCTACTCTCTGGGGGGAAGGGATGTTACAGACGAGGGAGACACAGGTCCAACCCCTGCCCAATGTTACATTCCCCTGGCTGCAGCGAGCCTCTGTCAGGGACAAACTCCTCCCATGGCACAACCGCTTGCCCACCCCATATATGCAAGGTTTCTATGGTTATTTGGGGAGGACAAATTACATATCTCCCACATTAAAATGTTTATGTCTGTAACTGTCATTGGAATGATAAATGATTTCTCTCACTTAAATTGGCTGTCTGTTTAACCTGAAAACCTTACTGGCTCAAAATCAGATTCCTAATTAACTTAACCCCTCTCCTAGAGTTACTTTGAGTTGCATTGACAGCCTAAACCACTTCCTAAAGACTAAATATATATCTGACAATAATGGATAATACTTTTAAGAATGTAGGCCTTAGAGATTTTTCTTGAGTCAAAACAGCAGCTTTTAAAACAAAAGCAAAATGGAAACACAAGTAAGTGGCACTGGCTTAATGCTGTTAATGTTTTTAAAGTTTCTACCTTTAAATCATATATCTAATTCATATTAAAATACCCCTAATAAGCACTGTTTCATTAAAAATTCTGACTTCAGTAAATATTTTTGCATTCTATATGGGCCAAATTATATACTACAATTTACACTATAATTTCCTATAGCTACGTGTTCTCTGTACCTTTTGTAGAGTTTTGTTGTTGTTTTCTTTGAATAGGTTTGCACCTTGATGGTAAAACTCTATTTAATTTTAGGTGTTTCTCATGTTATAGCATTTATATAAAGGAACTGATCCATGTAAATACTTTCCATGTTTTTTCCTCAACATTTAAACCACTAGTTATCATATGGTATCTCTCTTTCACCCCTAATGATTTTGGCTCTCAAAGTGACTCTAGACACCTCACCCTACTAAATGGAGCAATGGCCTATTCTTGAGCCTAAGGTTTCAGCATTAAAGAACCTTGTCCACAAGCAACTAACTTTAGGTCATTTTGAGCCTTCAACTAGCCCTCATAATTCTCTCATTTTTGTCATTCAAAAAAAAAAATCAAACAAATGGAGATTATTATAGGACCTTAGACATATCAACAAGAAAATGGAAAAAATGGGCACATGTCAAGGTGGCCTTCTTTCCCCTCAGCCATCCCTATAGATCACTATGTTGCTATCATTGACATCAGGGATTGCTTTTTTTCCATCCCTGTTTATGAGGCAGACAGGCCTTACTTTGCCTTTTGTGTCTGGAAACCTAATCATGCCAATCCTTGTGAGCAATATCAATGGAAATTCTTGCCACAAGGAATAAAAAACAGCCCTACCACCTACCAAATGTTTGTGGCTAAAGCCATCACCCCCTTAAGGATCAATGGCTAAGCTGCTCATTATACGCTACTGCCCTTGCAGGTAAAAAAGCAACCCATGTAATTAAGGCTCTAAAGCAAACAATGCTATTCATGGGTGTCCCATGGTCAATCATAACAGACAATGGCCTGGCCTATGTCTCCCTCAGATTAAAAGAATTTTTAACTTCCTGAGGAATTTCCCATACCAAAGGGATTCCCTATAAGCCTCAGGGACAAACAATCACTGAGAGAACCAATCACACTCTAAAGGAGATGCTTCAGAAATTTGATTCTACAGAGAAGGACACTTCTTTGAGATTGTTGGATGCTTTATTTACCCTTAACCACCTCACTTTTGACAAACAAGGCCTCAATGCAGCAATCTGACACTGGGGTCCATTTACCTTCCCTACCCCTCTTCCCTCGGTGCGATGGAAAGACCCCTTGACCCTTCAATGGAAAGGCCCAGACCCTCTGCTCACACAAAGGCGAGGCTATGCTTGTGTCTCCCCCCCACCCCCCACGGAGTCTAAGCCCCTTTGGATCCCAGCCAGGAATATTCATCCAAGCCTCTCTTGAGAAGACAACCTGCCCCACCTGAAGTAAGAAGCCCCTTCTGTGAGTACCTAAACCAAAGCTAATGTTGTCTTTGACCCTTCTATTCTTCAAAAGGTATGGAGTGAATTATCAGCTCTGTTGGATCCATCCAATTGGGTTATCATTGGGCTCAGGGTTCTAAGCCTTCTTCTGGTTCTTCTCTTTGTCAAACTAAACAAGCTCTCAGTTCATATCGTTAAAAAATCACAGGAACACAAGAAATTCCTGCCACATGGACCATAGCCCTCAAGAACATGTAAGAAGCTCGCCCACCTCATCTTTGCTGGAAACACAAGGCTTCAACTTCGGCCAATCCTAACCCCTTCCTTTCCAACCCCTCCCAACCCCATCACCCCTTCTATTGGGAGAGAGCTCATTATGGGGCACGTGCATACAGGCTGGCTAGCCAATGACGGGTAAGATGCTCAGAGGGGCACAACCTAAGACAGGCACAGCCTTGTTTGCTCCCTCTCTTGCGCATGAGCTGATAATCAATGACGGGTAAGATGCTCAGAGGAGCACAACCTAAGCCAGATTACAGTTTCGTTAGCGCCTCCCTATCATATGCAGCATGTAGGAGCCTGGAAAATCCAGCAGAATGATTCTCTCTCATGAGGAGATTATCACAGATCCCTCCAACATGCTTGCTTATGGGCCATACAGGCCCCACTGACATTTCAAATAAAAGTAAAAAGGGAGATATGTAGGAGCACTCTACATACCTGCAACCCCTCCCTTCCATCTTTCCCCATTCTATGCTAATAGACTGTGCTCTTGACAGAAAGCACCTCTTTGTAACCCTTGGACCTGATTGGTCCAAGAGTGTGTTTAAGCTTCTGTACTTTCTGGAATAAATGGCATTTTCTGCATCTCGCTCCGGTGTTGCGGCATCTCACTGGGGCAAAGCAGATTTTTTACCTACACCCCAGGGCCTAGGGAGAGTGGCCCCATGGATCACCACTGTCCAGACAGACCCCATATCATCTTCCTCCCTAAAGACCCCTTTCCTCATTAGCTATAAAACCCCAGGTTCCCCACTGTACAGATGATAGAACAGAGGCTCACCTGTTCACCAAGTTATTAAACTGTGCAGCCAGAATTAGAAGTCAGCACATATAATTCCAGAATCCATGCTCTTAATGCTATACTGCCTCCCTATTGAAATAGTTCAGCTTAAGAACCAAAAAATATTTTTTTAAATTTGGTGTTATAATTAAACACATATTCATATTTTCAGAAATGTTGAAAGATAATCATTAAACAAATTATTCATTTTTCAGAAGAGTTAAAAGACACCAGAATCAAAAGCTATCCACAGCATAAAAATAAAAATATTACAACATAATCCATAAAATATGCCATTTATTAATAGCACTGTCAAGACTGAAATAAATGTGTAGAACAAAAGGAACAATAGACGAGGACACTAGGCAGACAAGATAAAGTGCTGAGCGTGTCAGAGCCAAGAGAATTCAACAAAAATGGTCCAAGTAGTGCTAGAAGCAATAGAGAAAACAGAGTCTTCCAGAAAAAAATCTGATTCATTCATCTATCAAATTTTATTGACAAGGAAAAATAAACAAATCAGGAGATTAACCACTAGCATAATCACCTCTGGAAATACGTAGACTAGATGAGTAAGACTAAAGGCAAAGGAAATACTCTTGCATACTATACTCCAATTGAAAAAGTTTTCTCAATGGGAATCTGGGTTCACAACTGACACCATTATGGATGTACACTAGAAATGAACAAGTGAATAAATGGATAACATGGTGAAAGACAGACATCTCATTGATAGAGTGTAATTTAGAAATAAACAGAGGGAGAAGACTATAATAATCTAGGTTGTGAAGGATTACAGTTGGAAACTTCAGTAAGAACTGATGTTCAGCTTGATATAAATGCTTACATACAGATAGCATTGATTTTATACAAAAAGGATAAAATAAAGATTAATACTTACAAATTTAAGTTGAAATTAATTTGAAAATTTACAAATTTAATTCAAATTACATACAGAAATATTATGGATACATGTGTATGGACACATGGATCAGCATAGATATATGTATTTCTTTTCTGTCAGATAAAAGGGTCTAAACAAATGGAACCCAAGTAGCAACAAGCATACATAGCACACAGGTCTTGGTCCCTGAACCATTCTCCAATAAAAGGCATCAGAGCTCCTTTGAGAAATGACTAATTCTAGGACAGAAACAGGAAACATATAAGCTGAGTCAACAGCATCATGGCATCATGTAGTGTCAGAATGTAAGGAAGAGGGAGGGAGGGAAAGAGGAAGAGAGAGCACGGAGAAGTATCAGGGAACAAAATCTATCAAATTATGCTATAGCCATGTATGAACATACCACAATGAATCCTGCTTATATGAATAATTTTAATGTATTAAATGAAATAATAACAAAATATTAGTAGAGTCAGCAGATCAAGAGGAAGAGAAGGGGAAGGAAAAGGAGGGTATTGGAGAAGGACAGTGATCAATGATGTTATGTGCACATACAAATATGGCATAAAGAATCCCCAATGTCTAGTTATAATGCATCAATAAAAATTTTTTTTAAAATATGAGGAGGATATGTCAAAGGTATACAGAAGTCAACTGAAAAGGTTCCCTCTGGCCAAAGCTGGAACTCAAGAAACAGATAGTATTGATTTTATACCTAAAGTATAAAATAAAGATCCATACTTACAAATTTAATTTGAAATTAATTTGAAAATTTACAAATTTAATTTAAATTAAATTAAATTTGAAAGTACAAATTCATGCAGAATCTCTCACAACAAAGAAATTTAAGCTTTTCATTTTTTTTTGGTACTGGAGATTGAACTCAGGGGCACTCGACCCCTGAGCCACATCCCCAGCCCTATTTTGCATTTTATGTAGAGACAGGGTCTCACTGAGTTGCTTAGCACCTCACCATTGCTGAGGCTGGATGTAAACTTGCAATTCTCTTTTCTCATCCTCCCTAAGTGCTGGGATTACAGCACCTTCAGTGTTTTAATATAAGATATAGATTTATCCCTATAATTATTCATAATGTACCTTAATGACACTGGATAGAGATCTAAAACTTCAAATTCTCTATCTGCTACATGTATAAGACTATAGGGCCATCTCACCCTGCACACAAGTAGTGGAAAAACAACCACCAAATTACTTATACCATCAAAGGAAGAGTGGAGTGATTCCATAGTCTTCAGATCTCTCATATATAGATATCATGTGAAAATTTGCGATAATTTCTCATCACAAAAGTCATGAAAACATTCTAGAACCTGGAGAAGAAGAGATAGCCTATGACACGCATTTCATCATTTGAAAACAAGTATTTGGCTGTGTTTTTCAGCTTCAAACTGAAAACTATTCAAAATGACGTATAATCTCCAACGTGAATCAAATTCTGATTCACAAAATCCTAAGACTGACAGATCTTTGTCCAAGTAACCATTCTTACAAAATGAGTAAATGACCTAAGTCATATTCCAACGCAAGAGCAGAACTAAGTCTAGAACCTGAATGACAATATTCTCTGGGAGAGGTTTTTTCTGTCATCTTTTACTGCCAATTAACCACTATATAACCTAGCTACAAAACTGTCTGCTGGTTCGAATCAAGAAGGGAACGAAAGGACCTACTCCTAGGAAGGTGATTCCAAATGGATTTCTGTTTCTATTGTGAAAAACTTAAGCATTTCCTTATTGTTTTCAAAAACAACTTTTCTAGGTTTTAATAAATGCTATAGAAATAAAAAATATTTATAGTGCAATAACTCATTTCAGTATGCTCAATAATTATAAAGACCAAATGCCTACATCAACACTATCCAGTAGAAAGTCCTGAAATCATGGAAATTTTCTGTGTCTTTACTCTCGAATATGGTAACCACTAGCAACATGTACTACTGAGCAGGTAAAAGGTGGCTACTGCAACTGAGGAGTTAAGTTTTCTACTTTAATTAAATTTAAACAGTCATGTATATCTAATGGCTACCATATCAGACAGTGCAAATTTACATAATCCCCACGGAGTACAGAATCAGCTAGTGAAATAATGAAAACTGAGCAGTGCTTTTATAGAGTGCCTGCCATGTAAGGCAGGTGCAATAGCCTGGAGAAAATATACCATTCTGTATGAATGACCTCTGGGGCTCCAAATAAGGCCATTATTTATCAGCAATAAGAAGTCAACAAAGATCATACAGTCTTAGTTATTCATACATCTGCTTGGTAAAACGTGGCAAAAAGTACTTGCCTTTTGGGTACTGAATGAATAAATTTCTTTGCATATGTACTCTATAAAATGAAAAACACCATGTTTAGAGGTTGAGTATCCCTTATCTAAAATGTTTGGAACCATAAATAGTTTAGATTTTGGAATTTTTCAGGCTTTGGAATACTTGCATAGACTTTACCAGTTCAGCATTCCTAATCTGAAAATCCAAAATGCTCTAAAATCGCAAACTTTTTTTCCTATTGCAATGGTACTCACAAAATTTTGCATTTTAGATTTTGGGGTGTGGAATGATCATTTCTGTAACTCATTTGGGTAAACAAAAATATAACCATAAACCAATCACAAAGCTACTTATCTAAATCTAGCCTCAACTGCAGGATTAAACACCTGAGGCAACAGTGAAATGACTTTGCACATTATTGCCTCATTCAATCTAAAGTATACTTTAAAAAAGGTATTCTGATAAGGCCAAAAGGTGACTTCTCTATCCACAGTTTTTACTCTTGAAGGCTAACTTTTCAGCTTTTGTAACAGTTAACAGATGTGAATTAAGAGGTAAGAAACAATGCCAACAATTTGAAGGCAAAAGACAAAGTACTGGCAAAGTCACTAGCAAAACACTGACAAGGTTTCTTCACACCAAAAAGGAACAGTAAAACAGTTCTTTGCTGTATGACCACTGTTTATTGTTGTGGTGGTAATTACAGAGGTCCAAGAATAGTTCTCAATACCCAGGGTCCATGTCTACAGAAACGTATGCAATAACACTACCTTAAAGAGTTACAGCATTTTCAACATTTTGACTGTTTGCCTGAAGATCATATCTTATGTCATCCTTACAATAACTCAATTAAGTAAAGAAATATTCTGATACTCTAAGAACTGGAAAATCACACTCAAACTTAAATATAAGCATATGATTATATATAGCATTCATCTAATCTTTTATAATGGGGTTCATTTATATGTTTACATATACTTCCTTGCTTAAGGAAAACCAAACAAAAAAGTTCTGGCAACTCAAATGAAGTAAATAGTAATTTTCAGATTTGATAATAATATTCCAAAGACAGAGAAAACAAATTCATATTAAATTCAAAATTCATTCTGACATGGCATATGTATATATTTTAAAATCTGACTGAAAAAACAAGTATTCAAATCAATCTCATTATATGAGAGTTGGTTATCAAAAAAAATGTTTTTCTGGGTTTTTAAGACTTAATTTACAAGCTTTTCAAATATTACTGACATATTTCTTATGTCAGTTAAAGTACTGCCATGCTTCTTATAAAAAGGATAATGTCCACACACATTCTGAAACTTAAGTATCAGTTAAAAATTTACTTCCCTGTATATCCTTTTATCTGAAGTGGTAGTCTCTTTATGTATCTTATTACCATTTTTCTCTTTTCTCACTTAGGATGGGCTTCCAATCCTCTTCTTGCCTATTCTCTGAGTTTTGGGAAATATGCTATGAAATATTTATGGGTAAAATAATATGATGTCCAGGATTTGCTTCAAAACAATGGAGGTTTATCTCTACTACCATTACCTACAATGGTAGTATAGGTAAAAGACTGTTCATGAGTTGATAATTTTTAAAAATGAGTTCATTATACTGTTTGGCCTACTCTCATGTATGTTTGAAATTTCCTGTAATAAAATGTTGTTTTAGTTTTTTAAGGCTACCTTCAGATCTACCCTGGGCTGTCTCAAGATCATCCCCATTAGCCCCATCACTCTCCTTCCCATTTCTCTCCAGCAACGTACTTATGTGACTCAGATTTAACCCAATCCCATTGTCCCGTGATTGTCCTGTGAAAGCCAGCCGGTCATACACAATTCTAACACACTAAGCACAAATGTGACATCCTGCTGGTACTCAATGAATATAAGAAAAATAAATTATCAGTGAAATTATGGGAGGTTCTGTCTAAATACTCCCTGAAGTTGAACCTGAACTTACTCAACCCTAATATTACACAAAAAATAAAATATAAAAAGGAAGATTATAACATTGGAAAGCTTTTTCAGAAACACACTTGCAACATTCTTCGAGAAAAATAAAATTCTTATCTAGGGAGGCATCATTGCCAAATATCTGCTCTTTGAACAAAGTGGCTCATTTATTTATCACATTATAATAAAGACAATAAATAAAATGCATACCACTTTCCACAAAAAGACTACAATGTGTTCCTAAACTTTTTAAAACCTCTTGTTCTTTACACACATGAATGTGTCTTTATGTATGTGCCTCATTACCATGCTGGAAGGGAATGTGAAATTAAAAATAAACAGCAAACAAAATACCATTCAGAGCTTTAAAGTGGAAACACCTAAGCTGCATTAGTGATATCATGGTATACATTAGAGATAACCAGCAATTCTGTGCAAGAAGGCCTCCCTTACCTTCTGTGCTTAAGTTACTCTTTACCTTCAGGCTCACACTAAAACTTATTTCTTCCAAAATGTCTTTTCATTTCTTCCACTGAAGATGATCATTCCTCTACTTTTCCATAGGGGATTCTTCACACTTCTCTCAGGTAACCCATATGATGCCTTGGGCTCTATTTTTTTGGTTATTGTATACTGCCATTCAATAACTGGAAAGATTCTAGAGGGACTCTTTCTAGCATAAAGTTAGATCCTGCTAACTTTTCAGAGTGAATGCTGAATAAATTACGATGGACAGCAATCAAAATCATTCCAGGATACTTTCTGGGAATAAGCCTTGTTCAATGGTCATACTAACCCAAAGGGACCAAGAGCAGTTGTAAAACCCCACATTCCTAGGTCAAGGACTTTTACAGCTGGGAGGGGAAGGTGCTGATAATTGAGGGGTTGTTCTATTTTAGGGAGGTGGAGGGAGCTCAAGTGACCATACATTCACTGAATAGTGATTTCTTCATCTCAGCCTGTAGGAGCATTCCCCATACTTCAACCCCTGCCCTCCCTCTTTCCCCACCCTGTGGTGATGGACTGTGCACCTGACACAAAGCAGTACCCCATTGGTTATAACCTCGGGGCCGTGATTGGTCCACTCATAAGCTGTTGCACTTCCTGGAATAAAAGAGTTCTGTGTCTTCCTCCGGCAGAGCAGTCTAACCAGCCCCCAGAGTCTGGGTGAATTGGCTCTGCCAACAACTACCTCAATCCTCGTCCCTCCTAAAGACCCCTTACTTTTGTCTCCCGGGACCCCAACTCGTCAGCAAACCCACACAAGGCACACATAAAACAACATAAGCCAAAGCTCAATATCCTGCCAACTTGGTGACCAAAACTTTTCTACCTGGGTCTTTCCTCCTTTCTTCAAATTCATTCTTAAAGTCTTATCAAAATTATGAGATCAGAGCTATATGTATTGTAAACTTAATGAGGCTTAAATGTCACAGTTCCTCACACACAGAGTTCTTATAATAAGGAAACATTTCTAAGTAGGCACTTCTGCCAAACTGCCTAAAAAGGATCTCAATCTCTAAGATGATCATAATATGCTGTGATTTATTTACTCACCCTAAATACTCACCTTCACATCTAATTTTGAATTCTTTATCGTGAAGAGGGAGACCTCCACTCCCAAACTCAATAAGAAGGTGAAGTTAACCCAAAGTGGAAAAGGTAGATAGAAAACAAAAAGCTGCCTGCTGTTTTGAAACGCTCTTGCAATGTTCCCAAAACACCTAACACTCCTCCCTTCCCCCAGGAGATCTGAAGAACTCAGTGCATGTCAAAGATCCAAAGGACTCAGTGTGGAATCCCATCCTTGGTCTCTAAGACAGGGATAGTAGTGAAAAAGTGACATAAACCTGGCACTCGTCTGACTCAGAGACAAGGACAGTCTTAGTCGACTTGGTTTCCACAGAAGCAGGGCTGCCTCTGGAACACCAAATTTTGATCACAGCAGGGTCCTGGGACATCCTGGGAAACAAACTCACAGGGACATGCTCTCCTTGTAGCAGCTACAATCTCCCGGTTTATCACTTTCAATTTTGCAAAGCACACGACTTGCCCTAGGGCCACGGTTAGTAAAAGGTGAATGGAAACAGAAGGGACAGTAACAAGGGAAGGACAGAGAAGGGGTGGGGTACAGATGCAACAGAGGGGACACTCAGAAAGAAAGGGAAGGAGGGTGTCCCTGCACCTTTAGGCCCCCGCCCCCGCCCACAGTAGTAAACAACCAGGGCCTAGATGAGGTGAGGTGTGTTAAGAAAAAGTAAACATGGAAGATGAGATGTTAGTTTCTTTACCTAGGTACAAGTCAGGATGAAATATCAGGAAATATCACCAAACTTTCAAAAGCAGGTCTCAGTGAAAAAGTCCAAAGTGAAGACCAGGGTAAGGGAACCAAGGAGGAAAAGTAAAGTTCACCCGCAAGACTTGCCCTCTTCCGCTGCCACTTTGTGGACCCACTCTGAGTGCTCACGGGGGTCCTACTGTTCACCAAGATCTGCTATGTTCCCATAGCACCAGCTCATGATGTCCATCCTCCTGGGTGTCCCTCGCTGGGTCTGAACCTCCAGGGGGACAGACCCTCAACCACCGCAGAAACTTCTGCTAGGGGCCACCACATGACCACTTTGACCCAACCTGGAAGGCAACTGGCTGGTGGCCTGGTTCTGCATTCCTGAACCCAGTCAGGAGCCAGGGTGAGCACCGCCATCCCACAGGCATCCCGCACTCACCTCAGCGCTGCAACTCCTGCACTCAGAGGTCTGCCCAAAGCCCACGGGCACCTCTGGTGGCTGCCACCCACAGCTGGAGCTCACCACCTCCATCCCCCATGCAGGGCCTGCAGATACTGGCCAAACCAGCACCAAGACCATGAGGACCACACGCGCCCGGCCCCGCCCCCAAGGTCTAACCCCTGGAACCCAGACATTGGCAGGCGTTCCTGGGGGCAGAGCTGGCAGCAGGTGGGAGCAGCTGCTCACAGGAAATGCAAATCAAAACTACACTGAGATTCCATCTCACTTCAGTCAGAATGGCCATCATTAAGAACCCAAGCAACCATCAAAATAGGTGAGAAGCTGCGAAAAAGGTACACTCATACATTGCTGGTAGGACTGAAAATTAGTACAACCACTTTAAAAAGCACTGTGGAGATGCCTAGGAAAACTTGGAATGCAACCACCATTTGACCCAGTTGTCCCATCCTAGGTTTATAACAAAGGACTTAGAAGTACCATAGGACAGTGAAGTGGCTCCATTAATGTTTGTAGCTCCTCAATTCACATTAGCTCAACTATGGAACCAATCTAGGTGCCCTTGAACAGACAAATGCAGAAAGAAACTATGGTACATATACATAATGGAATATTACTCAGCCTTAAAGAAGAATGCAATTATGGCATTTTCTGGTAAATGCACAGAAGTAGAGAATGGTAAGCTAAGCAAAATAAGCCAGTCCCAAAGAAGCAAAGTCCAAAGATTCTCTCTGATATGCGGTTGCTAATTTACAGTAGGGGAGGGATGAAGAATAGCGGTATTTTGGACTAAACAGTCAGAAATGAAGGGACTGGAGGGAAGCTGGGGGAGGAAAGACTGGAGAAGGAATTGCCCTGGGTGCATATATGATCACGTGACCTCTGCAACTCTAAGGTATGTGCAACCAGACAAATGACAAGTTATACTCCATTCAGATATGATGTGTCAAAATGCATGCATCTGTCATCTATACCTAATTAGAACAAAGAAAGAAAATAACTTCAGTAAAAAGAGAGCAAGTAGAAAGCTGGCTTACAAGTTTCCTGGTGCCTGTGTGACCATCCCATACTCCTCCATAGTTTGCATTTGTGGGATCTATGGATGGTGTTTCAGTCCTTGCTGTGAGATGGACATCAATGAGTGTCATTCTGACACTTAAATATTTTTTACTGGTACATTATACTGATACATGATAGTAGGATACACTCTTACATATGCATGCATGCACAGAACAACGAGGTCAATTCTACTCCCCAGCACCTTATTCGTTAAACCTTGACATTTGGTGTCCCCAGGCACCTCATGGCCTATGCAGATGAAGAGCATCAACCTGTCTGTCTGTCTGTCCGTTCTGGGTCTGTTCCCTGAGCATCTGGTATTTGAGTAACAGTGCCTCCTTCTCTGCAAGGCAGAGATGTAACATCAGCACCAATGAGCGTACCTGAAATTCCTATCACAGGGGTGTAGCGTGCATCAATGATGTGAACAGTTTCTGCTGCATGTGCTCCATGGGTTCTTCACCCCAGGTGTTATTCTCAGGTGAATGAGCGCCTGAGCAGTCCCTGCAACCATGGCAACTGTACCAGGGACCTCATTGGTTGAGTAGCTGCCAAGTGTTACCAGGTTCCTGTTGACCTGTGTCATGACAGTCTGCTACTGGTTCTGCCAACAGACTGCAGAAGTCTCTTGGGTACTTGTCCTGATTTGCCTGTAGGTTTTGGAAATCTGACTCAAAATCGTCCAATGAATCACGTTGTGCAACCTGGCCCTACCTTCCGGGACCAAGCATATAATATGGCGGTGAAACTATCTGACATGATACTGTCATCTGCTATTCTACACAACACTGTGGTCATATGCAGTAAAGGGCCTACATTTCAATCATGCTATTGGCTTTTGACCCTTTGTTATGGTTTGAGAATCAGGTGTCTCTCAAGAGGTCCTGTGGATGCAGCAATACTCAGAGGTAAAATGATTAAATTACAAGAGCTGTAACCCAACTAGTCCATCCTAGTTTGAGTGCCTGAGTTGTAACTGCAGGCAGATACAGTGTGCTGCAGAGGAGGTTCACAGGGATCAGATCCTGGAAAGGTTCATCTGCCTTGGGGCCCCTGCTTCCTGACTCTGCCATGAGCTGAGCAGCTTTCCTCCTCTGTCCTTTCCCCCATGATGTACCCATGACGGGCCCAAAGCAAAGAAATTGCCCATCTATGCAAATCTGGAACTGTGAGCCCAGATACACTTTTCCACTTCAATGTGTATAGCAGCTCAGTTCACAATAGCTAAACTGTGGAAGCAACCTAGATGCCCTTCAATAGATGAATGGATAAAGAAACTGTGGTATATATACACAATGGAATATTACCCAGCAATAAAAGAGAATAAAATTATGGCAT
This sequence comes from Xerus rutilus, assembly GCA_028644305.1. Classification (NCBI taxonomy): domain Eukaryota; kingdom Metazoa; phylum Chordata; class Mammalia; order Rodentia; family Sciuridae; genus Xerus; species Xerus rutilus. The sequence goes on along the minus strand of CM053400.1, from coordinate 72,699,866 downwards.
TTGCAGGTAAATGGATGGAATTGGAGAACATCATGCTAAGCGAAATAAGCCAATCCCATAAAACCAAAGGCCGAATGTTCTCTCTGATTAGTGGATGCTGATACATAAGGGGAGTGGGGGTGGGGAGCATGGGAGAAATGGAGGAATTTTGAAAGGGGAAGGGGGAAGGTGGGGGAGGGGAGGGGTAATGGGAGTAGCAAAAATGGTTGAATGAGATGGATATAAGTACCCTAGGTGCATGTATGAAGACACAAATTGTGTGACTCTATCTTGTTGGCAACCAGAGAGATGGAAAATTGAGCTCTATATATGTACTATGACTTGAAATGCATTTAAATAAATAAATAAATTTAAAAATAATTATTTGCAATGATTTTTAAGTTTTCCTTCCTTTGTATTAGGGATATTTAGAATAATATGATGAAATATATAGACCCCCCCCTACCCCCCACAAATCTACAAAAGCTTATACATGCAAAATCTGATTGTAATTTCATGGAGTTTATAGGCTTGAGGTTTATTGATTCATCCCAATCTAGGAGTTCTTGCTTTCCAACTTTTTGCATATTAGAATCATCTGGAGAGCTTTTGAAAATATATATGTGCCTTACTCCAGATTTTTTTTTGGTGGGAGGGTGGGTACCACGGATTGCTTAGGACTTTACTCAGTTTCTGAGACTAGCTTTGGACTCAGGATCCTCCCATTTTAGCCTCTGAAGCCACTGAGATTACAGGTGTGCACCACTGCATCCAGCTACTACTTTTTCAAATCTCAATTTTGGTAGTGGGGCTGACTTTAGTTTTCAAACTTCCCATCTAAGATTAAAAATGATTGGTAAAACAGAAGATGGCTTCCTCTCCACATGGTTTCTCTACCTGTACTTTACTGGTAAGGACACTAGATAGGGTAGGATACAGGGAACAATTTGCTTCTTAGTAGCATGGTTTATTTACTTAAAGAAAAAAAGCCAATTCCACCTTTAGATTTTGTCTTACTAAATTGTGTTTGGGCTTTATCAAGAGTGCATACAGAAGTTAAAAGAAACCCTTTTAGTTGTTTCATAATTTGCATTAACAAAATGCAAAATGTCTCTATTATAAACAAAAAACAGCTATATGTCAATTAACATAGATCTCAGTGCCAAAGAGCCTATGATGAGCCATAAAACTATGAATAAATAGGAATTTAAATTCTTTAAAGCACTGGGTTTTTTTAAAATATGATATGTTGTGTTATAGGTTTTATATATATAAAGTATATAAAATATTGGTTATTGGTGGTTCATAGTAAATATGTGCTTCCTGTTGATTTCAGTGAGCAACAGTGTCTTTAACTGTTTTTAGAAACACCAGAAAGCAGTAAGCAAGAGAAAATCGCACAGAACACTCTTCATGAAGAGCATCTGGTGTAACAGACTCTGACTCCAAGACAGATTGATTTCTCATTAAATCACTTTTAATATGTGTCAAATTATGTAAAGCATGGAGTAGGGAATTTGGAATGCCAACTACTTTTATGCAAACTGATTTTTTGATTTTCTTAATGAATAACTAAACATCCTATTTGTTTTATATATTAGCCATTTCAGTTTCTGAATCTTTTAATGAAGTAATGATAAATTTTTAAAGGATTAAATGATTTTGTATGAATCTAGTTTCAAATATTTTCTCCCTCATTTATTGTAACCACACTTTCCCTATAGCTGTGAATTTTACAGAAGTTAATGAAGAAAACAAAAACCATATATTCTGAGAAGTGCTTTCTTCTATTGAAACTTTGGCATTTACCTTTGGGAATATGTAAGTAGAGGACTGTCATTTAAAGACACTGGGACTGAATGTGTTCAAGTATATTGCATGTAGAATCTATAGAAAGTATTATGAATAGAGCTACAAGAATATTTATTTACAGGCTTTTGTTGGATATGCTTTCATTATTATAAATAACCTAGGAGTGGGTTTACTGGTTGGTATGCTAAATGCATGTTTAACTTAAAAAGAACCTGGCAAAGTATTTTCCAGAGTGGTTGTAATCTTTGGTACATGAGAATTCCAGTTATTCTGTGTCCTTGACACTTGTCACTTCTTATTTTTAAATTTAACTCTTCTAATAAATGGGTAGTGTTATCTAATTGTGGCTTCAATTTGTGTTTACAGAATGACTCATGATATTAAAAATTGTTAAAGGACTTATTTATAATCTGTATTTTGACTATTTTTAATTTTTTTATTGAGTTGTTTGTTTTCTTATTGTTGAGCTAGCATGTATTTTCTCCCATTCCCATTTTCTTTTTATACTTATAGCAATGTCTTTCAGGGAGCAAAAGGATGTAATTTTGAAAGAATCTAGCTTATTATTTTCTTCTTTTATGGGTCACATTTTTGATGTTATATCTAAGGATAAGGATAAAGTTTTCTCCTAGGATTCTGGCTACAGAGCCTGCACTCTTTATCATGCAACAAGTTCTGCATGACTGTATAAATGCTCTGGTGCCTACCATCCAACCACAATAGCTTAGCTCACATTTATAGGGTGTTCAATAAATGTGGAAAAGGACTTAGGAGAGCAAATCAGAGGAGCTCTGCATGGGAACCAGGGAAGAGAGGTCAGCAGCCCCAGATGAAGAAGGAGGTCAGATGAGATGATGACCTTCAAGTGATGGTGGTGTGCAACTGCCTGCAAACCACTGCCCAAGGATGTGGGAGAAGGACCAGGCAACAGAGAAGAGCACTGTGGGCTATGATCAGGGCCAGTGGCAAAGCCATCAGACCAGTGTCATGGTGCACAGTTGTCTGATGTTTCTCAGCAGGGAGAGGAGGATCATGGCCAGAGGGCTGCACTGTTCCAGCAGTGGGAGCTTCTGGGGTAGATGCAGCAAAGACAGATGTGAGGAGCTAAGGGTTCTAGGTGAGAAAACCGGGACCTCAGGACCCAACTAGAAGAGAGAGAGAAGGAAGTAAATCTGGAGTCACCAGTACCAGTGGCAGAATGGCAATTTTGACAACTCTTCAACCTTAACTTGACCGATAGATGTTTCTATGTATTAGTTGATCAACTGGGAGAGCATCCAAGTCCTCTCTGGTGTGTGCCCTGAGTATGGACAGAATGTAGCTGGAAAGTACATTAAGTGAGCAGGCAAAGTCCTTGGGATTCAGGACATGACTTTGGTTGGTGTATAAAATAGTGTTACTGTTCTGAGGCTACCAGTGTCTGCCTGTTGAACTCAGGACAGTCTTAACCCAGGAAATATTCATTCATGGGTAGTATATTAAAACAAGTTACTTCAGGTTACTTCAACTTACTTCAAGTTACTTTGTTTTGTTTTTTGTAACCAAACTATGATGTGCTTTGTGGCTATTTATTGATTTAGATAAATTTTTAAAAGTAATGCTTTAATTTAAAGTGTGTCTTTAATGCTGTATGAATTTTTAATTCCTTTGCATAGATGACTGAGACTATCATGTTGGAAAAAATATGTAAGACTGTGTTGTTTTGAGAGAGTGCCCATTTAAAACTAATAACACTCCCTTATTAAACAAGCTCCATGTAGTTAACAAAAATCTTTCTTTTTCAGATAACAGAGAACTTGAATCATCATCCCAAAAGATGGACGATATTTGTAAAAGCAATAAACCACTTCCTCTGCAATCTGATAGGGCAGCAAACAATATGCAGAGGTGCATGCCAAGGACCAAGATTAGCCCTGCAAGTTTGCCTGTAGACAGGTTACTTCTTGCAAGCCCTCCTAGTGAGAGAAACAGCAGAAATGTGGGAAGTGTAAATTCAGACAAGTTTTGTAAGAATCCTGCCTTTGAAGGACTTAATAGAAAAGCTATGCCTACTTCTGTTCCTAATTTAATGGCTTTGATTAGCAGATTCCACAGAAAACTCAGGGAAAACAATGTGAACAAAACAACTTAACTGCCAAGATTGCGGTGATTGTGTCTGGTGCACTCCAGGAAAAAGTGACCACGAGTTTCAGGGTCAGTGTTCACCATTCCGGCAGTGCCACACAGCCCAGTAAGCTGTACATGGAGCCAGCCAGTTCAGCAAAAGAGGCACCAGAGAGATGGTCCTCCAATTCCTACCCTCTAACACTACAGCCTCAGCCATGTACCCCCATGAGCAATGTCAGGGGCACTGAGGAGAAACCAGCTTCACCTTCAGCAGCAGTGCCTCTTAGCACAGCTTATACTGAGTCATGTGGAGAAACCAGATCCAGACTCAGATAGCACATCAGCTTGTCCATTGCAGCCAGGTGGTAAGCCTGAAGAGAACTCTTGAGGAGCAAGGCCTGCCTGATGTGAATCCAACATTGCCAGAGACCCAGGCTAAAATGGATGAAAGTTTAAAGACCTTAAAGATGAAATCCCACAATCTGAGTAGGGTTGTCAAAATTCAGTTTTTCTTTTTGTTATTTTGGTGTATTGTTTTATGGTCTTGTCTTTATTTTCTGAAAGAATGTTTTGACAAGACCTCTTTTGTATATGATTGCCAAAGTATGTATTTTGCCTTTTGTCCTTACAATGTGTTTGTTAGTCACATAGAATGGCAGTATTTTAGTCACATAGAATGGTAGTGCCTCACTGGAATTTAAATTCTGTGTTTTGGAGGTTGTGCATAAAATAACTATTGTAATTTTAAAATTTCAAGTGACTTTGCCTAAAAAATGATCCATTTAAATGCATCCCTAATGCACAAATAGGTGCAGTAGGGGAAAATCTGCTTTATTTGGGGGTGAAACTAAGTGTTTATTTATAAAATGTTTTTGAAGGCAAGTGCCTGAAAATATTTATTGGGTATGAATATTTTTTTTCCCCACACAATTTTATAGTGCATCTTTGACCATTTGTGTGTTTATAGTATGTTTGTAAGCTTTTATTTTTCAATGGCAATTTACTGAACTTCTTAATATGTACATAATGTCCCAAAAACTTGCAAATCTGTATTTAATTGCATTCTAATTGTCAAGTTTTTACTGTGATATTCAATTAAATTGTACAAAGAAATGTACTTAAATACCAAAAAGTTTGGAACTGTCGTAAAATAAAAATCTATACAGATGAAGCAAAGGGCTAAAAAACTATCAAATGTATTAAAGCCATCTAAAGTCAAACAAGATATAACTGAGCTATATAATTTAAATAATATCATAATATAATTTATATATTGTTTTATAATTTTTATAATATAAAATTTATATTAATATATATTATTAAATATATTAGCTTACATATTACAATATAATATTAGCTTATATATTTATATAATATAACATATTATGATATGATTTTCTATAATGGTCTAAAAAAATTCCTGCTTCAGAATTTTTGAATTCACTGCATTTTCTCTTGACATTGTGTGGGTTTTGCTAAAACCATTCCTTTTGTATGAAATGTTTTGTCTTATACATTATTTTATGTACTTTTTCTACCTGAACTATGAACAATTGAAAATATATATTTCATTAGAATTGAGCAAAAATGTATTTACATTTATTCTGAGAGTATAGTAAGCCTCGTTGTTTGGAATTTGAGAGAAAATTTAAATGATTGGATCTGTTTGATTTATAAAATATTCATATAACTAGTGCAACCCTGTTATTTTCTGGCTAAAATAGGATATAAAAGGGACAAAAATAAAATAGCCTCTTTTTTTATGTGTGCACTATATTGCTAGTCAATGATTTTGTATGACCATGTCATACTTGATAAAAAAAAATGCATAGGTTTATACCCACACATTAATTACATATAAATTATTTCAACTATTTCAAGTTACTGTGGTTCTCTGAAATTGTTGCCTCATAGAGTATGATACTTCAAGATTATTAAGCATTGACTCAGTGGTCAACACCTGGGCTCACATATCACTTGACTATAATATGAAATGCATTTTATGGCATGTTGTCTTTTAGTTCTCTGTAACATTAAGGACTAAGGAGAAATGAATAAACAGCCTTTTTATGCTACAGCCTATGTTTTTTAGTCTTCCTTATACAAAGTACAAGAATCATATTGGTATGAAAACCTAAAAAGAAAAAATCATATTGGTATGAAAAAAAATCATATTGGTATGAAAACCTAAAAAGAAAACCTAAAAATTGAGCCCCTTCTGTATAATAAAACTTTGCCAAGTTGAAATTTCACAGCAGCCTATAATAGGTAAATAAGCATTTTATTATTCCTGAGCTGAGGAAACCAAGGCTTAATTAAGTGACATGCTTTTAGGTTCCACAGATGCAGCAAGCAGAACCAAATCTCAAATGCAGGGCTGTCAAATTTTGATGGTTAGTGCTTTCTTTTCTTTCTTTTTCTGGGGGGTCAGGGGTAGCAGGGATTGAACTCAGGGACACTCAGCCTCTGAGTCACATCCCCAGCCGTATGTCATATTTTATTTAGAGACAGGGTCTCACTGAGTTACTTTGCTCCTCGTTTTTGCTGAGGCTCACCCTGAACTTGCTATCCTCCTGCCTTAGCCTCCCAATGGGATTACAGTCGTGCACCACTGTCCCAGCTGATTAGTTCTCTTAATGATTGTGATTACTAAATAACAGCAGGAAACGCTTAATAGAAAATGCATCTTTACATATTTTTATTGTAAAACACACATAAAATTTGCCATTTGGACCATTTTTAAGTGTACAGTTCAGTGGCACTAAGTGTATTCACATTGTTCTGCCACTATACTCGTGTTCATTTTCAGAACTTTTTCATCATCCTGTTATAAAACTTACATACTTTTAAACTCCTTCAGTTTTAATATGTGAATACAACCCAGTCAAAAAATATAAACCTCACAAGTGAGAGTTTCACTTTCATGTTCTTTCTGCCTTCAGGGCTTCCTGGAATCTTACTCAGCTTGGACCCTTTGGCCCATATGTTCTAGCTTCTTGGAGGCATTGAAGCAAGTGTTTCCTGAGAAGAGGTTGCTGTCTAGAGTACCCAGAGTATACACAGTGCCCTGCTACCCAATAATGTGGTAGAAATTGTTCGTTGGAAAGTTGTTTGATGACACTTGGAAACAGATGTGAGCAAGGGGAAAGGGCATTGTGCAGATTCCTTTCAGAGCTGCCAGGCCACCAGAAAGCTTTGTGCAAAGCATATTGTTCAAGTTTATGAAAAGTGTTTGTGGAGGGTTGATTATACTTTCCCTACGTGGGCATGTTTTACATGCTGAGAATTTAATTAGAGTCTATGAGTATTTTAAACTACTTTCAATGTACCATGTTGATATGATTATGTATGTAGACAATTCAGTTAATATCTGTAGTTCAGCAAAGTTACATTCACAATCAGTGTGTAGAAGTCTTGATGTATTCCTGGATATGGGCAACTAACAAATTAAGGTCTACAGAAAGATTCTTTAATAATAAAATGAAAAATGGAAGTACATAAGAATGAAAAGATATAAAATAAAATTTGTGCCCAGCTTCCAAATAGAAATTTCTTGAAATTATAAATTACCTCTCTCCATTATGGAATTTTTGGTGGCAAAGTAACTGATATAAATAAAGAATGCCTTTTCATTTATAACACTACATTTCAACCCTCAGAGGTAGGAACAAGGTCTTTAAAATTTCACCATTTGCCTTGATTTATTTATACTTCTGAAGACAAATATGGGTTGATATAAGTCCATGGCTTCACTTCCCATCATTTAATCCTCATGCAGAGCCCAACCTTGAAACCATTGCTTTCTCTACATTCATGTAAATTTCAGGTCAATTAGTGTTAATAGTAATAATTATGAGAATGAATTATACAAGCATCATCAATAGCATCCTGGGCTAACTAGACAAATTCTCAGAAATATTTGAAAAAACTGAGAATGCATATTTTATTTTGATATATATATTTTTTTTTTTAATATTTTTTTAGCTGGAGATGGACATAATGTCTTTATTTTATTGCTTTGTATGTGGTGCTGAGGATCGAACCCAGGGCCTCACGCATGCGAGGCAAGCGCTCTACCACTGAGCTACAATCCCAGCCCTTGATATATTTTTGAACTAGTTACCAGGGGTGGAGGGGGATTGTCACACCTAAATAAGGCTATAATATTGGAAGAGTGTCTTCAACATACAGAAATACAAATCAAAACCAAACTGAGATGCCATTTCACACTCATGACAGCTAATATAAAATAAAACAAAAACGAAGCAGAACAAGTGTTCACCAAGACAGAGAGAAACTACAATACCTGTGCACTGTGCATAGAAATGTAAATGGTGAAGGTGTTATGGAAAACAGTATCACAATTCCTCAAAATATTAAATACCATTTGATCCAATAATCTCACTCCTGGCTATTTGCCTAAAAGAACTGAAAACAGAAACTCAAACAAATATGTGTATACCCATGTTCACAGCAGCATTTTTCACAATAGCCACAAGGTGGAAACAACCCAAATGACCATGGATGGATGAATGAATAAATAAAATGATGTATACATACGACAAACTATTACCTGACTTTAAAAAGGACAGAAATTTGAAAGAGTGTTTGAATATAGTGCCTTTGAAAATGTACAGGTTGAAGCCAGGCATGGTGGCTCATGCCTATAATCCCAGCACTTTGGGAAGCTGAGACAGGAGAATCTCCAGTTCAAAGCCAGCCTCAGCAATGGCAAGGTGCTAAGCAACTCAGTGAAACCCTGTATCTACATAAAACTCAAAATAAGGGCTGGGGATGGGGCTCAGTGGCTGAGTACCCCTGAGTTCAATTCTTGGTACCAAAAAATAAATAAATAAATAAAATGTATAGGTTGAAATCCTAACTGCCAATGTGATGGTATTAGAAGGTGGAACTTTCAGAGGGGATCAGATCAGTAGGTCAGAGCTCTCATTAGTGGGATTAATGCCCTTATAAAAGAGGCCCAAGAGAGACCCCTTATTCCTTCCATCATGTGAATGCACAACTACAAGACTCTATGAACCAGAAAGTGAGCCTTCTCCAGACATTGAATATGCCAGCATCTTGATCCTGGACTTTCCAGCTTCTAGAACTGGGAGAAATAGATTTCTGTTATTTATAAGATATCCAGCTTGTATTTTTTTATAGTAGTGAGTGAACTAAGAAAACATGCTACAACATGAATGAACCTTAAAGATTATGATTACTGAAATAAGTCAGACATAAAAGGACAAATATTTTATGCTCCTACTTTTATGAGATAGTTCAAATAATAGTCAAATTCACAGGGACAGGAAGTACAATGATAATTTCCAGATGCTGAAGGGAGGTGGGAATGTTTAATATTGTAAACTAAAATTTTAAAAAGTTCTGGAGGTGCATGGTGGTGCTAATTATACAATATGAATTTTCTTAACACTACTGAACTGTATACTTAAAAGAGTTGAAATGGTAAATTTTATGTCATTCATATTTTATCATGAAGAAAGGGGAAGGATCAATATCAACAAAATCTTGTTTGGGCAAGAACATCAATTAGAATAATTCTACTAGAGAATCACCAATTGAATTATAACAAACTGCTCATTGAATTTTTTTCTTTTCTAACTCAAAGTGGACCGCTAATAAATTATGATAGAACACCATTTACATAGCATATACGTGGTGGCTACAACTTTTTTCTTCCCTTTGGGAATTTGGAGGAAGCATATTACTTCACCATCTGTAGCTGCCTGCCATATGTGACCTCACACATTCTCCGAGCATCTTTCCTGGATGACCTATTCAATCAGTCCCAGGGCTTAATCTTCCACCTATATACTGATGACTCCCAAATCTGTCTCCATCCTAGAAGCTTGTTCTAACTCCAGAACTCAGGTGCTTGCTGAATCTCTCCACTCAGATGTCATTGTAGGGACTTCAACACATCAAATGCCAACCTCTCTTCTCCTCCACTTTCTCCTGACCAGCCCCAGCTGGCCCCCCTCTGGCACTCCTCACTCAAGAGCACCACCATCTCCTTTCATTGTCCCGCCAGCCAGGCCCAAGCCCCAATCCTTCTAGTTGGCTTCTCCTTCTTCGCCACCTACTTCTAACACATCAGCCAGAATGCTGTGTCTCTTTCTTGCCTGTCACTCTAATTCCCCTTCTCTCCATCATGGCTGTCACTGCCATTGCTCAGGTTCTCAGTTTCCCCCTAGTGAATCCTATACGGATGCCAGAGCAAACTGACTACTCTTGGATCAGTCTTTCATCTCTTCCTGCAAAAAAGCCCATACTCTTTAATATACAGCAAGGTCTTGATTCTGCACAGAGCTTGCTTCTGTTTGGGGTGCCCTGCCCTCCACTTGTGGGTCATTCAAAGATCACTTCAGACATGCTCAATAAATCTTGACTGAGTCAATCATCATCATCATCAGTAGCAGCAGCAGCAGCAGCAGCAGCAGCAACATGTTTTTCAGGCTTTTCCCCCTTTCTAGCCACCACTTCTAGCATCTTCCCGCCACGCCCTTCACTCCAGCCATGCTTCACTTCTTTCGGTTTTCCTAGAAGAATAAGCTATTTCTGTTTCCCTGTCTTTGCAGAGATTCTTTTGAGATTCTTGATTTTTTCAAGAACTGACGGTTGTTGCATGTGACCCCATGCAAAGTACATCATCTCACTAGACTTCACACTTCTTATCAGTGAAAAAAAGCAAATATCTACTTCACAAAATTGTAGTGAGGATAAAATACAAAAAAGCAGTTTGGAAATGCTATACTACTATAAAATGTTATTTTGTAATTCACCAAAGCCTATTTTAAATGCCAACACCTCCAAGGAGCCTTTTAAACAACGTAAGCAGAAATCTCTCTCTCCTTGGAAGCCCCACCTAACAGCCCATGGGCCTTTGTGACTTCTTTCACATGCATCTTAATTTATCCAAGTTCATGTCTCATGTTTACAACCTGTCCACAAATTACATGAAGTCAGCATCCTTGCCTATTCTATGGTTCTCCTTCTAGCCCTTTGAGATTTCAAGGGTCTAGAGAAAAATGCCTGAGATTTGAAGAGATAGACACAAAATTTCAAGGGGGAAGTACTTGGGAGGCTTCTCTTTGGGGTGTCTCTTGGAATCACTTATCCATCCGCCTGATGAACCTATCCACCAATACCCCTGAAGGTGCTCTGAGCAGCATGTATGTCCATCACTAACCCTAACCCTAATGTAGTAGGGATGTATGAGGCAAGACACCAGATAGGGAACAGGAAACAGATTTATTTGTCTGCATCAGGTTCTTTGAATTGTAAACATCTCTGTGAAGTTCAGGCTCAAAGCCAGAGACCTTGTTAAGGACCTGTCTTTCCTACCACACTTCACATTTGCAAACACTTCTATAACCTATGATATTGTGACTATACTAGATAGTCCATAAATGAAAAATCTAGTAAAGGGGTATTCAGCACATGGAGTGCTGTTCTCTTTCAGGCCAGTGGCCAAGTAAGATAGAGCAACAGGAAATAGGAAGTTTATCTACATAGTATTCTTTTGTAGAGACTCTTTTGCTGATAGTCCTAAAATCAAGTATGATGCAGATTTTCAGAGAAGCTTAAGATTTTCTGTGGAGGAGGAGATGCCACTACGCTAACCCTGACCTGTTAGCCTCTGCTCCAGGCCATCCCCTTGTCCTTGTGTGGTCATCAGCATTGGCTTCACCAGATGATACAATTTGACTGTGGAAGAACTAAACCCTGCAGAATAGGCAAAAGGTAGTAGGTTACCATTTATGTTCTAGAAGTGAGGTGAGGAGCAGCAAGTCAACAGATTGAAAGCATGGGATGCAGGGGTGGGAAATGGAGAGCGTGAGGAGCTCTGGGTTGCAATTTTAGCCCTGAAGCAGTGTTTACCTGCCTGAATCCTCTGTGGGCCTGTGACAAGTGCCCTTCACAGGATGACATGCTGCTCTGTCCCTGGCCACATTAAAATATTTCCCTCCACACATAGAAGAATCTACTGCATACCCATCCCTGTCTCTGCTCCCCTGGCTTTTACACTTGCCAGCCCAGTCCTTCATGTTCTTGAGTATCCACCTCATGCAATGGGGAGAACCCTAAGCCCTGCAGAACAAGCTCAAAGGAAAACAAGGATGCCCTCCAACTAGCTCCCCAGCTCAGTGATAGCTATTCCATTGATTCCAGGAGGCACACTGGGTTTTCACATTTTAACACTGCCAAAACTGGGAGGCAGCTCACAGTCTAGTTACATTAACCAAACATGTTTTTCTTTCTTCATGGTACATAAAAATAACAGTTCATGTTACATCTGGTAGCATCTTAGATTCAATGAGTGTGTGTCCTAATCCTCTTCAATAAACAGAAATGGGGCTGGGCTGGACTAGGGACCTAAAAGCATGAGACGCAAACCCCCCAGGACTGGCTTCTATGATAGCTTGGGGAAATCTGAGGTATATTTTGAGACTCAGAGCAATATAAAGTAGCATAGGACAAATATTCCAGGAGCCACAAGAGACTGGAGAACCAACAACAAGAGCATGTGTATAAATGCCAAGCAGCCTCAGTGCAAGTTTTCTGGGAAGCGGTGAGGAGCAAATATGTAAATATAAAGAAACAATGCCCTTGCCCACCGCCTTGCAGAGTCCTGCAAGTGACTTACGAAGCTAGTAAGTGGGACAAGGGAGGGGGAGCAGGGAGGGCTGGAGAGAGCTGATGAGAAAGACCCAGCCAGTCGGCCATGGGAGGAAGAGAACTGTGTCTGCCCCAAACCTCAGCTCAGGATGGGAATGTGGGTGGGGAAGGGCTTTTCTTAGATTATAGAAGAAATGTTAGGGAAGAAATGAGGCAAACTGGTGGAACATGTCAACACCTGAGTGAATGCCTCATCAGGGTTTGGACAGAGAGAGCTGAATATGGAAAGCTCTTGGCTTAGCTCAAAGCTGGCAGCTGAGTGTAAAAGAAACTCTGAGGTATCCTGGAGATAGGATTGCAGGACTCAGCTACACCTGAGAACTGAGGAATGAGGGAAGAAAGTGGAATCATTAAGATGAAAACAAGATCAGACTTCCGTAGAACTGAAATTAGAATTTGTGCAGAGGCTGCTGCAGCGTCTCTGAGGCCCCCCAAATGGAGGGATCCCTGCCTGGTGAGTGTGGAGCTAGAGGACAGTAGCTTAATAACTAGCATGAAGGGGAGCAGTGAGAGACACACTCCAACCATGCACAAGATGGTTCAAAGGCCTATTTGTGGCTCACACAGGACACACACAGCCAGGGGTGGTGGGGGATGGGGGACACACCATTGTCTTTGGGCTATTTTCTTTTGTCAAAGTAGGTGTCACTTCAAATTAGCCTCGAAGTTATTTGTGGCCCCCAGGAACCCAGAGACTTGATCAGAAATTTGATTCCTTCCAGAAGCTTCTGTTCTTGAGTAAAAATATTGACAAAATGTGAACAAGACTCATTGTTAAATTTATTCATCAATTTTCACTCATTCTTTCCATCAACAAATGATCATCACCAGGCATGATGCCCTGTGCTGAGAAAACAGTGGCAAATAAAACCATCTAGTCCCTGCCTATCTGAGGCATATGTCTATAAATTGCCAAGGAAAATCCACTATGCCACTGTTTTTTCTCTCCTAGTCATAATGAATTAAGATTTGCAGTTCACCTTATTCTCAATATTCCCTTTGTGGCTCTCAAAGAAAGTAAACCAGAGGACAGTAGCCACTGACCTCCAATGATTTCATTACTGTTGCAAGCACATTACTGTTACAAAGAATAACGCTACTTCCAGACACTGGGTTTGGCTCACTGGGATTGTGCCCTCACAATCTCTGCTCTCCTTCCCCGGTGTTGGTAGATGTCTTCCTGTTCAAGGACTCTGTCATCTTCACAGTGTGCTCCAGAGAAATGGAGCCATCCAGGCCAGGAACCTTGGCTCAAGGCCAGCTGTCAGGGCTGGGCATAGACTGGGTTGACATTCATCTGATGTCATCCTAATGTCCTGGATACAGAGATCTCTGGAGTGCCTCTAGCTGGCTACCATATTCCATAAGTTTCCAGGATTTCTGGGTAAGAGGGAGACATTCATTGAGTGTCTCTGAGAGGGGTCTGTGTCTCCTGCTAAAGCTTTTGGCTGTTCTGCAAACTTTTGCCTCTAGAAAATGGTGATTCTAAGAAGAATATAACACACTCAGGCTTTAATTCAGCTCCAAGGTTTTTAATTTCTTAAACTTCCATGGTTTTAGGTGTTTACTTTTGTGAACAGAACAAGAGAAGTAAGAACAGACAACAAGATTCTCCATTCCTCCACTCTCAATCCCTAAGAATAAAAGACAGTTTTTAAAGTCCTAGTTTTCCTCCTCTCCCTCTTTTTTTTATTCTGTGAGCATCTCTCAGAAGTGTTACTAAGTACCTAGCACAGTACTAAGTTTACTGCTTCACTGAATCCTCACAAGGGTTCCAGGAGAGAGAGCTCGATTTTCCCTGTGGGTACAAATGAGGCAATTGAGCCAGGTGTGGTGGCACATGCCTGTAATCCCAGCAGCTCAGGAGGTTGAGGCAGGAGGATTGTGGGTTCAAGGCCAGCCTCAGGCAAACGTGAGGCACTAAGCAACTCAATGAGACCCTGTCTCTAAATAAAATACAAAATAGGGCTGGGGATGTGGCTCAGTGGTTGACTGCCCTTGAGTTCAGTCCCCAGTACACACTCACAAAAAAAGCAAATGAGACAATTAAGGCTTCAAGGAAGTGTTTGTGACTGGTGGGCTGGACCTGGGATTCAAATCATAACTCTAGGACAGTAGGCATGACCATCACATCACATATATCACTGCCCCTGTGTATCAAGCACTATCTAACAAGTGGGTTATGGAAATCACCAAGATAAGTGTCTAGATTATTTATCACCCACCAGGACAAAAAAAAATTTAAGTTAATATTGGTCCTGGAAGACTAGGATGTATGTTGCCTCTGAACCAAGGTAAACTGGACATGGTAAACTGGACATGACCTGCCCTCATTGAATTCAGAGCCAGGCAGGAGGATGTTCCTGTGTTTAATTAATGAGTAGAATCCTGAGTGCAACTGTAGAGTAGAAGTAAATCCCTAACGCGTCTGTGGGTGAGCTCTGGGAGCTCAGAGGAGACCTGGGTTGAGGGGTAAAAGAAGATTTCCCCAGGATCTCACGCTTCAGCATGCATCACCAATGATGAGAGAACTCTTACTGCATGAGACACACACACATCAGCCCACATTGACTGTGGACCAGGCACAGCATCAGGGAAGACTTTAAAGATGATTAGCTTATGTGTTTTGCCCCTGAGAGCTCATAGCCTAGGGCCCCTTGGTGTTAGTTCCTTGTCCCATCTTCCAGGTCAAGACAGGATATTTGAGGAAGGCCTGAGGACACATGAGAGTAAGGTGCTCATTATTTCCCGGACTGCAGACTTGGGCATCTGGTGTGGTCTTCAGGTCTAGGTCTAGTATCAAGGGAAAAGAATGTGGCAGATGCAAGGAGGCTGGGCAGTCAGCTCCAAGTGCAGCCAGGTTCTGGGTGGTATTCGACCAGGCTGAGTCCTGTCTAGGTTCTCAATCCAGAAGGGAGAATCATGCAGCTATTTCAATCCTTGGCTACCCCTTTTTAAATTGAAAACAGAGGGAGGGAAGAAAATATAACTGGTTAAGTTAAAACAACAAGCCAAGAACCTGTCCTCCTCCCATGTATTCCATCTGAGCTTCGACTGGACTGAATTAAAGCTACAGATATGCTTAAAGGGAAGGAATGAGGGCAGTCCAAGCAGCTCTGAACACATGTTTTTAATTACATGGTGGAATTTCTCCCTAGGGTAGGCCTGTGCACAGTTGAGCATCAAGGACAAGTACGCAGCTCTGGGATAGGGGTGCTGAGCACAATCTTGAGGGAAAAGAGGCTGCTGTGAAAATGAACCTGCAACTAGGCAAAGAATAGCTTTGTGCAGGGAGTGAAGTGAAGCACTGCCCTCCAAGTCACATGCCCACAGTCAGTGCAATCACACCCACCTCTCCATCAGTGCTTTTCAAAGATTACCAACCACTACCTAGACCCATGATTCTCAGCTTTGGCTGGATATTAAAATGACATGAGAGGTGTTAGAAAAAATATCCTAATGTTCTGAGGGGCATGACTTGAGGTTCCCATGTGATTCGAGCCTGCAGACACCTGAGAGTTGCTGATCTAGGTTAATGAAGGTGATTATTTGGGGCATAGTGATTACAGACAGAAAACAGAAACCCTAATTCAGAGACGTGGAAAGGGACACAGGCAGAGCAGTACTAGTCTTAAGGCCAAGGAAGGAAGATGAATTCTGATCTGCCTCCCGCTATGAAGGACTTGAAATCACAATGCCTTGAACAGACAAGTTCAAAAACACAAGAGTGTGTGAGTGAGTGGATAAGAGAGGGTGTGACTAGCATATCATAGAGGGAGGAGATACACAGTGTGGGTTTAGAAATCTCATCCATGGGACAGGCAGGCAGACTGACTCATCTCTCCCTCAGTGCAAGCCCTGTTTTGTGTATGGATCAGGAGACAGTGTGTGGTCTGTTTCTCAGGAAGCTCCATGTTTTCAAACTGGCAAGTGGGCAGTTCCAAGTCCAGAAATGGGGAAGACTGGAATGGACGTGGAGGGCAGGCCTAAGAGGTTTAGGACATTTTAATTGTGTTTGCTTATTCATCTATCTTTACAATGTGCTGTCACCTCAAGTGCCCCTGTGACCTTTATGACAATCCTATGAGGCAGTGATCAATAGTTTGTTTATGGAAGGTTACCTTTTGCTCGGCTCTATGTGTTTGGCCCAGTTATTTTATTGTCTCATTTTATTGTCACAATTGCTTTGGGAGGTAGGTTCTCATGTCACCCTCACTTTTTAAATGAGACCCTTGCATGAAGAAGTTGTGAAAATTACCCAAGATCTCATATCTGAGAGAAGAGGTTGGATAAAACTCTAGCACTTGGCCCCAGAGTGATCTGCTCTTAACTCTCAGTGTACATTGTAAGACAAAATAGTCCCAATTCAGAGATGAGAAAACTGAGGCCCAGAGGTTACACATGCCTGAAAGTGGCTGTAACCTAGTGTAAGGACAGATATTGATGACCAAAAAGAGGCAAATTAAAACCGCTGAGCAAGGCTTTATTGATGTACACTCCCGGGCGAGACTCCTCTGTTCAACAGAGTGGGTCCGGGAGAATTGCACACGTGCTCAGCACTATAGAAATTTTATGAGCTTAGGGCAGGAAGAGGAGGGCTTGGGGCAGAAAAAGGAGGTTTTTGGAGTCCTGTCCCCCCCCCCCCCGGGGTTGGTCAGGAAATCATACTGAGATCTGTGTCCTTCCAAGATTGGTCAGGAGAGATCCGCTGATTGTTAGGAGATGCCATTACTGCTTACTTGTCAGCATCTGATTGGTTGTTCTTTTGCACATGGAGGCTGCTTGATGCTTTGTTCCCTTTGGCCGCATTAAACCGATCTAACATCCCAGCCTTTTTGATGATATAGGATGACATGTTCTATCTGGCTACTTCCTGCTGGCTAGGTGGCACGGGGGTGAGGAGATGGCTTGGGTGTCAGTTCAGTAGGGGGGCAACTGTAGGGGTGTAGGAACATTTGGTTGTAAGTCACTCTGGCAATTTCATCTATGCGCTTTCAAGCGAGTATGAGGAGACAAGGAGCAACCATTAATAGAAGTCCTATTACTAATATAGGAGTGAGAATGGGACTCAGCCAAGTAATGAGGGTAGAGTTTAGCCAGGCTGGCCAAGGACCATCTGATTGTTGCTGTGTAAGTCTTTCACTTAAACAATGAAGGTTGTTGACATTCTTCACGACTGCTCCAGTTTCATTGATATAGTAGCAGCATTCTTTCAGGAATATGAGTGTTTCTCCCTTGTCTGCTGTTAGGAGATCCAGGGCTCGATGGTTCTGTAATGAAACTTGGGCAATAGATGTTATTGCCTTTGCAGGGAAGTGAGAGAAGCAGCTGATGCCTCTACCACTTCCCAAAATTGTTGTTTAAGCTTCTGAGTGGTGTTTTCTGTATAATGAAGTTCTCCTGCCCCCAGCCTGGAAGCAGCAAGTGAGGAGGTCAAGGAGAGTCCAACTATTACCAGTAGAAAGATGGCCCAATTTGCTCTAGAAAGGGAGGAAGTAACAAGGTATTTTAATTTGGCCTCGCTATACAGGGTCAATTGAGGAACCAAGGTGGAGGGAACACAAAAGGTCAAGGGCATGCTGAGGTTTAGATTTTTGTTAGGATGCCATTGCACCAGAAAAAGAAACCCAGCAGGGCAAAGGTTGGGGAAGTGATTTGGATGATTGTCGCAATGTGCCAAACCAGATGAAGTGTAGCAGCAAGAAAAGTTTCCTGAGGAATTAAGAAAAAGAGGAACTTCCTCAAAGGCTGGAGAGGGAGGTCCTTGAGGTCGATTTGAGGTGTTGAGAGGAACATCAATTGGAATTGCAGTTAAAGGAATACAATCCAAATCTGCACAGAGGAAACAGTCTAAAATGTTATTAAATTTGGATAAATTCAGAAGCTGAAGGCCTTGATATATTAGGACTATCCATGAAAAAGGGATCAGCTTTAGGATGGACAATTGCATCTAGCTGGTGTTGGAGTTCTTTCTTTTGCTCCTGGATGGTTATTTGAACTTGAGGGAACACTTGTATATAAGTTTTCCAGATTATAATCAATAAATAATCTCTCATTAGGAAGTTAAGGGCTGAGGATTTGTCCCCATAACAAGGGTGGAGAGGACAGGCATGTAAACATAGTATTTAATTTTTTTTTTATATTTTGTTTTTAGTTGTAGATAAACACAGTATCTTTATTTATTTTATGTGGTGCTGAGGCTCAAACCCAGTGCCCCATGCATGCGAGGCAAGCGCTCAACCGCTGAGCCATGACCCCAGCCCCTAGTATTTAATTTTTAATGTCACAGATGTCTATCCTTTAATATGTAGTTAAGCTAGTTAATATCATTTAAGTTTGTAAAATACCTTTTTCATTGGCATGACCTCTGTTTAGTAGAGATCTCTTTATTTTATTACTTAGGGTTAGATAATTACACTAGTAAACATTAAGCCTAACTGTGTGGGTTAGGAAGATCAGTACGCCATAAACTGACCAAAAATTTTGACACTGGCAGTTTCTCTTGATAGTTATTACACATTCCTTCCTAGGAATCTTTCTTTTGTAGCCTCCAGTCTTATTTATTTTGGAGGGCTAATGCACGTATGTAACATTAAACTATTATTTTAAATGACCAGGAATGGCTGTGTTTTGGTTTTGCTAAGTGTTTAAGATAAAGCAGGTCAAACTAACTTCTGTTCTTATCTATTATTAAGAGTCACCTGAGTTCTCCTGGGAGTCACTCTTGAGGAACTTGAGAGCAGCTTCCTAGCCGTGCTAGTGCCATTTGCACTAGGATGGGTTGAAGTCTTGCTGACCATGTGGCTTTGCTGGGAAGCATGAGGGATGTCTCCCTTTTCCAATGACCCTCCTATTCATAGTATGGCACTGATTGGCTTTCCGTTCTACTTTAAAGACTTGTATACCATAATTATATTGATGTTATTATATTAGCCAAGTTTAGTTTTCAAAGAAAAATCTAGACTGTGTAACATAGTACAATGCTCCAAAATAACAGTTGTTATTTCAGAACAGTTGTATAAGCCTTAATTTCTTTGAGAATTAGTTTCCTCAAGTGATAAAAACTGACAAATATAAGAAAATTATCTTGATAAACCTTTTTGTTGAACCCAGGACACAAAGAAAGGATCACCAACTCCAATTTTAAATCAAATTAACACAGAGAATTATAAAGGTAGTTGTCTTAGGAATTTACAACTGACAGCGTTCTGGCAAGTGCAATACAGAGGCAGAAAACAAATCAATGATTTATATGGCTTAACATCCTTAGATAGGGAGTAAACTCAGGTTCCAGCATGGGGGTGCCACTGAGATTTTAAGGAGGACAGTTACCTAATCAAAGCCAAACAAGCCCAAACAAGCCCAAGCAAGCAAAACAAAAATAAACCTTTTATGACCTCATGTCAAGATGGCTTTTAATCTTAAGAAAGAATTAGGCTGGGGTCATCATTTTGTATATAGAATTATAATTGTTTACCTTTTCATGAAAACACAATGTCTAAATATATAGAATTATACCTGTTGGGCTTTAAATTTAGCAATTTTGTTTTTAGTGATGACAAAGCAATTTTAAACCCTTTTTAAAATTCGCTATTTTTGAAACCACCAAAAATGTTACCCTATGGAATTCAAAGGAGTTAAAAGTACTTGATACTGGATTTATCAGCATTTTAACTGTAAATTAATTATGTCTAACAAACACATTTAAGTAATCCAATGTTAAATCTGATTTACTTATTTTCATTATAGAAACCAAGATATTAGACAAGTGCATTCAACAGTATGAGCCATTTCTCCCTTGTTGAAGAAAAGTCCTTTGACCATCTAGAAAGACTTGTGAGTTAAGTAATTTTAATGACATCTTTACTTTTATCTGTTTACCCAATTTAAATTGAACCTTTTAAATCATGTGAATTAAAGGTATTTGGATCTATATTTTAGATTTTAATTGAATTTTGATATTATGCATATGATACAGGGACATACACACATATAGACATACAACAGATAACACAAGTATGCACACACAATATAATATCAAAGGCCTTGTAATTTCCTGCAGGTGAATTTCCATTGCAATGTTAGATGTTTAAAAATTCCATTGTTGAATAAAAATAGGACTGATCAGAAAAATATTAACCTAGATGTGAAGGATTAAAATCATGAGCTTAAAAAATACATAGAACTTAAGAAAAGCAAGAGTCTTAGAAAAAATGACACAGCCAGTAACTGTTTATATTTTGGTTAAGGCTAGACAAATAAAAGATACTTTTTTCCTTTTTTAGATGCATCGAGTATATGTGAGCACAGGGACAAGTAACGAGGAGATTTTAAACTGGCTTGTGAAGGCTTACTATGTGAATAAATGGAACCTGGATGTTTTCTTACTAATTATCCCCAGTCTTTCAGCTTTTCTGGGTGGCTAGTCTGCTCAGTGGGAGGAAGGAAGGATTGTATCAGTGGAAGAAGGCAGAGGAATTGTGATTTTGGGGGGAGGGAGACTGAGGGGGAGGATTCTAAGGGGGAGGGGGAGGAACTGT
>CM053400.1:72661110-72678626 GCA_028644305.1 Xerus rutilus | reverse complement strand
TAGGACGGGAGCATATATCCCAAAAAGCCTGAATGTAAGGAATTTCTGTCCACTTCCCTGTCCAGTGACAAAAATTGCCCAAATTAGTGAGGATTTGAAAATCAAAAGTTCCTTCTGGGGACCATTTTGACCCATTGTCTAGGCCATACTGGGGCCAGGCTAATGTGGAATAATGGACCAAGCAGTTACGGCATAGGTCTTGAGTGAGTCCTAATTTGACAAAATTGGAAGAGAGACAACCTAAAGGAGTTTTGGCATCTGGGGAGGACTCGATGTTTCCCATGACCTTCTGGCACCCATGGGGGTGGGTGAGAACAGAAAAAGGCATCCTAAATTCTGATCATACTCACCCGAGGGACGGAGGGATGGGTGGGGGTTCAGGCATCCCTTCACCCACTGGGGGCCCCAAACAGAGTCAGGTGGCTCACACGAGAACTGGGATGTCTCCACAGCCCTTGGGGCCTTGAAAGAAATGGGCAGGGGGTCTATGGCATGCATATGACTTATGAATAGACCCCTGCGAAGTGGCTGGAAGTGATAGGTGTGAAAATTAAAGAAAGAAAAATAGCTATGCATTGACCACCTTTATCTCCCCTGATAAATGTCTTCCAGGTATTGGTTACAAGAAGGAATGTCCTTCCATATTGAAGACATTAATTTGTAGGGGACAAGACCCCTGAGATCAAATTCCTGAGCTCTATAACTGACAGTTTCATTGATTGATAGAATGAACCCCAAATTCATAAGCACCCAAGAAAACTGATATCCCCCCACACCATCTCCCAGGATAACCTATATAAACCCAGTCCCTTTCTTTGTTTGGAGGCTCATTTTCCATCAGGAAACTTGGTCCCATCACAGCATCACCTCATCCCCGCATCCCCTGTTCCTGTGTGAAGCTTCGTTCCTGAATAAAGTGCTGAGCTGATTTGTGAAGTTTGCTGTCATCCCAGTCTTTCTGCACTAACAGGAAGGCCATGGAAATGGAGGAACTTACCTCACTCCTGTCAGTCTGGATGAAGGGAGAGGGAAAGGAAGGGCGGTTCATGGATTCTCCAGGTTTGTATGGAGAAGAGGGTGGACCTCAACCCCTATGGGGGAGGCCCAAAAAACCTTCCCTGGTTTTCAGCACCAAATGTAAGGCCAGATATCAATGACCAAAAGGAGGTAAATTAAAACCCCTGAGCAAAACTTTATTGATGTACGCTCCCAGGCGAGAATCCTAAGTCCAACAGAGTGGGTCTGGGAGTATCGTACATGTGCTCGTCAGGATAGAAATTTTATGGGCTTAGGGCAGGAAGGGGAGGGCTTGGGACAGGAAAAGGAGTTTTTTGGAGTCCCGTGTCCCTCCTGGGTTGATCAGGCAATCCTGCTGAGATCCGTGTCCTTCCAAGATTGGTCAGGAGAAATTCACTGATTGTTAGGAGACGCCATTACTGCTTACGTGTCAGCATCTGATTGGTTGTTCTTTCAGCATGCAAGCTGCTTGATGCTTTGTTCCCTTTAGCCACATTAAACTGATCTAACACCTAGATCTTCACACTCTCAAATCATCACCAATGTTTAACATACCAGACCATTCTCAGGAAGACATCACTTCATGGAAGGCAGCTGATTCACTTGGTAGAAAGCCAATGTTGCAAACAATTGTCTTAGGAAGAGTTATGTGTGAAGAATCTGGACTGGTTGTCTCATTTCCTTGGAGAACACACCAGGAACAACTTCCAGTTTCATCCTTTGCATGTGTCACTCACATTACCATCTTTAAATACCTTCTCCCCAGCTTACCTGCTGGAGGATCCAGAATGGAAGGTGAGAAGCCAGTGTACACATCTTTGTGGGGGGCAGTTTGTTCAATCTTCAGACTGCTGATGACCTGAACGCCTATGTCTCTTCCCGCTTCCTGGAGAAGCCTCCTAGACCAGTCTTGACAAAGGCTCACTCATTCCACAAATATTTGGTGAAAACCAATTAGGAGTTCTACCTCAGGTAGGCTGTTGGAACCACAGTGGAGGAAAGATGTGGTCCCTGCTCTCAGGAAGCTTCCAGCCCATGAGGGCTCCACTTCCTAGGAGTAATGACCCTGAAGTAGGAGTGATAAGATGGGGAGTATGAGTTGCTGGAGGACAGTTGCTGTGTGGTCTAGATGAAGCCAGAATTAGACAGGCAGTCAGTGTGGACAGGTAAATTGAGTCGGTCAGATCAAGGAGGTCAATTTGGGTCTGGAAAGTTGGAGAGGTATTGAAATGCTAATACATTCAGAGCCCTTCCTCCACCATTATCAGGATGACCGGCACCTGGGAGTTGTTAATTATGTCCCCTTCCTGCCTCCACCTGGGCCCTTCCCCCATTCATGTGCTTTTCACCTTTTTGGCCATCGCACTGAACATCTCCTGGGCCTAGTCACATAGGCAAGAAGGAAAGATATGGGGAAGAGAGCAGAAGAACAAAGGAAGCCTAGGACATATAAAAAGGCAAAATGCATGTATTTCTTGGGATACCAGGATACCAGCTATGCCTCCCTCTCCCTCCTGGGAGAAGTCTATGTTACCCCTTTATAAATAAACCCTGCTTAAATGCTTGCCTTGGTATGCTTCTCTAATATTATACTTTAGCATGTGAGGAAGCAGAACTTATCACAGGTAACTGGGGGTATCATAGAGACCAGGATGGTAATGGAGAGATGGGCCTGGCTGGGGAAGAGGCCCAGCCAGAGTTCCCTTGATTTGCATGTCCTGGGGGTGCAGGTAACTGATACCACCAGTTACCTATTTGGAAAACTTAGTCATCATTTCTGGTCATCAGAAACTTTTGTGAAAAATACACTTATTTGGAGCAGAATTCACAGAAGTTGCAGAAAAGGAGCCACGTGACATTCCTTTTATACTCAAAATATGTGCCTCAGAGATTAAAAATAGAGCCTTGTGTTCACAGGTATGTGGTGAACTCTTAAAATTCTGAAAACATAAATGCCCGTGGGGTTTGTTTTAATGAAATAGAGACTTTAAAATCAATACTTAGTTTGTAACAACTGAATTTATTCACATTTATTTGGAAAATTTTATTTGATTTTAACTTGTTTTATTTTCTAAAATACTGCTAAAAATTGAAGTAGATACATCAAATATGTTTAGGTGACTTCATTTAGTCCTTTGTGCTAGAGTACAATTTTTCATCATTTTTCTTTTCAAGAGAATGTATCATGATATTGGAAACAAACAAAAACTAAAAAACTGTGTCAAGCTTTGGAGAATGGAAGGCATTTGGTAGACCTTTCAGAATGTCATCCAAATAATATTTCTGACATCTTTTAAAATGATACCTTCAACAGGTAAAGTTTTTATTCTAAACCTGCCATCAAAGAAAAGGAGCAAAAATATGTTTTATATTTGATATATTTTCATTGGTATAGACTATGTCAATGTCTTTTTTTGAGCACTGTTTTATAAATAGTAGCTGTGTTCTTCCTGACAGTTTCATACATGCATGGAATCTGACTCATTCTGCTTCAGTCCCCTTTCTTCCTCCCTTTTTTGTCCCACTCCACTCCACTGATTCTCCCATCTTTATGTTTTTCTCATTAATGTATAGATCATAAAATATATATAAAATATACAGTTTGAAGAACTATAATAAACCAAATTCATTTTCCATCACTTGGCTTAAGAAAATAGAATATTACAGTCCCTTGTATAAGACTTCCATGTACCTCTTCCATGTTGCAGCCTCCCAACTCCATTTTTTCTTTCTTTTTTTTTTTTTTTTTTTGCTACTATGAATTGAACTCAGAGGCACTTGACCTGTGAGCCACATCCCCAGCCACATCCCCAGCCACATCTCCAGCCATATTTTTTTCTTTTATTTAGAAACAGGGTCTCACTGAGTTGCTTAGTGCCTCACCATTGCTGAGGCTGGCTTTGAACTCGCAATTAACCTGTCTCAGCCTTCTAAAGTGCTGGGATTACAGGCGTGCGCCACCGTGCAGGGCTCCAACTCCACTTTCGAAGTCTCTCCTTACCATGTTAAATGGATAAACATTTTCCTAAACATAAAGGAATAAATAACATTTATTAAGTTTTTGTTTCCTTAAGTTTTAGAACACTGACTTAAAAGCGTAAATGTAGCTGTGTAAGTAAAGGCCAGTGTTCACACTGTTACTAATACTCAGTACGTAGATCAGTGTCTAGATTATAGTCTAGCTTTGGCTTCAGTGATGTTTCAAAATAGCTATCTTGGGAGGTCAGTAGCCAAAGCCATGAAATTCCTCATATTTGAGGTATCAAACATAACTCTTCCTATAAGGTGGGTACTAGAAGTCCAGCAGAAATAAGGTCAGGAAGTGAGCTGTCCTATATTGTCATTTTCTGTGCTCACTCGTATACCTGCAGTTTGTAGGAGTAGGTCAAACACACGCGCACACGCACACATACACACACACACATCTGTGGGGTGAAGTAAGTGACCTTGCAGGCTTTAGGCAGCAGCTTACCAGAGGGGATACAGGAACTTAATCAGCACATTGTCATGAGCCAAGTACAGAAACATTTGGGTCAGACCCAGCTGGCATTCTATCCTTGGGTGAAAATGAAGAGATAATGACAGAGAGAATAGTGCTGATAGTCCTCAGTCTGTCATTCTCTGGAGTTCTTTTGCTCCCTTGCGGATCCTTTTTAATTTGGTTTTTATTTGTCATCCTGAGATCACTCTCCTCTCCTCTGTTTGGGATGGAACACCTCCTCTGTTTCCTTGTTTTGGGGTTATTCTGTTTTGGTTATGTCTGTCCTTAAGCAAGGTAAAGTAGGATTAAATGTTTGAAACCTTGTTCATCCATAAATGTCTTTTCCACTCTCTTGATAGAAATGGAGTAGCGTAGATAGTGTGGAAGTTTTAGTATTGTAGGCGGGAAATTCTTTTCCTCTGAATTTTGAAGGCATTTTGAAGGTTTTTTTGTTTTTTGGGTTTGTTTGTTGTTGTTGTTTTGTTTTGTTTTTGTTCTCTTCGAAGTGTGAATCGTCCTTATTTCATCCCCAACTCTGCATGTGCCTATTGTTTTGTCCCTCTAAAAGCTAATAGAATGCTTCCCCCCTCCCCATTATCCTAAGATTTTACAATGATATATATTGATGTGGATATATTTCCATCCACTATTCTGGCCACTCCATAAGCTTTTTCAGTTGTCAGTGCTTGAGTTCTTGGAATTTTTCTTGATTTGTATTGCCCACTTTTCCCTCTGTCTTTGTACTTTCTAGTTGAAGCTCTTGTTTGGATACTTAGTAACCCATACTGGTTCTCTTGTTCCCTTATCTTTATTTCTTTTTTTTCCCAATAACTTTCTAAGACATTTCCTCCTCTTTTTCTTCTTGACTAATGTAAATTACTTCATTCTTGAGATCAAAAATTCTGAGATTTAAAAATTCTCAAGAATTCTGAATTTTCTATTCCTTTGATAATATATTTTTTAGTGACTACATCATTCTCTTTTCCTGTGGATATGCATAGATTTTCTTTGTAAGGGTTCTTTTCTCCACTTAGCCTCTAACCTTCTGTAGAAATACAATATGACCCTCATATATAACATTAAATTTTCTATAGCCACATAAATTTTTAATAGATGAAGTTAATTTTAATATTTTATTTAACATTTTGAGTATCTAATTAGTATGTTTATATTATGAGATATTTTATTTATTTATATTTGAGCTCTTAGTTCTTGAAATCTAGTATCTATTTTTCATTTAAAGCACATCTCAATTTAGATCGGTTGCATTTGCAGTACTCTTTCATCACGTATGACTAGTGGGCAGCATATTGACAGCATAGTTTTACAACTTTACTTTGTTCTTTTTCTACCCATTTTGATTATTGCCTTTCATGGTTTCTAGTTATGTTAGAGTATGGACTTGAAATCTCTTTGAAGCTCTTGAACACATCAAGGCTTTTTGAAAACTTTGAACTTTACTACAAAGTGGTCTAAGTGGACCGTTTGGGATATGCCTCATTACACGTCTCTAGTTCCCTGCTCTTGGACTGGTTTGATCCACCCTGAAAAGATTTTTTCCTTGCCTAGAGATATGGTCCCAATACTGTGGGAGCCAGGTTTGGCAAGATGACTGCCGGATTTGTGCATTCAGTTTACATTCAACCAACAAACCCCATTTTCAGACAGTTACTTCTCTGTTCCTTATGTTTGGCATTGCCCCCATTCAGAGAGCCTCTGTATCACATTGCCCAAAGAAAAATTTTCCAGATTTTTAGGGAAAGAGGTTGCTCAAGAACATGGAGTGGAGGGAGGAGAGCTAAGAGAGCTAAGAGAGCTAAGCTTTCCCAGATGGCCCATCTGCACCCTACCCCAAGATCAGAGGACCTGGTACTGATTGTCCAAGTTCCCTTAGGATTCTTTTTTTTTTTTTTTTTTAATATTTTTTGGTTGTAGATGGACGCAATATCTTTATTTTATTTATTTATTTGTATGTGGTGCTGAGGATCAAACCCAGTGACTCATGCATGCAAGGCAAGTGCTCTACCACTGAGCCACAGCCCCAGCCCTCCCTTAGGATTCTGAATATCATGTTAAGCTACAAGGGGTCAGCTTTCTTAAAACTGCTGAGTTGGGACTTGTTCACCTGCTCTTGTACTTGTTAATTATTGCTTTTTTTTTCCTCTCTCTATTTTCCTAGTCCTTATTGGCCTACTGTATTCTAGTGGGGTTGCAGGAGGGAAAGAAATTAAGTATAAATTGCTGGATCTGCAGTGTTAGCCCAGGAAAGTATTGATAACTTTTTAATCACGTTTTACAGACCCCCTCCACTAAGAAATGGAGGTTGTTACCTTTTAATGACTATGTCTCATAATGTGTCATGCTTTCTCTCTTTTAGCCAGTCAGGGAGAGGAGAAGAATGGTATCCAATACTATGAGCTTATGTTCTGTTTTTGAAAGTTTTTATGTCCAAGACTTTCATGTGGCAAACTGTGCTCAATTCTTGCAATAGTGTTGGAGAGTAACCTTCATTATACTCAATTACTTAAAACTCCAAGAGGTTAAGTGACTGCTTCAGATCCTAGAGTGGTAAAGATAGAAACTGATCACAGGGTGACACCTTAACTTTCCACAGATAATATAGGACATCAGGTAGCTAAAAGTACATTGAATTTTCTATTGCAGATCAGTAGAAACATGGAAATTTATTATGGCAATGGACTTTTGTTATAGGAACTTTTCTTTTGATCTAGTTTTGACAAATCAGGCTGTATGAAAATGTGGTAAGATGTTGACAGTATTTGTTTGTAGGTCATATTATCTGGTACTGATCTTCATTCTGGCCCAATTAAAACCTGGGCCTTGTAGCACTTTGATATCTTTACCTCTTACCAATAAAATTCATGGCTTTTCTAATTCATTTTATTTATTTTGTGCATTATCCTAGATTTGTTTCAATAAAACAGCTGAAGATCACGCTATTTTGGAGGCAGATGTGAATATAAGGTGTTTAGGATATAGATGAGAGTTTTAAAATCCTATCATGAAGCTTAAAGTTTAAATGTCATTTAAAGTTTAGAGTTTGATTGATTATCTGTTAACTTGTTTTTAACATAAATAAAATTTATGATGAAGTTTTGATTTGCTTATAAGTCATATCTCTAGCAAATATATAAGTTTTGTGGGCTGGGGATGAAGCTCAATAGTAAAGTACTTGCCTAGCATGCTTGAGGTCCTAGGTTCAATCCCCAGTACTGCAAAAATAAATAAAGATTGACTTTAAATTTTGTTAATCTAAAGGGACTTGCTAAATCATTTTAGTAACTGGCACTAATAGTTGACTTTAACCAAAAAAGAGGTAGAAGATACTTTTAATGTAATTTTATTTCTTTAGCTCCCAGAACCATTGATTTTATTCCGATTATACAAGGAATTTATAGACTTTGCAAAAGAGAGCCAACATGTTAACGAAGAACAAGAAACCAAAAAGGATAATCCCAAGGACAAAATATATCCAAATATGTGTATAGAAATAAATCAAATTCTTCCGAAAAGCAAGGACCTTCTAAAACAATTACCAATATCAAATTTCAGCAGCCTTTATCACCTCATCGCACATCTTAAACGGTAAGAATTTTAATACCATCTTAACCACTTTTAATCGTACAATACAATAATATTAAGTGCATTTATAATGTTGTTGTATTGTTTAGTTGATTGTTTCATTTCTATGTGTTGGGAAAAGGAGACATTGAATATTTGTTCACGCAGCCAACATTCTTCCCTCAGATGCCTCCTATGTGCCAGCTCTAGCTGGGAACACCAGTATGCAAACACAGAGGTTCTGCTGTTTGGGTCCTGAGCACGAAGATACCAAACACTATCATTTACACTAATATCAAATCGACATTCATCAAATCATGAGGCGTGATAACAGCCTTGCTAAGACAGAGGGACCCCCAGCAGCCATACTCCGTCTTCAGATTCGTAGTAATTTTAAGTACTGCTTTTCAAAACTACCCAACGATCCTGCCACCCATGAATGTCATTTGTCCACTTGCTGAGGCTCCTTCCTGGTCCTCCTCGGAGCCCGATGAGTTCCCGCTCTGGTTATCCGATGTGGAGGCGCGACAGCCCAGCAGGCGACCGGCCGGGCTCGGTGAGCTGCCCCAGACGAGGCGCCCAGTCCCGGGAGTGAAGAGTCAGGGGATGGCGAAGCGAAGAGTGCGGTGGGGGGAAGAAGGTGGGACGAAGCTCACCAGCCGCCAGAACGCCTCGCCCGAAACCCAGCGGAACGGGACAGGAGCACGAGCGGCGAAGGAAGCCTGCCCTTCCAGCCGTCAACCGCCGCTGCCGCCGCCACCGTCGTTTTGATTCTTGCGCTCCGCCGGGTGCAGCTTCCCCACCTTGTCCCTCTCGAGGCCAACCTTAGTCAGGGAAAGAAAAGGGGAGGAAGAAGGGAAGAGAAAATCCAGCTGCAGAGACCCGAGTCCACTCACACCTCCGCTACCGCCGCCCTCCTCCTCCCTGGCCCTCCCCCCTGCCCCCTCCCCCCTCCTCACACCCTTCTCCGCGCCCCTCCCCACGTCCTTGCATTCGCCCGCTATTGCCCGCCTGGTACCCCTCCCGGACGTCTCTAAGTCTTTTTTTTTTTTAATTTTTTTAAACCTTTATTTTATGTATTTATGTGTTTTGTATGTGATGCTGAGGATAGAACCCAGTGCCTCCCGTATGCAAGGCAAGCGCTCTGCCACCGAGTCACAACCCCAGCCCTCTTTTAAGTCATAAAGTCTGGCGAATCCCCAACCAAAGAGAATTACTTGTTTTTATAACCAATAGAATAAATTATGTCATTAATGATATCCACACTGTTTAGAAAAAGTTTTATTTATGTTACCTTAGATGGCTTTGCTACCTAGAAATTCTTATTGGAAAGGAACTGAATAAAATATTTAAATTTTTTCAGGAACACATTATATTTTTTTATTTGAACCACATGTTAAATTTTGCCCCTTTCCAATTTTTAATGATGTGAAAAGGTCAGACAAGGTGAAGGTGCTCTGGAGAGGCTGCACTCAATGCTACATCAATTAATGTATGATGTGATTAATGAGTTTATCCCATATTTATTAAGGAGGGTAATAGGATTATTTCCTTTAGAACACATGAGCCCAGCAGAATAACAGGTAAAAAACATAAATTTTGCAGCTGATACCCTGATTAGAAATAAGCTACATGAGTCAAATGCATTTTGGTTCAATTAATCAGAGATTCACGCCATTGGGCTGGTTATTATATAGAGTAATTATGTCAAATGACAAGCTTATTCAGGAATCCAATTGTCATTATATCTCTAAATAATATGTAAACACTAACCAATAAAGTCCATCATGTATTCAAATAGAAAATAGGATCAATATTGAATTCACATTAACCTTTATGCAGTCCTGGTCAAAAGATGCTGACGGATATATCATGGGCATACTCAGTCTTCTTGTTCATTATCAGAAGTGCCGAGTTACCTAGTTTTGCTGGCAGTATATTGATAATGACCAGTAGTGTTATTCTCAATCACAAACCATTAAAGCTTATAGCAATTTAGATGTTTTCTAAGCCAGTGGTTCTTAAAATGTGCTCCCTAGATTAGTATCATGAGCATTGCCAAGGAATTTGTGAGAAATACAAGTCCTTGCAGATCTACCGAAAATTAAAGGACTTCTAGATAAGACTGCATCTTTTTTATATTGGGCCTCTTCTTGGGCATAAATGGCATGAAGGTGAACCTCAGGAAAGCTTTGTTTGTAGGCTTTAGTGCCCGCAGTGTGCAGCAGAGCCCAGAAGACACCCTTTCTGGATGCAGTGAGCTAACACATTGAGGAATCAGGCCACCTGGGTCTTGGATCTCACAAGAAGCTGGCAATCCTTGCAAAGTCAGGCACATAGCTCTAGATTCAGCTTTTTCAAATGTTAAATGGGAACAAACTTACTTTCATTCTCAATGCTGTTTTGAGAATTAAATGAAGTAATTATATGTGAGAACATCATGAAGCCTAAAAGCAATGTAATACATATTACTAATTTTATCACACAGGCCACCTGCCACCAAAAGGGTGGAAACCAGGAGGGAATAGCTATCAGCAGAAGAGGGCTGGGAGCTGCAAGCTCTGGGGAAAGCTCTGTAGCCACAGAGGATGGGGAGACAGCCAGGGAGGGAGGCAGAGAGAGCCCTTTTCCTGGAACTGAAGGCCCTTGAGAAACCCAGTAACAATAGAAACGTTGTGGAAAAAGAGTCAGTAGTCAGAAACAAGAGCCAGGTGGAAAGAGAAATGATAAATGAGAGAGATGAGCTAGACCAGAAATCACATCAGAAATCTGTAGGGCAACAAAAACCCTGAACTTGTAAGGGTCTGTTGACCCTAAAGGGAGCCCTGAAGGCCTAGCAGTGCTGTAGTCTATAACGCGAGGGCCTCCAGGGGGCGCGCAAGAGGAAAAGCGCCCTGGTAGGAAAAGGTAACAGGTAAAACCCAGGGATGGGCAGGTGATTCTTTTTCTCTACTATTTTTTATGAAGTCATTGTAGTCAATTCTGACACCCATGAGAATGAAAGGGGGAACGAACTGTCTCACTCTGTCCACCTCAATTCGACCTGAGTGAAGATGCGTTGCGCCAGGAGTCTGGGGAGTAAACGCCCCTGGGAAAGAAAGTCCTCCCAGGGGAGAAAGCAGGGAGGAGGCCAGACCTCAGTATGCCAGAGGATGCCCTGAAGGAAGGCTACACCTAACGGGAATGCCTTGGGGGCACGATCGAAGGTGGGACAGATAGAGTAACTGCTTTTACCCTGTATTATGTCACTTGTTGCACAAACCTGTGTTCCTGTGTGATTTTAAACTCATCAGAGGGGGCTAAAAAAAAAAGTAAATAAAAAGCAATACTATGTGATGGAGGTATGTGCTAAAATCTATGTTGAAGTGATTCACTGGGGTGCGAATACGGTCTGACACACTTTGCAAGGTTAACCTGCAGGGTTAATCTGTGGTGTTTTAACTCTATGTGAAGGTCAGACTTTGAGATAAGAATAAAGCTGCAGGAATAAATCATTTAAATAAAATCAAAGGAAGTTACAGGTGACAAAAATTCTAATAATAACCATATTTCTCTCTGTGTGTATGTATTTTTGGTTGAATTCCATGAAATTTCTAATATTTTTCAGTTGTGAACTATAAAACTACAATTTCATGGGGTTCAATCTTATCTTTATGTCCAAATAGATAACAGATAGAGAGACAGATGCACATGTATATTTAATTTGAGGTTTTTAACATTTGGCCAAATTTTGTTGTTGTTGTTTTGATCTCATTTTCTGTTTCATTGATTAAATACACTTACTTAAATAAAAAATAAGCTTCACATTGTAACCTTATCCAATTGCATTTTATATCCTACATTTTAATGTCCTCTAGGATTTATGGAAAATACTACTTTTTGTCCATATAGCCATTTTTAAAAACTAAAATACTATGACTGAAGAGAAGAGGAGTAGAAGCAAATCTGTTGCTACCAATGACAGTACAAGAAATAGGCAAAATATCTTGATTTATCCTCCACTGAGTAATGTTTTTCAAAACTTAATGCAAGCTCATGACCCATGAGGAGGCTCTCCCCACCCTAGTGCTCCTAATTTGTACTGTTGAAGAAAGTACTCGAAAGGCTTGTGGTGTTGCCAGGCCACTTTCCAAACTCCTGATCTGCTGGACACTGGACACATAATTTCAGATGTGCTCCACCTGTATTTAGTTCTATGTTTCTTCTTCATTATAAAAAGACAATAGTAATGGTGCATGCCTGTAATTCCAGCACTTTGGAAGGCTAAGACAGGAGAATCATGCGTTCTCCTGTCATTAAGGAGACATTAAGGGTCTGAGCTTCTGTGTGAATTTGGGGAAGGATGAAATTTAGTCAAGAGCAGTCTTGTAACAGCTGAGTTCAGTCCAGGATCCCCATAGCCACCTACTAGGTGCAATGCAAGCATCCTCTGGTCACTTCAATGCCACCATCTCAGAGACTGACTAGCTAGGCTAAAAGTTTGCCAAATCAAAATTCTGAGGTTTAGAACATTTTTAGAAAGCTGGGAAAGTCAGAAAGAGTCCTGATGACACAAAAACCATCAGTACCCTTCCCCCACAGATGCCTACTACAGGATTCCCTCTGAGTTTAGAATCCATGAACTAGGAGCACCTTAAAACCCCTGCCTCCTGGTACTCCCCTTAGATTTGAGCACTCCTGGCCCATGAACAGGGCCATCCTGCAGCTGGGATTCTCTCAGAACCACGCTGCTTGCATGCCCTGCTCCAAGGCAGTTCCAGTGCACACTGGATATTCCTGGGGAGGGATGTCTCTGGTGGGTGTGTTGGTTGGCATTGGACTCCACTGAGCATCCAGGCAGAGAAGCATTAAGAGCGATAAATGTTGACTTGTTTTAAGGAATCGGCCTGGCTGAGTGTGTGGGCTCAGTGAACAAGCATGAAACCCACAGGGCAGGCTGTCAGGAGTGCAGGCTGGGATGTCAGAGCAGAACCTGAGCTGCAGAACTTCTTCATAGGAGATTCTCCACACCACTCTTAGGGCTTATCAACTAACTGAATCAGAGCCAGGCAGATTAGCTAGAATAATCTTTCTAATTACAGACTTTGCTCACTTGCAAAATACCTCCAGAGCAATACCTATGTTAGTGTTTGAATAACTAGGAGCTGTATCCTTGCCAAGTTCACACATCAACCATCATCTCTGCCTATAAACATTCCCATAACACTGCTGAGGGCTCCCAAACACCAAGGCAAAATCTAGAGCCACCTCAAGGCCAGAATGTTTAAGGACTGCCTGAGTAAGGAGCACTGAAATGTGTTCAAGCTCCCTAACCTAGTACTTAAGGTTCTTCATAGTGGTGCCAAGGGTGGGATTTGGGAGTTCTTTAGTTAACACCCATGTACAAGCCATCAATTTCACTCCTTTTTAGCCAAAATCTATATAAAAATGCAGTTTGGGCTGTGCAAATAATGGCTCATCACAAATCTCCCAGGGTTTCCTTCCAACCAGATTTTTACCCATAACCAACACTTTTATGTATTTATATAAACATATTTCATGTGTGTTTACATTTCAACTAAGGGCCCTTTATGGGATGAAATGTGCTTACTTCTATAGCCTCCTTTCTCTCCGGTCTCTTCCTCAGATCCTTTTCTCTGCAGCTCCATTGAAACTACATGTAATTCTCAGAAGAGGCAGATTCTGTTTACTATAACATGGCTGCCTTAGCTACCAGGAGTGTCTACTGTCAAACTCACCTGAGCTTCAACTGTTACAGGTGAATACCTATATTTTGTTTAAGAATTCCTCAAGGAATCCAGCTGCATACCTCCCCACTATCCTCCTCAGCCTGGGTCAGGAGCACTGAAATGTGTTCTTTTAGGACCCCCTGCAAACACTGTCTTGTCTCTTTACTTTTGAATGTTTAAGGCCCCCGGCTGCCTAAATGGCCAGAGTCTGGGATCTGGATCAACCACCAACAGTGACATAGGTTCCAGCTGTCACCAACAAAACAAATATGGCTTGTCCTTACAAGGCTATTGGAGGCGTGAATTGGAAACAAATACATTGAAAACCAAACTTTTACACACGTACAGGGGTGGTGGTGGTTATATCCTATCATTGTTATTGATATCAAAGAATGTTTGCCATTTATTTGAAGCCAACAAATATGTCTACAAGTACTCACAGGTATTAAGCAGTATCTCTTCTCCAGATCCATTAAGCATATGCAGTACCTGAGATTTCATGATATTTTAGACAGTGACTCTTATTATTATTGTGGTAAGAACACTTAACATGAGGTCCAGTCTCTTAACAAATTTCTATGAGCACAACACAGTATTGTTAAGTATAGATGCAGTGTTATACAAAAGATTTCCAGAACTTATTCAAGTTGCATACCTAAAATTTTATACGGGTTTAACAGCAACTTTCTAGTTCTCTCTCTTCACAGCTTCTGGCAAGAACCATTTTACACTCTGTTTTTTTCTTATAAGTCTTATATCAATGGAATTATGCAATATTTGCCCTTTAATGTCTGGCTTATTTCTGGAAGCATATTGTCCTCAGCCATGTTGTAGCAAGTGGTGGGATTTCCTTCTTTTATAAGGTTAAATAATATTCTGCTCTGTGCATATACAGTGCACCTGCATTTTCTTTATCCATTCATCTGTCAATGGGCATTTAAGTTGTTTCCATATCTTGGCTTCTAGGGATAATATTCATGTAGTGGTCTAAACCACCACCTAATATCTAGCACTAACTCCCACAGGAATATCCCAAATCAAAGAATCAGGATGAGTGAAAATGATTGTGCTTTGACATTTCTGCTACCTAGATTTTTAAATATGCAGACCTTATTTGAAACTTCCTAAAATATTGTCAGTAGAAAGTAAAAGGCCACATGAACATCTGATAGAGCACTAATCAGGATATATAAAGAACTCAAAAAATTTAATGCCAAAAAACAAACAACCCAGTCAATAAATGGGCCAAGGAGCTGAACAGACACTTCTCAGAAGAAGATATACAATCAATCAACACATATATGAAAAAATGTT
Source organism: Xerus rutilus (assembly GCA_028644305.1). Taxonomy (NCBI): domain Eukaryota; kingdom Metazoa; phylum Chordata; class Mammalia; order Rodentia; family Sciuridae; genus Xerus; species Xerus rutilus. Next base: position 72,663,503 of record CM053400.1, on the reverse strand, counting down.
CAACATCTCTAGCCATTAGAGAAATGCAAATCAAAACTACTCTAAAATTTCATCTCACGCCAGTCAGAATGGCAGTTATCAAGAATACAAACAATAATGTGTTGGTGAGGTTGTGGGGGAAAAGGCACACTCATACATTGCTGGTGGGGCTACAAATTGGTACAACCTATCTGGAAAGCAGTATGGACATTCCTTAGAAAACTTGGAATGGAACCACCATTTGACCCAGCCATCCCACTCCTCAGTCTATACCCAAAAGAGCTGAATTTCATCATCGTAGCTTTTAAACTTAGCCAAGACCAGGCACTGCAGATAATCAGAAGGGCCAAGAGGCCCTTGTGAGGAGCATCAGCTGCAGAGACTCAAAGACAGAGGATAAACTGCTGCCCCAGGAGATGGGTCAAATGTAAAGAGACCTATAAATATAATGTTTGATTAACTCTGGGTCTGGTGTTAATTTCTCAGTGTGTCTTAATGTAGGGATTCCAGGGGGACTTGTGAATGGTGACTTGCTCTTATCCTTGAAAAGTTAGGGAAGGCTGTACTGTCCAGCTGTCCAGGGCTGTCCAAATATGCAAGTCCTCAGAATGACAAAAATACAGCATACTACAGTGATGCAGCCACTTCAATATTTATAGCAGTTCAATTCACAATAGCTAAACTGTGGAACCAACCTAGATGCCCTTCAATAGATGAATGGATAAAGAAACTGTGGTACATATACACAATGGAATATTAATCAGCATTAAAAGAGAATAAAATTATGGCATTTGCAGGTAAATGGATGGAGTTGGAGAATATCATGCTAAGTGAAGTAAGAAAATCCCAAAAATCCAAATGCCAAATGTTCTCTCTGATAAGTGGATGCTGATCCATAACTAGCAAGGGGACACAGGAAGAATGGAGGAACTTTGGTCAAACGGGAGGGAGGGGAGAGGGGCATGGGGACAGTAAAGATGGTGGAATGAGGTGGACATCATAGCCCTAGTTTCATGTATGACTGCATATATGATGTGATTCTACATCATGTACAACCAGAGAAATGAAAAATTGTGCTGCCTCTGTATACAATGAATCAAAATGCATTCTGCTGTCATGTATACCTAAGTAGAATGAATGAATGCATGAATGAATAAATAAACAAATAAAATTTGCTACGCATCAAAAAGAAAGAAACAAACAAACAACTAAAGGTCCTTTTTCACTTTTTTTTTCTCTCCATTATTGTCTCTTTCCCTATCTGGTTTTAGGCCAACTCAACTTTTGAATAACTGGAGCATCTCAGAAAGTTGGTCAAAGTCTGGGAAGAAGTAGGATCCCAGATCTGATACTTCTTTTATAGCAGCACACAGATGACCATGATCAGAGTAAGGATGGCTTGCACTAGAGGGTAGGGAAGGGGGAGGAGGTTTCCTTCTCCCAGGAAATCACTAGTGGAGATAATCACTAGTGGAGCCAGATCAAACATACAATAAGTGGGGCCCAAATGCACTAGTTCTGGAAGCTATTGCCAAGCGGATTCACTGACTTTAGATAAGGAATGTGTCTCTTGAGTTTTGGGGAAAATCTAAAATGTACCACAAGACCAGTGGCTTCCTGAGTTTCTTGATTTTATGAATTCACTCAAGGGCTTTAGATTTGAATGGGCATCTCCCTAAGGGGCCTGCTCTGTTACTGCAAAAATGGTTGACTGTGTTTGTCTGATCCTATTTGTGGCTTTGTAAAGCCAACGGACAAGGGTTCTATAGCTGGGCATGGCAGCACACCTGTAGTCTCAGCTACTGAAAAGCTAAGGCAGAGGATTACTTAAGTCTGGGAGTTCAAGGCCAGCCTGGACAAAAATAGTGAGACCCTGTTTCAAAAACAAACAGCAACCATAAGAAGAGGAAGAAGTAGAAGTAGAAGTAGAAGTAAGAAGAAGAAGATGAAGAAGAAGAGGAGGAGGAAGAGGAGGAAAAGGAGGTCTATGTAGCAGAGATAATGAAAAGATAACCAAAAAATCCATTAAAAAAAATTTTTATTACTTTATTTAATTGCATTTCAAGTCATAGCACATATATAGAGCTCAGTTTTTCCATTTCTCTGGTTGCAAACCAGATAAAGTTACACCAATTGGGTTTTCATACATGCACCAAGGGTAGTGATGACGATCTCAACCAACCATCTTTACTATACCCATTCGCCTTTCCTGCCCCCCGCCTCCCCCATGTTGCGTCCAGTGTTCCTCTATTTCTCTTATGTTCCCCATTCCCACCTCCCTTATTCATCAGCATCCACTAATCAGAGAGACCATTCGGCATTTGGTTTTTTGGGATTGGCTTACTTCACTTAGCATAATGCTTTCCAATTCCATCCATTTGCCTGCAAATGCCATAATTTTATTCTCTTTTATT
>CM053400.1:72639464-72660610 GCA_028644305.1 Xerus rutilus | reverse complement strand
CCTTCAATAGATGAATGGATAAAGAAACTGTGGTACATATACACAATGGAATATTATTCAGCAATAAAAGAAAATAAAATTATGGCATTTACAGGCAAATGGATGGAATTGGAGAACATTATGCTTAGTGAAGTAAGCCAATCCCAAAAAACCAAATGCCAAATGTTCTCTCTGATTAGTGGATGAGGATACATAAGGGGGATGGGAACAGGAAACATAGCAGAAATGCAGGAGCTCTGGATGCAGCAGGGGGAAGGGGGGAGGAAAGAAAGGGAAATGGGTATAGTAATGATGGTTGATCAAGAGGGTCATTACTGCCCCTGGTGCATGTATGAAGACACAAATAATGTGACTACACAAATAATGTGACTCTATCTATTTGCAACCAGAGAAATGGAAAAACTGAGCTCTGTTTATGTACTATGACTTGAATCGCATTTAAATAAAATAATTAAATTTTTTTAAAAAAGAAGTTAATTGCTGCTATTTATAGCTCCCAATTTTCTAAAATGATCACAATGGATAGTGATAGAAATCCTGCATCAGCCTGTGGGCAAAGCTGAGCTGCTTTAGTAAGCAGCAGTTAGTCACAGTATTTTTGAGGCCATCGCCAGCTTTTTGGGAGTGTGGATTCATGGGGAAGTTGTAGATCTGACAACTGTGTGGGCAGGAACTGGGCTGAGATTATTTTTTAAGTGGTTTATGTAGACATATAGCTAAAGAATCTCTTCTTTTTGCAGAGAGACACTCTGAACTCTATCCAGGGTCTTCTGAACTATAGGGAGACCTCTGAGCAGAGGAAATGGGGATAGCAAATCCCTCTGCACGCACTTTGCCATGTCAGGGACCACCCATGGGGACTTGGCTGGGGAACTTCCTCTTCATATTTTCTTCTGCACTTCACCTATTCAGTTGACTTGTTCTCTGGGCAGAGAACCTAAGCAAATTCTTATCCCCAGTCTGGAGATGGGAAATGTGATAGTCCATGTAATCGGGGCTTTTCTGACCTCTCTGACAGGCCTCAGCATGTCATGAGACCATTCCCTGCCTGGACCCTGGCTTGCCCTAGGAACTGATGGCTTTGTGGGCCCTTCCAGTGGGATTCATTCAGCTCAAGTTAGCATCTTTGTTCTCCCAGAACTGTGTGCTCCTCCAAAACAGGGAGAAAAGGAGGAAGAGCTAAGGAAGGAGAACATGATAACTGTTGGTTGTGGTGTGTTATGCTGTGTGGCATTTCTTTGTCTTCCCCATTACACTACAACACATCTGTGTTCCATTGAACAGATGAGCAGTGGCCCAGTGAGTATTGGGCAGGGGTCTCTGAGTTCTGAGAGGCATTCCCAGAATTCTCATCTATGGGAAAACCACTGTAACCCCTCCCTGACTGGCCTTACATTCACACACAGTGTGAGCCCTCTTTTGGCCCTCCTCAGAGACTTGTGGGCATCCGGGTGCTGGTGGGTTAGGTAAAAGACCCTCTGCTTGTCTTCTCAGAACTGTTTACCCCACTTCAGAGCCTGCTATCTCCTGTGGCATTTGGGTTTGGCACTGAATACCTGGTTTGCTTTGAAGAGCAAGGCCTGGGGCTGCAGTGGAACAACATTGGGAACAGTCCCCTGGAAGGGGATGAGTACAACTTCCTGCTGTCCATGAAGATGATGCTCCTTGACGCTGCTATATATGGCTTGCTTGCCTGGTACCTTGACCAGGTGTTTCCAGGTAAGTGTCTCCCTCTCTAGGGTAAAAGTGATTGTGTTCTTCAGATCCCCATCTCTTCCCCGTCCATCTAGTTTAACTTTTATGTCCTCTAAGATCTTTGTATTTGGGCTCAGAACCAGCATTTGAAACTTAAATCTAGAAGCCAAAGATACACCAGCAAATTCTGTTGGCTCTGCTTTAGAAATAGATTCGGAATCTGTCCCCCTGTCACCACTGTCCCAATCCAAACCTCCTCCTTCCACTGTTAACTCCTACCATTGTGTTCTCTACACTGTATTCAGATAGAACTTTTCAGAATCTGGGTCAGATGGTGTCAACCCTCTCTATTCAAATTCCTCCAGTGGCTTTTCTCTCATTTCAGAGTAAAATCCAATGTCCCAACTGTGGCCTACCCCATGCTTATTATCTGGCTCTAGTTATCTTTCTCATCTCCTGTCCTTCCCTTCTCCCTCATGTTTCTCTGCTCCAGATGCATTAGCCTCCCCATTGAATGGTCCCACCCTAAGTATACTTCTTCTGCAGGGCCTTTGCACCTGCTGTTCTCACTGCCAGAAGCATGTTTCTCTCTCTCCCTCACACTTGTAGGCCCATGTCCTCATTTTGCTCAGGTCTCTGTTCAGATGTCTCCTCATCACAGAGATCTTTCACTATATAAGCAGCATTCTTTCTGTGCCCACATCCCTATATCCTACTTTATTTTTGGAAACATTCATCACCACCTGATACGATATCTTTATGGGATATTTATTGACTCTCTACACTTAGGAGAACTTAAGCCCATAAGAGCAGGCACATGATCTGTCTTGTTCCCTGTGACAGTGCTTGTGCCCAGAATAGTGCCTAACACTTTGCAGACACTGAAAAAAATATCTAATTAATCTTAGCATGAAAAATCATCTCCTGATGGGGCTGCAGTTTTAGCTCAGTGGTAGAGTGCTTGCCTAGCATGTGTGAAGCACTGGGTTCAATCCTTAGCACCACATAAAAATAAATAAAATAATATAAAGGCATTAAAAAAAGAAAATATTAAAAAAGAAAAATCATCTCCTGAAACAAAGTTGGCTATTTGCACAGTTTTGTATTAAATCAGATTTTCTTTCAAATTGGCATTTCTGATAGCCTGAGAATAGCTTCCTCATGCTATGGTAGCTGGGTCTGATTTTTGATGCTATGACCAAGAGCAGGCAGGAGAGGGTGAGGTGGGTTCTGGTCCCTGAGAAGGGACAAGCTCATGGCTCTCAGATCATCTCAAAACAGCCTTTGTTGGTAGAAATAAGCAGGCAGCAACCTTGAATGGGATAAGGATGGCTAGGCTGAGTCTAGAGGCTTGGGTTTGATGCTAGCTGCAGGAGTGTATTGGTTTCCTGAGACTGCCATACCAAAATATGATAAATGGGTGGCTTAAGACAATAGAAATTGGTATCTCACTGATCTGAAGGCTACAAGTCCAAAATCAAAGCATAGCCATGTTCCCTCTGAAACCTGTAAGTGAAGGATATTTCCTTGCCTCAAACTAGTTTCTGCAGGTTTTTCAGTACTCAGGCTTTCCCTGCTCAGAGATACATCACTCAATTCTCCATCTTCACACAGCATATCTGTTTTTACTTGGCTATCTTCTTATAAGTAACCAGTCATATTAGATGGGGGCCCAACCTACTCCAGTGTGACCTCATCCAATTTAACTGAACACATCTACAATAACCCTATTTCCAAATGAGGTCACTTTCTGAGATATCTAGGTTTGGAATTTGGCATCTTTTTATTTTAACACTGATCTGACACCAAATGTGTGGTTTTTTCACATGCCAACCAATTCTCTGACACAAACCATTCAATCCAGTTCTGACAGTATCCATAATTAGCATGGATGCCACAGGCTTAGTTCATGAGAGTTCCATCCAACCAGACATCAGCTGCAAAGGCAATGCCAGGCTACCCACCTTTTGCCACAGTGTCCTAATTTCAATGACAACTTTTATAGAGGATTAAACTCAGGAACAGCCAATAGAAGAGATGCATAGGGCCATGGAGGGGGGTTTCCATGACTTGTCTGGGCCCAACACCCTTCCAGCACCAAAATGTGTTTGCCAACCTGGATGCTCTCCAAGTCCTAATCAAGAGTTATTGTAACCCAATCTCCAGAGCTCTTTTTCCCCACAAGTTAGAGACTGGAGCTAAAAGTTTCTCTCTTCACCAATTTAGTCTCTCTGATGACCAGTTCCCATCCTGCCCCACCCTGAGTCACCTCACGGGCAATAACTCAGGTGCATGGAGATGGGGGCTCCATGAATAACAAAAGACACTCCTATCACTGAGGAAATGTCAAAGGTTTTAGGAGCCCTGTGCCCTGCACAAGAATTAGGGCCTAAGACCAAATATATTATATATAGTACTATTGACCCCAACTTGTCTTTTTAAAGAGGGATACAATTCAACCCATGGCAGTGACCTGAGCAAGATCCTTGAACTTGCTCAGTCTGTTTCTTGTATTTCCTGTGCCACTGGAAGGAGATTTAATAAGTGAAAATTAGTTGGATTGAACTTGAAATTCTGCATAATTCAAGGGCTGAGTTTTAACCAAGCTAAATATTTTATTTGGTCAACATCTATTTACTAAGCAGCATCTTTGTGTAGGGCCCAGCAGGGCCAGGTTCTGGGAATTAAGGGTCTGGAAAAGATAGACCCAGGCCTGCCTTGAGGAATTTATATTCTGACGGGGAAAAGCCATGACTCATGACAACTATTTAAAAAGCAAGGACAGTATTCTTATAAAACCAACATTTTGTAGGGAGCAAAAGTTGCAACAAGAACTGGATTACAAATTTGGAAGTCTTTTCCTTGAACCCCAGCTGGATCCAGTAGAAAGAGGGCTTAAAACAGTGATATTAGAACCAGATTGCCTGTGTTGGCATTCCTGCATTTCTACTTTGAGTCCAAAGTGGACTCAAAGACTCAACCTGGGGCAGATGGGTCAAACTCAGAGAGCCTCAGTTTCTGTATCCACAAGAATAATATAACCACCTATGTCCTAGGGTTGTTTTGAGGATTAAATTATTTAACACATGGAAAGAGCTTATAGCAAAGCCTAATGCAGAAAAAGTATCCAATAAATGTTAGTGATTATCAGCATTACTGTTATCTGGTACTGCTGAAAAGGGACATGATTTAATTCTGTAATAAAATGTTTTCTTGGAAAACTGATATCAGCCAAGATCATCAGTATTAGTGTTACTGGTAACACCCAAAGAACATGACCTTTTGGATTACAACATGTTGGAAGTAGTATTTTTTCTGGTAGCATGTGGATAGCTATATAATGGCTTGTGAACTATAAATATGTGTAGTTATAATTTCAGGTACAGACAGATGTATTTTAGATCTTACAGGACTGTGATAGCGTGAGATAGAAACTGGCTTAGGTTTCTTCTATTTATTTGCTTTCAGGGAACCATGGAACCCCACTTCCTTGGTACTTCCCTCTACAGGAGTCTTACTTGCTTAGTGGTAAAGGTGAGTTATTTAAAAAATTTTTTTAAAAAACCTTAATGGCTGACACTAGCTCCTTGGGCTAATGTGGGATGTGTGCGTGGGTTGTCAAAGTGACTCTTTTTGTCAAGGGCGAGATTCCTGCTAAGCCAGCTCTGCCCCCAGCACCTCCAGGCAACATAACTTCTGGGAGCCCACCTTTGAGTCACTGGGCCAGTGATTGAGAATTGACAAACAAGCTTGTTCCAGTGGATTAAATACCCTGTTTAAAAAAAAGGCCACACCACTTCAGGGTTCAAATAACTTTTCCAACTTAACATCTTAAAGCAGAGATCCAGGGAATCATGGAGGGACCTCTGCATTTGATATTTATGTACCATGCTTATAACTTGAGGGGAAATACCCAGAGTCCATTGCTAATATTCACTCCCTACTCTCTGCACTGACAGAGCCTGTGGTGAACAGAAAACATCTGTTCATGAAACAACTGCGTCTCATGATTCGCCTGCCTTGCTGTGGGTCTCCTAGCTTTCAGAAGTTTCTTTCTAGGAATTATGGTCAAGAATTTGATTTTTTTTAAATTAGTACTAATATTTTTAGTTACTGTGGCCCACCAAAATCAAGTTGGAAAACTAGGGCCTGTCTGGCTGGGATAATGTGTTTAATTGTTACTTTATTTCCCAGTAAAGGCTTTCTTTGACTAGGCTAGGGTTGCAGTGAATGGTGGGAAGTGTAGTAAGAAGTTGTGCCCCAAGCAAGGGAGGGAAGATCTTTTTAATCCCCAGCTAGCTCCTTGGATGGCTTTCTACCCACCCACACACACACACACATACCCCCTCCCCCCCAACACAGCTGAGAGCACTGTGGCTGGCAGGGCTACCTCTGAAAGGCTGGCTCACATCTAAGACATGGTTCCTGGGAATCCCGTGACTTCAGGTTCCATTTCCTTCCTAAGAGAACAGTGAGCGTGACTACAGAGCCACTAGGCAGAGCTTCTTCCTCATGTAAACTCCCCAGCCTCTGTCTGAAATCACCCCAGAACCAAAGATGACAAAGTCTGACTTGCATGTTTGAAAAATGAGCCTCCCAATCCAGCTAGGCAGGAACATTTCAGTAGAAAGCCATGAAATCCCTCCCTATGGGTCTTTAAAAACAAAGAAAGAAAAGAATCCACTAGTGATCCTGAATCTCTAAGAGAACTGCTTTCTAAAGAGTCATGTTATGACTTGCCAGAATACCTTTTCCTTTAACCTGCCTTTCAAGATCATGTGCTGGGGAACTGTCTCTTCAGGTGCATGTTTTGAAGTCACCTAAATTTAGTTTTTAGTTTTAAAGTAACACATGCTTGTGCATGAAATTCAATTCCAGCTGTACAAGGACATCAAGTAAATACTCAATAACTGACATTTGCCCACAGTCCCTGCTACACATTCCACATCCCACCCCACCCCACCCCTCCCCACCCCAGCCTCTCTCATGGCTTCTCAGCTTCCTGAAATTCCTGAGAGCTGGGTGTTAAGTTTTGTTTTATTTGAAGAGCAGGTGCAGTCCCACATGAAATGATGCAGCCCTCCAAGAAGTTAGACCAGGCATGGGTGTGTAATTTAGGAAGGGGTCTTCTCAAAACTCAGCTTGGTCACCTGTTCCAGCCAAACATCTTGGACAAGTCCCCTATAGCTTGCTTGTGCCAGACCAGGAAAATGAAAGCAACTCTGACTTAACTCTTAAATTTTCAGTGAATGAGAATGAGCAAAGTGCTTTCTTCCCTGAGATGGTGTCCTGATGGCTATAGCAGCTAACACTCACCTGGTGGGATGGGGAGGCGGGTGCCACTCCAAGTGCTTTGTGTGAATTGCTTCATGCAGTCCTCACACAAAAAAGTAGATACTATTATTTCCCCCTTTTCACTGATAAGGAAATTAGGATAGGACCTCTCCAATATAACACTGCTTGAGGTGACAGAACATTTGATAGAATGAAGGAAGAAATTATCACAGGGACATTGTATAACCTCCCAGAGGTTGTGTGGCTAGCTAGTGGGGAGCACACTCATTTCCAGCTCCTCCTATCTCTCAGTGATCATTGCTGGCCAACTAGCTCAAAACAGACTTAATGAGTGTCAGTCCTCTGAAAGAATTGCTGCTGAGTGACCAAATGCCCCTTCCTCAAATGGGAGGTGGAAGAATCACAATCTTCTGGGTTCTGGAGAATAGAGTTAGCCTCAATTTTTTTCTTGTGCTAGGAGATGTGAACGAGCTGATGGATGTGGTTTGCCACCATGCTCCAGAGGCAAAGCTGGTGGAATGCATTGGTTAAGAGCTCATCTTCCTACTTCCAAATGAGAATTTCAAGCAAAGAGCATATTGCAGTCTTTTCAGAGAGCTGGAGGAGATGCTGGCTGACCTGGGACTCAGCAGTTTCAGCATTTCTAACACTCCTCTGGAAGAGATAATGCAGACAATCTAGCTGGCTTCTGTCAGGGGCCAGAAAAGGCAGTTTTCTGCAAAAGTCTAACAATAGAGTGAAGTTTTATAGAAGCAAAATGGCATAATTCCCCACCCAACCATCGCAACTATCTTCATTTTTGGCTTACTTCCTCCTGCTTCTGTTCACATACATACATATTTTACATAGTTGTGGTCACTGTATGCTTGCGTCTTTGCACTTATAGAAGATTATGTTCTTATATCAAGACCATAACATATTTTCTTCCCATGATGAAGCAATACTCAACAAAATGGAACCTGGTTAGATTCTGAGAGTGGGAATGCCTAAGCCAAATTCTCTCTCTTTTATTCCTTGACAGATTTTTCTGAAGATCACAGAAGATTCTGATTCAGGACTTCTGAATGCTGGTGCAGTATTGGGGTGTGTGTCTTGTCACTCACCTCCCTTCCCCCTCACCCAGATTCTGTCTTAAAAGTCTAAAGAAGATTCACAGAATAGCCACACAAGCAAATTCTCCTCCATAGTGTAATAGGCATTGTATGTTCTTGATGCCTTGAAATACCAAAGAACGAGAAACTGAATTAAGCCTGGGAAGGAATATTCCAGATGTATCAGGGTTCTCATGGAGGTCAAATTGGTAGTTTTCTCTCCAGGCTTATCCTACATTTCAGTCTCTTGTTCCTGCCATGTCCCCATTCTCATGTCTCATCTCCACGAGGTCTCTGATCCATTCTTGTTTCATGAGTGACAGCTGGCAGAGTTCTTAGACATAATAGTGACACTTAATACAATCCAGAGGCCAGCTAGATTCTCCTGGTTCCTTAGAGATCAAGATAAAATTATTGTGAACTCTCACTTGGTGGCCTTTGGACTTTCAAAATGTGGGGACCAGAATTCCTGTGGATTCTGGAATACCCTTCCCTACATGTCACCCTTCCATGATTTCTACCCAAACTCCATGGCCACATAAAGCATTGAGTGTAGTAGACTCCACTGCAGAGGAGGAAGATGGGGAGATGAAAGTGCAGGGGAGGTGACTTGTCTGCCCCAACACAAACCACTAATGATAGAACAAGAAGCTTCCATCCAGGCTCTCTGAGCCCTTTTGCTCGGCCCCCTCTCCTGTTCATAAATAAAGATGGGCAGCAATTCTCCTTTGCTGCCTTGGGCTCCTGAGACCACCTGTGTCACCGCTTACCTCTGTCTACCCAGAGTGGCACATAATGGTGTTTTCCTATGCAGCGTTTCCTCCCTGAAGGGGTTCTGGTACCAGCTTGTATGATAATACAGTTTTCAACTTGCCTCTAAGTGATCCCAAGTGTTTATCTTAGTTTTGCCTAGAACTACCAATAGCCACACATACCAGGCCATATGAGCTCCAGCCCACCCAAGTGGGTCATATGGTGGCCCAAAGAGATGGTCATCATGACACAGTGTGGGAGGAGACGTTGTTCTCTGGAGGGGGTAGGAGCAGCTCACCACAGGGCCCAGGTTTTCTTTGAGCTTTGTTGATACAGAAATTGATAGTTTACCCAAAGCCAAAGACTTACATTAACCAAGATGAGAATGTAAATATGCTAATTTATGTTAAAAGTTGTGCTGAGGGGCTGGGATTGTAGCTCAGCGGTAGAGCGCTTGCCTCGCATGCGTGAGGCCCTGGGTTCAATCCTCAGCACCACATACAAAGCAATAAAATAAAGACATTGAAAAAAAAAAAAAAAAGTTGTGCTGAATTGAAAAGTTAGAGCCTTTTATCTACACAGAATACTTCTCTCTAATAATTATTCTCCTATTAGAAGAAGAAATTAGACCTTGAAGACTGGTCAGTAGGGACATAGAATAGGATATTTCAAAGAGACAGTCAAGGGTAGAGGTTAAGAGTTGATCCTTAGAGTGAAGCAGGCCAAACAGCTCCATAATTTGTTAACTGAGTGGTTTTGGTAAGTACTTAGCTTCTTTGTACCTAAGTTTCCCCATCTGCAAAATGGGACAATACTAGCACCTACCTTTTAGAGTTGTTGAGAAAATTAGAGATAATGCATGTCAAGTCTTAACACCCCATGTGATCTCTGATCAAGACAACAACATCATGTCAACATTTACAAATCACCTCTTACCTCAGACTTGTGTAGCTCTTTATACTTGACAAGCACCTAACATCCACTGTGTTATTTGATCATCATCACAGTCTCATGAGGTTGGTAGGGCAGGGAAGCTAGGGAAGCTGGGCTCACAGAGTTGGGTGACCTTCCTACAGCCACACAGGCTTCTGGGTCTTACTCTCAAAGCTAGAATCCTCAGTTCTCTATTTTTGACCCCCCTGCTCCCTCCCCCCGTTTTCACATGGTTACGTACATTTGTTTTGGATTATCTCAGTTTTAGATGATGACATTTTCTGATATTGTTCCAAAAGGCTGAAGTAACCAAGAGGGTCAGTGCCACTTCTGAAAGGGTAGCTCAGAACCAGAGACCCCTGGAGAGCTGCAGAAACAGAGATGCTGAATAGGTCCAGAGCCCTTCAGCTCTGGTGGGCATAGTAGGCTCCAGTCTGGTTGATGCCATCAGAGGACTGTGATGAGTCTGCCAGCAAAGGGGAGAAGCAGCAGGAATCCCACCCCTGCAGAGATCAAATCTGAGCCCAGGTCAGGAAGAGGAGGATGCAGGACTGAGACTTTGGTGCCTGGAGGTCAGTGAACATACAAAACCTCTCCACCTCTCTCAATGTAGGAGCTGAGGCTTCCCATCCCTAGGGTTACCACATCCCAGGCCTGGTGCTTCATAGATACCCATGAATGTTAGCTGAAAGGATAACTGAGCTGATCCAACTGTCCTTACAACTACCCTTGTCCTGGTGAACTTGAGGCAGTTAAGAAAGCAGCTAGTGACCAAGCAGGGGTCCCCTAGACTCTCCATGTCCACAACAGGTGTTCTGCAAACAAACAGTAATGAGTGACCCTGAACTATATAGCTAAAAACTAACTGACAACTTACAAGGTTTATAAAGCACAGTCACATGTGTTATCTCATTTAATCTTCAAAGCAATTTTGTAACATATTCTCATTTTCATTTCACAAATGAGAAAGTAGATTCACACAGATAAGTCACTTCCCCAAATGTATGTATCTTATAAGAATCAAGATTCAACCCCAGATTTGCTAATTTAGTTGATTAGTCTCTCTACCACTTCTCAGTGGCCTCTAAGAATTCAGAAAGAACCAAGTTGACTCTAATTTAATTTTTAAGTACACTTAAAATATATTCACTTAAGTAGTATATTATTACTTATTACTTAAATGAATATATTTTGTTGTCTGAAAATTTAAATACCCAAGAGACTAAAATTCTCCTCCTCACATACCCCATCAGATCCAGCCTTCCCAGTGGTAGCTGTATTGACTGGTGGGTATTCTTTTAGACAGCAGTTACATAGGTATGTACTTAAAGTGTCATTCATCTTTGTGTATGACACATGAACTTGCTAAAATAAATGTGAACTTATTACACAGATCATTCTGCACCTTTTCTTTTGTACTGAGTTGTTTTAGATCTTTATGTCAGTGCATTCAAAGATATTTTCTTCTCTTTAATGACAAAAGAGAATTTTCAAGCAATTTCAGATGATTTTACCTATATAGAATTTACACTGTAAAATGGATTTTAAAAAATATTTTCAATCTGCCTGGCCTGGTATTTTGTTGCTATTCTATAATGAAGGGGAAATCATCATTGCAAGAAAAACAGCATATGAGGTCCAGATCCTGTTTTTCCAAATTGTTAATTTGATCTCCCAAAACAGATGGCACTCAGATGAAAAAGAAACATGCCAGTGTGCAACACCCCTATTTGGGCCTTCTCCTAATAAGAAGGCCCAACAGCCTACCCAGAACTCCAACACCTGCTCCCCAGTGCAGCCTGCTCACCCTGAGGGCCAGCCTCCCCAAGAGCCACAGGACACTGGCACAGTGCTCAACACTGGCCTGCGTCTGGTCGTCCAGCATGTGCAGGCGCTGCTGATCAGGCAGTTTCAGCACGCTGCCCGCAGCCGCAAGTTCTTCCTGGCCCAGGTATTCCCAAGGGCTGCAGCTGTGCTCCCTCACTCTGCCCAGGGCCCAACAGGCCCACAGTTGAGCATTCCATGCCCATGAGTTCAAACACAGCCCTCAGCACCCTCTTTGCATCCTGCCCACTTTGCTTCCTCTTTGCCAAAACTTTCTTTTGATTCAAGGTGATAAAAGCCTTCTTTGTAAGAACTGAACTTCACTTATCAAAGAAAATGAAATAATAGTGAATATGCTAATATTACTATTCTTTATTACAGAGAAGGGCAAAGTCATGTTTTCACTCATTTCTGCAATGGCACTATATATCCAGGTCATTCTCCTTGCTTTTCTTTTCCTGTTTTTCATTCAGAAAAAGAAACTCTGCTTCACAGAATGGGGAATCATGTGCCTTGCTCTTTGGGTTGCCCTTTAGCCTCTGGATGAGCACTACCTATATTCAGATTCTTTGATGGCCACAAGAACATTCTGTTTTCTTCTACACATCCTGTCTTTGTACACCTTGCCTGTTCCCCCAGAAGCCTGTCCTCCACCAGGGTCTGACCATGAGGCTGTGTTTATCATCTCTCTGCCACAGCCCCTGTTTCCATGTGTATTCTCCCACAGATGGTGCTCCCAGCCACTTTCGTGTTCTTGGCTCTGGTGCTTTGCATCATTGTGCCTCATTTTGGTGAATACCCTGCCTTGACCCTCCACCCCTGGATGCATGGGCAGCAGTACACCCTCTTCAGGTGTGCAGACTTGTTTCTAGAGGTCACTGTTATCCTCCATATTGTAGGGCTCCTGGGCTGCTTGGAAGGGCTCTGACTTCCCCCTTCCCTGAGACCTCCACCAGTGTGGCAGGGGTCCTCAAGTTGACCCCAGAAAAGAAGTTAATGTACTGCTATTGCCTAGAAATGGACAGGGAGTAAGGAAAGAGGATGCAAAGTGGAGAAAGTGGGTCGAGGAGCCATTTTTTTGAAGTATAGATGGTCTACTCTCAGACTTCTAGGCATATTCAAGCAGCTCACCCATTCCCTAGGCAACCATCCCTAGGCAGCATTCAGAGCCTCACCTACATGCATAGCATGTAGGAGCCATTCCCTAAATGCTTTGAATTGCATGTGAGCTGCTTTTGTCCACTCTGTCACAGTCACACAACCACCAGGTAAGCCTTTCTTGCTCTTTCTAACATGAACAAGCTGGGCAGTAAGCACCTTGAGATACTGGCAGATGTCCTCCTAAACAAGCCAGGTTTTGGCAACCACTGCCTGAAGGTAGAGTGGCTTCTATAAGTCCCTTTGCACCCTTTCCCAGACACCATATCTCCCCTGGGAGCCTGGCAGTGGGATCTGGGTTGGCAGGAATAGGAGAGATCCCTTCAGTCTTGCTCTATATTATGTAAACCACTTCCATGTTTCCAACCAGTGCTTACCCAGCCTCTCCTTCAGCACTTGTGTGCTAGGGCAGTCACTACCTCCCAAGTGGCTCCTACAACACTGGAAAGCTCTGTATCTCTCAATATAAAAATTCTATATTGAGTTGATATATGAGTCCCCATAATTTATTTGAAAGACATCTGAACAGAGGCAGGAGGGAGATGGGAGATATACTATTGTGTAATTGGACCCTGAATGACATTAATGACATCTATTGCCAGCTTGCAATTATTGTTGTAAGTATAGAGAAGGGAGTTGTAGAGGAGTGTTGTCCACCAGAAATCCTATAGGTTCAATGTAATTTTAACTTCTTCTCTTATTTAGTCTTTCTCAAAGCCATCAATAAGGAAAATTCCTTTTTAATTTGTTCCATCTCTCAATAGCTAGAGAAAGCTACTAGACATACAGAGTCCACAAACTAGATAGTCATTTCCTAGCCCCACAAAATCAAATGAACCCTAGTCGTATCCTAGCAGAATATGCAGAACCTGACCTCGAAGAAGCTAAGAAAATGCATGGCTCTGAGGAAGAGGAGGAAAGGCTGAAAAGGAGAGAGTTGGGCACTATTTCTCCTCTAGGGATTTTTAAAATCAACTTTGAAACTGATTGTGGAATATCTTCTTGCTTTCCATGAGAGAGTTCCCATGTGGCAATTCAACCACCTGGAAAACTCCCTCAGTGTCTTCAAACATCACCCACCTGTTCCAGAAGCAGAAATAGACACCAGCCAAACCCTCACCCTCCTGCCAGTGCAGCACCAGAGAGAAGCTCACCATGCTACCCGAGTGCCCTGAGGGTGTTGGGGGGCTCCTACCCCCACCGGTACCCAGCAGGGGAAGCCAGGGCCCCATCTGCCTGTAGTTCCAGGGATGAGGGTTGCTTGTTACCTCCTGAGCTTCTAGCCAAATAACATTTCAAACTGTTAAGTGAGCAAGGCTAAACCAGGGGGCTAAACCAGGTTCCCTGGGCCCTTCAGAGGGGCTTCTCAGAGGACTTTGTCACTGTGCCACTGACCCAAAGGAAGTCACTGACCCAAAGCTTCCTTTCCCACCAAACACTTCCTGGTCAGTCCAGTATGACCTCTTAGCTGGCTTAGAGAGAGTGACCTTGGACAACTCCTCTCATGATTTGTCAATGAATGACCAATTCTCAAATAGGCAGTGTGGTACAGTGGGAAGAGCACAGGCATGAGAGTGAGGGAGGCCTGGGTTGGTTACGTGGCCTCTCAGAGCCTTCATTTCCTTACCTAGAGATACAGGATTACTGCCCTTATTTTACAGCATTTTTATGAAGATTCAATGAAATAATGTGGATAAAGAATTACTTGGAATTGGATTCAGCTCAAGTAACAGCCCCAAAATAACAGTGGGTGAAATAAGTCACAACTCTTCCCTATTCCACGTACAAGTTCATGTGGGTGGCCCATGATGTTCTGCTGCTCATCCATGCCAAGCAGGCCTCCATACCCCTGGCCAAAATAGCACAGTCTACTTTCCAGACAGCAGAATATAAGAAGCAATAAAGAAAAATAGGGCTAAGTGTGCAACTGTGTGCAAGGAAAACTTCCAGAAGCTGCCACATAACACTTCCATTTACATGTCACTGGGAAGAACCCAGCAGCAAGGGAGACAGGGGCTAGAGTCTTTGTTCTGGGTGGTCCATTCCCAGTGAGAAAAAAATGGAGCACTGTCACTTCAGGACCCAGCAGCAGAAAGAATATTAGAGAAGGAAGGGTCCTGAGGTGGCCGTGCTCCTTCCCTAACTTCTAGTATACATGGAGATAAACTAGGAATATTTTATTTGAGATAGTTTTTCGAAAACAATTGATCATAAACCATCCCAGGCATCAGCAATTGTTCCAACCTGGATTCCACCAGGGAGGCTTGGCATTTCCCCTGGGTGCCATTGTCAGCATGAGAAGCAAGCAATAGAGTGGCAAGAGCCAGGACTATAGAGTCAGGCAAATGCAGTTGCAATCCTAGGCCAACCACCCGCACATTCTGCAACCCAGTGCAAATTAGCCAGCCTTTCTGAACCCTGGTTTCTCTGTAAAGTAAAAACTCCTCCTTCATAAAAGTGTCAGGATTAAGTGAGATCATGTACATAGAGCATTTAACATGGTGCCTGGCACACAGCAAGCATCCAGTAGGTGCTGGTTCTCCATCAGAGGGGAAGTGAAGAAAGTGAACCAAGGAGGGAAAGTCAAATGGGAGAGGCAGGGGAGATGAAAGTGAAGACAAATGAAAAGAACAGTGCATAATCATGGTGGTTTAATGTCCCCCCAAATCCCCACACCTACTACCCCTGGGTCACACCCTGGACAGAATGATTGCCATTGCTCAAGGCTCAGGACCAGGCTACCAAATTGGCTAACACAACTAACTATTGCCTATGCATTCCTAAATATGAAGTAGTATTGCCACCTGGAGGCCAAGCTCATGCATTTTTGAATTCTTCAAAAACTTCAGGTTAACTGACTGGCTTCTAGTCCTAGATGTATTTTGAAAGTAATTTGTAAATTGTAAGAAACTATTCAAATTTTTTCATTCATGTCACAAATTTATTGTGTGGCACCTATGTGTCAGAGACTCCTCTGAAAACTGGGGACATAATAGCTAACAAATCAGAAGAAGCCCCTGCTCTCCCTGAAATGATATACCAAGAAAAACAGAAACAGGAAATAGTCTATCAGAAGGGAAGTCTCAGGCGGAGATGAGCACAAACCTGTGTGGTGGTAGAGAGGAGCTGGAGAAAATGCCTCCGTGAGGAAGCAGATTAAGGGTAGGAGTGAGCCATGTGCAGTTCTGCAGGGAGAGTCTGCAGGCAGAGTGAACCACCAAGGACAAAGCCACATCAGGAAGGAGAGGTGCCCACTGAGAATGGGTGGGAAAGGGGAGGGTGGCAGGTGAGCACAGAGGGGGGCAGGGCTGGATTACAGGGAGCCATAGTCTTGTGACAATGATATTGGGTTTGACCCAAGGGTTTATTGGAGGGTGATAAGCAAGGTGACTGAAGTGTGTGACTTGTACTTTGATCTGGAAGCTGGGAGGATGGAACATGGAGGACCAAGGGTGGAGACGGTATAGAAGTTTCTCTGGAGTCTTAGGTGAAGTCTAGGTGGTAGCTTGGACTGGTGTGCCAAGATTGGAGCTGGAGAGATGCAGATGGGTTAAGCCATCCTATCTTGTCAGTGGATTGGAGGAAAAGAAGAGGGATCGAAGATGACTGTCACGTGATTGATATGGAAACTAGGGTGGCTCCAGTACTTTATTTAGTATTTTCTTTAGTATCTGAGTCCATAAATAATTTTTGGAGAAGAACAGCAGTTTCACAAACTTTAAAGGTCTCAAATTTCAAAGCGATTAATGTCTCATTGCAAGCAATAGAGTGGCAACTCTATTGTGAGGAAACACTTTCCTCAGAGGATACAGCGCAGCACTGAAATCCTACAAAACCTTACAAACAGGACCATTTCTGACTACTTAGTAAAAGCCTATCTGGCTCTTATAAGAAGCAGGTAAGAAGACACCTATGATTCTTCTCATCCCAGCCCCCTGTAGACAATATTGACTAGGGAGAGAACAGTTTACCTATGACCATGGCAGTGAAATATTTTCTGTTTTCTAATGTGAGGGCCTCATCCACCAGAAAAAGCAACTGAGATACATACAAACAAAACACCATATTTAAGATTCATTTTGTTTTGCATTTTTATGTTTAGGGCAAGCCAAGTTTAACCCAGGCGCTATTAAAAAATATTACCAGAAACACATGGAGTTTATACAGTTACGCAGCCTTGTATTTGAACTGATTAACAGGGGATCCATTCTAAGATGTCAGCCTAGACGGACGCAGCGTTCCTAGTCTCTCCCGGACCAGGGTTTAAAGTAGTAGAAACACTTTCTCAGCAAGTTTTTAGAGGACACTCAACAGCTGCCTCCACACAGGAACTCCACTCGCATGCCCACAGGGTCGCCAGGCCCCAGCATTTGCACAGGACCCTATCTGCAAGCCAGCTCAGGACCCCAGCCACGGACTCTGGTGGAGGACTCAGATCCATAGCTCATGCACAGGATCCCTGACTCCAGCACCCACACCCCCGCCAGGACCTCAGGTCGCCCACCCACACAGGACCCCTAGCTGTTGCTCCCACGCAGGACCCCTGGCTGCTGCTCTTATGTGGATCTCCATCTACCAGGGTGGAACCTCCCTGTTTGCCTACACCTGGGGACATGGGACAGGATATGGAGATAAACTTTTACTTCTGCACAGCATGCCACAGAGCTGCATCTCTGAACACCACCACCGGACCTGGCCCTTCACCCTATCTCTGAAGCAGACAGCTTCTTTGTGAGACTTCAGCTTCAGCATCCTTGACCTGAGCAGGCAGAGACCAGTAAGCAAAAGACGGCTGCACCTAGTGGAAGAGAAGGGAAGCAATCCTGTGTATTTACATTGAGACTTTTCATTTTTTTATTTTTTCCTAATATTTCTTTTTTTTCTCTATTCTTCCTTTCTTTTCTTTCTTTTCTCTCTCTTACTCTTTTCCCACCCTCACATCCCCAACATTTGTGAAACCAAGTATTTTTTCATGCATTAGGCTACTGGGATATCTGATTAGTATACTACAGTTGTATTATATAGTCTAGTAACTTCCACCTGTACATGTTTTATTTTTCTTAATTTTTATGACTCTTCATTAGTTGTACTCTATTTTCTCCCTACTTACTTGTCTTCCACAAATCTCTTTCTCTCTTTTCTACTAGTAGCCAACTTCTTTAGGATTCCTCTTTCGTGCTTTCTAGGATCTAATATCTATATCATCACTTCCTACCTCCCTAACATCTCATCCTACACTCCACTCCCAGTTCTCTCTAACCCACCAGCAGAAACTGTAGACCCTTGTGCAAACCTATTCTTTATATAGTAGATGCTAATTGAACTCATAATTTCTGTATATTGTGACTAAGCCATAAATGTATTTAGAAGCTATTAGGAGCTACTTGGTTTGAACCTATATATTGTTTGCATTGAGATCTGTCAATATTGGTCTCCTCCTTAAAGGAGAGGTATTGGGACCCTGTGGGGAATCTATAAGCCTATAAGATAAAAACTGTAATACCTCAGATCTGCAGTGCTAGAAGAGAAGACACAAAAACAACATGAAAAAACAAGAGAAGAAAGTGCTTCAAACAAACCAAGATACTACATTATTAGAATCCATGGTCAGCATAGCAGAAGAAATGTCAGAGAAGGAGTTCAGGATGTACATAATTAAAATATTCTGTGACTTAAATAATGATATAAGAGAGCAAACCCAGATAGCAAAAGACCATTTTGATAAAGAGCTACATAGGCAAATACAGGAAGCAAAAGATTACTTCAATAAGGAGATAGAGATTCTGAAAAAGAACCAAACAGAAATCCTCAAAATGAAAGAAACAATAAACCAAATTAAAAACTCAATAGAAAGCATCATTAACAGATTAGATCACTTGGAAGACAGAACCTCAGACAATGAAGACCAAATATTTAATCTTGAAAATACAGTTGACCACACAGTGAAGACTCTAAGAAACCATGAACAGAACATAAAATTATGAGATAACATAAAAAGACCAAATTTAAGAACTATTGGGATAGAGGAAGGCATAGAATTTCAAACCATATGAGCAATCTATTCAATGAAATAATATCAGAAAATTTTCCAAACATGAAGAAAGAATTGGATAATCAAATACAAGAGGCTTACAGGACACCACATGTACAAAATCACAACAGATCTACACCAAGGCACATCATAATGAAATGCCTAGCATTCCAAATAAGGAAAAATCTTAAAAGCTACAAGAGAAAGGAATCAGATTACATATAGGGGGAAACCAATTAGGATCTCTGCATACTTCTCAACCCAGACCCTTAAAGCTAGAAGAGCTTGGAAACATATACCAAGCTCAAGCTCTAAAAGACAATGGATGTCAACCAAGAATCTTATATCCAGCAAAATTAAGTTTTAGATTTGATGATGAAATAAAAACCTTCCAAGATAAACAAAAAATAAAAGAATTTACAGCAAGAAAGCCTGCACTACAGAACATTCTTGGCAAAATATTCCATGAGGAGGAAATGAAAAACAACAATGAAAACCTACAAAGGGAGGAACTACACTAAAGGAAAGGCTAATCAAAGAGGAAACCCAGTCAGAATGAAAACTGAGAATAAACCAAAATGTCTGGGAATACAAACCATGTCTCAATAATAACACAGAATGTCAATGGCCTAAACTCAGCAATTAAAAGATACAGACTGGCAGATTGGATTTTAAAAAGACCCAACAATATGCTGCCTCCAAGAGACACATCTCATAGAAAGAGACACTCACAGATTGAAGGTGAAAGGACGGAAAAAAAATG
Source organism: Xerus rutilus (assembly GCA_028644305.1). Lineage (NCBI taxonomy): Eukaryota > Metazoa > Chordata > Mammalia > Rodentia > Sciuridae > Xerus > Xerus rutilus. Next base: position 72,641,067 of record CM053400.1, on the reverse strand, counting down.
TATCACTCACATGGACTGCGTAAACAAGCAGAGGTTTCTATCCTCATATCAGATAAAGTAGACTTCAAACCAAATTTAGTGCAAAGGGATAAAGAAGGTTATTTCATACTGCTTAATGGAATCATACATCAACAAGACATAATAATCTTAAATATCTATGCCCCAAACAATGGGGCAGCCATGTATGTCAAACAAACCCTTCTCAATTTCAAGAATCAAAGAGACCACAACAAAATAATACTGGGTGACCTCTCTCACCACTGGAAAGATCTTCCAAACAAAAGCTAAACAAAGAATCTACAAAACTCAATGAAGCAATCAATAATCTAGACTTAACAGACACATATAGAATATTCCATCCTTCAAGATGCAAATACACTTTTTTCTCAGCAGCACATGGATCCTTCTCTAAAATAGATCATATGCTATACCATTTGCTAGTCTTAGCAAATACAAAAAATAGAGATACTACCCTGCATTCTATCTAACCATAATGGAATGAAATTAGAAATCAATGAAAGTTTTTAAAAAAAGAAGCTACTCTAACACCTGGAGACTCAATAATATGCTATTGAATAATGCATGGGTAACAGAAGACATCAGGGAGGAGATAAAAAAAAGTTCTAAGAGGTAAATGAGAACTCTGACACAACATATCAAATCTCTGGAACACTATGAAGGCAATGCTAAGAGGAAAGTTCATTGCATTAAGCTTATATATTCAAAGAAGTAAAAGTCAACAAACCAATGACTTGACACTATATCTCAAAGCCCTAGAAAAAGAGGAACAAACTAACACCAAAAGAAGTAGAAGACAACAAATAATTAGAATCAGGGCTGAAATCAATAAAATTAAAACAAAAGAAACAAATTCAAAAAATTGACAAAACAAAAAGCTGGTTCTTTGAAAAAATAAACAAAATTGACAAACCTTTAGCCACCCTAACAAAAAGAAGGAGAGAGAAAACCCAAATTACTAAAATGCATGATGAAAATGGAAGTATCATGACAGACACTACTGAAATACAGAGGATAATTAAAAAACTATTTTGAAAACTTACACTCCAGTAATATAGAAAACCCTGAAGACACCAACAAATTTCTAGAGATATATGACCTACCCAAACTGAACCAGGAGGACATTCATGACTTAAACAGATCAATTACAAGCAAGGAGATAGAAGATGCCATCAAGAGCCTTCCAACCAAGAAAAGCCCTGGACCAGACAGATTCTCAGCTGACTTCTACAAGACCTACAAAAAAGAACTAACTTCAGTACTCCTCAAATTATTCCATGAAATAGAAAGGGAGGGAACCCTTCCAAGCTCGTTTGATGAGGCTAGTATCACCCTGATACTAAAACCAGACAGAGACACATCAAAAAAGGAAAATCTCAGACCAATATCCCTGATGAATATAGATGCAAAAATTCTCAAAAAATTTTGGCAAATCACATACAAAAGCATATTAAAAAGATAGTGCACCATGATCAAGTGGAGTTCATTCCAGGGATGCAAGGTTGGTTCAACATACAGAAATCAATAAACGTGATCCATCACATCAATAGACTTAAAGATAAGAATCACACGATTTTATCAATTG
>CM053400.1:72552807-72638964 GCA_028644305.1 Xerus rutilus | reverse complement strand
TATTAAAAAGATAGTGCACCATGATCAAGTGGAGTTCATTCCAGGGATGCAAGGTTGGTTCAACATACAGAAATCAATAAACGTGATCCATCACATCAATAGACTTAAAGATAAGAATCACACGATTTTATCAATTGATGCAGGGAAAGCATCTGAAAAAATATAGCACCCTTTTATGTTCAAAACACTAGAAAAACTAAGGATAGTAGGAACACACCTCAACATTGTTAAAGCTATCTATGCTAAACCCAAGGCCAACATCATCCTAAATGGACAAAAATTAGAAGCATTCCATCTAAAAATGAGAACAAGACAGGGATGCCCTCTTTCACCACTCTTATTCAATATAGTCCTTGAAACACTAGCCAGAGCAATTAGATGAAAGAAATCAAAGGGATATGAATAGGAAAAGAAGAACTCAAACTATCATTATTTGCTGATGACATGATTCTATACTTAGAGGATCCAAAAAATTCCACCAGAAAATGTCCTGAATTAATAAATGAATTCAGCAAAGTAGCAGAATATAAAATCAGCACCCATAAATCAAATGCATTTATATACATCAGCAATGAATCCTCTGAAAGAGAAATTAGGAAAACTACTCCATTCACAATAGCCTCAATAAAAAAAAAATACTGGGGAATCAATTTAACAAAAGAGGTAAAAGACCTCTACAATGCAAACTATAGGACACTAAAGAAAGAAATTGAACAAGACCTTAGAAGATGGGAAAATCTCCCATGCTCTTGGATAGGCAGAATCAATATTGTCAAAATGGCCATACTACCCAAAGTACTATATAGATTCAATGCGATTCCAATTAAAATCCCAACATCATCCCTTATAGAAATAGAAAAGGCATCATGAAATTCATTTGGAAGAATAAGACCCAGAATAGCCAAAGCAATCCTTAGCAAGAAGAGTGAAGCAGGAGACATCACAATACCAGACCTTAAACTATACTACAAAGCTATAGTAACAAAAACGGCATGGTACTGGCACCAGTACAGACATGTAGACCAATGGTATAGAATAGAAGACACAGAGGCAAACTCACTTAAATACAGTTATCTTATACTAGACAAAGTTTCCCAAAACATACATTGGAGAAAAGATAGCCTCTTCAACAAATGGTGATGGGAAAACTGGAAATCCATATGCACCAAAATGAAATTAAACCCCTATCTCTCATCATGCACACAATTCAACTCAAAGTAGATCAAGGACCTAGGAATTAGACCAGAGACCCTACACCAAATAGAAGAAAAAGTAGGCCCAAATCTTCATCATGCTGGCTTAGGACCTTTCTTCCTTAACAAAACTCTTATAGTGCAAGAAGTAAAATCAAGAATCAATAAATGGGACAGATTCAAACTAAAAAGCTTCTTCTCCACAAAAGAAACAATCAGTGAAGTGAACAGAGAGCCTACATTCTAGGAAAAAAATTTTGCCACATGCACATCTGATAGAGCACTAGCCTCCAGGATATATAAAGTACCCAAGAAACTTAACACCAAGAAAACAAACAACCCAAACAAAAAATGGGCTAAGGAGCTGAACAGACACTTCTCAGAAGAAGATATACAATTGATCAACAAACATATGAAAAATGTTCAATATCTCTAGTCATTAGAGAAATGCAAATCAAAACTACTCTAAGATTTCATGTCATGCCAGTCAGAATGGCAATTATCAAGAATACAAACAACAATAAGTGTTGACAATGATGTGGGGGAAAAGGCACGTTCATACATTGCTGGTGGGACTGCAAATTAGTACAACCAATCTGAAAAGCAGTATGGAGATTCCTTAGAAAACTTGGAATGGAACCATCTTTTGACCCAGCTATCCCACTTCTCTGTCTAAAAACCCAAAGGACTTAAAAACAGCATACTACAGTGACTCAGCCACTTCAATGTTTATAGCAGCTCAATTCACAATAGCTAAACTGTGGAACCAACCTAGATGCCCTTTGATAGATGAATGGATAAAGAAACTGTCGTACATATACACAATGGAATATTACTCAGCATTAAAAGAGAATAAAATTATGGCATTTGCAAGTAAATAGATGGAGTTGGAGAATATCATGCTAAGCGAAGTATGCCAATCCCAAAAAACCAAAGGCTGAATGTTCTCTCTGATAAGTGGATGCTGATCCATAATGAGGGAGGGGACATGGGAAGAATGGAGGAACTTTGGTCAAAGGGGAGGGCTGGGAAGGGGACATGGGGGCAGTAAAGATGGTGGAATGAGATGGACATCATAGCCCTAGCTTCATGTATGACTACATAAATGATGTGATTCTACATCAAGTACAACCAGAGAAATGAAAAAGTTGTGCTCCATCTGTGTACAATGAATCAAAATGATTTCTGCTATCATATATACCTAAGTAGAATAAATAAATTTAAAGAAAAAAATAAAATATGAAAAAAAATAATGATGAGGAATAGTGACTCCGCCCACCCCGCCTGGGCAAGGCCGCAGTGGGGCGGGCAGGGGACTGGGGAATCTGCTGTAGAGTTAAGGGAAAGTTGATCAGAGTGCTTGGAGTTTCCCTCCGGCCTTTCCTCTCTCCCGTATTTGTAGTCCACCCCGTCCCTCTTTCTGCCATGGAGCAGCTGCCAGCGCCCAAGAGTAAACTAAAAAAGCTAAGTAAAGACAGTTTGACTAAGAAGCCTGAAGAAGTTTTTGATGTATTAGAGAAGCTTGAAGAAGGGTCTTACAAAAGTGTTTTTAAAGCAATACATAAGTAATCTGGTCAAGTTGTCACAACGAAACAGGTACCTGTTGAGTCAGCTCTTCAGGAAATAAGCAAAGAAATTTCCATAATGCGGCAATGTGACAGTCCATATGTTGTAAAGTACTATGGCAGTTACTTTAAGAACACAGACCTGTGGGTTGTTATGGAGTACTGTGGAGCTGGCTCTGTCTCAGACATAACTAGATTACAAAACAAAACATTAACAGAAAGAGAAATTGCAACCATTCTAAAATCTTCATTGAAAGGATTAGAATATTTGCACTTATGAGAAAAATACACAGAAATATAAAGGCTGGAAAAATTCTCCTTAACACAGAAGGACATGCAGAATTGGCAGATTTTGAAGGGGCATCAGTTAACAGATGCAATGGCAAAACACAATACTGTGATAGGAAATCCATTTTGAATGGCTCCTGAGGTAATTCAAGAAATAGGACAGAACTGTGTGGCTGACATTTGGTCCTTCAGCATCACTTCTATAGAAATGGCTGAAGGAAAACCACCTTATGCTGATATACATCCAATGAGGGCTATTTTTATGATTCCCACAAATCCACCACCAACATTCAGGAAGCCTGAACTATGGTCTGATGATTTCACCAATTTTGTTAAAAAGTACTTAGTGAAGAATCCTGAGCAGAGAGCCACTGCCACACAACTACTATAGCATCCTTTCATCAAGAATGCAAAACCTGTATCATACTAAGAGACCTGATTACAGAGCTATAGAGATCAAAGCTAAAAGACATGAAGAACAGCGAGAATTGGAAGAGGAAGAGGAAAATTTGGATGAAGATGAGCTGGATTCCCACACCATGGTGAAAACTAGTTCAGAAAGTGTGCACAATTCAGGCTACAAGCACTGAATGAAGGAGCCCAGACCATGATTGAACATAACAGCACCATGTTAGAGTCTGACTTGGGGACCATGGTTATAAACAGTGAGGATGAGGAAGAAGAAGATGGAACTATGAAAAGAAATGCAACTTCACCACAAGTACAAAGACCATCTTTCATGGACTGCTTTGATAAGCAGGATTTCAAGAATAAAAATCATGAAAACTGTAATCAGAACATGCATGAGCCCTTCCCTATGTCCAAAAGTGTTTTTCCTGATAACTGGAAAGTTCCTCAAGATGGAAACTTTGACTTCTTAAAAAATCTAAATTTAGAAGAACTGCGGATGCGGTTAAAAGCACTGGACCTCACAATGGAACAAGAAATAGAAGAACTTCATCAAAGATACACTGCAAAAAGAGAGCCTATTCTGGATGCAACAGACACAGAGAAAAGAAGGCAGCAAAACTTTTGAGTCTAATTTCTCTCTGTTTTATAGCTACTCTAGAGACCAAGAAACCACTAAGAATTAAAAGAATATTATGCTTTTTTAATCCCTAAGATTCACGCTCTACAACTAGACAAAGATCAAAAAGTAAAGATGGCATATATTATGATTTTTTTAATCCCTAAGATTTATGCTGTACAACTAGGCAAAGATCAAAAACTAAAGATGGCACATAGGAAAATTCCCCCAAAACACAATTTACAATTGTTTCCACTATGTTTTTATCTTTCAATGAGGAGAACAATAGAAATATATACTTCTCTTTCTCTGTCAGCTGAGTACCAGCAATAAGACTATTTGTTATAAAATGAAGGCTATATTTAGAGACCTTGAAGATCCAAAGCTGTTGTTTAATTGTATAGCACTGAAGGGCTTTATGTTACAATATTCTTTATTCCTATTTAGAAGCCTATTTATTATTGCATCTCCTTAGATAGACTTATTTATTTATGCTATTTCACTTAGTTTTGTTTTAAAAAGACAGGATAGCTTTGTGAAGTTTAACAGGTGATAATGTACAGCCAAATTATATTTTAAGCAGGGAGCTATGGGGTACAAACCTTGATTTCCAGGATAGTGTTTCAATAAAAGCAAAGCAATAATAGCAGTAGTACCCAAATGGGCTAGGCCTTTTTATATTGAAGCTATAAATTTTTACTTTCCAAATTTTTAATTTTTTGATTTTTGATATTTGGTACAAGTAGAACTATATATATATATATATATAGTCAAACAGACCAACAATGTTTAAAACCAAAGAAATGAATGAAACTTGCACAAAAAGAAAGTATGGTAAATATTTTAAAAGAAATGAAACCTTAAGGCAAATTAATTGGTTAGTATTGTTTCATGTTTCATGTGTAGGTCTGATAACTAACCTTAATCAAACTGTATTTCTGTGAAAATGTGCTCTATATAGTCACAGGGCTTTTGCTGATTTCATTTATTTCCTCCAATTGGTAAACATAATGTGCCTGATGATAACAAAATAGCAAAAACATTTGTACTAAACTATGTAAGCCCTGGGGACTGAAGGGGAAAAAAAGGTTAAAAGCATTAAAAAGAAACTCATTTCTGTGTTTGTTTGTTTGTTTGTTTTGGGTTTTTGTTTTGTTTTGTTTTGTTTTGTTTTTTTGGTACTGGGGATTGAACTCAGGGGTACTCATCTACTGAGTCACATCCCCAGCCCTATTTTGTGTTTTGTTAGAGACAGGGTCTCACTGAGTTGCTTAGTGCCTTGCCATTGCTGAGGCTGGCTTTGAACTTGCAATTATCCTGTCTCAGCCTCCCAAAGTGCTGGGATTACAGGCATGCACCACCACACCCTGCAAAAAGAAACTCATTTCTAAGCTGAATGAACATTTGTATAATTGAACTGGGAGCAGTTGTTTCCTAAGCTACATATGGCCATCTTGACAGTGTTTGTTCTCTTCTGTCTTTAATTATTATATGTAGATCATAAAGACAAATACATTTTACTATGCCACCCAGCAAAAAAATAAAGATAAGGAATAGCATTTACACTTGGAGCTGACGTGTGTGTGTGTGTGTGTGTGTGTGTGTGTATGTGTGTGTTTTTCTACAGGGAGAGGACTCTGAGCCTATGGAGAGACACAGCTAGAAGGACACAGTGGCCATCTGGGGTGAAAGCCATACTGGCAAAGTAGACCCTAGGCCACCCTATGAAGGGCTGGAAGAAAGTGTAGTGGGTATGGTGTTGGTAGGCTTCCTGATGCTCTAGAATTTTGAAGCCAGCCTGGAATCTGAATTCCAGTGTGTATAGTGCTAAATTTCAGAATCTATTGTTACGAGCAGCCAGGCCAAGGAGACTTCCTGGATTCCAACTGGCTGTATCCAGCCACCCTCCCACATAAGAAATAGGCAAATGATGGAAAAAAAGAAATATGAATTATATGCAGTTTGGTCAAACTGGAGAGAAGCAGCTGCATACAATTCAAACAGGGGAAAAGGAGTTTCATAAAATTTGTTTTTTCTTTTTTCATCTTTTGCCTACTTTTCAAGTGGGCAGATCCAGGCAGGTTCCCTGGCTGAATTGCCAGGTAACAGAATCACCCTCATTAGCCAGTGGTAAAAAGACAACACATGCCTGGGGGTCATTGTCAAATTGTTGTTTCTATCATTCACTTAGTACATCTGTGGTGTTTTAAATTCCTATCTTTTTATATGTGTCATCTGTTGTTGTTTTTTTAATTTTGAAATCATAGGCTTATGGAAAAGTTTCAAGCACAGTGTAAAACCTTTATCTGAGTCATTTCTTGACAAGATTCTCTCTCTCTCTCTCTCTCTCTCTCTCTCTCTCTCACACACACACACACACACACACACACACACACACACATGCACAAGTATCTTCAATATTTATCTCCTGCAAATGAGGACATGCCCTCTTCAACCACTGCATTACTGGCAACTTCAGTAAACCAGCACAGGGGCATCTCCACCACTTGTTTTTCAGACCTCACTCAAGTTTCATAAATTGCACCAAAAATCTCTTTTCTAGGCAAGGACCTAGCTCAGAATTTTGCCTTGCATTTGGTTGTCCTCTGTTTAGTCTCCTTTAGCCTGATACAGTTAGTTCCTGTCTTTCCTTAATACTCATGGTCTTAGTCCTATTGAAGATTACAGGCCAGTTGTTTTGCAGAACACCCTTCAATTTGGGTCTGCCTGAGGCTTCCCCATGATTCTGTTGAGGTTGTGTATCCCAGGCAGCAGTGTCATGGAATAGAAGCTGGGTTCTTCTTGCATCCTATCAGCTTGCTTCTGGTTTTAAGTTGTCCTATTACTAAGGATGTTCACCTTTTCACTTAAGGTGTCTGCTGGGCTTCTCCACTATTAGAGTTACTCTCTTCCTCTTTATAATTAATATGAATTTTGAAAAGTACTTGAAGATATGCAAATATTGTTTGTTGCCAACCTTTTCATTTGCTCATTTACTTATTTATATATATCTGTATGTAGTCATGGATCTTGTGTTAACCGATGTATTACAACTCGATACCAACATGACTTAGCTTAATAAGCAGATTGTCCCCAGTGTGGCAGGTAAAGCTCCTTCAAGCTGGCCTCTGTGCCCTCTTCACTATGTCTACATCCTCTTTGAGCACTTCACTGCTCCCTGGCACCAAAAGATGCTCCAGGCTCACCCTGCCCCTCCACCACTCCTTCCCAGAACCAATCATCTCCCCCAAAGGGCTCTGGTTCATTCCAGGGGAAAGCGACCATCAGAGACCAAGATCTGAATGCCAGATTTGTTCACTGCCACCAGAGTATCTTTGGGACCAGGTCTTCTCAGTAGAAAGACCAGAGAAGATATGTATATACATCCACAGACATCCACACACTTACATCTATATTCCTCAGTCTCTGCAACACTGAGCTCTATGCTCACCAAAACCTTTGGCTCCAGTCCAACACCAGAGGGCTCATTCTAGTTTTCTATCTCTATAATTATAACTACCTTCTCCAAGAGTGAGAAACTGACTTCTATCACCCCAAATCACTTACCTATCTGAACTTATTACCCGTAAGTAACAAGTGCCCCATCTCTACCACCACCCCTCCCTGTGTGGATACCCCCTCTCCCTGCTTTTGCTGCTCTGTGGAGCTCCTCTTCATTCTATCCTGGCTCTGATAATCCACACCAGCTCAGCCCCCTGTAAGGACACATCCCACTGGGGCTCAACCACCCGCCCTGGGACCCTCTGTGGGTGCCCTCCTCACCTTCCTCCGGTTTTCATCCTGTTTGAAACCTAACACTACTGTGGCTGCCCACCTTCCTGTGCCTGACCTAATGGCTTCTGGACTGCATTTTTTAGAAAGGGTATCGTCATCTATTTGAGCTTTGTGAGGTCAATGCCTATATTTTAAGTTTTTCTGAATTCTGGAGACGTGCTTAGAAAGTAGCATCAGCTGGGCTTCATGACCAGTTTTAAAGAGTGAAAGATCAGGTGGGACGTTATAAATCATTCATTCCATAAATATAAACTGAAGATCCCTGGGGGAGGGATACAGCAGGAGGACTAGGAACAGTTTAGACAAATGGAGTCAATCCCTGGCCCTTAGATCTGGAAGAGCCTGGTCCCATCCTTCATTTTACAGAACATGCAACAGGTCCTAGATGTTCAGAGACTCACTGTCTTCTTCTCTGTTGAAGATAAATTATGCGGTGAGTGCAGGACTGGCGGTGGGCATCTTCATGGGGTTTCGGAAGAAAGCCTACACGTCCCCAAGCAATCTTCCTGCCCTTATTGCGCTGCTCATGCTGTATGGGTAAGTCATTCAGGCCCCTAACTAGTAGCACCAAAGGGAAGCCAGGGGATGGGGTGTTATCTTCTGATGACAAACTGGGACTTCCAGCAGGGGTAGGTGCACAGAGTTAGTTTCCAGCCCCTGGCAGTGTCTGTATCAGCTAATCGGGAATCTGTCTGGCTTCTGTTTCTAACTCCTCTAGTAGAGGTATTTCTGAGGCTTGTCCATTCAGGCACAATGGGAAGGACTTTACATAGTCAGACTCTTGTCTACTCCAAATGTGTCTTTGTCTGGAGTCTGAGAATTCATCACTCCCCAGTTCCTCCCCAGCTGTGAGTCATCTGTGGCCACTTTGCCCATCTCTGTGCTTCCATCTGTACTGCCCAGGAGTTCTTTTCACATAATAGAAAACTACAGCTAGAAAGCTGCTCCTGAGCCAGGCAGGAGGATGACAGAGATTTAAGTCCAGCTGGTTGTAGAGCCAACCATGCAACTTTATATCCTGGCCTACCTCTTGCTGAAGGTGTAACTATGGACAAGTAAACCACCCATGTGGGCCCCAGTTTCCTCATCTGAAAAATGGAAATGATGATACCTGGCCCTTCCTCTGTGGGCCAGTGAAGTCTTACCAAAGCAGTGATCTCCATTCATCTCTCTTGGAAAAGGAGAATTCAGAAGCCATTGTGACTTTGAACTGCCCAGTGAACTGTGATGATAAGCTCCTTGGGACCTTCATCTCTGCTTTGCTGATCCATAAGTTCTTCATAGTCCAAGTGGTGGGCACCAGCCAGCATATCTGCACTGTCACCTTTCTGAGAAAACAGAGGGCCAATCTGTGCTGAAGCCCCACAGCTAACCACCCATGGCCTCCCAACAGCCACTTTTTCCCAGACCTAGTCAGGCTTTCTGTGGCTACTGAGCAAGGAATGAAACCCACCTGTGCCATTAATAATAGAAATATGGCAGATCACAGTCAGACCCCAGAGGGACATGGGTAAGAACACAGAGCCAGTAGATGGCCTGCGCATCCTGGTGGATGAAAATGCTGCTCATCAGAGCTGTTTTTGTCACAGGCTCACAGCCCACTGTGTTAAGAGACTGTGTTACTTCAGAATAATTAAATGGCAAGCTAAAAGGAACTCGGAGCATTGTCCCTCCTGCAGCCACATTCAGCCACATACTGAGCACTTAGCCATTTACTAAGCACTCTCCTTCCCATAAAGGCTGCTTACTTGGTCAATGCTACAGAAATTTCCAGTATCCCACATGAGGCTCCTAGGGTAGCTGCTGTCCTTGCTGAGTCTGGAGGCATTTACTAGGTGAACATCATGTGATAGATATGTGAACGTAAACAAGTGTGACTCCATCCTGTGCCCAGGAGCTCCTGTTCCATTCAGGAAACAAGCTGCACATCAAGTAAGCAACTGACATAAGCCATGGTATATGGTAGTCTATAAGGGAGTGTGTGAGAGAACATCAAAGGAGCAGGAAAGGTAAAAGACCATAGGTCAGAGTGGGCCAAAGAGCTGGGCTGCAGGGATTAGGAGCATCTTGTGGAGGAATTTCAACTTGAACTGGGCCTGGAGGAAGTAGCATTGTATTAGCCTATTTAATAAATAATAAAGTACCTACAATGAGCTACCATTGTACAAGGTATTTAGGAAAGATATTAAACAATTAGGACCCAATTCCTGTCCTCCAGGGAACCCATGACTGGTGGAGAAAGTAGGTTCATTTTAAAAAGAAACAATTCCAGGAATGTAGTAAGTACTATAAGAGATGAAAGGATATGTAACCCAGGAATCTGAGGAGGCCTAAGAGAGAAGGGGCTGCTTGAGTGAGCTCTCTACGGAAGGGTAGGAATCTTGTCAGAGAGCACAACGGAAAAGAGTATCCTTTCCTGCTAAGAGCTATAGGCATCAGAAACTGCAGGTGCCACTGGACCTGGTGGCACAGGCCTGTAATCCTAGCTACTTGGGAGGCTGAGGCAGGAAAAACCAAATTCAAGGCCAGCCTGGCCATACATGTCTCAAAATTTAAAATAAAAAGGTCTGGGGATATAGCTCAGTGGTAGAGCACCCCTGGGTTCAATCCCCAGTACTGGGAGAAAGAAAGAAAGAAAAAGAAGGAAGGAAGGGAAACAAAACTACAAATACAGAAGCCTAGAGGGAAAGGAGCACAGTGCATTCTGGGAAGAGTTGGGAGGCAGGTGTGGAGAAGGATGAGGAAAATTGAGCAGAGGTACAAAGACTGGAGAGGTAGGAGGCATAGGGTAGGGATGGGCCAGATGGAGTGTATGGCTGGGCCCAGCCAGTTTCACCAGCCTCACATTCTCAGTGTCCCTTCTACCTTTTAGAGGCAGGCTGTGCCCAACACTCCTGGCAGGTTGCCCTGTGCAGAGCTGAGAAGCAGAGCTAGGAGACAGCTCAGGGCCTGCTCCCCTTTGGTTCATGCTGGACTAAGATAAAGCTGATAGAAGAGCCTCCATTCAAGTCTGCTCATAGCTGTACCAAAGGGGAGAGCCTGGCCACACTCCTAGCAGCTTCTGCAGCTTCTGGCAAGAGCCACCTTGGAGGACTCCCATGCCATGGAAAAGTAAATCTGCAGAAGAGCTGCCCAAGCAGACAGCAGCAGGGCCACTCCTTCTCCAGGGATTATTGCAGTTGTCCACAGAGTCATGGAGAGTTAAGGAAAGCAATGTGCATGTTCTTTCCAGTTAGCCCCAGTGCCCACATAGCCTGGGCAGAGTAGATATTTAGAAAATGCTGCTGGGCTAGATGAAAGTGTCAGTTCCTACCTATAAGAATGACACAGGGAGCCCCAGACATTAATTAGTCATGAATTGATTCCTTCCCTGGCCTAGTCCTGAGGCACCTCCAGCAAGTACATCAGGATGTTCACATCAAACTCTCTGCATTCTGCCTGACCAGTCCCTCCTGTGACCAATCTAGCTAGAAGGATACCTTTTCCTGCAGACCTCCCCTGCTCCTGCCCTGAGAGGGCATCTGGGCCCACCTGCTCAGGACAGGGGAGACAGCACCAGCCCCTATATCTGACAGTTGTGTTTCTGTTTCAGATGCTACTCAGGTTCATGCTGAGGAAGCTGCTCCTTATCTTCCCCCACCTCTGCCTGGGCCGGGGCCTCATTGACTTGGCTCTGAGTCAGGCTGTAACAGACATCTGTGCCCGGTTTGGTAGGTGGCATTCAAGGTCCATGGAGCACAGGCCCTGGATCCATCGGGACGAGGAGGATTGCAGCAGGGGTTCTGGTTTGGTCTGGGTTTATTCTGCCGCTCAGAAGGGATTAGGTGCCTCTGTTCTCATGGCTCAGAAGCCACAGGAGGGGCAGAGGACGGGCTTTTACTCTTTCCATATCTGACTTGGGAGCCCAGATGAGACTCATGTTTGACCCTTACTTAATCCCTTGCATGAGGCCTGGTCCAGCTGGGCTTAGTGTTATGGCAAGTTTTTAGGGTGAGATGGGGTAGCTGACACAGACACAATCTCTATTGATGTTCAGTGGCCTCAATCTCCAGGTGAGGAGCACTCCCCAAATCCATTCAAGTGGGGATCTGATTTGGAAGAACCTGGTTGCCATGGCAACAGAGGGGGTAGTATACTTCCTCTTGAACCTCCTCCTCTAGCAGCACTTCTTCCTTACCAGGTGTTACGTCCTTGCTGCATCCTGGGGGTGCCAGCAGGCAGCTCCGTTTGTCTTGGATTAAAATTCATACTGATGTGGTCATTTCTTTCCTCATGAATCCTACTCCATGATGGTTGTTTTACATTCTCAAGGCCTGGCTTGTTCTAACTAACACAGGAAGAAATGGGTTAAAATAGGCATATTAAAAGTGGGGCCAAGTCTCAACTTTAAACTATTAAAATACAATGTTACAAGTTTCAATTCTTTATTTTATATAATTTTTTCATTTAATTACCACATACATACTCATTTTGAATTGGACAATAGCATTGCAAATCACAATGGTTAAAAAAGTATCAAAGAACTAGGAAATAATTTTGAGAAGACACAAAGTATGCCCTTTTGCTAATTAGAAATTTGAGTGGGGATAGCATAGGACAAGGAATATTGGGAGTAATATGGGAGTCATGTGCCTGGTGAGTGCAGCCAGGAGCCTGTGGAGGGGTGAGGGGCACCCTCCCTCCCTGGATGCGGAATAATAGCTGCCAATCCTAACTTGACCAGGACTTCTCAATGGCCAGGTCAGCTGGCCAGGGCCCCAATGCAGCTCAGCCCATTTTCCCCAGGCCCTGCCAGCTCTTGCCTCACTCTGAGCAGGGACCCAGTTTCCAGAGGGCAGCCCCTCTGTAATCCAGACCTTTACTGGCTTTGCAATCACTGGGCCCTCCCTAACAAGATTTCCTGACAGTGTTTTGTTTCTTTTTCTTTTTTCTTTTCTTTTCTTTTTTTTTTTTTTTGTACTGGGAATTGAACCCAGGGACACTCCACCAATAAGCTACATCTCCAGTCCTTTTCATTTTTTATTTTGAGACAGGGTCTCACTATGTTGCTGAGGCTGGCCTCAAACTTGCCATCCTCGTGCCTCAGCCTCCTGAGTTTTTAGGATTACAGGTGTGCATCACTGTACCCAGTCAGTGTTTTGTTTCTTAATATATCCTCTCTCAGACTAAGTCTGGTCACATGTAAATAAAGATTGCAAGTTTGGACTTGCTTTATTTTTTTATTATTTATTTATTTATTTATTAGCCAGGGATTGAATGCAACGGCACTTAACCACTGAGCCATATCTTCAGCCCTTTATTATATTTTATTAGAGGCAGAGTCTTGCTTAGTTGCTTAGGGCCTTGCTGAGTTGCTGAGGCTGGCTCTGAACTCACGATCCTCCTGCCTTATCCTCCCAAGTCACTGGGATTACAGGCATGAGCCACTGTGCCCAGCCATTGGACTTGCTTTTTTGAGCATTTTTTTAAGTTTTTGATCCACAGGGAGTTGATTCATTGGAAAGAAATCTATTGCTCTACTCACAAGGTTGTAAGGATTGAATGAGAGAATGGGTCAAAACACTTTCAAGCAGGGTGCAGTGGCGCAAGCCTGTAATCCCAGCACTTAAGGAGGCTGAGACAGGAGAATTGCGAGTTCAAAGCCAGCCTCAGCAATGGCGAGGTGCTAAGCAACTCAGTGAGACCCTGTCTCTACATAAAACACAAAATAGGGCTGAGGATGTGGCTCGGTGGTTGAGTAACCCTGAGTTCAATCCCCAGTACCAAAAAAAAAAAAATTTTCAATCAAACATGATCGAGGATTGGATCCATTTATGGGACACAATGTGAGGAACTGCTGTTCTTAAGATCCTCAGCCCTTGAAGACCTCACTACAGCTTTGGCCACATCTTTTAGAGTTCTTTGTGGCAGGTGGGAAGGGGTGGAGAAGAGGGGTAATTAGCCAAACAACCCATTAGCTTCAGACTCTGAGGACAACACAGTTGAATGAGTCTTGCCTGCCTTAGACCCTAAAGAGGAGTTGATAGGCATACCACAGCCTCTGGCTTCCAGCCATGCTCATGTTGAGAAGTAGCCAGGGAAGGGAGAAGGTAAGGGTGCTCTTGTCAAGGACAAAGCTCACACAAAGGTATAGCAGCCCTAGAGAGTAAGACTGGTGTATGGAATGGTAGGAGTTCAGGTTAGCTGTGAAAGGTGAAGACGGACACAATGAATCTGGAGGGGCACAGCCCCATCATGAAATACCCTCTTATCTTAATGACTTGAGACTTAAGTGTGAGGGTAACACCCAACCCCTGGGGTGTTTTAAGCAGAGAAGTGACATGACCTTACTAGGGCTGGGAGCAGGAGGACCAGACAGAAGGCCATATTGGTTCTCAGGCAAGAACCATGGTGACCTGGATAGAAATGAGGCATCAGGAGATGGAGAAAAGTAGGTTGGTTGGATAAATAGGAAGTTTTTTAGGCAAGACTTGGTGATGGACTGGATATAGCCAGTGAGGGAAGAAGGGAAGACTGAAGGCCTTGGTGGTCAGGGAGGATTTCAGAGAAAAGGCTGTGCCTTTAAGAATGAAGAGGATTCCCTTAGCAGAGCAGGAGGAAAAGAATATGCCAAAGGTGGCAAAGACCAGTATGAGCTAAGGACCAGGGACAGACACCCTGTGGTGGATGGAGGAGTGAGTGCAAGAGATGATCAGGTGGGAAGGGCAGGTGGGCTCTGAGCACAAGTCTCTGATATTCCACTGGGAAGTCAGGGCTTTAGCCGATAGCTGATGGAGAATGATGGAAGGTTTGGTGGCATGGGGTGACCAGATGACAGCAGTTTTTAAGAGGCTGAGTTTGCAGAGTGTGTGGGAGGACATAGAAAGCTTGGTAGAGGGGGCTGGGACTGTAGCTCAGCGGTAGAGCACTTGCCTCGCATGCATGAGGCCTTGGGTTCGACCCTCAGCACCACATACAAAGCAATAAAATAAAGACATTGTGTCCATCTACAACTAGAAAAATATTTTAAAAAAAGAAAGAAAGAAAGCTTGGTAGACAGTCACTAAGCTTCAATGAGAGCTTGACATAGAAGAAATGTCTTAGTAATAAGTTTCTAGGTCCTGCATCTTTACTCTGTGCTGAGATCATCTTCACCAAACTGTATGAGATAGTCTTCTCTCCATCATGTGGTTGGAGAAGGCAAGGTTCAGAAAAGTCCAATGACCTGCCAAAGGTCTGGCATGGACTGGAACCTGCAGCTGATTCTGGATGTGAGCATTAGACCTCTCTGTCTATGCCTAGCTCCTGTTAGGGCCCCTTTTTAGAATGGAAGCCCAATAGGATGGAAACCCAGGGGGAGCAGAAGTGAGAAAATGGGGAAAAAAGGTCAGGTGAATACCACAGTGACAAGGACTCCATACACCCAGCCCAATCCTGTCCCTCTACAAGATAGGACAAAGGATGAGCTCTCACTTGTTTGGCTCTCTGCTGTGCCCCTGCTTTGATTTCCAAATCAGTGTGCATTTCTGAAGGAAAGCAGGAAGAAGAATTGGCCTCTTCATCCCCCTGGGAGAAGCTTCTCCAGCCCAGCTCTCTAGTCATGCTCTTTGTGTAGGAAACTCACCAGTTGCTATCTCTTCTTGCAGTATTTTAACCAATATTTCTGAAGTCCATCAAAATATGGGCTACTGTCCTCACTTTGATGCAGTCAATGACCTGCTCACAGGCGAAGAACACGTTTACCTTTATGCCTGGCTTTGGGGTGTACCAGCAGAAGAAATTGAGAAGGTAATAATGGTTTATTGTGGCAATATAAGAGTTTTGTAAACCATAAGCCTGTTTCATGGAGTATGTTAATTTACAGATGAAAAACTAAAGCATACTATCCATTTATTTATTTATTCCAAAAAATGTTTGATAGTGTCTATTGAGTGCCAAGCACTAATTCTAGAAGCCAAGGATACAGCAGTGAATAAAGCAGGCAAAAAAAAAAATCCTGCATTTATATCAAACAAGATGTGTGCACTTACCTGTCAACCCAGCAGTTACACTTCTGGAAATTTACCTTGAAGATGCACATCCCACAGTACAAAATGAATATGTTCAAAGTTATTCATTGAATTTATAATTGCAAAATACTGGATATTACCTAAATGTTTAGGCATAGTAGACTGGTTGACTAATTTATGGTATATACACACAACAAACCTTATGCAGCTATTAAAAAAAAGAAGAACAAGAAAGATCTCAGTGAACTGATGGGAGTTCTTTCTTTCTTTCTTTCCTTCCTTCCTTCCTTCCTTCCTTCTTTCTTTCTTTCTTTCTTTCTTTTTCTTTTTTTTTCCTTTTGGTACCAGAGATTGAACTCAGGGTTACTTGACCACTGAGCCACATCCCCAGCCCTATTTTGTGTTTTATGTAGAGACAGGGTCTCACTGAGTTGCGTAGCACCTCAACGTTACTGAAGCTGGCTTTGAACTCACGATCTTCCTGTCTCAGCCTCCCAAAGTGCTGGGATTACAGGCATGCATCACTGCGCCTAGCTGGGAGTTATTTCTAATATTGTTAAATATTGAAAAAAAGCAAAGTGCAAAAGAGACATGTAGAATGCTACTTTTTGTGTAAAAAAAATAAAATAAAAGTGGATTTGGTGATGAACAAGAAAGAGCAAATGAGGATGCAAGAAAGAAGGGAAGGGATGATACTTCTCTAAGGGTATCCCTTTCTATAGTTTTGACTTCTAGAGGCATGTTAATATTCTATATATTCACAAATAAAACGAAATCAATAAGAATGAGAAGGGGAGTCAGGCGCGGTGGCGCACGCCTGTAATCCCAGCACTTTGGGAGGCTGAGACAGGAGAATCACAAGTTCAAAGCCAGCCTCAGCAACAGCGAGGCGCTAAGCATCTCAGTGAGACCCTGTCTCTACATAAAACACAAAATAGGGCCAAGGATGTTGCTCAGTGGTCGAGTGCCCTTGAGTTCAATCCCCGGTACCAAAAAAAAAAAAAAAACCACAAGAATGAGAAGGGGGTATAAGTGAAGGCAAAAGACACTGCATATAAACTGAAGCAAATTAATCCAATTTTATTTCAAATAAATATCATAATCATACAGATGTGGGAGAAAGAACGAATACAACTGATAAACAGTATTTGGCTTACAGTCAAATGCTTAGAACCAACTGGTTAGTATGAAGAAGTTCTGAAGTCAGAAAACCATTTTGCAATAACCATATAAAAACCAGATTGTGCAAAAGTCACAAATGGATAATAAATCTAGGGGAAATTTTTGTGAGAAACAGGATATTTGCATGTGTTGAAAGAATATATGCACAGATAGCTTTTTGTTTTCAAGGGGGAAGTAATTCATAATGGAAAAATTAGGCAACATGTTCACTGGGTGATCACAATTAATGTTATCTACAAGAAACAGATGTACATCTCATGCTCCAAACACAATACCTGAAGGACACAACTTCAATTATATGAAATCCTGACTGGAAATGTGTAATCTGAATCTTATGAGGAAATATCAGACAAACTCCAAGAAGGGAACATTCCATTTTTCAAAAAGGAGGGACTATATTCTTAAAAAAAAATCAAGTCGTAAAGACAAAGATAGGGCTGTGCAAATAAATGTTCCTGTATCAGGAGGCTAAAGAGACATAAACAGTGAATCATAGATAATAGGCTACATCATATGCTGAAGCAGAGGATGGGAAGGTGGGATGACACGAAGAACATTATTGGGACAGTTGATAAAACTGAACTATGAACAAGTAAATTAGGTAAATATCATGATGATGTTAATTTACTGACCTTGATCACCAAACTATGATTGTGTATGAGAATATCCCTACTGTTAGGAAATATGCACAGAAGTATTTAGGAGTGAAGGTCCATGACTTATCCTCAAATGGGTCGGGGGGGTGGGGAGTGTGTGTGTGTGTGTGTGTTTGTAAGAGAGAGAGAAAGAGGTTTATGAGTGTTTTTAGTATTTGTTCTTTTGGGGGGCAGGGGGTACCTGGGATTGAACTCAAGGCACTCAACCACTGAGCTGCATCCTCAGCCCTATTTTTTATTTTCTTTAGAGACAGGATCTCACTAAGTTGCTTAGCACCTCACTTTTGCTGACGCTGGCTTTGAACCCATGATCCTCCCGTCTCAGCCTCCAGAGCCACTGGGATAACAAGCATGTGACACTGTGTTTGTTCTTTTATTCTTACACATTTTTTAAAGTTTGAAACTATTTCCAAATAAAAAGTCAAAAATGGAGCTTACATTCTAGCAGGAGGGACAATTGATAGATCAGTAAAAAGTATTCTTCAAGGCAGAGTACAACAAATGTAGAAGGTGGAGCATGGTGGGCTCCTCTCCATCGACTTGCTTAATTTTTTTCCTCTGTGCAAATGTGCATGCGTATGTACCCCCACCCATTATTCTCTATCATGGTTCCCTATTCAGCTCCCTTAAAACACCATTGTGATCTATCATTCTATTTAATTTGTATTGTCTTTCCTGTTACCCATCTGTGAGCACAGCATGATGGCTGTGTTCACCATTGTTCTCCAGTGCCTAGTACAGTGCCTGACTCATAGTGAGTGCTCTGTAAGTATGCATTAACTGCACAAAACTTCAGGTGTGACCCTGTTGAGGAGTGGAACCAATGAGTCTTGGAACCACCATCTTCTCAAACAGACCAAGGACTCTCTCAATCCTAGCCATAGTCTAAGACATAGTGAGAAATACTCTTTCCATCTTTGTAAGGCCTGAGTTCATTTCCCAGGGAGATGCCCTTGATGGGTGCTGAGCTGCCCAAGACACACTGGTATCAAAGGTACAGAGTGGAGAGGAGACTCTGTTTGGCCCTCAAGCATGTGCCAGAGGACAGGAGCCAGCAGGTGCTCCTAACTGGGTCTGTCATTCTGGAGGGCTGGGATCTAGGAACGCACAGCTTTGAATTGTGGAGGTCTGCCGTGTGCCCATGTTCTTGTTCCCCAAATGGGATTTCATTCTCTTCTTTAGGTTGCAAACTGGAGCATCCAGAGCCTGGGCCTGTGTCTACGCTGATCGCTTGGTGGGCACATACAGTGAGTGGGAGCAATAAGCGGAAGCTCTCCACAGCCATGGCGCTCATTGGCTGCCTACTGCTGGTGCTGCTGGTGAGGGCACTGAAACCAGAAGTGGGAGGGGTAACCCTAAGAGCCAAGCAAGTCCTCATCTCTCCGGTCAGGGACATGTGGCAGTTTGCTTTCATTGGGATTGCACCCTGCACAATTCCCCTTGAGCCATCAGCCCAGTGTTTGGTTTGCAGCTTTCAGGCATGGTCTGAGGAAGAGTTGCTAGGAAGTCTCTCCAGGGTCACAGCTCACCATGGGGAAGTTCAGCCCCCTCTGGGGAGCATTGGTGTCTGGTTGGAAATTACTTCAGCCTGAGGAGGTCTGTTGGGGATCGCAGTGGACAGGCATGTTGACCTGGATCCAAGGCTCTCATGACTCTACCTGGAGCTGAACCATGCCCGGGGCCCCAGGCCTTGCAGTCTGAGGTTCACGGAGGCATAGGTCACAGGACATGGAGGGAACCAAAAAGCTACCTGAATTATCTCCCTCTTTCCTTATACATTTGCAGTTTTGCATTGTTGCCATTTTGGGGTTTTTGGTCTTTGAAAGGATAATTCTAGCATTGCCTTAATCAACTGTAACCCACTCACAGGCTGAAGGAATCTAGAGGTGTACATCATGTTTCCTTACTCTGATTCACCTCCAGTCTTCCATATGCTGCACTGGGGCACCCCTCCCCCATCTTGCTGAGATGGGGAACAGCTGAGTACATGTCCATCAGCTGATGCTTCTCAGACAACAGGGCTGCTCAAAGGGAGTCAGCCTTCAGAGGCCACAGTGACCCAAAAAGGCCAACTCCAAGTCCACACCCCCTGTTCTCTCTCCCACTTCACAGTGTAGACCCTCAGGTGCGCCACATGCTGTGGAACACCATCATGAGCATCCTCAGAAAAAGGAGAGCCATGGTCCTCATCTCTCACAGGCAAGAGATGCCCAGGGCAAGGAAGGTGGGTGGGAGTCCCTGCCCACCACCTCACATCCTCTCTTAAAGTTTGAAAAAATGACCATATGTTATATAACAAACTAAGGATGCCAATAATCTTGAGTAGATTTATCCCTCAGTAATTGTTGTAAATAATAATAATTGTTGTAAATAATTCCTTGTTTATAGTTTGTGTGCCAAAGTTAAAAATCAGTTAAAACAAGATTATCATAATATTGCCAGGTTTCCTTGCATTCTGACTTGCCTTATAATCTGGGAAAGAGTAAATTTATAGTTGTGGATTTTATTTAACTCACTTACCAAGAGCTCAGAATCTAAATCACTGGCTAGCTGATGAAAGGCACATCATAGAATTCACCTTATCTATGTTGATGTGCTTAATCTTAAGCATCCATGGGAGTGTACTACATCAAAAATGTCCAGGCAGAAAGGTCTAGTAGATTAGCTACATTTGACAAATGTGTATTTGACCCTGTTATCTAGTCTCCAAGCTAGATATCTATGAGGTCATATCATATCATGTGAGGTCAGATCTGTGTCAGCAATTCCTTGTGTTCAACTGCTGGGGGATGTCCCCCTACTCCTTTCCCTCTCATTCCTCAAGATCTCCATGATAGAGGAGGTGAGTAGGCATGTTCTCATGTAGAGGGACTCAATTTTCTGGAGCTGAAAGGTGAAAGTTGTAGAGAATAGCCTGACGTCAAGGAGGGCGCTTACAGCGATAATGGACATGATACATCCTGACCTAGCCATGTACAGATGCCAGATGGCCACCAGCACACTCTCTGGTACACCATCCTTAATCCATGTGAAGGTAACCAGCAACTGGTGAAGGGAGGAAGGAAGCACCAATGGCCCTGGTTCTGGAAGCTTCCTCAGGGAAGTGCTGTCTTCCCAAGACTTTGCTTCCCCCTGGCTGGTGTCCTGAGGCCATTCAGCGCTTGCCACCCCATTCAGTAAGCACTGGTCTCAGGTCTCCCTGAGTGGGCCTGGGACTACAACCACCTTTGACTTCAGCAGGTACATCTGTCCCACTTTACCACATAGACATTCAGACCTTTGAAAACTGTTACCAAAAGGTTTCTTCAAGGATTACTACATTGTCTTCTCCTAGTTTTAAACATGCACACAAGGCCAATGGTGTGGGCCTAACCCCAGTGTGCAGGATGAGTCTGCTCCTTATTTTGGGTTGCCTTCAACCCACCCACTGACAGGCCTGTACCACACTGCGCATCCCTTAGGTTTGGAGATGGCTATATCGTCACAATGAAAATCAAATCCCCAGAGGACGACTTGCTTCCTGACCTGCATCCTGTGGAGCAGTTCTTCCAGGGGAACTTTCCTGGCAGTGTGCAGAGGGAGAGGCATTACAGCATGCTCCAGTTCCAGGTCTCTTCCTCCTCCCTGGCCAGGATTTTCCACCTGCTCCTCTCCCACAAGGACAGCCTGTTCATCGAGGAGTACTCAGTCACACAGACCACGCTGGACCAGGCAAGTCCACCCCAGGGCACCAAGCACAGGAGAGAAGACTGTGCAAAGAAGGCCAGAGTGCCCCACATGGGCTGCAGCTGACACAAGAGGCAGGCGTGACATTCCTGATTTTTAACTCACTCTTGTCCTCTGTCCATTAGGGTAGATCTTGATAAACCAGGAATTGTTTTCTAACAATGTTAGTCATCAGCAAACTTCATCGATTTTTTTTTAAGATTGTTCTTCCTTTACATGTTATTCCTTTCTTGTTGTAAGTGGTGGTGGCTTTTTTTCTTTTCAAATCAACTTTATTGATGTGTAATTTACATATAATAAGACACCTATTTTGAGTGTACACTTTGGTGAGTCTTGATATACTCATCAATATGTTTCATGTGTATTTTTATAATGTAATCACACTTTTTATTGTGGTAAAAATGTGTGTGTGTGTAAAATATATACCATTTACCATCTTAATCATTTTTAAGTGTAAAGTTCAGGAGTGTTAGCTACCATCACCACCACCCATCTCCAAAACTTTTCTCATCTTGCAAAATTGTAACTGTGTCCATTAGATAGTAATGTCCCATTTCCTCCTCCACCCTGCCACTTCCCCTAGCAACTATTATTCTACTTTCTGTCTCTATGAAACTGGCTATTCTGTGTACCTCACAGAAGTGGAATCATGCAAAATTTGTCCTTTTGAGAATGGCCTATTTCACAAAGCATAATGTCCTAAAGGGCCCATCCATGTTGTAGCATGTGTCAGAATTTTCTTCCTTTTTAAGACTGAACAATATTCCACTGGGTGTATATGTCACATTTTGCTTATTCTTCCATTCATTCATCAGTGGACATTTGAGTTCTTTCTGAGGGTTTTTTAACGTGTTATTGTTGTTTACTAAACAAAGACAGTTCAACAAAGCAGTAGAAACAGGCAAGTCACCCTTTACTCTTTGAAGAGGAGCTAGCTCACCTTCTCACTGTTATGCCCAGATCACGGAGACCCCAAAGACCACCAGGGAGACAGAGGCATGTATGTAAGAGCAAAGAGCCTTTATTCGAGCTTAAGCTCAGACTCTCAGACTTCAACAACGCTGTGGATCTGTGCAGAGAGCCCAGAACAATAGTTGAGCAGGGCTTTTATGGGGTAAGGGATGGGGTGGTTACAGAGGACATGACGTATGCACAGCATCATTACACAAGCACCAATTACAATCACACAGCACCCATGGTGACAATATTGACCATTCAGAATCTGGGGGGTGTTCGTTACATTTGGCAGGACCCAATCAGGACTTTTGAGAATCTTTTGAAAATGACCAATTATGAGGTGAGTTTAAAGGGCCCATGTGGGGTTTGGGCGAGCAGCAAGTGATTGGCTAGTTTGTACAAAGTAACTATCTATAGTCCCCTGACCCTGACTCAGACCACAGGAATGCCAGGTGTATATTTTTAACCTCTTTTGATTGGCTGGTCTGAGAGTGGTCCTAGGGTGGCTTCAGCCTCGAGCAATGTGTTGCTTTTCTTGGAACTGAAACTCAGACCTACTAGTCTTTCTGGAGGGTCCAAAGCCTGTCATGGGGTTTATTTAGCTCGGGTCTTTCATTCCCCCCCTTGACTTGTATTGGAGACCCAATCATGGGTCTGTGGGCTCAAGTCCTTCTGGAGTCAAGGGAGTCACTGGCTGATATTGGGTTCTAAGAACCATTAATTGGACTGAGTCTATACGTTTTCTAACAAAAGCAACTAACCTGTTAATATTGTAGGGGCCAAAAATCAGGAGTAACAGCAGACACACTAGAGGGCCCGCCAAGGCTGTAATGAGAGTGGTGAGCCAGGGGGACCTGTTAAAGATGTTTAATCAGTAACCCTGAGGTTTGAGGCGGCTGGAGTAGGGGCGGGAACACTTGGGGCGGATTTAGGTTTATGATTTGCCACAGATCCAATTGCCACTGGAGGCGAGTGTACTAGTTGCTGTTGGATAGAGAATAGAAAGCCTATGTTGTTGCCAGGGAGCCAGAGACGAATGCCCCACATCTTTGCCACCAACCAGTTTTCTGTTTTGCCCTTAGGAGTGAGTTGAATAGAGATTGGGTTTCTACTGGTCGGGCTAGTTTCATTATTGGTCCGAACAAGGGTAATTAGGTCGTTATTTTTTTGTGACCCATGGAGCAATAGTTTCACAGCCCCAAGAGGCACAAAAGTAATCTCCCGTGCCTCCGCAAGTGTCGTAATTACCAGTCCCGGGGCACACATAAAAGGTCTGTTGCCTTTTATGTGTTGACAATCGGCATCAGCTCTACACCCGAAAGTGTTGCAGTCTACACATTTACCCCTACAGGCCCGTGGATTCGTATTCCAGTGGTCACCGGCCAGACTGCACAGATCTAGATGGAAGTTGGGGAATGTACTAGATGCTGGTCCGGTCAACGTCTGTTCTTGAACTACCCGTCCTAAGTCTCTAGATGTTGTCAGGGGTCCTCGCAAAACCCATTTGGCAGTGATAGGCTGCTGAGGATTGGGGGGATGGAGGTTAGGACCGGATTTACATACGGTTAGCAGCGCGACAAAAATCAGGAGAGGCGCAGCTTGAGCTTGAATGGGATACCGTTTTCTTCGTCTACCTTCCATTGTGGCTCAGCGTCTCTGGTTGGGGTGTTTTCAAGGAGGGCCTCTTCAGGGGCGTGTGGGTCAGCAGAGCAGGCGTGGGTGTGGTGAATCCAGGTGGAGATTCAGTCAACCTTGACGGCGGTTGGGGTGGTCAGCAACACGAGGTAAGGTCCCTTCCAATGGGGCTCCAGGGTCTCGGGTCTGTGTCGGCGAACGAAGACCCAGTCTCCTGGTCAATAGTTGTGTGGAGTAGGAGGAGGTGCAGTATCATATATGGCTTTGAGGCAGGGCCACACTTCTTTGTGGGCCTGGGCTAACATTTCAAGAGAATCAAACAATTGTTTATTATCAAATTCAGCAATTACTTTGGCCCTCAAGTTAGGTAGAATAGGAGGGGGCCTGCCATACATTATATCATAAGATGTCAGTCCCAGAGTATAGGGTGTATTACATACCCTATATAAGGCAAAGGGGAGGAGAGCCACCCAATCCCCGCCAGTCTCCACGGTTAATTTAGTTAAGAGTCTCTTTTAGTGTCCTATTCATTCTTTCTACCTGTCCTGAACTTTGGGGCCTATAAGCACAACGTAATTCCAATTCGCCCCCAAAACCCTGACTAGTTCCTGAGTTACCTGAGAGATGAATGTTGGTCCATTGTCTGAATTTAAGAAGGCTGGCATACTGTACCTTGGGAGGATGTCCTCCAGCAGCTACTTAGTCACTACCTGGGCAGTTTTATGTTTGGTGGGGAAGGGTTCAGTCCATCCTGAAAAGGTATCTACAAAAACTAGAAGGTATCTATAACTATGTTTTCTGGGTTTTACCTCTGTAAAATCTAGTTCCCAGTGAGCCTCAGGCTTGGAGCCTCTCAGACGGGCTCCTTGTTCTTTAGGCTTATTGTCTGCATTGGTCAGCCAGCAGCTTAGGCACTTGGATGCTATTTGTTCAATTTGAGACTTGAGATTGAAAACCTTCAGGTGTGTCTGCCTAAATCTTCTGTTTTTGTTGTCCCCAAATGAGTGGATCGATGGATGTGGAGGAGTTCTTTGGCCATTTGTCTGGGCAGGATTATTCTACAGTTTCCCGTTCTCCAATAAGCCCCAATCTTTTGGGTCATCAGGAACTTGTGAATCAACTCTAAATCTTCTGGAGAGTACATGGGGTGGTCTGGCAGAGTGGGAGGCCCTGGATCTGGTAACATCAGGGCCAAGATGGGGTCTAAGTTTAAGGCAGCCTCTTTGGCCACTTTATCAGCTCTTTGATTTCCTCTGGCTATAGGGTTATCTGCCTTTTGATGTCCAGAATAATGAATTATGGCCAGCTTGGAGGGTAACCTGTTCAGGGAATGTTAGTTTTGATGACTTTCCAATCACCATTTCTCTCACCTATAAATCTTGTAGTCACTGTTGACACTAGTCAAAAATTATTCTTTGAAAGCCACTTGCAATTATAAATCCTTTTTATAACACAATATATAGCTGAGTAACAAAATTGTTTCCTAGAACTTCCAGGGTCCATGCTGCCCCTCCCCTAGTCTCCACTGGCATATTCCATCTTAAAGGGCTAACACCAGACCACCTCTGGGCCAGGCCAGGGGCACTGACGGTCTGTAATCTATAACAATTAATTTCAAACTTTCTCCCCTTATTAGACATAATTTTTAATTGTATATATCATATTTTGGCTCACAAATATTAGAAAACCTACTATGACATATTTGTTAAATTTTTATTATTATTTTTATAATACAATTTTCAATTCAAATTCTAACTCTGACTTTATGACATTATCTTTACAAAAGTTGGCAAACTCTTTTGTATATAAATAAACCTGTCATGAAACAGATATTTAATTATATTCTTGTTCATATTACACCACTTTAAAATAATTTTCCTTAAAGTATCCTGCAGAAAAGAGTAATTTCTCTCAAGTTCTAGAAAACATTCACAGCTTTCTTCTGAACAAATGGGAGAGCTGAGTTCAGGAAGTTCAGCAGGCTGATGGCCTCACAGTCCCAGGCTGTGAGCAAGGACTACACAAGGCCTGCTTTAAAGTTCTTGAGAGGACTCAGTCTTCAAAAACATCTTTTGGGATTAGGTTTTATGTGATCTCAATCATCTATTTTATAAAAACAAATGAGGCTTATTTTGATAGATGAGTAGGCAACAGATGATCAGATGACTTAAAAACATCCTAAATGGGTTTGTAAATATGTGGTCATCTGTGCTTTCCAAAGTCAGGAACAATTCAGATCAATTTCTGACCCTTATTTTCACACACTGTTGGAATTTTCCCATCTTACATTTATTCTTATCAATTATTTTATAAGTGCTTAGACGAACCTACCACCTCATTGCATGACCTCAAAGCATGTTCTAAACCTTAAATAAAATAAGAGTAGTTATCGCCTTAAGAGAATGGATGATTTTAAACCAGATAACTAGATAAACAGCCATTTGAATGGACTGGGAAGGCCTGCTTCTAGCTCTTCCTTCCCATACTCCTCCACATCTGTAGCAGGGATTAGTCATGAATTCCACCCGCACATTATAAATGGAGACAGTTTATCTCCAGTTGGAAAGGTCACTTGGTGTCCTCTTCTCTAGAGGCATGGACTTGGTTTCTGAGTTTGATCTGGAGCCTGCTATCCTGAACCCCCCAAGTTAAATGTTCATATTTCCCAGGAGCCACTTCTGTAGGAAGTAGACAAACAAATTCTGGACTCAAAGCTGAACTGACTTGAGATTTCTTGGATTTTAAGACAATAAGGGCATGGTTACTACCTTAGGCTAGAAAAAACAAATCAAAAGACACCATAGCATCCTGTGGATGAGGAAAGCAAATTGACTTCTCTACCAAGACAATCTCCCCTCCAGGACCTGTAGATGGGCTTTGTAGTGCCCATGCCTACGTTGCTTACGTTTGAGGAGTATTCAAGTTGGCAGGTTGGCCTAAGTCTCCCTGAAAATGTGTTAACCTATTGAAAGATCCCCTTGTCTGGGTTAATAAAAGATTTATAAAAAGGAGGGGAAGAAATGGAGAGAGTTAATTCAGAAAAGAATACCACATAAAAGATGTTCCAGGCATTTGACTTGTTTTCAGGTTTTTGAAGCTTCTAGTTCTTCTTTGGGGAGCTCAAGTTTTGCAACAGCTGGAATCAAAGGAGAAGCCTCTTTCAGTATGAGTAAAGTGCTCACAGAGCGCTTCATGTGTGCCTGTTAGTTACTGCAGCTTTCTTAAGACACAGGAAGAAAAAAGTGGAGCAGCAAAGCTCTGGGCTTGGAGGAAAGTCTCTGTGACAGCTTGGGGACTTGCACTGCAGCCCCTATGATGGCAGTTCTGCCCCAGCAGGTCTGTGGGGTGATGGAGAAAGGGAACAATTCCCCTGGTAACAGGGAGTGTCAGACTTAACAGACAGTTGTTTAAGGCATCAGAAGGACTCAGCTCCCTGAACCCAGGCCATGGACGCTCAAGTTTCCTCAGTATGGTGGTCAGGGCCTCAGCAGTTGTCCTGAGAATAACAGTTCATTATTCCTAATATCTACAGGGTAAAAAGATATTTACCACATTTTGTCCAAAGTGATCATCAGATTTGGGAAAGTACAGGTAGAAGATTTAGATTCTCAAAACCATAGGCTTACAGAGCTAGAAAATACCTCAGCTTTCAAAAACTAAGATCCATTTAATTGTTTTGTTGGCACAGTTTTACTTAATAATGAAATGAAGTCTGAGAAAAATTAAATTTCTTGACTTGTCATTCAGTCTTCCCTGCAGGTCCCAATCTGGTCCTCTTCCAGCTCTTCTCTCTCACAAGCAGAGTTCACAGGTACCAGGAGACATGACCTCTGACCCCAGAACTTTTAAATTCCCTGTCCAAATGGTCTAAAGCCTGCTTCCAAGTCCTTCTTGAAAAAAAAGTGATCCTTGATCATATAGACTAGTATCTGCACATGGTACATGTAGCCCTGTGGGGAAACAGGGGAGGGAAGGAAAGGAGAGGGAGCCATGAGGCAGCCGGCTCTGCACCACCATCATCCAATGTGGAACTCCAAGGAAACCAAGAAGTTGACGTATGAGCCTAGGTCATTATGAAGTTCATTATTTAGTAGTTGGTTCATTTGGTTTATAACTGTAAGTTACTGAGACCGTATGGTATGAGGAGACCCCAAAAATGTGCTCTCCTTGAGGTCATCCCCACAGCTCACCATGCCACATGCTCAGCTTTCTGAACAGGTGTCCATATATATCAAGGCTTGAATGTGAGCCTTCCATGAGGCAAGCTTTGACTAGACCAGAATTTTCCTCTTGATTTTATATGTTCTTAACTTTTACAAGGGAGCCCAACTAATTGTAGTCAAACCCTATAACTATGTGTCATGGTGAGTTTTGGGGACAGTTTGTCCACAGAGTTCTGCACAGACAGCACCTGGCTGGCCAAAATTTCAGGCATGCCATTCAGCCATAGAGCTGTTCTTGGTTTTCAACAGAGCTTGGTGATCTCTTTGGCCTTGAATGATACTGACTGCTGAGTTGATCCTCTTATAGCTACCAGAGGAGAAAAAGGAGTAAGAGAAGGGATGGGGGTGAGGAAACAGCAGAAAAGGGCCAAAAAGCATCCAGCATTCCATATACTGGGAATAAAGAAGTGAACAAGACCCAGTCTCTATCTTCATGATGTTGACTTTCTTTTTTTCTTTTTTCCTTTTTTCCATATTCAATCCAGAGGCACTCTACCTCTGAGCTACGTTCCCAGCCCCTCTTTACATTTTATTTTGAGACAGGGTCTCACTAAATTACCCAAGCTGATCTCAAACTTGTGATCCTCTTGCCTCCTGAGTAGCTGGGATCACAGGCATGTGCCACCATGCCTGGCCACAGTGTTAATATGCTAGTGAATGGGTCAGTAGGCTTTTCATAAGGGAACATATTTAATAAATATTTTCAACTTTTTAGGTCATATGGTCTCTACTTACAACTACTCAACTTGGCTCCTATGGCCTGGAAGCAGTCACCAACAATACATAAAGGAACAGAGGAGGCTGGATATGGCCTGTAGGTCATCTGGTGCCCACTCCTCCAGTGAGCAAACAGAAGTGTTAGAGGGACCTAAAAATCAGCTTCAGGTGCCCAATACCAATACCACTTTTTCCCTTTCTTATAGCTGGGACTTGAAATAAATCTACTTAGTTGGGACAGTAGATGTTCAAAAGTAGTCTAAGGTCAGAGAATGGGATCAATTTTCAAGTTAGAATCTAATTTTTGATCTCCAATCTCAACTGACACCCAGAACACAAGATAATTCCTACCAATAACAACTGGTAGCAGCCAATCTACGGGAAGTTGTGACAGAGCCTAGAATTTTACCTGCACCTCGCAGCCACCTTGCTTCATGCAAGGTACTTTACAGGCACAGCACCAATTCCTCCCTAAACCAGCAGGTATCTGCGAACTGGCTCTGAATATTCATGCTAGCTCCCTCATCTAGAAAGCTCTATAGAAACAAAATAGCAAGATCTGAAGTTTTATTCACTTTTTCGTTTTGGGTTCTTGGGTGAAAACCAGGGCAAAATCAGGAAAGCCCATTTCCATGTGGAAGAAAATACCCTTTTATGGAGTACCCAGTGGTATTTACCACCACAGAGATGATGAGCTTTGAAAAGAACTACAGAATGCTAAGGTAACTTTACACTTCATTATTTTAATTGTCCTCACTCTCTGAAATTCTAAACTAATTTTTTTCCTGTTCAGTTATAGGCATAGCTCTTCTCCCCATCCTGGAGGCTCAAGACCTTGGAATCCTCTTCTTCCCCCTTTACCCCCATTATTCTGCCATTTGCTGAGACACAGCTTCCCACACTACAAGGTCATTCCCAACTGTCCCTCTCACTTTGCTTTTTATCACTGCCCTTTATCATTTCTTGCTTGGGTGATGTTCCAGCTCCTAAGTGGGCTGGCCTGTCCTCTCCGACATCCTTTGACACTCCATTCTGTTTCCTCTCCCTGCTTGGGCTGGTTCCCCACTCCAGGCCACACCACCATACTCCTCACCCTGACTGGGGTGGGTCTTTCCATTTCAGGCCACTTTCCTATGTGTATGTTCTCCTCACCTCACCTGGGCTCTTACATACTGCTCAAGACCACCAAGGCTCTCTCTCAGCCCCAGCCTCTCTATCCCACCTAACAGCCTTAGTAATGGATTTGTTCAGGAAAGGAAGGGAACAGAAGAGGAAAGGGAAGAGTAAAACTTTACACTTTTGTAAAGCCAAACCTGTAAAGGTTAGGAAGAAAACATTAGATATTGTTTTCATCATGTTGGAATGAGAAAGTTTTCTTAATCGGTATATTGGTTGCTAATATACTAACTCTGTGACCAGGGACTATTTAAGTACTTTTTGGCAGTTTTTTTGTTTTGTTTTGGTTTTTTTGGTACTGGAGATTGAACTCAGGGGCACTCAACCACTGAGCCACATCCCCAGCCCTACTTTGTGTTTTATGTAGAGATAGGGTCTCACTGAGTTGCTTAGCACCTCGCTGTTGCTGAGGCTGGCTTTGAACTCACCATTCTCCTGTCTCATACTTTATGTATTTAATCATGTATAGTAATCCTTATACCAGGACTTCATCCTGAATTTAATAGCCAAGTTAAAAAACAAACTGACCTGGAATGTGTGAAGGTCCTGGGTCAGAAATCACATGTATGGTTGAATTTGCGACCTTAGCTGAGCATTCTGAGAGAACTCTAGAACAGGGGAAAAACAAAAGACTGACAAGCCTCTGTCTCTCCTATTGTAACAGATACAGGGGCCAGGACTAAAGGGAGCTTCTTGTTTTTAAACCACAACCAAGAGATCCTAGAACAAGAATCTCTTCATCTTAAAGTGTTCATCCTCCTTGCAAACAACCAGGACCATGGAAGAAATATGGTCCACTTTAATGTCAGTGCACCAATGAGCCCCCTCCTTTTGGACTAGACTGTTTCTCCACAAGAGGGAGCCCATGAGGTGATTAACATTAACAGAGCTCTCTGAGTGTTTCTCCAGGAAATTTGTATTTCACCATAATACCTTTAAATAAACATGGAGAAACTAAAGTTAAAGTAAATGGGGAATTCTGCACAGCTCTGGTGGGTACTGTGCCCCCCTATCTACCATGAGCCCCATTTTAACAAGCCAACAAATTCCTTGGAGTTAAAAGGTCTTTTCTATGGTGGCAGTTTCAAGTCAAGTTCAAGAGTTTCCTATATCTGAACTGTCCAATGGCATGGAGATCATTTTCAGAAAAACATACATTTTACCTTGTGACACTGCTCCAGTAAATTTGCTAGGACAAGACTTACAAACTAAAAGGGCATATAAAATTCTCTTCAGAGAGACAATTAAGAGTGTTTTCATTACCCTGAATGATGACTCTCTACTGGCAGAAATTAATAATATGGAAATTCAAGCCCACAATATCCTTGACCTTTCAAACATACCTGAATGTTTAAGGGTCTCTTCTTTGACTGATATAGAAAGGTTAAAGCTGGAGTTTCCATCTATTTGGAGTTCAAATAGATTATTCAAAAACTTTGCCTAAATTGTCTTGATATCCACTAAAGCCTAATGAAATCCAAGGACTCTCACTAATTGTAAAGAACTTAACTAAAGAAGGACTTATAAATCCATGTGCCCATCCTTGTAGTACTTCAGTCCTACAAGTTGAAAAACCAAAAGGGTGAAGTTGAAATTTTGTTAATTAATAAAATTATGGTACTGAGGTTTCCTATGGTCCTAAACCCAAATACTTTATTGTCCAATGTGCCTGCTGATTCAAAATGGCTTATAGTTCATAGACCTTCATTCAGCTTTCTTCTTTAGTATTCTAGTTGAAAAAGAAAGTCCATTTGTTTGTTTTGTTTTGTTTTGCCTGTCTTGAAAACATCAACAGTGAACCTGGATTAATGCTACAGGATTTGCTGAAGCCCTTATTTGTCTCAGGCATTGCATGAGGACTAGCAGCCCTGCAGTCCTTCTGAATCCTCCCCAAATTCAGTAGGCAGATGATCTGTTTTCAGACCGCTCTCCCACTAAGGAGCGGTCTGAAACACATTCCATTTACATTTACTTCCTACAGCAACTTGCACATAAAGGTAAGAAGTTTTCAATGGAAAACTTCAATTTTTCAAGGGAAAAAGTCTGCTCTTCAGGACATCATCTGACTGCTGAAAAGATTTTCTTTCACCAGAGAATACAATATTAGAAGTTTTCCCTGGCCTACAACCAAAAGGCCTTAAGAAGCCTTTTTGGCTTTGCAAGATACTACAGATCCTACGTCTTGAATTTTCTCTTAATGGCCTCACCAGTATATGAGGTCACCAGAGTTACAATACCAGAGCCTTCACTTTGGGAAGACAGTCATGTGCATACTTTTAACCAATAAAATTGGCCTTACAACAGACCCCAGCTTTAGAACATCCAAACTATGCTAAACTTTTTACCTTATTTATTCATGAACATGTAGTCAGGCAGTGGGAGTTCTTACCCAAGAGCATGGGCAAAAGCTTAGGTCCATCACATATTATAACTTACTATTCAAGTAGTTAAGGAATGTCCTAATTATTTAAAAGCAGCAGCAGCAGCAGCAGCAGCAATCAAATAGAGGTTTAAACTGAGCTAGTCTTAGGAAATAAACTTTATTTACAAGTCCTTGCATTCTGTAGATTCTATTATTCTATTATATTATTCTATATAATGCATTCTAGAATGCATTCGTGCATTCTATTAAATTTAATAGGCTTTTGAGCATTTTTAGCAATTAGCAATTCATGGAACTCTCCTCCTGTCTCCCTCTAATGTCCATGCACATTACAGCTCAACTTCACCTTTTTACTACCTCTGCCTCATGATGATGAAGGCTATCATTGTGTGAGTTTAGTTTCAGAAACAGCAGCCCCCTGTGTTGATTTACAAGATATTCTATTGGAGAGTCTTGAGTTCATACTATTGCTGACAGGTCTTATTCCAAAAATTCAGGAGGAAAATACCAGGCAAGACAGTGTTATAACCCAAAATGAGTTACTAGAAAAAGAAACTTCCTCAGTTGAAGTAAGCTCAAACTGCCATGCTTTTGCTCTCACTCGAGCTCCATATTTCTGCAGATGATAGCTACACTTTTGAAGTCATCCATGATTTGTCGCATATTATAAAAACAAAGGATTTCTTCTAGCAGTAACCTCATCAATGACAGACTCCCAAGTAGATTAATTCCCTTCTGCTATCCTGTTACCATTGCAAATCACCTTTATTTAGACTTAAGCTCATGCCTGTAAATCTGAAGTTGAATATCATGGAAAGTTCTGGAAAATTTTTATGCAGAATCAGCTAGTGTGGAAACTAGTAGGATATGCAACTTAAATAAACTCCCTAAGACTGATCCAAGTCAACTTCCCTAAGTTTATCTATTTAATAAATTCGTATCTTACTTAGAAAAACAAAATTAACATCCGAAAGGATATAAATTTGGTGTTAATTGAACCTGGAGAGACTGCCTGTCCTTCCTGAATCCTTGAAACTTCCATTGTTAAAGCTCTGGTACTCCACAACTCATGAAACAAGCAAACTGATACAAATTATGATAAAACTTGAGTGTCATGACTTTTTAAATTGCTAAGAGGGTTTTTAACCAATGTTTGGCTCACTGAACCCATAATATTTTTAGATGCACTTATTTAATAGATTTATAGATGGCCTATTTATAGATAAACTTCATTTAATTGCAACCCTCGATGAGGTATCAGTGATACTCTGCATGTATTCTGGTTGGATAGAAGTTTTCCCACAAAAGAAAGCTGAGAGGCTGGGGCTGTGGCTCAGTGGTAGGGCGCTTGCTTCACATGCGTGAGTCACTGGGTTCGATCCTCAGCACCACATACAAATAAATAAATAAAATAAAGATATTGCATTCATCTACAACTAAAAAAATATTAAAAAATAAAAAAGAAAGCTGAGAAAGTAGTGGCTAAAAGTTTATTAGAAAATGTGTTTCCTTTATGGGACATTGTCACAAGCGGCATGCGTAATTAATAATTACTCGGAGGCAGATTGTCTTTAAATGCAAGTGTATGTTCAATCACAATCATCAAATATAATTAATTAATGCAAAAAAGTATTGAGTGTGCTGGAGCACCCCAACTAGCATTTAATGTGCACTAATCAAATACTATAGGTAAGTTACACTACCTAGGGCAATTAAGCATTACCTGCAATTCACACAATCTTAGGGCAACTAAACATTACAATTAATTCACACAATCCTAGGGCAACCACAAGCCCCAAAGTACCTCTGATGCCAGGTGACTTCTCTTTGCCAAAGAGCAGACGTTGTCCTTGTCTGGTGGTTCTCTTCAGCCGACGGCTGGACGTCAGGGAATGGTGGAGCTGATCCAGAGACAGAGACCAAGGTGGCCAGTCTCACTGATGTCCTTGGAGCAAGCCCAAAAATGTGGCAGGGCAAGCAGTTTAAAAGCAGTTCCAAGTTGGTGGTGTGGGCTGAGTTGATGGTGTGGGCTGGTGATTCGTTACACCTAGTAAAAGCCAATGTCCATTGGTTATGTCCAGTGAGATAGTATAATTGCAACTGGGCCTTTCTTTGCACATGTGCATGGGCTGAGCCCCCCTATCAATTGTAACCAGTAGGCCTGCTGTTAGGTGCCCCTCACTGCCCCTTTGTCAATTACATGGGCTGAGCCCCTTGCAGCCCTCGATTGCATGGGCTGGGCTCTCTATCAATTGTAGGCCTATGGTTAGGTGCCTTTTACAGCCCCCATCAATTGCAAGCAGGCATGACTAAGCAAGTCAATGGCTGCTGTTCCTTATGGCCAGCAACCCAGTGAGTCCCCAGCATGTCCAGGCATGTTCATGGCATATGCTCCTTACAGACATACTTGGAAAAATCTCCAGCAACAGAGGAACCCATCGAACTGGATGAACTATAAAGTGGTTAAATAAGCTGTCTTAACATAAAAAGTAAAAAGAGATGAGGATGTAGCTCAGAAGTTAAGTGCTCCTGGGTTAAATACATAGTACCAAAAAATACACACACACACACACACACACACACACACACATCCTACACAAGGACAACTTTCCCAAGGTCACAGATCAAGATTCCTTTGTCATCAATAATCAGCTTTTTTCTTTTCTTTCTCCCTCCTTTTTCTTCTCCTCCTCCTCATCTTCCACCTCCTTCTCTTCTCTCTTCTTCTCCTTCTTCTTTCTTGTTTCTTTCTGTCCTACCCTTTCCCTCTCCTTGCCAGAGAATCCATGGGGCTATAATCCATGGTTGGCTTTAGCAAGGGTTTATGCTTTAGAAAGAAACTAGAGTAATTGTTGCATTTATGGACTAATGCCCCTGAATCAGGAAACAATTACAGTAATGTTCATTTGGGATTTTTCTGATTTGCTTATGTAAACACTCATAACTACAAACTTTCCTCTTAAAACCACCTTCATAGTGTCCCAGAGGTTCTGGTATGTTCTATCACTATTCTCATTTGATTCTAAGAATTTCTTAATTTCTCCCCTGATTTCTTCTACTACCCATTCATTATTCATAGCCTTGATATTCCAGACATCATTGCTATTTGCTTTTCTATATTTACTAAAACTACCTACCTTCATGGTTCTTACTCACTTTTAATGTCACTTTCAGGTCACTCACTCAACTTGGCCTTTTGCTAGTAACATTAGCAGGGGATTTTGTATGCTTTGGGGTTATGGTGAATAAAACAACACAAGAGATAAGGCATAAGAGAGAATGATGCAATCATGAGACTCAGTAAATGAGAGATATATGAGGCTGCTACCGGTATAACAGAACATACTGTTTTACAGTAGAGTCTGTTTAAAAGCACAAAGAGTACACTCTAAAATCACAATAAAGGGCCTGGGGAGGTATCAGTGGTAGAGTGCTTGCCGCGAATGTATAAAGCCCTGGGTCTGATCCCCAGCACCATAAAAAATAAAATAAGAATTATTGTATACTAACTACATAAATGAGTGATATAGTCATTTATTATTATTAAGTATTAGGTACTATACATAATTCTATGTGCTATGCTTTTATACTATGGGCAGTGCATCAGGATTGTTTATGGCAACAGCACTACAAACACATGAGTAATGCATCTTGCCACAATGTTAAGGTGACTATGACATCACTAGGTGGTGTGATTTTCTCAGCTCCAGTATAATCTTATGGGACCACCATGATATATGTGGTCTGTCATTGACTGAAATGTCATATGTGATACATGACTCTTCCTTCCAAAATCAGAAGTGAAAGCCATCAATAACCAAAATTATTACCAACCTTGAAATAGGTGAAGATAAGTTAGTTTCCCTCATTGGAAAAGGTTCCAATGGGGTTGCTGGAGGCTTACTCTTAGTGGTAGTGGGATGGTGGTTGTGTGTAATTTGAAGCTAATTTTTAGGGAGATATCTTGGGTTTTGTAGTCAATCACATCTCCTCAGAGTTCGGAAAGTTCTCCACTCTCTGAGAGGTGGAAGAAAACATTCATGTTCAACAAAAATTCTTAATAGAACATGATACAACTCTATATCTTTCCTATGATCATGTTAGGAGCTAAACAAACTGAGTATTGTACTTATTTTTCCCCTGATTTTACTGCTTCAGAAAACTTAAATTAAAACCACTAAATACATTAAGGAAGTTTCTCAAGAGAAAGGAACACAAGATGTGTTTATGGGAACAGCCAACAGTTGGTTTGCAGGCAGCTTAAATGGTGGATAAGCTTGACTATTCCAAAGTTTCCAAATCTTCATGTTTATTTTACTGGGTCTCCAGGGTACTATAAATTGTGTTACCAGCATAACTACAAAAATGGGTCTCTCTTTAAATGAGGCAACTTTCCAGTGAACAATAGTCCTTAATTGCCATCATGCTCCAAAGACTATGACCAATAGGACTCAAGCACCATTAAACTATCTTTATTGCCTGTACTTTGAATTGTTTGATTTGACTAGTTTGATCCATGGAGACTACTGTTAAGAAATGTACTTCCTTAACAGTTGGGGAATGTGCAGTGTCATGGTATTGTCCCCTGATAGTCCTAATAGTCTCCCTTATGTGTCATAAACCCTGGAAATTTTAAATATTTATATACAAGCTTCCTTTATTCATCAAATGATCTTCTTATGGTTAGAATAACAAAAACATAAAGAATCACCCAGCTAATTTGGCACTGTGAATTGTGTACTCCACACTGAAAACAAATAAATCCATTATCATGGTGACAGAAGGTGGTGTCAGTGTCCAAGGCCTTGATTAATCTCTCAAGATTGAGAGTCTGAACAAAAGGGGAGAATTATTAAATGGACTAAAGTTGTCTTCATATGCAGCAAGCTGTAACCTAACTTCATGTACATGCAAACTGTAACCTAATTGAGAGCATATTCTTGAAACAGGTAGCTGAGTTTCCACTAATCATAACAGCCAAGCTTTATCACCAATCAGAGGCTGCAAACTGACAAAACATATCCAAATTAAGCAAAAGATAACTGTAACCAATCAGGCTATTTCTGTGTGTCCCTTCTGCTTCCTGGTCTGTAAATATTCCCTGCCCACATTGTGGAGTGGAGCTATCTGAACTGCTCTTTTGTTAAAATATTTTTTTAATTCTTTTTAGTTATAGATGGACTCAGTATCTTTATTTGGTTTATTTATTTTTATGTGGTGCTGAGGATGGAACCCAGTGCCTCACATGTGCAAGGCAAGCGCTCTGCCATTGAGCCACAACCCCAGCCTTCTGAACTACTTTTGATCCTTTGTGCTACCTGATTTATGAACCTATTTTCTGCTCAATTCAACTTTGTTAAATTTAATTACTTATGGTTTTTCTTTTTATTAAGCTGCCTAATATGTTAAATTTCCTCAAAAGAGCAATTCAGGAACCCTTACATTAGAAATACCTTGTAGATATATAGATGTTGTTGGGAGGGCCAGGAATTCTTTCTGCAAGCTTGGGATGGGCTCCTCACTGATCCATTCAGGATACTTTCTCTAGGAGACACAGCAAGCAAAATTACCAGACCTGAAAACCAGCTGGGCTGTGTCAGATGGATCAGGGCAAGTAACTATTTACAAAGCAAAATTGAAACTCCATAGAACCATCTAGTTCCCACCAAGGTTACAAACAGTTCCCAGGGCATTTTAGACCCAAACTCTAACTAGCTACTCACTGGCTAACATCCAGGGATCAAGGATCAGATGTTGCATAACACAGCTCATGATCCATAGCAGGAACACACTCACATACACAATCTTTCTTTGGCAATGGGCCTTGGCTTCCAAAACCACATTCTACTTGGATTTGCTTGTGAATTTTTTTAACAGCTACAATGAATGAATGTTTATGCCTGACATTTCTATTTTTCCATGAAAAGTTGTGCAGGTTCTTAAAAGTGTTTGGGTAGAGGTTAACTGGACCTTGCAAAACTGGAGAGGGACAGAAATGAATCTGAAATTTATCAAAGGATGCAGCTGTACAACTGAGAAGGTATTTTAAAGATTTAACATTTTCAACAATATTGAACATGTTCTCAAGAAACAACCTGAGCTACTTGTTAGAACCAATTAAAAGTGAATATTTCAGGAACTAGCCTAGGGGAAGGGGGAAACTCAATGCCAGAGCCGGAAGGCTCAAGTCCTAATGGCCCGGTCCTGTCTTCAACCTGTGTTCACACATCTCTCCCTTTTAATGGAAAAGAGCAGCCAGAGAAGCAGACAGAAATGGAACAAAAGCCAAAGCTACATGTGCACACTTGTCAGAATCTTTACTCAAAAGTACAGTGTTTCTACACTTACAGCCAAAGAGCTAGAGGGAGGGAATGGCATCTCTTGGGCAGTGATTACTGCACTAGTGAGAAACAAACCTTGGGATTGCAGGGCAGGGGGGATAATAAGGTTGAAATAATGCTGAAGTCACCTGCACAGAGCTTGGGAGTGGTCCCCTGGAGTTCACACAACGGAGGCAGGCACATGCCAAGGCCATATAATACACCCCCAGCTGAGACTTCCACTGCCCCAGCACCCAGGACAGAGGCTGCAGGGACTGGATAATTTGCCTTCATCTTACACCCCACTGGTATAGGTCCATGACAAAGCCATTAAATAAAGTGTTTTGTTTAATCTCTGGAAGAGGTGAGAAGAATGGCAGATAGAAACCAAGCTGGAAAAATTAAGACAAAGAACTTTAAAAAACTAAAGAAACATGAGGCCTGAGGCATGGGGAATAAACCCTCTGGTACTGATACTCCCTGGACCTCTGGGAGCAGACTCAGTTCATACTGGGAGGCCAGACACAAGCTTCTTCTCAAGTTCAGGGTGAAAGACCTGTGAAAGTAAAGGAGTTGGGCATTTAGGAAAGATGTTAGGTATATCTTTGTTCCATCTGAAAAAGTTCCTAGCTTCTAGAGTGTTAATATAGTTTCAAACATGCAGACTCATATGCCCACCATTTTATTCATCTAACTTCATTTTGAGAGAGCAAAAGTTAAAGAATGGGCCATTTATGGTTAGTAAGAGAATGAAGAGTGGTGCTAGTCTTTTTAAAACCACAGGAGGCCTTGGTCAATAACAAAGTCACAAAGGAGGTTGGTAAGAATTTTATCAAGGGGGTCCTGGCCACAATGCCCAGAAACCCACACTCCCATAGGTTTATGTTGCAGTGAACCCCTCAGTCACAGCCACCTTTCAGTTGACAGTCCTAAACAAGGCCTACCAAGATGGCTGAAGAACTCCTGGAAAGCAGTGCCAGCCCTGCCTTTCCAAATTCTTCACCATTCTCAGTCCACTTTTGTTTTTTGTTGGATTGTTGTTGTTGTTGTTGTTGTTGTATCAGGTATTGAACCCAGGGGTACTTTACCACTGAGCCACATCCCCATCCCCATCCCCTTTTTTTTAAATACTTTTTTAGTTGTCAATGGACCTTTATTTTATTTATTTATATGTGGTGCTGAGAATTGAACCCAGTGCCTCACACATGCTAGGCAAGTGCTCTATCACTGAGCCACAACCCCAGCCCCTCTTTATTTTTTTATATTGAGACAGTATCTCATTAAGTTGCTGA
This sequence comes from Xerus rutilus, assembly GCA_028644305.1. Classification (NCBI taxonomy): domain Eukaryota; kingdom Metazoa; phylum Chordata; class Mammalia; order Rodentia; family Sciuridae; genus Xerus; species Xerus rutilus. The sequence goes on along the minus strand of CM053400.1, from coordinate 72,598,841 downwards.
GGCTGGCTTTGAACTTTCGATCCTCCTGCCTCAGCCTCCTGAGCTGCTAGGAGCCTGTGCCACCAAGCCCAGCTCCGCCCAGTTTTGTCTGGCTCTTCACCCTCAGCGATGGTGCTGTTTGTGGCCACACCTCCAATCATTGCCTGTAAGACTTGCTATGGTTACTTGATCTTAGCAGCATTGACCCTTAGTGGACCTGCCAGCACTGACTCAGGCCCCTGCTTCCTCTTTCCTTGGAGGTTCTGAGGCAAGATAACTTTCTTTGTTTCAGCCCCCACTGCCAGCTGTAGCTCACACATCTAAATTCCCTTCAGTCCAACCTCAGCACACACCCACCCACCCCATGTGATTCTGAAGTTAGAAAAGGACCATCCTGTGATTATACCTCTATTTGTAATTTTTCCCATTTATTATGCGTAATCTAATCTCCAGTAAAATGTACATGGTTAATCTCATAGCCTAGATTCATTCTTCTTTAGTAATCCCTTATTGTTTGAAGTCGTGCCTTGTGGGTCTCCTCGATGAGTAGGGGTCCTGAGAGATGGAAAGAGGTCTTTGGGAAAATGAAGCGGGTCTCACGGGACGAAGTTAGGGGTGACAGTCCAGGGAGTCATTCCACCCAGACTCAGAACCTGTTTAATCCAGGAAGTACAGAAGCTTATATAGGGTCCTCGGACCAATCACGGCTCCGAGGTTACAACCAATGAGGCACGCTCTGCTGGGCATGCGTTTCATCACCATAGAACGGGAAAAGAGGGAAGGGAGGGGTTGAAGGTATGGGGAGTGCTCCTACAATCCCTATTCTGAGATCAGAATTTAAGAGCACTCCCATTCAGGTTTTGTTTAGAACACGTACTCAACTCAACTACTCTCAAAGTTCTGCTGTCTCTAACTTAAGAATTTTATTTATTCCCTACTGTTTCTGAGCTCCAACTAAAGGCCAAGAAGCACAGTATGCACTAGGGAACCAAGCACAAGATATGTGTTCTGTGGGGCTGAGGGTCCAATGGGAGAAAGACAAATACCCAGATGTCATGATTCAGTGTTTGAACCACTAAGAGTTAAGTCAAGGAGGCATGCCTAACCCAAAGGAGAGATGACTAAGCTAATTTTTGAACAAAAGAATAGCAAGGGAGAGAGAAGAAATATAAATATAGTAAAGAGAATGTTCTAAGTAAAGGAGTGGCATGGGAGTGAGAGACAGAGAGAGACACCCTGGCAAGTTCTGAGAGGTGCATCAGTGTTGTGAGTGAGCCCCACCATTAATACAGACAGAACATATTTGTGTCTTTCCATAATGTTAGAATTTATTGACTAACAATAAGTTCATATGCTACATCATGTTCAATACCATTAATTCACCAAATCATGGTTCAATTGGTAGCCACGACCAGGGCACTCACAGGTTCTTTTATTCCATTTCAATATTGATTATTGGTATCTATAACACTCAATTCAGACATCACACATTACACAATGATATAGAGTGTACTGAAAGGCTGCGAGAGGGTTAACAGTGCCCACAGAGCTTCAAGAGATTGCACCATAAGAAAAGGCAGAGAGCAAATAAAAATGCAAAACAGTCACTTCAGGTGGTCAAATAAAATTAAGAATGGACCCTAAAGACTCAGAGTGCAGAGCTGTTCAGGGGAAGGTCCCCACAGCAAGCAGCTTTCAAGTAGGCCACAACAAGCAAGGAGATGGAGCTGAGCTCAAGTCCCAGAGACAGAGTCGGTAGTTCACAGCCTGTGACCTTGTGAATTGTTCACCATGATAAGGGGACAGGTCAGTGTGTGTGACTGTACCCCTGCCTTAGGTGTCCTTCCTTTTATGTGTTCCAAGTAAAGGGGAGCACAGCTGATGGTCTTGTGTGTCTGATAAGCTCACAGACCTGGTTTCCCTAGTATGTGTTTGATGTGCCCATGCATCTGTGTGCCTCTGATTTAATTCACTAAGTTCAGATGCCATTTTTTATTAGTATAATGAATTTACTCATCAGTTCATGCCTTATGATTGTGCTGTGCAGCTAGGGTTATTCTTTTCAGAAGGTTCTGGATATCCAACAGCTGGTGGTTACTAATTTGTCCAGACAGGTTACCAAGTAATTCTGCCTTGGCACTTGCACTCAAAACAGAGTAACCCAGGGTAAACTGCTGCTTTATAAAATTGAGTAACTCCAGACTGGGCACTGCTATTCTATACAGCATGGAGTAACTCAGCCTGCTGACCACAATGACTTGGATTAAGTAGGTTCTTCCAGGGAAGATGACAAGATAGTGACAGAGCCATATCCTGGTGGGCCTTGTACTCTATGCTAATCAGGCTGTGATTTATCCTGTGGCATACTTTGATTCTTAAACTTTAGTGAGCGTAAGAATCACTGGGTGAGCTTGTTATAATTGTAGGTTCCTAAGCCCTGCATGCTGAAATTTGGTCTTAGTAGGTCAGGAAGTGAACTCAGGAATTTGCATTTTAGTGTCCCCCCACCATGAGTCTGATGCAGAGGAGGGCCAAGCAACATTTTTTCAAACCCAGATGTAGGAGATAAGAAGCCCTAAAGGGGTGGCATGATCAGATCTGTTTCAGAAAAATCACTCTGGCAGAAAGTATTCCATACATGCTCACTCAGCAAAGCACCCTAATCCTTTGATAATCCTGTAACCCTCTGTTGCCCAGTGGCTTCAAAGCTCATAGTTGACTCTGAAAGTGAGTCTGCTAATTAGAGATGCCATTGGGGAGGCCATGTATGAGTGGTCCTGAATGTTTGTCTTTGGCCATTTTATAGCCCAAAATCCAGGGGCAGTGAGGGGTGCTGACTATAAACATGTGAAAGTTTGGGACCCAAGATCCACTGATGGGATTGAGGATTTTGGAGGACACAGGCTGTGCTGGAGGATGAAGCTTGGAGCAGATCTTTGTCTAGTTTAGTTAGTGCTGCAGGAATTCCTGGTAGGGCAGAACTGGTACCCACTTGGTTAACAAGAGGCCTAGGGAGGATTTGGGTGTGGGCCATGTGGCTGTTTAATTGAAATGCCAATTATATCATCTCAGAGAGCTGATCCCACTCATTAATGTAGCCTTGTTTCCTGCAGCCAATAATGATGAATACATTGATTATTATTTTATGTTGGCTACAATAATGACATTCCAACCAAGAGTTTAACACTCATTTTTTTAAAAGGCCTAATCCATTGAGCTGGATTTCCGCAGAAATTCCCTTTTTACAACCCAGTGGTTCTGAGAATGATAAGAAACTCAAGCCAACTGGAGCTGGCTAATAGCACAGAAGGCAGGGTGATGCTCATCCTACCTGTTGTTCTCACCTAAATTCACCTCAGTATCCCAGCCCTTTGGGTGGGTATCCAGCACCTGTCTCATCTTACCATGCCTCTTCCACAGCAAAAATGTCATGTCTCCCAGATTCAGGCGATGCTATAGAAAGTAACATTTTGTTTCACATTCTACAATCTCAGAGTTGGGCAAGAAGGATGTTTTGAGTTTATTTTTGGATCCCTGCACTCAGATAGGCAGGTCTAAAATGAGCAAGAGGCCTCTGTATGGGTGGGCTGGGCCTCCCTTTCAGCTTCTAACCAATATGCTAACAACTCAGATCCACAGCCACCTGCTCTGCTGGGGCCATTTGTTTCCTGACTACTTCCCAGATTTTTTTTTCTTTTTCTTTTTCTTTCTTATGCTTAAAAGAATTGCCTCTTCACCAGTTGGATCATGACTGGTACTTGCTGAGATTATGCTTCATTGACTATCCAGTAGTATACCAGAAGGATCTAGAGATGAAAATGGGGAAATAATCATATTCAGATGCTGTAAATAACCATAATGAGATCATTTAATTCTAACATTTGGCTCTTCTATGTCAAACTGCCTATAAGTTTCTAGGCCATAAACATTTAAACATAGTTTCGGTTTGTGTTATCTAATGTCGTTGTGAGTATGTAGTTGATGCCTAACATATTTAAGAAATATCAATCTGATATCATTACTTGAAGGGTAAGTTTCAACATAGGTATCAAAAGTATAATTAACAAAGAGTTTCTCATAATCAACTTTTTGGGGGGGTACTTGGGATTTAACCCAGGGGTGCTTTACCACTGAATTAAAACTCCAGTTAAACCTAACCTTTTTTAAAAAATTATTTCATTTTTTAATTTTGAGACAGAGTCTCACTAAGTTGACCTTCAGTTGCTGAGAGCCTTGCTAAATTGCTGAGGCTAACCTTGAACTTGTGATCATCCTGCCTTAGGCTCCCAAGTTTCAGGGATTACATGTGTGTAATCACCATGCCTACTGGAATCAACTTTTAATGTTTTGATGAAAGCTTCAAGAGATAGCTATCATGGGTACCATTCTGAAGAAATAAAGCAATGGCAAATTACAACTCATTGAAAGGAAGAGCTGAGTGGTTAGCTGAGTGTTATCTGGCCAAGCACCTTCGTATCTTGTTGTAGTGGCCAAGAGCTGATGGGCCAGGTTCAATCAATGCAGATGGTCTTTCTACTGGGACACTTAAGGACTGGAGCTTGGACCTGGTCCATCTGGTGAATGCTGTCACCAACCATTCAGAGCTGGGATGAAGAAACTTGAAATTACCAGAGAACATTAAGATCTACAAATTGGTTTTAAATAAAATAAGTCTTTAATTAGTAATCAAAGTGGTATGTTTGCACATCATACACCTACTTTTTCAAAAATAAGACAGACATGTCAGCTGTGTTCACATAGATGAAATGAGTTTCATGTCAATTTATTCTAAACATCAGTATCCTAACTCTAATTAAAAGAATTACACTGGGGCTCAGAGATATTCAAGATCATATAACTGGGGGCTGGGATTATGGCGCAGTGGTAGCGTGCTCGCCTAGCACGCATAAGGCACTGGGTTCAATCCTCAGCACCACATAAAAATAAAATAAAGATATTCTGTCACCTACAACTAAAAAATAAACATTTAAAAAAAAAAAAAAGATCATATAACTGGCAAAAGGCAGAATTGAGATTCACCCACATCTGTCTCCCCTCGCTCCACATTCTTTCCAACACATTTTCTTTCCAGCACATCGTACCTGTGATACCTGGCTTGCTTCTTTACCCAGAAACAGCTATTTCTCAGTCTTATCATAAAGAATTTCTATCTAATATAAGCAAAAATTACAACAAAAACCTCTAGTTACTGCTCATGTGATGTCTCCTAGCCCATTGATACTGCTACCATCAAGACCAGAACCAAAGTTAGGGGCCCCCTGCCATACCCTCACTTTCCCAAGTGGCCTCAGCTTGGAAACCCCAATCAGAGACACAGTGAGTTTTCAGACAGCAAGTAGCTGTGGTGAGTTTCAGAAAATTAATATTTTCACACATACACAGAGACACACAGCCAGCTGGGCTGCCCTTTGTTTTTACAGCCACATGAAGAGCCCTGGTGTACCTGGTTGGCTCCTCTCAGAGACTATGAGACAAGCTCTGATTGCCCCTTGCTTTAATAATCATGTTGCAAAAGCCGTGACTCTGATACCTCCTTACTATAATCAGAGAAGGCTTAAAGCACACAATAGGAATGGGAGGAACACCAACTTGTCTGGTTTCTGTTATAATCCAAAAGCTTTCAAAATAATCCTATCGGGCTATTATTCTTACCCCCACTTTTTAGATAAGATCATCTGTCAGAAGCTGATTGAACGATTCAGTAGAGACACTCTAAGACTCAGGATCTAAGCAGACCAGACTCGGGCACCCAGATGACAAAGAATATTTGCACACAATAAAGAGACAATCCTCTCCCCAGTTCCCACTTCTGCCTGGAACCTAGCATCTCAACTCTGCCTACCAAAGACTAGAGATGTGAAGATACCTGGAGACAGCATCTGTGACATGGTACTAGTGTTACACCTCCATGAATTTCTCTGAGCTCTGTGAACCTCAGACACACAGGAGTGGGAACAAGGTGGGAGGAGAGAAACAGAGAAGTTGCTGTGTGGAGCTACAGCCAACACACAGGCATATGGACATACAAAGCACCGTTTTGTAGACTTCCAGAAAAAACTAGGGAACATTCTGAGAGTCCTAAGGACCTGTTTTTACTTGGGTGAAGAACGATGCAACAGGAAATGTATATACATACTTTTCTTTTAAAATCTGGAAAGATGTTTTGGGGGAGGAAAAGTGCGATTATGAGAGAAGGCAAGAAATTCTACTTTCTATTATATATACTTCTGGGCTGTTTAACTTTTAAATAATTTTTATTACTCTCATAATAGTAACTTAGAAGAAGATAGCCCTATTTAGAAAAAGTAAAAGATACACAGGATGTGGCATTAGCTTCCAAGGCCTGAACTCTTCTCTGCAGCATGGCTGGTGACAACATTAGTCCAGAGCAGTACCGTCTAGTTAGTTCATGTCCAGACCTAAGGCAGGGAATAAAGCACAGAGCAATAGGATGCCTGGGAGCTTCCCTAGCTCCAGTTTCTGAAACTGAATCATGCCCAAGGTCAAAGGCTGGTTTGGGGGGCCACTGTGAAGTGCCAAGTTTAGCTATTATCTCTGGCCTAGAGGTCTTGCTCCCAGAGCTCTTAGAAAAACACCTTCTTTGTGTCACCTTGGATTCAGTTTGTCTCTCACACATGCTTAGATTGCAAGCAAGAAATGGAACCAATGTCTCAGGCTCTGCAGCTCTCGTGAAAATGTCCAAAGTCATCATTGAGACACACATGACCTGGCTCTGCTTTCCTCTCCAGCATCATGTGCCCCTCTTCCAGCTCTTGCTGCAGGCACTAACCTAGGTGTAATGAGCTTTCTAATCTGGGGTTTCTCATCCTTCATCACCCTTGGTTTATTCTGTGGTTTCTAGCTGCATAAGTATTCCCTGAAGAATCCTCCCTGAGCATCCCCTGAGTTAGATACCATCAGCACTGCTTCTAGAATATCCTGAAGCCACCTGAAGAAGCATCACTGTAAAATGGTTGCCTGATTGCATTTCAGTGACCCTACCAGACTATTGGCTCTTTTTGTTGGCAAGAGCTGTAGTATTTACCACAGTTGCCTCTAGTTCTGGGCAAAAGCTTAAACATTGGCTGAATGAGGAACCTGCTGGTCTGGCCGACCCATTAGGCACCCTTGTCAGGTCAGGCACAGAGCATCCACGGGCTGCACTCTCACTCGCTCCTCCTAAGCACCGCACAGCTCCCAGGGAAAAAATGGTGGCAAAAGTGAAACAAATAGCCACACTTACTAAAATTTCTCTTCCTGGAAGAGAAACTTCAACACAAAAACAGTAAAGTGCCAGGAGAAGACACTGAGACTGCAGATTCCCCACCCAGAGTTCTCAATGTGTCAATTTGCCAGAAACAAGTAGGGGTTACAAGGCCTGGCTGGGCAGAGGAAATGCACCAGGGGACCACAGTTCTAGCTCTGACTGTATGCCAAACTGAGACTTTGAGCAAATTCCGCCATCTCACAGGCCTGGATGTTCCCACAGCCTGTAAAGCAAAGGGTTGGGATTAGATGCTGGCGAAGACCCTGAGAGGGAGCAGGTAAAAGAAAAACCAATCAATCTGTAAAGTACATAGGCTGGATTGTACCCAACCTTGACCTCAGCTCTGGATACAGCCCAACCCAAACATTCCTGCCCAAAACAAACTCTCCCTCTGGGTCACAGGGCAGAAGTCTCAACAAAGGCCTTTATAGTTGTTGATTTCTACAAACAAGCAAATCAAGACTGAGCAGGTACATTTCCATTGATGAGGACACTTGCTTCACCATGCCCCATTTGCCATAGTACCAGTATTGTTTGGATCTTATTTCTATGAAGATCAGGCAGTAACCAACCCCATGTTGCTGGGTTGTGTTCCCAACCTAGAGCCTACATCCCTGAGATTCTTCCAGAAGCAAATCCATGCTGCTTCCTTCAGTTTCTGGAGTTGGAAGGTACTTGACTATGCTATAGGGACAAATGGAACACAACTATTTTCAATGATTTCACTGAGTGAGGGGAGAAGAGGAGAGCATGATGACTTTTCTCTCCTATTCTACATGGACAGACCTTGGCAACAGTCAAACCTGTGTTCAAGTTCCAACTCTGACAATTTCTAGTTATTTGTCTTTGGGCCAGTTACCAACCTCTTTGCATCTCAGTTTTGAATCTGAAGAGTGGGAATATAATACTCACCCTGAAGGGCTGTTATAAGACTAAGTTAAACAATGCTTGTCAAACACACAGCACAGGGCCTGCCTAGTACACAGTGAGTGGTTAGCAAATGTTAGCAACTGTCAGTCTAGAAATGCCAGGCCCAGGGCAATGGGGCTTATGTTTTCAAAAGAACTTTCCCATGCTCTATTGTCATTGGGCTTATATCAACACTAAATCCTGATCCCATAGCCCAGAATTCTGGTCTTTTCATGTCACCCCACCCACCACCTCATAGTTCCAGCTACTTTTGATTGAACAATTGAGAACTCAATTGTAAAAAGAAAAATCCCCATGGCCTGTCCCTGACCACAATGGCAGATGTAAGCCCAAGAATCCCCACAGCTCACATCTGCTGTTTCTTTCAGCCCTGGCAGTTCAAGCTCAGAGATAAGGCAGCCCAAATTCAAGGTATTGACTGAGATGCCACTTCTCCCTCAATCAATTTGGTTTCCTCATAGTGAAACCTTTGGAATAGTTAATTTGGGGGAGGGGTGTACCAGGGATTGAACTCAGGGACATTCAACCACTGAGCCACATCCCCAGCCCTATTTTGTGTTTTATTTAGAGACAGGGTCTCACTGAGTTGCTTAGCATCTTGCTTTTGCTGAGGCTGGCTTTGAACTCAAAATCCTCCTGCCTCAGCCTCCTGAGCCATTGGGATTACAGGAATGCACCACAGCACCCAGCTGGAATAGTTAAATTTTTAATCTCATGAAAAATCCCTGTAGCCTTCTTGGGGTCAAGGGGGAGGAGTAAGTACCAAGAAGCTGGGAGTGCTGTCAGGACATGTGATAATGGATGACACCTGGAATGAAGTGGCAGGTCCCCGCCACCGCTCCCAGCCCTGGGCCAATATACTTCATTGTTGTGTTTGGGTTGGCTTCATTTCTTGCATTAAGAAAAACCCACAAGGGGCTGAGATTGTGGTACAGTGGTAGCGTGCTCGCCTAGCATGCGTGAGGCACTGGGTTCGATCCTCAGCACCACATAAAAATAAAATAAAGATATTCTGTTCACTTACAACTAAGAAAAGAAAAAATATTTAAAAAAAAAAAAAAAGAAAAGAAAAACCCACAGGACGAAAAGGAAACAGGCAATAGAGTGAATAAAGACCAAAGCCCCAAATGCAAGTTAGGGTCTCAGACAAACTTTTCCTGTTTTGGTTAATAAACAAGCTGGTGATTAAGCTGCTCAAGTACATTCTATTCTGTATCCCAGAAGTGATACTTCCCATTAAGGAAGGACATAAACACTAGATTAGTTAACTTAAGTCCCTGTCCAACTTTGCTGTGTCTGACTGCTCTATGACTGGTATATGACAACGCCACCTCCAATGCCAGCATCACAGGGAGAACACCATGAGACCCAGGGGCAAAGGGAGGCTTCTGAGGCTTGTTGTGCAGGACTGGCCTAGGAGGACTGGTGTTCAACACTATGTCCAACACTTACATTCACTTTTCTGGTTAATTCCTCACCCTGTACCACAGGTTACTATTCAAGTCTTCTTTTACATTTTGAAAACTGATGGCTTAGAGAGATTAAGTAAGATTGGCAAGCTCAGGGCTGAGGTTGTGGCTCAGTGGTAGCGTGCTCGCCTAGCACGTGTAAGGCATGGAGTTCGATCCTCAGCACCACATAAAAAATAAATAAATAAAGTCATTGTGTCCATCTACAACTAAAAAAATTTAAAAAAAAAAAAAAAAAAGATTGGCAAGCTCAGAAAATTGGCAGAAGCAGGTGATGGGCCCCACAAGCTGATGGCAAAGGCATCATAGAGTCAGGCTCAATGGGAGAGGGAGAGGATTTGGAGGAGCCCAGGGGAAGGAGATAGACAAAGAACCTGTGGGCCAGGAAGGAATCTGGTATATTTAGGAAACAGGACAACACTAAGCACAGACTTCGTGACTGCCCAGCTACAACATATCTAATCTGTAAAGTCCGTGTGGGCATGTATGAATGAGTGCTATTAAAGGCACCTGTGAATTTTAGCAGCTCTTATAAAAACCTGGTCCCCACTCTAAAAATGAGACAGCTGTAGGACAAGTAGGAAGTGGTCAGTTCATTCATTCCACACGCCTGGGGCATTCCAAACTGGGTGGCTCATGCAAGCTTCCCTTTCACAAGCTCTGTAGACTCAAAATCCTTCCAAAAAAGAAGTCACTCTTTCCTTGTGCTCTGGAAATTCCACTGTTCAGATGGGACTGACAGTTTAACTTCTTCAATCTTTGGCATCAAGAGAAAATCGTGTTTTTGGTTTTAATAGAGTTTTCCACTAAACAAATACATAATATTGCTCTTAAAATTAAAGTCATCTGGGTGACTAGTTCCCAATTCAGGACAAGATATATTCCAGGTTGTCCTGACACAACCAGACTGTCCAGCTGTGACGTCAGCTTCTTGTAGAACATTGAGCTCCCAGCACTCAGCCTCTAGCTCCAAAAGAGCAGGGCTCTCTTTCTTCTCCCAGACCTTCAGTCCTGGGTCTGTGCCTCTTGCAAAATCTCTGCCTCTGACCTCATATGACAGCTCTCTGTGATCAGGCTGTGATGCAGAAAGTTGCTGAGCTAAATGTTGTGCTACATTCATGCTTTCAACAAGCATATATTAATGAAAGATAAGTGCCAAGCAAATTGCCAGACTGATTGTAAGCAAGACAGTCCTGGTGTTACAAAGGCATCATGCGTGAGAGCACAAACTCTAAATCTAGACCATCTGGATGGGAATCCCAGCTCTGCCACTTGCTAGGTATATGATCCTAGGCAAGTCTCTTAACCTTTGTATATCTTAGCTTCCCCTCTGTATAACAGTGATAGTGATGACAGGTGAATTCATATACATAAAGTATATCTATGGTTAGTACTCAGTACATCCTATGTATAATAAGTTAGGGTGCCCAAGTTAGCCATAATGAATAGATCAATATAATAAAGTAAAAATGCTCCCTATACAAGGGTAAGTACAAGATGTTTTAGGAAAATACAAAAAGGGATGTATAACACTAACTTAAAGTGTTTTCCAAAGACTTTATACTCTAAACAGGAACTTTAAAAATCAGTTAACCATCTGGTCTCCATGACACGTGCTTGTAATCCTAGCATGGGGAGGCTGAGGCAGGAGAATCACAAGTTCAAGGTCAGTCTGAGCAACTTAGTAAGACTTCATCTCAAAATTTAAAATGTAGGAAAGTAACTTTGGATGTTGCTCACTGGTAGCGCACTTGCCTAGAAAGTGGGAAGTCCTGGGTTTGATCCCCAGTATGGAAGAAAAAAAAATCTGTTAACCACAGGAAGGGTGAGTGCATTGACAAGGAGAAGAATGTTCTAGATTAAGGGAACAGCACTTGCCAAAATATGCAAAAAAGAGTGTGTCCTTTCTTTAGCCAGTTTGCTACATTTTTTAAAAAAAAGCAAAACAAATCACAAATCACTAAGTAACAGTTATTACAGAATTTATTGTAGGCTTTCTATCCAATGCATCATTAATACACAAACTACAAAGAATTCAGTTCACAAACAGCAAGTCTGACAAAATTTATTTCCAGCAAGGTCAAAATGGCTTACAAGTTCTCTTTATTTTCAGTAGGAAACAAACATTTATGAACCTCTAAATTTTAGGCTAATTTAATTATGTCTTAGGCTTCTGATCCAAACTCCCTAAGAGAGGGCAGTGTAATCTGGGTTTTTACTCCTAATTCTGTCCCTAGCGTAGCACATTGTACATAATAGGTACCTAATAATTTTTTTCTCCTTTACACTCAAATGCACTAAATTTTAGATGCATCCTAATTTTTTTTAACAAACACTTTTTAAATGGTGAATGTTCAAATGAAACCTGCCAGTGCTCCTTTTTCCACTAACCTCCGAAAAGGCAAGTTTGGGCCCAACTCCAGCTTCATCGTACAACCATCTAATCTCCAAGATGACATCACTACAGAGCTGTTTTATGATCAGCTAACAAATCTCAGCATGAACTGAGCAAATCTTGGAAAGAAATAAAAACACAAATTAACTGAATTCTACGTGTCAAGACATTGCAGAGAAACAGCTGGATCTATGATTAAATTTCAAGGAAACCAAGGGGGTAGAAATGTTCCCAAAAGGTAATGATTCTTCCCAGAAGACCAACAAAGTTTCTTTCTTATTAACAAATGAGGAATTGTGGTTCCTGAGATAATAAGAGGAAAAGAATTTTACAATTTATTTAAGCCAGGGATTTTCAAACAAGTTTTGACTGATGAATCCTTTGTCCAAACTAAATATTATGAAGATGTGCGAACAAACAAAACACACCAAGGCAGAACTGCTGTGGTTGAGGGCAGAGTCCAAGCCCCAATTCTCTAGGCATTGCCCAGTGATCCCCAAGCACATCTAAAACCCTAATTTTAATCTAATAAGAACTGAAGGAAGTATAGACAATTATAGATAGAACATAGATAGAAACCGGGATTAGAGGCCTAGCTCAGTAAAGAGTGCTTGCCTGCCACACACCAGGTCTTGGTTTCAATCTCCAGCACCACAATAAAAAAAAAGAAAAAAGAAATAAATAAAAAGCCTAGACAGAGACATACATCTTATTTTGGATGGTGGATTATGTTTTATTTTATTTTTGTTTGTATATATTTAATTTTTCTATAATGAATAGGCATAAGAAAAATGGAGGTTTAAAAATGTTAATAATGCAAACCAAGGTGTGGTGGCACACATCTCTTGGGAGACTGAGGCAGGAAAATCAAAAGTCCAGGGCCAGTCTGGGCAGTTTAATGAGTTCCTGTCTCAAAAAAAATGTTAATAATGTTTAAAAAGTTTTTAATAATATGAGGAAATGTCTGCTATGATGTTAAGTTAATGAAGTACACAATTATTATGACACTATGAGTAATAGTCATGTAATAATATGTATTTTTTAAAAGGTGAGTTTAATCTGTTTACTTTTTTAATCTTATTTTTTTATGTATGTATTTTATGTGGTGCTGAGGATCTAACCCAGTGCCTCACACGTGCGAGGCAAGCACTCTACCGCTGAGCCACACCCCCAATCCCACAATACATATTTTGATAAAGCAGTTATCTTTGAGTAGTAAAGATGATTTTTCTTCTTTCTACTTTTCTGCATATTCCACATGTGCTGCAATAAAATTACATTATTTATAATAAAAAATATTTGGAGGATTGTTTTGGTTTGAGTCAGGGTTTCACCATATTGCCCAGGCTAGTCTTGAACTTGTGAGCTCAAACAATCTTCCATCCTCAGGCTCACAAGAAGCTGGGACTACTGGCACCTGCCACCATGCCTGGCTTAATATTTTTTTAAATGAGTTCTCACGAAATTGCCCTGGCTGGCCTTGAACTCATGATTCTCCCTCCTCAGCCTCCTGGAAAGCTGGGATTACAGGTGTGCACCACCTTAAAAAATATATTTTTTATGAAGAAGTATTGGGCAAGATAATTTGGGCCCTTAACAAATCCAGCCTTCAAGCTCCTATGTCAAAGAAAATACACATATAAAACCAATGATTCTCAGCCAGGTACAGTGGCACATGCCTGTAATCCCAGTGGCTCAGGAGGCTGAGACAGGATGATCAAGAGATCAAAGCCAGCCTCAGGAAAAGCGAAGTGCTAAGCAACTCAGTGAGACTCTGTCTCTAATTAAAATACAAAATAGGGCTGGGGATATGGCTCAGTGATCGAATATCCCTGAGTTCAATCACTGGTACCAAAAAAGGAAAGAAAAAGAAAAAGAAAAAAACAATGGTTCTCAAAGTATAGTGAGTATAGGAGACCCCTGAAAGATCGGCTTAAAAAGTAGATTTCTAATCCCCATGCCTCAAAATCAAGATAACCCACCTGTGCATACCCAGCTGCCAGTCTTCAGTTCCTACTATACAAATTGCTTTTGATGATTAATATCAGAAATAGTATAACAGGCAAGTATGACTATCTCAACTCAATATCTTCTAATAGAAACAAATAGTATCTCTAAATATTATACTATAGTTTATTTCTGAATTTCAACCCTTATGATAATAAGCCTTTCACAACTTTGTTTTCTCAGTTGCCAATTATTCAGAAAAGTCTTTCTTTTTGGCAGATGAGCCAGCTATAGGGAGATAGTACCACCCAGTGTAGTTCCTTCACTCTACAAATGAGACTTCAACACCAGGGAAAGTTCATGGCTTCCCTGAGGTACTTCTGCTGTTCACTCAGCCTCATTAGGACTCTGGGCTCATGATTTCCTAGCAGCCTGGGGTTCTCTCTAAAAGAAGCATTGCAATTCTTTATTTAATGTCAAATATATTTTCTGTCTTAATTCTGTGTACATGTTGGGATGAAACCATATTTGGGGATAGTCAGATGGAACTCAAGTCTCTACATTCTATTGCTCACTGACAGATTAGACTTGGTTTTAAATTTCTCTGCTTCAAACCATCATTAGACAATTTAAGGAAATCCCAAAGTTGTTTAGTGTTAGTTAAATATCTAACACTAGTCAGATATTAAATATACCTTGTACAGAATTAGCAAATATTAGCAAATTTCAAATACATTTGATGGTAATTTCTTTCATCATCTAGTATTAGATGAATCTTTGAAGAAGACATTTACTCTCAACTAAAAACATAGGAGATACAAATTTCTTGAGACACCATAGGAAAAATACTATTAATAGAAAGATGAAAGAACAATTTAAAGTTTAACAAAAAAGCAAAGCTAATCGCTTATGCACTTTGTATAATGAATTAACTAGAATAAATTTACAGGGAGAACTTTATTCATGAAAACTGAAGGAGCTATTCATGGACAATTTTAAGAGCAAATGCATCTATGCAGCAAAGCAGAGAGACTCATGAATAGAAATAACAAACTAGCCCTGTCTGGCGATATCTAGTTATCCCGAAAAGAATTTCAGTTCCTCTTTAAACTTACCTAAAGGAATTTTAATCTTCTTCTTTTTTTTTTTTTTTTTTTTTTTTTTTGTAAAGACAGGGTCTCCTTATGTTGCCCAGATTGGCTTTGAACTCACATTCCCTCTGCCTCAGTCTCCCAAGCTAGGATTACAGGCGAGTGCCACCATACCCAAGAGAAATTTTTATGGTATAAATTTAAATGTTACTCTAAAGAGGGACAGCTTTTTAGAAATGGAAAACAGTCTTTCGTAGAGTAAGTTATTACGTTTTCATTGTTGGCTTAAAAACAGTCCAATTAAGAAAGCATTCAACCTGCATAAGCCAGCGTGCTGGGATTTGAAACTAGTATGGAGGCACGATTGCGGGGTCTCTATGGAGAAGCAGCTGGAAAGGTGACCTGGGCTGCTGAACTCTCGCCACTTCGGTCCCCGCGGCAGGGCCGCAGGGCCATGCTGGCCTCGCGCTTGGCGTGCGGCTCGTTGGGGGGCCCTGCCAGCGGCGGCCTGGGTGCTAGGGATACTGCTGGGTAAGGGGCGCTCCCGCGGGACCCTGCTGCTGCTCGCGCCCTGCTGCCTGAGCTGGCCGTGTGGCTGCCTGGAGCCCGCCCACCGAGCAACTGCTCGCGCGGGGGCAAAGTGGCCCCAGGCCTGCGGCGGGAGGGGACGCCGCCACCGAGGCCCCAGACACGGGTGGGTCCCGGCGAGCGCCGCCAGTCCGTATGAAAATCCATGGACAATCTCAAATGTGTACTCAATAACAAGAACTGGCTTGGCCCCAATGTTGGGATATTTGATTATTGAAGATTTTAATGTTGCACTAGTTTTTGCTTTAGCTGGGCTAACCGATTTGTTGGATGGATTTATTGCTCGAAATTGGGCCAATCAAAAATCAGCTTTGGGAAGTGCTCTTGAGCCACTTGCTGATGAAATACTTATCAGTACCTTATATGTTAGCCAATTCTATTTATATGATAATTTCAAGAGATGTAAAGTTGATTACTGCTGTTTTTTATGTCAGATATGGAACTCTTCCAACACGGCCGAACACTAAGTATTCAATCCCTGTTATGCTACTGCTAGGTTAAAACCAATGTTCAACAGCAAGGTACACACAGCAGTTCAGTCAATCTTGGTGGCAGCTTCTTTGGCAGCTCCAGTTTTCAATTATGCTGATAACATTTACCTTCAGATGCTTTGGTATTTTATAGCTTTCACCACAACTGCATCAGCTTACAGCTATTATCATTATTGTCAGAAAACTATTCAGGTGATAAAAGGCAGATGAGAGTCACCCATTATTATTAGCAAAGAAGCAATACATCATCCGTGGCAATGCCAATGAAAATCTACAGGAGTTTCCCTATTTTGGTGTTCAGCTTGTAAAAGGACTTGTCAGAATAAACCATGTCATCAAAATTGAAATAATGTGCATTGAAAATAAGCTTGATCGTGGGCATATGCAGAATTTCCAATGTATTTTGAAATATAAATAAAACTATAATTTAGAATTTTTAATCATAGTTTTCTTGATTATGAGATGCATTATTCCAATTATTGTCAGTCGCTTTTTATGGTTTTTTAAAAATATAGTTTAGAGCATGGAAACGGAAGTGTTGACACCTGTCTCTAGAATCTAGATTGTTCATAAAGCCATAGGGAGTTCCCTGGAATTAAATGTCTATCTTATACAACTTGGCTATTCATTTTTATGTTTGATTTTTAGATCTCCGTGTACATTAACAGTTCATGTGGTTAATATTTGATCATTTAGGATAGTGAGACTAAAGTTATCTGTGAATGATCCAAAGTTGTAAAGAGATATGTGGTAAGTTTTGAAAATAAATAAGATCAAACAAAATAGAAGGTTTTGAAGCTCATCTCATGTTCAGTAGTCTTCCAGTGTCTCAAGTGCCTAATAGTTTATATATTAGGATAACAAGTAACAAAGATAGTTGAAATATGAGAACTTGTCATTAGTCTTTCATCTAAAAGCAGTGAGTTACATCATGTCTTCCAACTATGTTTCTAACATAACATTATTTGTATGATATTGGAAGCTGTACTAATATATTGTGTAAATAATATGAAACTGTATTTTTCAAAGATTTTTTAAACTTTGGGAAATCTTTTGTTAAGATGTTAAAGGAATAAAAGCTGGAAAGAAACAACAACAAAAAAAGAAAGCATTCAAGCACAACAAATTCTAATACCTTCCCATTATTTCCACAAAGTCCTAACATTTTACTAGATTAATCTATCTATAAATAGAAAAATTCATGTTAATATAAGTAACAAGAAATAAATTCTCCTGTCATAAGCTTACACAAGATTGGATATACATTGAGAGCTAGCATCTAAATAAAACCAGATTAATCTACTGACTGTTTATTCAAATAATTGTCAACCCAACACAGACATGTACCTAAGAAGTCTGAAGAATAAAAGGATCTGGCAAACACAAATCCCTGCTTTTTACCCAAATCACCTCTAGCATACCTTGCATTAGTCATGCCTGCCCAGTGACATATTACTAACAGCTACAGTATCCTACTTGTGCAAAGATAGCACAATCATTTGTTCTCTAAATAGGGACCTGTATGAATGACCACACGAGGTTAACTGTCTTTTAATTTCAGTGAAATTGACCTCTCCATGAAGAGATAGGGATATTAAAATAAGATGAGAAGACCTCCCATGGTGCTTAATTTAATTAGTCCACTTAAAAAAATCATAACCTAAGCCGGGCGCGGTGGCTCACGCTTGTAATCCCAGCACTTAGGGAGGCTGAGGCAAGAGAATTGCGAATTCAAAGCCAGCCTCAGCAACGGCGAGGCACTAAGCAACTCAGTGAGACCCTGTCTCTACATAAAACACAAAATAGGGCTGGGGATGTGGCTCAGTGGTCGAGTGCCCCTGAGTTCAATCCCCAGTACCAAAAAAAAAAAAAAAATTATAACCTAATCATAAGGAATAATGCTTAACCTAATGAACTAAAACTTTCCATTGGGGTGACCTTAGAGCGGAATACAACCTCTGATGATTAAAACTTAGACCATACCAGTTGAAGTAACACAATCATCAAGTGACCCAAACATTTGATTAAAAAAACAAGTTACTCTAGAGTCAACAGTGCAGTCCTATTCTAGAGTCCATATTGGCAATAGGATTTACAACCTGGATGTTGGATAGTGTAACCATTATTAATGGTCCATTTATTCAATGATTAAAGTCCTACATCATCTGAAGTCAGATCAGAGCCATCCGTGTTGGTTTCTATCTATCCAATATTACTCTCAGTATGAAAGAACAAGAGACATGAGGCCTACTTTTAAAGCACCCTGGATTTAATAGCTGGTATAATCTACAATCTAATACATAATTACATGCTCTGGCCTCAAAAAGGGCTTGTTAAAATGGCCAAGCCCAGCAATGGCCTAACATTTTATAATCCAATGCTCAACTTCTCTTCCTAACAACAGGTTCATAATTAATCTACTTAATTACCCTTGTTTGTCTTATCATAGTGTTATTAGCATTATTTGTATAAAAAGCTTTAGATTATATGCAGCTTCATAAAGGTTCAAACTATGTTTAAAAGGCATAATATTATCATGATTTATTCTAGGAACTCTGATAATTTTATTTACATATTTATTCATTTTGGGTACTGGGAATTAGACCCGGGGTGCTCTACCACTGAGCTACATCCCCAAGCCCTTATAATTTTTTATTTTGAGACAGTCTTACCAAGTTGCTTAGGATTTGCCAAATCCTAGCCCTATTTTGTGTTTTATTTAGAGACAGGGTCTCACTGAGTTGCTTAGCGCCTCGCCATTGCTGAGGCTGGCTTTGAACTTGCAATTCTCCTGTCTCAGCCTCCCTAAGTGCTGGGATTACAGGCTTGCACCACCGCGCCCGGCTTGGCCTCACACTTCTGAACCTCCTGCCTCAGCCTTCCGTTACTAGGATTAGTGGCTCATGCCATCACACTCAATGGGACTCTCATAATTTTAAATAGTCACTTTACCCTACCCACTTTATACCAATCACTTCATTAACATTTGCAGTCTATGAAGCTGCTGTGGGCCTAGCATCACTAAACAGTGTCTTAACACATACAGCCTAGACCATATGTAAAATTTAAGCTTCCTCCAATGCTGAAAATTACTATACCCATAATTACATTTGCATCAGTAAGATGATACTCTAAAAATTCTATAATCTGAATTAATGCATAGTCTACCAATTAGTTTCATCAACTTATTTCTTTGAAACCAATTTGACAAAAGTAGCCTAAATTTTTCATTAATTCTTTTCTACAACTCACTATAAGCCCCCCTTTCAATATTAACAATTCAACTATTTCTCCTAACAATTACAGTAAGTACCATTTTTCCAGGCCATCAGATGTAGAAAAAACTATATATCTAAATATTAATTTTCTACAAATATTTTCAATCATGGCATTTACCATCATCGAATTAGTTCTATTCTACATCCTTTTTGAGGCAACCCTAATTTCAGCTCTAATTATTATCACCTAGTGAGGAAACCAAACTGAATCATTAAGTGCAAGACTTTATCTCCTATTCTATATGCTGATTGGCCCTTTACCTCTACTTGTAACATTACTCTATGTTCAACACTCTAAAGTCTCATTAAACTTTTTAATAACCTACTACCAAATTACCAAGCTCCTTATGTAATGGCCTTCTATGATTAGAAAGCATATTAGCATTCACAGCAAAAATATCCCTTTACAGGCCCTGCCTCTAGTTACCAAAAGCACACATAGAAGCCCAAGTTGCTGGATCTACAGTCCTTGCAGCTGTATTACCAACACTAGGAGGCTATAGTAGAATAAGCATTACTATAATTTTAAATCCACTAATAGAATATATAGCCTATCCATTTCTTATATAATCTCTATGGAGAATCACCAAATGCTACAAATTACAAGCTCTATTTTCAAACAGACTTAAAAATCACTCATCATGAATTTATCCATATCCTATAGCACTACTAATGGTGGCCACTTTAATCCAAATATCACGAAGTTTTATTGGAGTCACAATCCTAATGCTCCCACAGCCTCATATCATCAATACTATTTTGCCTCACAAACTCAGACCATGAATCCACAGTAGAACTACACTATTAGTTTGTGGACTACAGATATTAACTCTTTTAATAGCAACATGATGAGTACTGGTTATTCTAACTAACCTACCTCCACCACCGAGTATAAGCCCAACTGGAGATTTATAATTATAGCATAATTTTCATAACCTAGTTTTACCATTATCCTAATAGGACTTGATATACTAATTATGGCCTTATGTTCCCTCACACATTAATTACAACATGAGGACAATTCACATACCACCTTCATTACATGAAAACATCCTTAACACTAGAAAATAATATTTATACATCACCTATGTATATCACTCCTATTACATAACCCACAAGTATTCTAGGATCCACATAGCTTAAACAAAACATTAGATTGTGAATATTACAATAGAAAAAATCCTTATTTACCAAGAAACTGTACAAGAATTGCTAACTCATGCCTCCTGTTAACTCATGTTATAAATTTCTAACTCATTAATTTAAAAAATTACTTTCTCAACTTTTAAAAGGATAGAAATGATCTGTTGGTCTTCGGAGCCAAAATATTGGTGCAACTCCAAATAAAAGTAACACATTTATACTTTTTCTCTATCAGAGTTTCATTTACCATCTTAATTTCATCACTTATTACAGTAACTGATATTTACAAAGGTGCCTCCTATCTGCATTACATAAAACTTTCTATTTCTTGTGTTTATGCCACCAGCCTAACTTCAACCTTAACATTTATTTATTCAGGCCAAGAAATGATTTCAAACTGACATTGACTATTTGAATCTTAAAACTGACACTTAACTTCAAGTTAGATTACTTCTTAATGTCTGTACCAGTAGCACTCAGTCACATACATGATCACAGAATTTTTCAATGTGATATGTACATTCAGACTCAAATATTATCTGATTCTTTAAATACCTTCTTATTTTTCTCATTAGTACAGTAATTTTAGTTACTGTCAACAATTTCTTCAACTCTTCATGAGATGAAAAAGAACAGGATTATATCATTTTTACTTATCAAATGATGATGTAGCCAAACAGATGCCAATAGAGCAGACCTCTAGGCAATCTTGTAACCATATTGGAAATAATGTATTCACATTTTTAATATACTTGAACACATAGGAATTTCAAAAATTTTTATGCTCAGTCCCAACCCTGACAGTCTCTCCTTGGAACATTGTCTCCTTGCCTCCCTGACTACTAGGGAAGAATGATTTTCTATTTTGCTTGGTATAAGTATATCCTATCATTTTTTAACCCCATCATAGTCATGTCATTCTCTTTCCTTCCAACTAGAGCAAAATAAGGCACCTGCACCCTGTTTGGGTGCATCTTCACAGCCTTTGTTCACCGTGGTTCTCACTAGCCTACCTAGGTGACTACCAGAGTCTTCTCACTGGACTCTGGACACTAATTCCCCACAACAATTTTACAAACAACTTTCTGATTTAATATATTTGTACTCCTTCTTGATAGTGACAACCACAGTGTCATTTTATATTTATTTATAATTATTTGATTAAAGTCTGCTTCCTCCCCTAGACTGGAAATTATAAGAGAACAGGGACATGTTTGCTCACTGTGAATTTGCAGTGTCCAGCTCAAGGTGGCAAATATTAGCACCTTGAGAAATATCTATTCACTAAATGAATGCATTTTTTGGTGGGGATACCAGGGATTGAACTCAGGGGCACTCCACCACTGAGTCATATCTGTAGCCCTATTTTGTATTTTATTTAGAGACAGGGTCTCACCGAGTTGCTTAGCACCTTGCTTTTGTTGAGGCTGGCTTTGAATTCTCCATCCTCCTGCTTCAGCCTCCAAAGCTGCTGGGATTATAGGCATGTGCTGAATTCATTTTTACATGTAGATTTTTTTTTTACCAATTTATTGCTTTGTGTCATCTGCTCTACTCCATTTAAGAAGTTTCCCCAGTGTCTCCCAGACCAAACCCAAAAGCCTTCTCTTGATAATGTCCCTTGATTAGTCACATCCTCATTCCCTTAACTTGAAGGGGCCATTGGTCCAGGAAGGCATTTCTCTCTGCTGACTTTAGAACAAATTGGTTACTTGCACTCTTCAGCACTTCTCTATGTTCTATTCTAAACCACAGGTCTATTCCTCCCATTCCCTATGATATTAACAGGCATGACATCTATCTTATTTCCAAGGAATACGAGTTTCCAAAAAATTCTAAAGAAGTCCTTTTCAAACCCTTCACCTCTAGAGGGGTCAGGACCTATTTAGTGGCTCATGAATATGGCAAAACAAATGTAGTGATTACAGTAATTTCTGGAATTAAAATTTGAGAATTTAAATACATTTTACTTTACTTATTTATTTTTGGTACTGGAGATTGAACTCAGGGGCACTCGACCACTGAGCCACATCCCCAGCCCTATTTTGTGTTTTATGTAGAGACAGGGTCTCACTGAGTTGCTTGCTTAGCACCTCACCGTTGCTGAGGCTGTCTTTGAACTCGCGATTCTCCTGTCTCAGCCTCCCTAAGTGCTGGGATTACAGGCTTGAGCCACTGTGCCCACTCCATTTTACTTTAATCAGATGTACCAGGTGGTCTCTTAAGAAACTAAAATAAATTTTAATCTCAGATTTTGTTTGTACTTGTGAAAAAACAAAAAGTCTACATATGAAAATGTGATCAACATTTAATCCATAAATTTGTTGTTGTTTTTTTTTTTTCCTGTCTGCTTTGAGCTAAAACACTTAGAACTTGTAAGCTCCTGTTAGGCTTCCAACAGTACACAAGCATTTCAAAAGTGTTCTGTGATCAAATACTTTGGGAAGCTGGTAGAGTGTATTCTAGGGCCAAGCAAAGAGAATTCTCCTAAAGAAGAGAATGAAGAGTGGTAGCAGATTCTGTGTTAAAGAGAATGAAAAAAAAAAAAGCAGTCAACATCAGTGACTTTGTATTTACATAGCATTTGCAGAAAAAATTTAAAGCCCCTTGTCAGGAAGAACTTGACAAAGGCAATGCTGTTTTGAAATATATCCTCCATCTTAGAACAAGAGTCACCTCATGGTCACTGACTCAGCCTAACATTAGCCCCAACAATACTCCATCACCATGCAAAGAAAGGAAATTGTTACCTGGGACTGAAATCCTGAAAACACTTGGTTCAACATTGACCAAGTGTTTGAACAGTGTGAACAGTGTGAACAGGTGAACAGTGACCACCTCAAAGAATTGAGGTGACAACCACAAGGACCCTTCACTGACAACCTGCTAGCAATGGCCTACCCTCAAAAATTCCCCACTCCCTCATGCCCCTAACTACCCCAGGCTGTAAGCAGAAGATGAGTCTCAGTTTCCACTGGGCACTCCTCCACAGGTTTGTCTGCAATAAACCTGTCGTACTGTTAAGCTGCTGCTTCTCTTTATTTCCTTCATTAGGTTCCTTCCTTATGTACCTAAACACAACATTTATAATTCCCAAAGATGGAAATGTTTTAAATATTACTCCTATTTTCTAGACAGGAGAAAAATGACTTATTCAAAATAACTATATAATGATGTTCCTCTGATTTCTATTCCCTGATTGTATCCTCAAAATAAATTTAGAAGATTAAATCTTCCTCACCCCAAAATTGTGGTGTTATGGCAAGGGTATTATTAAATATAATATGGGTAAATTAAAGCTGTACAGGCATTCAAAGCCTATAAATCATGCACAAACACATTCAAGAATTTAAACGACCTGTAGTATGAAAGGGTGGAGTCTGAAGTTGAAGACCCTAGGTTTTGATGGGGCGCCAATACCTACTGTTAACAGATTTTCAACAAGTTACTTAATTGAATTGCTGTGAACTGCAATAAAGTTTATATGATGCTGTCTGTGAATGCATGTTATGAATTTATCCACCTTGTAAGAACTGAACTGTAGGGGGAAAACGTAGAGACATTAATGTTAGTTCTCGCTTACTGAATGTTTACGATGAGCTAAGTACTAGACTAAACAAGTCAAAATGTGATAGCACAGCAAATTCAGCCTAAGAATCAAATGTTTATAGTCACTAAAGAAGCCCATGTTTGTTCTTCTAGCATCACCCCTCTCATCAACAAACTCTTACCGCTGTTGATCTAGCCAACAAATATTGGCTCAACATCAGGCTCAAATTTCTCCCTCCTTGAGTATCATCTTCTTCCTCTCTGCCCTAAGTCTTATCAATTTACCAAATCAGGTTCATCTCTCTTCAGTAGATTTTGCTCTCATGAAAATCTCATTTTGTAATTTAATATATCCGATTCCCCCAACAAGTGAAGGTTTCTTGAAGAAAGCTAACTAAATGTTGAGCGGGATGTTATGTCAGGTCTATCACATGAAAACAGGAGTAAAGAATCACATCACAACCACCTCTACCAGGGTGAGTGATAAAGCCTTCTCTCATTTCACCCATTTGCGTTTAATGTGAACACATCTAGAAACTAATTGTCCTCTTATAATATTAATCATATGCTTAGGCCCCATCTCTGCAACTTAAGCTTACACTATACCAAGGTAAATTAACAGACGTTTAATTAATTAAGAAAAATTAGCAGTTTGGGGGAAGTTTCTTGAGGATGGCAAAGCTGAGAAAGGGCACTTATGCATTAAAACCTGCCGGTGAAAACCAAAAACAGCTGGTATTTCAAACCCTCGGCGGACCCGTTAGCTGCCTGTCCTTTTAAAGGGGCGTGTGAGGAACCCAGCAGCGCGGCAGTCATTGGCGGGAGAGCGCGCTCGGGAGCGCCGGTAGACCGCCGGGCGCGCGGGCTGCGTGGGCGCGCAGTCCTCAGACGGCAGGGGGAGCCCTATCACGCGCTGCGCTGCCAGCCCCGCCGCCCGCGCTCTCGGCCCGCGCGCCGCCCGCCGCCACGCCCGCCGCAGGCCCGGGGCCAGTCACTCGCGGGCCGGAGTCCCGCAGCCCGTTCGCGCCCCGCCCCTGCCCGCCGCTGGACGAGTAACGGTTACGAAGCACTTTTCTCAGGTGCGATTTCTGCTTAGTCATTGTCTTCCAGGAAACAGCTTCCTCAGTTTGGAGTCAACTCTTGTGAGGCGGCCGCAGAAGGCAGAGACGCAGCAGCAGGAGCCACAGCCGGCGGAGCCGCAGCCTCAGTGCCTCCCTCCCGGGCCGCCGCTCAGCCACCCTCCGGCCTCCTCGGGAGGAGCGCACATCGTGCTCCCACCGCGCGGTGTCGGAAGTCTCGCGCTCGCCCCAGCAGCCTCGGGCACCGCGTCCTGCGAGGCAGCCACCTTCCCGCTCTCCCTGTCACCGCCTGACCCTCCGGCGGCCGCTGCCATGGGCACCGACAGCCGCGTGGCCGGGGCGCTCCTGGCGCGGGCCAGCACCCTGCATCTGCAGACCGGGAACCTGCTGAACTGGGGCCGCCTGCGGAAGAAGTGCCCTTCCACACACAGCGAAGAGGTGAGGGCCGGCGAGCGTCTGCGGAGACCCAGGTTTGGGGCAGGCCGCGCCGGGAGGGCGCACCTGGGCGCCTGGAGGAGGGTGCGGCCGGGTTGGCGCGACCTAGCCTCCGGACCTGCCGCCCCGGGCCCAGCATCCTAAAAACTTAGCAGGTGCAGCTGCACACCAGGTGCCGCCTCTGCCACTGCTGGAGGAGGATAGCACAACTCTGAGAGGCACTGGATCCCTCTCCCTGGCAGGGGAGTCAGAGCGGCAGTACGTGGCTAGGTCCCTCGCCCCATCTCTCGCTCCCTTCCCCCTCCCTGTCCATGTAAAGGAATATTCGAAAGATTAACCTTTGGTAAATGAAGTAGTATTCACAATACGCTTAACTTTGATCTTGTTGACATTAGCTTATTGCTGTGAAGCAAATGACTAAAGAGTCAAATTTGGTTTGGGTGTAGGTATGTATTTTTTTTCTTACTGGAAGTTAAATCTGCCGCGTTTTACTTGCCCGAAGACTGATCACTAGTTAGTTGAAGGTGACAGGTATTAATCTGGAACTATGCACTTGTCACACATTTGTTGCTGGCTCTTCCTGAGCCAGTGAGTAGTCATCCATTGACTGCACAGCCAATTGATGGTACTGAACAATTTTAGTACTTGAAAAAAATTCCCAATGAATATGTGCAATTATGATATGTTGGTTAAATGTAAAAATAAAACAAAAACTTTAGGAGCTGTGTGATTTTGGGAAAGTAGCTTTAAAGTTGGGTGCTACCTTCATCAGGTTGTTGTGAGAATTAAGAGATTATATATGAGAATGCTCAATCTAGGTGCGTTTATCTCCATATAACCTACTTCCATCAGAAAGATAAATGTTGATTAAAAGAACCAGTTGCCAAAACTGTCAGGTTATGACGTTAGCAGCTCTTCTGAGACAGATTTAGCTGTTGTCCACACATACCATCAGCAGTTGGTATGTGTGGGGAACCAGCACTCTTCTGCAGGTGAGAACTCTTGATTTTAACTTTAATATGCACCAGAATCCTTACCCTGTTCTGTGTTTGGGTTCCAGCTTTGCTTAAACCACCCACTTTGACTATGTCTCTGAAAGATAAATATTTCTGTATTCTGTATATAGAGCCTTAATTTCTTTCAGTACTGATAGTGATAACCAATGGAGCTGGAAGTTTCACATGTATTTTGATAATATTGGGTGAAATTTTCTTATCTCACTATAACACATTCTCGAGTAGTGACTTTCAAAGTTTTTGACTTCAAATGGTAAGAAATGTATTTTATCCATCCAGTTCATAATTTTATATTTATATGTGTATATCAATATATCTGAAACAGAGATCTCACAAAAGGATGTTAACCCTTGTATACTGAGCAATAAGATTTTTTTCTTTCCTGTTTTAATTTTTTATTTTAACACGATGCTTGGGGTCACACGTAGGCTATGCAAGGGCTCTACCATTGAACTACACCCAGACAGTGTGCACTGATGCCCACAGTTTTCTGAAAAACATTGTTCAGAGGATTAATTGTGGTTTGTAGTGTTTTGTTTATGGTGCTTCATCAGAGTAGGACAAAACTAAAGACCCTAGAACATTTGAGGAAAACTTGAACAAATAGCAGCATATGTAGAGAAACTATAACAGTTTAATTAGAATAGGATAGGCATGTTTTATTTCTACTAAAGAATTTTACATAGAGTGCTCCAAATTGGGATGTACCACTTAAAACAGCTCAGACTCATTGAAGAGATTAAAGAAAGTAAAAAAAAAAAAAAAAAAAATCATTCATTATTGAAAATTTACACATTTGGTATTCAGTTCTTTTTTTGTGGGGGCTACCAGGGAATGAACTCAGGGGCACTCAACCACTGAGCCACATCCCCAACCCCGCCCCCCTTTTTTTGGTATTTTATTTAGAGACAGGGTCTTACTGAGTTGCTTAGTGCCTTGCCATTGCTGAGGTTGCCTTTGCACTCACTATCCGCACTCAATTGAGTGTTCAGTTCTTAAAAGGTCTTTTCTAGTTCTAATGCTTTTTTGTTTATATGATCTTTTCCCATATTTTTGTGTTTCACTAGCGTTTTATAAAATCAAGTATTTTACAAATTTATTTATTTATGCTATTGCTAAGGATCGAAACTAGGGTCAGATACTGTTTTTAAATAGATCATCATAAGATTGTTTTGCCCTTTTTGTTGTTCAGTATATGATCAGTTGAATTGTGGTATTTTTAAAATTCTTAAGCCATTCCAGTTCTAATATAGACCAAATAGTGGCAATATTTATCTCTAATGATGCTGTGTATGGGATCATGAAAAAAGCAGGAAACAAAAAGGTATAAGGCTAATATTCAGTCAGTATAGGTAAAATGTAAATTACAAGATTAAAAATCATTCAGTTGTGATATAGTCAATGAATTTCTTATATAATTATAACTTTGGACTTTTCTATAATTTATCCTGAATTTTGCAGAAACCAAGATTAGTTAAAGAGATGGTTTCAGGAAAGAGATGAATATGCAAAATACACTTATCTTTCTGAATTGAAGAATTTGTCAGGAAAACCTTGTATGTAAATGAGTCATCCTTCCAGAGAAAAATTTCTTAGAATTCTCCCACAATTTGAGCCAAAGCACTCCTGATAAAATTGTTAACCTCAATCAGTCCTGCTTCCTCAACTGTTAATAATTTATTTGGAAAGATTATTAACTAATTTTTATCTACTGACTTCATTTGTATTAGAAAAACATTTTGCCTAAAGATACAGACCTTAATTCAAGTAAGTTATATGGATAGCATATAAATTATTGTTGTGGATTATAAATCCTAACTCAAGTGGCTATGTACCCTTAAATTGATAAACCAGTTTTCCGTTGTGATTATTTATATTAAAAAGAAGTAGTAAAGTGCTTGTGTCAGTTTTTATCATAAGCAATTATTATTTAGAAGTTGAGTCTCTACTGTCACTGTTCAGATAGTGCTTTTGCAATTCAGGGGCTTGCTCTCATTACTCATTTCTTTTATTGTTGATTGCCTAAAGAATGTAAAGTACTGTAACCTTTGTTATCTTTTGAGACAGTGATTTCAAACTGCTGATGTTGGCCAATTAGTGGTCACAAATCAGTTTAGTGAGTCATAGAACAGCATATTTTTTTTCTAATTAAAAGACTAAAAGCCACTAGAGTACTGACTTTTAGTACATAAATATTGTTTTGTGAATTTTTTGTTCCTTCATATATAGGTAGGTCTTCTTTCACTCATTAAGTGAATATACATCTTACTTTGGACCACCATCAAGTAAGTTTGAAATACATTGATGTAAAAGATATAAATAGAATAAACTTAATGAATTTATAACATACTATTGTGGATAGCATATTGGATACATAATATTTGTTTATTCAAGAAAACATTGAAGACAAGTTAGAGGTGTACTGAGGTGTTGGGAAATGACTCATGGACTATCATTATGCACATTGACCTCTGTAAGGTTCATTTATCCTATGATTCTCAGACTTCAGAGTACATGGTAATTACTTGGGGTGCCTGTTAAAATGGAAATCCTGGCTGCTCTTGGAGAGTGTCCATCAGGTCTAGGATCGGGCTCAAGAGTTTGAGTCTTTAATAACCACTACAAGTAATTCTGATGTAGGTGTTACTCTGGCCACACTTACTCTGTTGTCTTCAAGGAATATAGCATAATGGTTAATAAGAATTTTAGTATCTTTAACTTAAATCCAAGTTCCTCTGTTTATAACTTTACTCTTGAAATCATTTTTTGTTTCTTTATGAATGCTTCTGAGTTTCAGAAGTTTAAAGTTTCAAGTTTCCTTGGTACAAAACCAGTGTAAAAATAATTCGATTATTGCTTTGAGTCAAGAATGTTTGAGAATTAAGAGTAGAATAAAAACAGGTCTGAATTTATCTGTTGAAGGAAACAAAAACCTTGTAGAATTAAACTTTGGGTTTCTGTGATAAATCCTATTGATGTCTTTTTTTTTTCCTGCTTAATTTACCAAACTTGGCATTTTTACTATAGATGTAGGGTGAGTGAATAGAGTCTGATTAACAGTTTAAAAATGTATTCCTTTTGCAGCTTCGAGATTGTATCCAAAAGACCTTGAATGAGTGGAGTTCCCAAATCAGCCCAGATTTGGTCAGGGTAAGTGGAGAGTGACTACAGAAATCCTGCAGGTCAAAAGGGAAGTGAAGTAAGCAGTAAGTTAACTTCCTAAGTTTGAGGAGGGAAGTTCAATAGGCAATGAGCCATCAGACCCCTTGTGGCTGAGTTGCTGATGGCAATCTGATCCAAGTGAATTAAACATAAAGCAGAAAATCTGGACTCTGTAGTCAACCATTCAACCTACACAAGATGGTGGGATTCTCATGCTTAATTCCCACTAGTTTCCTCACCATTAGTATTTTATTCCTATTGATATTGGTCTAGTAGAGGAATGATTATCAGGCAGCTTTGATTGGTAGATTACTTAGATAGAATATCCACTTCAATAATATAGTCCCTAGAAATAATTTGTAATTGGACTCCTGGTATGTATGAGATATTGTAATGTGCTCATGAATCATGGGAAAGGCCTCACTGTTTGCTTTGTTAAATCTTGTGTAAATTAATGTTTCTTACTGATACATACTAACATTTTTTATCATTATCCTTATAAATTAGTCATTGTAATGCATTAGAATGAGCTTTGCGGGCTGGGGTTGTGGCTCAGTGGTAGAGCACTTGCCTAGCATGCGTGAGGACTGGGTTCGATTCTCAGCACCACATACAAATAAATAAAATAAAGATCCATTGACACTAAAAAATATTTAAAAAAAAAAAAAAAAGAATGAGCTTTGCTTTTTTTAAAAAAATTGCGCTCAGGGAAAATATCGTTAAAAAATGTTTGTGATTACAAGATTAAACATACTGTTGTCATGTGATATGGCAATCTGGCTCTTTGGTGTCTGTTGAAAGGAGTTGAAAATTTTTGTCCACAAAAATTTCTGCACACAGATATGTATGGCAGCTTTATTCATAATTGCCAAATTTGGAAGCAACCAAACATCCTTCAGTAGATATATATAAATTTTGGTACATCCAGACAATAGAATATTGTTTCGTTGCTAAAAGAAATGAGCTATCAAGCCACAAAAAGACATGGAAGAATCTTGAATGAGTATTAACTAAGTGAAAAAAGACAGTGTGAAAAGGCCACATACTGTGTAATCTCACCAATTTAATGTTCTAGAAAAGCAAAACCATGGAGATAGTATGAAGATCAGTGGTTGCTGGGCTCAGAGGGAAGGGAGGGATGAATAAGTGGAGCACAGAATTTTTTTTTTTAGTACAAAGTATTTTTATGGCAGTAATCTCATAATGGTGGGTACATTGTTGTACATTTGCCCAAATCCATGGAATGCGTAATACTAAGAGTGAACCTGTTTGATGTGTCAGTGTAAGCTTATTAGGTATAATAAATGTACCATCTGATGAGGATGTTGATAATGGGGGAGGCAATGCATGTGTGGATGCAAGAAGTAAATGAGAAATCTTTGTATCGTCTACTTAGTATTGCTGTGAATCTGAAACTACTCTAAAAAATACTTTGAAAAATGACCTACGTTCCCTCACAGGTTTGAGTTGAATGACATTAAAATTTTTAAAAAAAGTTTTTTTATAAAAGTTTGTGATTGTAGAAAGTTTTTAACATAATGTTCAGAAGAATAGTTTATTTTTCATTGGTTTCCTTTTTTTTTTTTTTCCAGCTACCGAGGATTGAACTGAAGGGCACTCGACCACTGAGTCACATTCCCAGCCCTGTTTTGTGTGTGTGTGTGTGTATTTTATTTAGAGACATGGTTGTGCTGAGTTGCTTAGCACCTCACTTTTCTGCAGAGGCTGGCTTTGAACTTGAGATCCCTTTGCCTCCACCTCCCAAGCTGCTGGGATTACAGGCGTGCGCCACCACACTTAGCTCATTGGTTCCTTTTTAAGTAAAATTTGTGTACTATTTATAGTGGTTGTTAACTCCTTGTGTCCTCCTCCCCTGCTTGTTGATTTATTTTTAAACAAAAAAAAGTTTAGTCCTGCATTCTTCTGAATACTTAATGAAAATGAGATACTTTTTCCCAGAAAATGGATACACAGCATTTTATCTTTATGTCTGGGCTTTACAGACTTTGAGAAGCCCATGTAGACCTCAGGTAAACTCAAGTAAACAATCCTATTGTCTTAAGCCATCCTGAGCAAAAAAAAAAAAAATGCTAGAGGCATCACAGTCCTTGGCTTCAAATTATACTGCAAAGACATAATAACAAAAACTGCATGGTGCTGACACATAAACAGACACCTAAGCCAGTGGAAAGGAATAGAAGACACAGAGACAAACCTAGAAAATTACTGATCCTTGAGAAAGCCACTAAAAATTATATGTTGGAGAAAAAACAGCCTTCTTAACAAATGATGCTGGGAAAATGGTTATGCATATACTAAAGAATGAAATTAGATCCCTCTCAACCCTGCACAAAAATCAATATAAAATGGATCAAACACCTATGAATTAGACCAGAAACTTCACAACTGCTGTAAGAAAATGTAGGGTCAACATTGCAACATAAAGATATAGGCAGTGACGTCCTCAATAGAACTCCTAAAGCTTAAGGAATAATATCATGAATTAATAAATGGATGGCATCAAATTAAAAAGCTCTTCTGCACAGCAAAGGAAACAAGTATGAAGACAGAATGTACAGAATGTGAGCAAATTTTTGCTAGCTACTCTTCAGATAGAGGATTAACATCCAGAAGATATAAAGAACTCAAAAAACAACACACACACACACACAGACTCAACCAATAAATAGGCAAATGAAATGAACAGGCCCTTCTCAAAAGAAATACAAATGGCCAACCAGTATATGAAAATGTTCAACATCTTCAGCAGTTAGGGAAATGCAAATCAAAACTACACTGAGATTTTATCTTAACTCCAGTTAGAATACATCAAAAATATCAATAATAATAAATGCTAGAGAGGGTTATCCCATTTCTTAGTATTTATCCTAAAGAATTTAAGTCACTGTACTATATTATTGTATGCAGCCCAGTTCACAGTAGCCAAATTATGGAACCATCTTAAGTAACTGTCAGTGGATGAATGGATAAAGAAAATATGGTATATATACAAAAATGTGAGCCGGGTGTGATGGCGCACACCTGTAATCCCAGCAGCTCCGGAGGCTAAGACAGGAGGATTGCAAGTTCAAAGCCAGCCTCAGCAAAATCAAGGTGCTAAGCCACTTAGTGAATCTCTAAATAAAATACAAAATAGGGCTGGGTATGTGGCTCAGTGGTCAAGTGCCCCTGAGTTCAATACCCGGTTACCCCTCCCCAAAAAAGTAGTTTTATTCAGTCATAAAGAAGAACAAAATTATGTCATTTACAGGAAAATGGATAGAACTTGAGAGCATTATATTAAGTGAAGCAAGCCAAATTCAGAAAGTCAAAGGTCATACATTTCCCTCACATGTAACTCAAGAGGAAAGGGAGGAAAATAGTTGGGGGATCTAATGAAAATAGAAGGGAAACCAGCAGAGTAGAGGAAGGAGACCAGGGAGACGAAAGAGGGGAGAGAAATGGGAAGTTCTTGTTATACTAGATGCATGTGTGAATATGTAACAAATGAATCTCACTATTATGTGTAATTTAATTTAATTTAATACACCAATAAAATCTTGTTTTCTTACTGGTTCTCTTCTAAAGAGTTTAATAAACAATAGGAAATTTTATAATTAATCAGAAACATTAATTTTATATTCATTGTAAATATTGTATTTATTTTAGGAGTTTCCAGATGTCTTGGAGTGTACTGTATCTCATGCAGTTGAAAAGATAAATCCTGATGAAAGAGAAGAAATGAAAGTTTCTGGTAAAGTTCGGTCTTTACAATTCAATTTGTTATACAGTGGAAGGGATAGTAAGGTTTTGTTGGGCATGGGAATAAGCCTTTCTTTGCTGTGGGTCATGAGCACTTTTATCACTAAGTGTGAAAAATATAAAAATTCCTTTTTAAACATAATGTTAATGTCAACTCTTTTTTTGAGTTGGACAGAGGGTATGCTGGGAATTGAACCCAGGGGTGTTTAACCTCTGAGTCACATCCTCAGCCCTTTTTTACTTCCCAGCTGCTGGGATTATGCCCAGCTTTAATGTCAACTCTTAAGAAGGAGTTATAGCAAGTCAATGCTGACTACTTCAGTGGAGTCAGAATATAACTTTAACTTGCTGTTCTTCATGATGTTCTTATGTAATTTACCTGTGTTCAGAACAGTAGAAAGATTGGGGTAGAATAAATGGAAAGGATAAAGGGAAGGCTTAGGAACATTGTCTACCCAAAGCATAAGCCCTCCCTTCCTGGAGGATGCTTATTAACTAATGACTGAGATTACCTGGAAGTGTAGAAAGAAGTCTGGGCAACAAGAAAATACATATCCATTCAACATATGTGGTGACTAATACATTCCAGAAATTAAAATGAAAAGTTGTACTGCTTCTGTCCTCAGCTTATAGTCAGACAGCATAGTCATTAAAATCTTGAGCTATCCCAGATTGAGATACTTGGATTTGTAGACTACTGGCCAGTATAATCATGATCTAACAAAGTATTTAACTCTCTGGGCTTCAATTTCCTGATGCAGTTATTTCACAGGCTTCTTGTAAGTTGGATGAAATAAACTAAGAAAGTATATAGCATAATATAGCAAGCATTATAGCATAATGCTTGCTACAAAATGCATACTAGGTATCTGTTTTTAATTACCATGTTTTTGTGGTCATTGCTAAGTATTATTAAGATCCATACGTACGATGAGATAGAGTATTGTCTTTTGATTCTAATAATACTGACTACTATTTATTGAGTCTTGATTTATACTAGGCACTGTAGTTGTCACTTAAGTGCTGTATTTCCTCATGCAATTGTCAAGTCAAACCTACAGTTTAGATCTATTATTCTCATTGCACTAGTGACATTGAATAACTTAAAAGTTGTCATACAACTTGGTTCAGAGGCTTGTACCTATAGTCCCAGCTAATTGGAAGGCTGAGACAGGAGGATTACTTGAACCCAGGAATTTGAGACCAGTCTGGGCAACATATCAAGACCCTATTTTTTTAAAAAAGAATGTAAAGAAAGTTGTGATAGAGTAAATGGTTAAACTAGGAATTCATTCAGGTATGCCCAACTCCAAAATCCATTTTTTTCTGTTAATTTCACATTGCTCTTTGTGTAGGAATAGAAGTAAAAGCAACATACTTTGTGTGGTTAATTCTAATTCATGATGTAGATTCATTTTGGATTTGTTACAAATTGTCCTCAGTTCCTATAGGGCTTGAGATTTTTGATAGATATCAAAATTCTCCCCATATAAGGAACTTTTCTTCTCTCTACCCATCTAAAAATGCCTCGTCTTTTAGAAATAGGAGGTCATTTCGTGGATCAAGGGAGAGTGGTGGGGAGGATTTTTGTAGAGTGTAGTTATGAGAGCTACTATCCAAAATGCTTGGGACCAGAAGTGTTTCAAATTTCAGAGTTTTTCAGATTTTGGAATATTTGCATAGACTTTGCTGGTTGAGCATCCTATATTGTTAGGAGAGCAACTTTTCACTATTGGTGGTTTGGTAAACTGGTCCACATCTTTTCTAAAGTAGAAGGTAAGTAAAATAGAACAGGACTCAACAAGAAGCGTCAAATCTTTTGACTGAATCACATTTCTAACAATTGATCCATGGGAAATGATTCAGTATAAAGTTGAACAAAGAGGCTGATGCTGTAGCTCAGTGGTAAAGCACTTGCCTTGCACATGTGAGACACTGGGTTTGATCCTCAGCACTACATAAAAATAAAGAAATACAGATATCATGTCCATCTACAACCAAAATAATATTTTTTAAAATATTTTTTTAGTTGTAGCTGGATACGATATCTTTATTTATTTTATGTGGTGCTGAGGATCGAACCCAGTGCCTCACATGCAAAGCAAGCACTCTGCCACTGAGCTACAGCCTCAGCCACTCCAAAATAATATTTTTAAAAAATCTTTTAAAAAATAAAAAGAGTTTAAAGATGGTTGTTTTAGTATTTTATGTAATAACAACTGGAACTACTGCAGGAACATTACTTGCCTAAATGTTCAATAAGCAGGAACTTATTTAATAAACTATACCCTATCAGCATTATAGAATAATATTGATGTATAAAAATTGAGTATCTAAAATTATACATTAAACACAGAGTACACAAAATCTAAATAGCTATTGCTTTGGGTAATGAAATTCTTGGCTATTCTTTTTGGTCTACTTTTATAGTATTTTTCTTTTTTAGAGTAAGCATATTATTATTATAAAAATTTTTAAGATAACTAATACTACATAGAAATCCATTCAAAATATTACCTTAAAGGTAAACCAAACAGAAGTAGAAAAAATATACCTTCATATGACCCAAAACTGCAAGGTAATGTCTGAAATGAAAATGATTCTATTAGGAAGGTAGGATTGTGAATTTTTCCTTCAGTTTTCTCATTTTAACACCTTTAGTCTTTTTATAGATTGTAGTTTATTGGATGTAATGTGCTCTATTAATTTTTAATTCATAAAAATATACATTTCAAGTAGTATAAGCTCCTGTATCTGATCTGTCTTCTAATTGCTTTTAAATTTAACAAGTTCTTGACAACTAAGTATATAATTAAAAAGTTACAGTGGAAATAAACTTTTATGTCTTAAAATGAAAACTATAAAATTATGTGACTAGGAAAGGAAAGATGATTAAGGATTATCTGTATGTTAATACTACATAGTAAGATGTACACCTAAATATAGTAATCAGTTTTTTTTCTTTATAACTCAGCAAAACTGTTCATTGTAGGATCAAATTCATCATCATCAACTAGGAATGCAGTTGACATGGGTAAGCAAAAATTTTAACTTTCTTAATAGGGAACTTTAAATTACTTTAGTTTTGTTAGTTATAACTTGTGTTCAGATCTAGATTGAAGAAAGAACATGAGCAGATTGTAATTTTACCTTTTAAACTGATAATTTCTTAAGGCCTTTGTAGAATCATATTGTCTTATATATAGTCATGTTTTGATATAGAAGAAAACTGTAAAAGATATAACAAATTCTGACTTAATTAGCTAATTATTGACTCTTAATTGATTAATAAATGTTGGCTAATAAATGTTGCTTGGGTATAGAAGTTCTCCATAATCATATTATTAGCCCTTTTAGTACCGTAGGTAGATAAAATATAAAAATCAAAGACAACTAAAAATAAGTATCTTATGTCTATTTTTGGCACTTGGTTAAATTATTGTAGTATTACAGTTATTAAAACTTTTAAAGCATTCTTTCAGCATTTATATATTGCAAACTTAAATAATTGGCCTTTTTGGCCAAATGTTTTCTCTGATAAGTGGATGTTAATCCATAAAAGAGGAGGGCATGGGAAGAGTAGAGGAACTTTGAATTAGCCAAAGAGGAGAGAGGGGAGGGGAGGGAGCATGGGGAGAGGAAAGATGATGGAATGAGATGAACATCACTACCCTAGGTACATGTATGATTGCACAAATGGTATGACCCTACTTTGTGTACCACCAGGGATGTGAAAACTTGTGCCCCATTTGTGTACAATGAATCAGTGAACATTCTACTGTCATGTATGTATAACTGATTAGAACGAATACAAAAAATAAAAATAAAGTGTAACAGAAAAAATAATAATTGGTCTTTTCATATAAGTGTAGAGTGAATATAATCATTTAAAATAAGCTCGTAAGTTCTTTTCATAGAAGTTAAGAAATTATCTACCTCTGCAAAGATAGTCTTAGTTTTCAGAGTTTCAGGCTTATTCTTGCTACAACTACCAATCAAAGAATATTAGGTGATAATTCTTGTGATCATCCATATGAGATACTAGTTAGCAGGTAGAACTAGAGAAGAAAATTGTATGAAGATAAGGAAGCCACCAAAAAGTCTTGGGGCCTAGAAAACAAAAAAAGCCTGTTCTTCAGAAGGAGGAGCCTATAGTAGATGTGAGCTCCCTAGAAAGAAGGCAAGTCAGAGAAACCCATAAAGAGATGGCATACAGCAGATGGAAATATTCTAAATGAAAGGTAAACTGTGAAATAATCTGTTACATGGAAAATTAGTGAATGATATGGACAGAATCCAGTGGGATATTTTGAACACATTAATAATACTTGTTTTATTATGTAGCATACATTGATCCTTTTTGTGTTTTCTTCCCATCAGCCTGTTCAGTGCTTGGAGTTGCACAACTGGATTCTGTGATCATTGCTTCACCTCCTATTGAAGATGGAGTTAATCTTTCGTTGGAGCATTTACAGCCTTATTGGGAGGAATTAGAAAATTTAGTTCAAAGCAAGAAGATTGTTGCTATAGGTACCTCTGATCTAGATAAAACACAGTTGGAGCAGCTCTATCAGTGGGCACAGGTAAAGGATAGCCAGATCTTGTGCAGTCTGGGGAGGAATCTACCATTTCCAGCCATTACTGTTTACTATTGAGCATCATGCACATAGTGCACACTTACTGTGTGGTGCCTACTCCACATATGGGAACATTGAGGCAGTCTTCATCTAAAGCATTGGGGGCTTAGGGTTTTTTAGAATATATGTCTAATTGAACTAAATATTACTTTTAAAATGAGTGACAAAAACACCAGAAAATGTGTTGAAGCTTTTAATTGTGAGCAAATTATGCTGTTTCTTTCAGTTTTACACATGTGATGAAAATGTTACATTTTTCTTTAGGTATTATGAGAGATTGTGGCTCTAATTTCCTAAGTAAGGGAATATTACATGTAACAAATATTGTGTTATTAAAGATGTATAAGATTCTGTTTATACAACTTGATATGGTGCAATGTCATAAATTAATCACCCTACTCTTTCATCTAATTACCTGAAAAATTATGAGGGAAGTTACTGATGTTTTACCTTTACTCTATATTTTTCTCTATTCCTTTTATGTCATCTTCAGCCACCTTCTTGCAGAACGTTCAGTTTCTTATGGACAGAAAGACCCTGGATAAAGTATTGCACCTTCTTTAGTTTTAGTTGCTAGACATGGTCAAGAACCTGCTGGAGAGGCTTTGATGATCCAGAATCTATATAGAAATTAACCAGTGCAGCTATTGGAAGTTATCTGATTCTTCTCTTTCAAAATGTGTTGTCTAATTAATAGCCACATTTCATATTTTGACATTAAATGTACTTACTTGTATTTGATCCTCTACCTTTAAGACAGATTTTTTGTGTGCTGCTGAGACTTAAAATCATGTTTGTCTCTGAGGCAGATGTATCACATTACTAAATGATTCTAGCAGGAGATTTTTTAATAGTCCTATTTTGGCTTTTTCCTCCTAGAGCTATTTTTTCCTTTCCTTTTTTTTTTTCTTAATGTTACCAGGGATTGAAGTCAGGGATACTCAATCACTGAGCTACTTCCCCAGCCCTGTTTTGTGTTTTACTTAGAGACAGGGTCTCACTGAGTTGCTTAGCGCCTCGCTATTGCTGAGCCTGGCTTTGAACTTGTGATTCTTGTGTCTCAGCCTCCCAAAGTGCTGGGATTACAGGCGTGTGCCACCGTGTCCTGCTTTTCCTTTCCCTTTTATCACTGACATGTTTTGGAAACGCATTTATTAATAAAGATTATTTTATATACTTTTTTATATACTTTAATCACTGCAAAATGTATTATAATTAAACCCTTTTATTGCTTATTTTGTTCTACTTTCTGTATTACTTTATTTAGTAAAGATATGATTTTATTTTCACTTTTAGGTAAAACCAAATAGTAACCAAGTTAATCTTGCTTCTTGCTGCGTAATGCCACCTGATTTAACTGCATTTGCTAAACAGTTTGACATACAGCTATTGACTCATAATGATCCAAAAGGTAAGACTAACAATTTTCATCTATAGAGATTGATCATTATCTTTTGTCTTACCAAAGTGCTTTGTTGATGGGCTGGAGGTGTAGCTCAGTGATAGAATACTTGGCTAGCATGTATCAGGCCCATGGGGTTAGTCCTAGTCCCTAACACTACTTTTTTAAAAAAGGCATTTGTTGAAATTTAATTTTAAGTGTGTGCAATGATATTATCTAGAACTAGTCTTAATGGTCAGTTCAAAATATACATGCCTTTATTTTTATTTACCATTGGGGGAAAAATGAAGGGATCATTTCCTGAACATCTGATTTATTGAGGTTTATAAGTATTAAACTACAAAGAAAAGATTTTTTAAGACATTCTAAATAGTAATGTGTATAATCTTGTCTAGTACAGCTAAGATTGGACCAGAGGGCCACTTAATTAGTATAGTTATTTAGAAAAAGAGGCAGATATAATTTAATTTAAAACTTAGTATCTTGGGATAGGTAATTGATCAGATATGTTATTAATATTCACTGTTAAGACATATGTTTGGTATTAATCAGAAACATTGTTTA
Source organism: Xerus rutilus (assembly GCA_028644305.1). Lineage (NCBI taxonomy): Eukaryota > Metazoa > Chordata > Mammalia > Rodentia > Sciuridae > Xerus > Xerus rutilus. The sequence goes on along the minus strand of CM053400.1, from coordinate 72,558,636 downwards.
ATTAGAATGACTTATCTACTTTACAAAGAATAATTTTATGTGTGTATATGTATGTATATGGTACTGAGGATTGAAGCCAGGGTCTTACACATGCTAGGCAAGCACTCTACCATTGACCAATATCCCCTGTAGAATAATTTTATGTCAATATTTTGCAAGGTAACTAGAAGGACTGAGGAGAGAATGTTCAACATAACTTGCAAAGATAAATATCCATAGAAGCTGTACTAAGTTTTTTTGTTGTTGTTGTTGTTGTTTGTTTTTTGTTTTGGTACCAGGGATTGAACTTAGGGATACTTGACCTCTGAACCACATCCCTAGCCCTGTTTTGTGTTTTATGTAGAGACAGGGTCTCACTGAGTTGCTTAGCGCCTTGCAGTTGCAGGGTTGGCTTTGAACTCGTGATTCTCCTGTCTCAGCCTCCCAAAGTGCTGGGATTACAGGCTTGCGCCACCGTGCCTGGCTTGTATTAAGTATTTTTGGTATAGGTGAGAAATATTTGGTTATAAATGAAAAATGACCTGTGAAAGTTGTAAATCTCTGTGATATTTTTACAGGGATTCTAGTTCAAAAAATATTGAAGGAGGAGACTAGGGGTATAGCACTTGTCTAGCATGCATGAGTTCAATCCCCAGCACCACAAAAAGATATATTTATGTATTAGATGAAATTACATTTCACAGATGATCCCTTAGAAAAACATTGAGCTTTTACTTCCACATCTAAAAAGATAATGTTGTAGGTTGATTTTCTACTTTTAGAATGTTTATGGATAACCTATTAAGATACTCTGCCCCATTCTCATTTATTTCATTGTTTCATAAGTAGTGGAGGAAGAAGAGTTTTAATAGTTACTGTTCCTTGATTGCCAGGCATCATACTAAGTGCCTCAGAAAGATTATCGATAATCTTCATAATAGCTAAAACCAGACATTTTATGGATGAGGACATAAAGCCTTAGAGTTTTAAGAAAGTAGCCAGCTGGCATAGGGTGAAATTTGAACCTGGACATAGGTTCTAGATGAATTTGGAGACTGTCTCAGCTATACTATACTATCTCCCTGGTTTGAAACATTAGTATTATAGTATTTCAGTCTGGAAACTTTACTTTGTTATCTGTTTCATTTAAATGACATCAGAGTAAGATACTGTAGTGACTTTGTCTCCCTACTCCAATAAAACTTTCACAAGCAAGTAAATAAATTTTTTTTGAAAAGTCACTTTGGTGAAAAGTAACAAGCTGGGCGTGGTGGCTCACACTTGTAATCTCAGCACTTTGGGAGGCTGAGACAGGAGAATCACGAGTTCAAAGCCATCCTCAACAACGGCGAAGTGCTAAGCAACTCAGTGAGACCCTGTCTCTACATAAAACACAAAATAGGACTGGGGCTGGGGCTCAGTGGTCGAGTACCCCTGAGTTCAATCCTTGGTACCAAAAAAAAAAGTAACAAGGAATTGATATGCTGATTTATTCTGAAATATAAGCCATTTAAATTTTAATTTTCTATATATTGTTAGATATATGTGTTTACTTTCAAGGACCACTGATCATTGATGTTGTTGCCAACAACTGATGATTAGTCTATAACCCCCTTCATGTACTAAATGTTGACGTTTAGATTGTGTGCTAATTCGTCGTTGGTATGGCAAAATACATTATGAGATAGATTTAATTTAATCTTTTTTATGTTCTTGTGTTACTGATAAAATTTGATAATTTTCCTTTTCATTCCAAATCTGGTTAGAATTTATAGGGTATTCTTGCATATACCATTAATGAATCTTTAGACTCTGATCTGTATTGAAGCAGTTCTTCATTTAATTTGTTAAGTTGTGAAGAGTTAATATAGTTGAATTATTTTTTTTTTTTGTACCAGGGATTGAACTCAGGGGCACTCGACCACTGAGCCACATCCCCAGCCCTATTTTGTGTTTTATTTAGAGACAAGGTCTCACTGAGTTGCTTAGTGCCTCACCATTGCTGAGGCTGGCTTTGAACTCACAGTTCACCTATCTCAGCCTCTCAAAGTGGTGGGATTATAGGCGTATGCCACTGTGCCTGGCTTGAATTAATTTTAAAAGTATATAATTCAGTTAATGAATAACAGTTCTCTACTTTTGTGTCAGATTTTCTAAGTAACCAAATCATAAAACACTGAACTCTGTTTGCCATCTGAAATACAATTCTGTTTTTAAGTCCCCTGAAGTCTACCTGTGTTCTAAAATGACCCTTATTCCTCAGGATGGGTTTATTTTTCACTACCCTGTGTCCTACAATTTTAGTAATAGTTTAACCACAGTTAGGGTAAAATTGTGCAGTTGATGAATCCTGACTTTGGAACTTTCCCCCTTTTATTTGTTTTGCCCCTCCACCCACTGCCATTAAATCTAATCTGTGTTATGCCTCATTCCCTCAGGGTCCTCCTCTTGTTAGACAATCTGATACATAATTCCATATTAATGTTACTTTTCCCAGGAGACATTTGTATTTTATTAATGAAAACTATTTACTAACTGTGACCTTGGGCAAGTTACCTAACCTCTCACTGTTTCAGTTTTCCCCCAAAAGGGAGATAAGAGTATCTAAAACACATAGGGTTATATGGATTAAATGAGTTCAAACATGGAAGATACTCCGAAACGTGCTTGGCACATGAAAATAGCTAACATTTACTTAGAGTTTACTATTATGCAATTCAAGTGTCAAAAGCAATTCATTTGGGGTAGGTGGGTCTATTAGCCCTCCCAAACGTACAATGTCGGTGGTCCCTTGAACCTTATCTATATGGTTGCTTCTGACCCTGGTGGATCTTTCCATCTTTATTGGTTTATTCAACAGACATTTGAGCACCTACTATGTACTCAGCACTGTTGAGGTACTAGAGGTATATAATACTAAGACAAATCCTAGTCTTCATGGAATGTTTTATTGTAATGGAGGGTACAGACAAGAAAATAAGTATTAAAAATGGTAAACAGAGGTATATGCTCTGAAGAAAATTTGGCTGAGGGAGAAAAAAAGGGTCTAGGTTGCAGGGGTTGTTTTACATGGGACAGTCAGGGAGGCCTCCACTAAGGTAAGAAGTATTCTGGAAAGAGGAATAGCTGATTCAGAGACCCCAAATTGTGAATGTGCTTGAGGCTTTTAGTATACAACAAGGAAGTTAGTGTGGCTGGAAGAATGGGATAGGGTAGTAGAGGGCTTAGATATAAGCTTGAAATGAAAAGTATAAGTTTTTTAAGAAAATGCAAATTAAAAGATAATTATTGGCTAAGGTTTTTTGTTTTGGTACTGGGGATTGACCAACTCAGGGGCACTTGACCACTGAGCTATATTCCCAGCCCTATTTTGTATTTGCATTTTATTTAGAGACAGAGTTTCACTGAGTTGCTTAGTGCTTCGCTTTTGCTGAGGCTGGCTTTGAACTCTCAATCCTCCCGCCTCAGCCTCTGGAGCTACTGGGATTACAGGTGTGTGCCACCATGTGCAGCCTTGGCAAAGATTTTTTTAATGATTTTTCCACTTACACTGTAAATCATTTTTAATTCCCCATGTATACACACACAGAAAAAAAGTTGTAAGGAAATTGAAAGTAATGGAAATGGCATATTATTTCCAGCTTAGCAGGATTATGAGTGACTTTTTTTCCTTCGCTTTTTTATATGTTCCCTGTTTGTACTTAGAATTCCCTGGAAATATTTTTTAAAAATAAGATAAAAACATCTAGGCTCTACACATCAGAAATCATGATACAGGGATGGGTACTTTTAAAAGAACTACCTGGCTATTTTTAAGATTCTGGTTCAGGGGGCTGGGGTTGTGGCTCAGTGGTAGAGCACTTGCCTAGCATGTGTGAGGCACTGGGTTCGATTCTCAGCACCACATATAGATAAATAAAATAAAGGTCCATTGACAACTAAAAAATATATATCTTTAAAAAAAAAAAAGATTCTGGTTCAGATTGATAGCACACATGAAAGAATAATTTTGTATTCAGTTAGAGGATGTTTCTTTTATTGTGTTTAAATGCTTACCTACATAGTTATGTGTTTTCTGTCTTCAAATTTAACACTTTGGGGTTTTGTTTGTTGTTTTAGAACTTCTTTCTGAAGCAAGTTTCCAAGAAGCTCTTCAGGAAAGCATCCCTGACATTCAAGCACATGAGTGGGTGCCACTGTGGCTGCTGCGATACTCTGTCATTGTGAAAAGTAGAGGAATTATTAAGTCCAAAGGCTACATTTTGCAAGCCAAAAGAAGGGGTTCTTAACTACAACTTAGGTCATCACTTACCTGTGTTTTCCTTGAATATGAGATAAAATTGAGATGTGTAAAAATCAATCTGTTGCCTATAAATAGTGTCATTGAGGCACATACTCTTTAGCTGTATTTGACAGTATGTTGTCTGTCAACTCTTTTGAATACTTCTCTTGCCTCCATCATTCCACTCACATGAACCACTGTATTGTTTTCATTAAACTATTATTTTCTAATTGAAATTGTCTAGAAAGAAAATACTTGCAATATATTTTTCCTTTATTTTTATGAGTAATAGAAATCAAGAAAATCTGTTGTTAGATATATTTTGGCCTAGACATCAGGGTAATGTATATACATATTTTTTATTTCCCAAAAAAATCATTAATTGCCTATTATTCTATAATATAATTAAGCAGTTTTATTATAATTGTTAAAATGGCAATACTGGAAGATATTTTTTTTCCTGTCATTAGTAAAATAATTATATCTCAGATTAATTGGAGTAGTTGGGATCTACCAGTAAGTGTAAATAAAATTAATTCTTTAGTATATGAATGGAAACTTAAAATTTTTTTTCTGTGTTCTTGCTTATAGTTTAGCTATAAGATTTAACTGTGTATTCTTGTGCCATATTTTCTCTTCCTATTATTTACAAAGGCAAACCAAAGTAAATCTGCAAAGGAGAGTAGAAACTTTGAAAATATTGTTTGGGAGCTTTGTAAAAGTATTTACTATCTCCAAATTCTTTGTAATTCTTAATCCATCCTTGGTGTAATGCTCCTCATTCAAGAATATTCATTAAGTATTACACTTACAACATGCTGGGTCCTACAGGCTCTGGAGAGAGAAGGGGTGCACAGAGCTAAGGATTAAGACTCAGTTGAGTAAAATATGTGATAAGTGTTTCCCATTAGTGATGGACTAGGAGGGACTAAAGCCAGAAAATGTTTTTTTAAAAATTCTTTAATTCAGGGCCAGTATTGCCTGTTCAGACAACTTGGTTTGAGATGTGATCTTAACTATTTTATTTTATGATCTTTTGGTATTGAGAATTGAACCCAGGGCCTTGTACATGCTGAGCACATGATCTACCATTGAACCACTCCCCCAGCCTAGTCTTAACTAATTTTAAAGCAGAACAATATAATCAAAACTTCAAAATTACAAGAGACTATATGGTAATTTAGTATAATTCCTCATGAGTTTAAGAATCAGAAAAATTACATATTAAATAAGCTATTACCTTTGATATATACTATTAGCTCTCCTTAATTCCATATATTTGTATCAGTAACCCAAATAATTTGAAAAATTCTTTTAGAATTTTCTGCATCTCAATATTTTAAAACTGTAGGTCTATATTAAACTAATTTTACTCAAATTTTCTGAACTTAGGAAAAAGAAATTTGGTTCTGTGTTCAACAAAATACAATAGACTCTTCCTAAGTAAGGTTTTGTGGCTTTCTGGTTAGAAAATTTAATCATTAGAATTATAATGTGAAATCAGCTGATTTACGTGCTAAAACTTGTTTAGACTTTGAGCTTCTTAAAGACTCCTAGCTTTTACATTA